>CM055122.1:722534629-723734629 GCA_029206835.1 Rana muscosa | reverse complement strand
ATGGCGCAGTGTATTGTGGGCCGTTCGCGTCACTCGAATTTGGCGCGAACGGCCCAAATCGTTCGATGTTCGCCGAACGGTCGAACAGCCGATGTTCGAGTTGAACTTATGTTCGACACGAACACCGAGCTCATCCCTAACAGTGAGGGGTCTTTAAGTGGTTAAGGACCGCCGCCTGTACATATACATCAGCAAAGCGGCACAGCTGGGCATAAGCACGTACAGGTACGTTGCCCTCTAAGAGCCCAGCCAGTCCGGAGCTCTGTGACCACACCCGCGGGACCCGTGGACCCGATCGCCGCCGGTGTCCTGCGATACGGTCACAGAGCTGAAGAAAGGGGAGAGGTAAGTGTAAACAAACCTTTCCCTGTTCTTCCTAGTGAAGAGTGTCACTGATCGTCTGTTCCCTATCATAGGGAATGACGATCAGTGACGTCACACGCCAAGCCATGCCCCACACAGTAAGAATCACTCATTAGGTCACACTTAACCCCTTCAGCGCCCACTACAGGTTAACCCCTTCACTGCCAGTGTCATTTTCACAGTAATCAGTGCATTTTTATAGCACTGATCGCTGTAAAAATGACAATGGGCCCAAAAATGTGTCAAAAGTGTCCGATGTGTCCGCCATAATGTCGCAGTCACGATAAAAGTTGCTGATCGCCCGCCATTACTAGTAAAAACAAATTATTAATAAAAATGCCATAAAACTATCCCCTATTTTGTAGACGCTATAACTTTTTGCGCAAACTAATCAATAAACGCCTATTGCAATTTTTTTTACCAAAAATATGTAAAAGATTACGTAAACTGAGGAAAAAAAATGTTTTTTTATATATTTTTTGGGGATATTTATTATAGCAAAAAGTAAAAAATATAGAATTTTTTTCAAAATTGTCACTCTATTTTTGTTTATAGCACAAAAATAAAAAACTGCAGAGGTGATCAAATACCACCAAAAGAAAGCTCTATTTGTGGGGAAAAAAGGACGTTAATTTTTGTTTGGGAGCCACGTCGCACGACCGCGCAATTGTCAGTTAAAGCGACGCAGTGCCGAATCGCAAAAAGGGGCCTGGTCCTTTAGCAACAAAATGGTCCGGGGCTGAAGTGGTTTAATATAAATATGTAAATATATATATATATATAAATATGAATTAATATGTTTAATATAAAATCAACATATTGAATATATATGTATATATAACAAAAAAATGAGCTCCGAACTGGATTAGAACACACTACCTTCGGCAATATATAGCTGTTATTCTAACATAACCACTATGCTATCACTTAATAACTCAAAATGTCTGCTTTTTATGTTTGATATGAGGTTAATTCTATGTGAAACAACTGTATTAGTCCAGACAAGTAATTGCTATGATCGATCCGTTAGGCCCCTTTCACAGTGGGGCGGTTTGCAGGCACTATTTTGCTAAAAATAGAGCCTGCAAACCGAGCCTAAACAGCGGCTCCTTTCTCTCCAATGTGAAAGCCCCGAGGGCTTTCACACTGGAGCGGTGCGCTAACAGGACTTAAAAAAAAGTCCTGCTAGCCGCATCTTTGGAGCGGTGAGAGGAGCGGTGTGTTTACCGCTCCTCCACCGCTCCTTCCCATTGAAATGAATGGGACACCGAGGTAATTAACCCTTTTACCTCTGCAATCCCGACGGTATAGCGCCGCTAAAAATAGCGGCGCTATACCGCCACCGCCCCCACCGCCCCAGTGTGAAAGGGGCCTTATGGACAAGTCGTCTGAAATTGGGAACTGCCCCCAGGGAAACTGAAGATGACACCCTAATGATCCCATCTGATCACCCTAATATAATACACAGTTTTTTTTTTCTTTTAAATCTCTACTCTCTAATTTATAGTAGCCAGCATATACTACAACTTTGTGTGCTCAATATATCAGTGTGTCTTTGTTAATATACCTTGAAATCAATTTGGATATATTGATAAAATACTATTTAAAATACAATTTAAGCCCTCACTATCTCATATTTTTAAATATATAATATTTAATATAAAAGCAATACATAAAAAATATGTATATATAACTTAAAGAAACTGTTCTTCCCTGTATTAGAACCCACAACTTATGCAACATAAGTCTGTTACTCTAACCACTAAGCTATTGCCCAAGTCATTCTATTGATCTGGTTTTTATGTTTGATATGAGGTTCATTATTTGCAACAATTAGTCCAGACAAGTAATTGCTATGATCAATCCGTTATGACCATAGACTCACATTGTCCTGCTGCCTTCTAGCCATTCACAATTCCCTCATGTAGGGGCAACAGTTAAATGTTTCCTACAAGTTGGGGTTCAGAGCTGTGCTGGCCATTGTGTTCTGTTATCTATGGAAGCTGTGTCCACCCCCCCCCCCCCACTCACACACAATACACACATTTTCAGCATGGCTCTTTAAGTTTCCCTGGTGAAGAAAACACCCACTCAGGTGACAAAGAAGAAGGATAAGACAGCAAACCAAAGAAACTATTAATACAGTAGAGGAACCAGAGAGCCCAGTACTGCCTGCTTCCCCATACTGTGTGCTGTAAATAAGATAGCTTTACATATCCATATACAGAGCAGAAGACATGTATGTCTGCAGAATGATGGTCTGTGGTTGTTACTACATTATTGCTCATTGGTCCTAAAATCCTCCTAATAGAGACTACTATATATATAAACTCAGAATTCTGACATTTAATCTCAGAATTCTGACTTTTAATCTCAGAATTCTGACTTTGAAACTCAGAATTCTGACTTTGAAACTCAGAATTCTGTAAAAAAAAAAAAAGAAATTTAAATTTTAAATTCTGATTTTGAAACTCAAAATTTTGACTTTGAAACTCAGAATTCTGACTTTTAATCTCAGAATTCTGATTTTTAATCTCAGAATTCTGACTTTCAAACTCAGAATTTAGTTAAAGAAAAATTCCCTTGTCTTTAGTAAATCAGTCCCATTGATCCTTTGCTTAGTAATGTCAGGTGCAGCCCTGATGTGATTTACCCCCTCTTGTACTAATGCTAACATTTCTGAGGACTAATTTCTGTAAGCTTGAACTGATGCAGCTCTGTTTTCAACAAAATGATATTATATTATACATCAGTATCAGTAGAATTTACTGTTTCATTAGGAAGCTTTATTATCAGCGGACATTTCTACTCTAACTGCCTAAACATTTCCCTGTAATGTTTCACTATAATTAAATTTTTAAAGGTTCAAAGGGGCTCATGTGAATGATTTACACTCTTTTGTATATTTCAACTAATTGTGTTATTCTTCACCTTTCATTTCTTTATTAAAGTATTAATAGTAGCATAGCACCCATTATATGTTTAACTGGAGGACTTGGCTTCTATTATGATTATTGCATTTTTATTTGATGCAAAGTGGCACTAATACAGGGTCCTAGCTTTGCCAGCTTTCAATCTCTGTTTGCTAGAAAATGACAGATTTTAAATTGCTTATGTGATACATTGCACTGCAAGCTAAAAATCACCATGCATTGTCAGCCAATTACTCATTCAAACAAAGCACTTCAAGGATAAATTGTCTGCTATCCAACACCATAGAACTCCACCAGTGTCTATTCACATCACACATTTAAATAGTTATCCACATAAATCATGGGTATTGCACATCATCACCTTAAGAATCCTGGTATTCAAAAGGATAAGGACACTTGCACAATGCAAGTGTTTTTATTCCGCAGTGTTCGAAGCAAGTGCTGAGTTCAGAAGAGGATAATGATGTTTCATAAGTGTAGCTCCTAGTTAGGCTGCTAGGGAAGAATTTTGTTTTTAGCTCCTGCTGTAGCCAGAGGAGCAGTGATTGTTCAGTCCGGTCTGATGAAGGTTTCACAGGCTGGGAGTTTGATTGCTTCCACCTGCCTCTAGAAAGAACTTTCTGGAATTCAGGGAGGGATAATTCAAATAACCAGCCTTTTTATTGAGCAGGGCCTACTCAATCCCTGGTCAGGTGTGCCTGGTTGGTGGCTGGGATGCTGTTAAATAGTCTGGACACCTGAAAAGATAGTCTTTGTCACCCCCCCCCCCGAGGGAATGGATCAGTAAGCTGAGATGAGGGGAGTTGCTTGCCCCTTGTTCCTTGGGTCTGGATGCTGAGCTACCTACAAGAGGCTGCACCTTTGGACTGATCCTGTTCCAGGATTGTGTAGAGCCTCCTTTATGTGGCAATGCTACCTAAGGGTACCGAGCCATGAACCTTTAGAATGTTCAAAAGGCTCCCACTGCTGTCAATCACAGTTAGTGAAGAGGGAGCAGGGGGAGGGGCTGAGCCACGCTCTGTGTGTGTTATGGACAGCTTTCTATGGAGGGACTCAGCAGGGGGAGGAGCAAGAAGGGCCTATGGGGAAACTGAGAAGAGGAGGTTCAGGGCTGAAAACCATTGCACAGAGCTGGTAAGTATGATATGTTTACCTTTAGCATCACTTTTAAGTCCATGGTGTTCCCTGAGGAAAAGCAAGTCTAAATGTGTTGGGCATGTGGGAAGGAATTCATTTATTGTAATTACATTGTATGACTTCCCCTTGGTATATTATAGTGTCAAACAAAGAAAATAGAAAAAAAAGTGCTTAATCTATAAAGATATCCTAAAATGTCCGGGACAGATTTATTGGTAACTCTAGAAAAGATTATAAATAATCAGATAAGGTGATATGTAATACTAACTGTTTTCTATAATTATTATGACTCAAGTCTTTGGTCCTGTGTCAGGAACACAACCTATTCCATTGAGAAAAGTAGCCACATAGCAATTTAATGTCATTGTGTGCAGCACACTGAACATGAACCAGAGAAGAGAGAGGAGAGAGTTATTTGAGGAAAGAGAGGAGAGGAGAGAGTTATTTGAGGAAATCAAAAAACAAACTATTGACCAGCTTGTCAAAGGTAAAAGCTATATGAAGCCCTCTAAGCAGTTTCATGTTCCTGTGATTACAGTTTCTAATATTATTAAGAGGTTAAGGGTTCATGGAAGTGTGGTCAATCGCACTGGAAGTGGAAAATGAACAGAAAATGTATGTGAAATGTAGACAAGGAGCCAAGAAAAGCTTCCAAAGAGGTATAAGCTGAACTTCAAGGTCAAGGTACAGCAGTTTCTGATTTTGAGCCACAGTGGGCTGAAAGGAAATGACCCAGGAGGACTCCATTTGTCCTATTACGAAACATAGAGGAGGCTTGGATATGTTTTGGGGCTGCTTTGCTGCATCTGGCATGGGGTCACTTGAATCCATACAGGTCAAATGTACATATTCGCTAGCACACCATGAATGGTCAAATACGTCCAAATCTTTATTTAAGAATGCTCAGGACCCCTTCCTCAGGCATGTGATCTATCACATCGGTCCCCAACCTTTTTGGCCCCAGGGACTGGTTTAATGGCAGGCAATCTTCACAGAGTCTGTCCTCAGCCCCTTCACACCACAATCCCCCTTTACAGCAAGTCCCCCCTTTATATAAGTGTCCACAGTCCCCTTTTACATCACAGTTCCCCCTTTAAAGCAGTCCCACAGTGTTCACAGTTCTTCTTCACATCACAGCCCCCCTTTACGTTACAGTGCCCCTTTACAGCACAGTTGTCCATTTTAAATTATTGTAACATGGACTGCTCTGTAAAGGGGGCACTGTGATATACAGTCAGGTCCATAAATATTGGGACATCGACACAATTCTAATCTTTTTGGCTCTATACACCACCACAATGGATTTGAAATGAAACGATCAAGATGTGCTTTAACTGCAGACTTTCAGCTTTATATCCAAATCAGGTGAACGGTGTAGGAATTACAACAGTTTGTATATGTGCCTCCAACTTTTTAGGGGACCAAAAGTAATGAGACAGATTAACAATCATAAATCAAGCTTTCACTTTTTAATACTTGGTTGCAAATCCTTTGCAGTCAATTACAGCCTGAAGTCTGGAACGCATAGACATGACCAGACGCTGTATTTAATCCCTGGTGATGCTCTGCCAGGCCTCTACTGCAACTGTCTTCAGTTCCTGCTTGTTCTTGGGATATTTTCTCTTCAGTTTTGTCTTCAGCAAGTGAAATGCATGCTCAATCGGATTCAGGTCAGGTGATTGACTTGGCCATTGCATAACATTCCACTTCTTTCCCTTAAAAAACTCTTTGGTTGCTTTCGCAGTATGCTTCGGGTCATTGTCCATCTGCACTGTGAAGCGCTGTCCAATGAGTTCTGAAGCATTTGGCTGAATATGAGCAGATAATATTGCCCGAAACACTTCAGAATTCATCCTGCTGCTTTTGTCAGCAGTCACATCATCAATAAATACAAGAGAACCAGTTCCATTGGCAGCCAAACATGCCCACGCCATGACACTACCACCACCATGCTTCACTGATGAGGTGGTATGCTTTGGATCATGAGCAGTTCCTTTCCTTCTCCATACCCTTCTCTTCCCATCACTCTGGTACAAGTTGATCTTGGTCTCATCTGTCCATAGGATGTTGTTCCAGAACTGTGAAGGCTTTTTAGATGTTGTTTGGCAAACTCTAATCTGACCTTCCTGTTTTTGAGGCTGGCCAATGGTTTACATCTTGTGGAGAACCCTCTGTATTCACTCTGGTGAAATCTTCTCTTGGTTGTTGACTTTGACACACATACACCTACCTCCTGGATAGTGTTCTTGATCTGGTGAACTGTTGTGAAGGGTGTTTTCTTCACCAGGGAAATAATTATTCGGTCATCCACCACAGTTGTTTTCCGTGGTCTTCCGGGTCTTTTGGTGTTTCTGAGCTCACTGGTGCGTTCATTCTTTTTAGGGATGTTCCAAACAGGGAAGGGTTTGTTTTGTTTTTTCAGCCTAATGATGGCTTGCTTCACTGATAGTGACAGCTCTTTGGATCTAATATTGAGAGTTGACAGCAACAGATTCCAAATGCAAATAGCACACTTTAAATGAACTCTGGACCTTTTATCTGTTCCTTGTAAATGGGATAATGAGGGAATAACACACACTTGGCCATGGAACAGCTGAGCAGCCAATTGTCCCATTACTTTTGGTCCCTTAAAAAGTGGGAGGCACATATACAAACTGTTGTAATTCCTACACCGTTCACCTGATTTGGATGTAAATACCCTCAAATTAAAGCTGAAACTCTGCAGTTAAAGCACATCTTGTTTGTTTCATTTTAAATCCATTGGGGTGGTGTATAGAGCCAAAAAGATTAGAATTGTGTCGATGTCCCAATATTTATGGACCTGACTGTAAATGAGGCTGTGATGTAAAGGGCGCACTGTGACATAAAGGGGACTGCATTGCAAAGGGGACAGCATTGTAATGATTACAGTGCCCCTTTACAGTGTAGTCCCCTTTATATTACACTGTCCCTAGCAATCACAGCCTCCTCCATCATAGTGCCCCTGCAGTCTGCTCCCCCTTTTGTCTTTAACATGACACTTCCCCATTCCAATCTCTGCCTCCCCTGTTTAGGACTCCTACCTTTGGCAGGGCAGAGGCTGGTATGAGTCCATGTGTCCTCTCCCAGCTCCCCCACCATCTTATCAGCAGGGTAGGGGGCAGGTGGAGCTCTCCATTCTGATCTGCAGATCCTCCCGCGCCCTGCTCTGCTGATAGAATGACATTGTCAGATGGGTGGGGGGAGGAGCTGGGAGAGGATACACAGGCATGGCCACACACAAGGAGGTGAGCGACTACTGCGACTTGTGGTAGTCCTGTGCAGACCACAGTCGCCACTCACCTCATGTTGTGTGGCCCGGTCATTAAACCGGGGGTTGGGGACTCCTAATCTATCACATGCCTGAGAAAGGTGTCCTGCGTGGCCCCAAAATGTTGCACCTTATCCAGGAAAGTGTACGATGGGAATATTGATACTACCTTAAATCCATTCAGGGTTCAATGAAATATTTACTATTATTCAAGAAATTTTGAAGTAAAATTTACTGCCCAGTATTAGAAAGTGCTTTCTCAGCCTCAGGTCATTGGTCTTCCAACAGGATAATGACCCAAAACACACCGCTAAAAGTACTGAAGAAGTACAAAGCATTAGAATATTCTGAAGTGACCTTCCATGAGCTCCGATCTGAAACATTAAATATCTATGGAAAGTGCTGAAAAATGCATTTTGGAGAAGACACCCTTCAAACCTGATACAGAAGACTGGGCCAACTACCTGTAAGCAATACAAAGAGGTCTTGTCCTTGCCCCCATCTTGTGAATGGACACTAAAGGAGAAACAATGAACTTATGAGCTCATTCCTCATTTACTATAATAAGCAAGCTAATTGGTACTGCATGAACACTGCAGCGCAACTGTTGTACCACTTATTCCTCTAACCATCTAAACTCTGCTTTACAGAGGCTACAAGAGACTAGACATGTGCATTCGTTTTTGTCCAAATGCATTTTCTTCCGAATTTCAGGTATTTTCGTTATCGTTTTACCAAACGATAAGGAAAGTGCAGAATCCAAAATCCGAAAGATCCGACATAAACAAATGCTTTATTTTCGTTTTCGTTGCGACAACAGTTCGATATAGATAGGAGATTTGACATGACGCTGACAATAACAATCTGTGTCTATCGAACCAGCGGTCGAATGTGCCTAACCTAACTCTATTAGTCCAAGATTATTCTACATAGAGAGAAAAGATTTGACATAGAGAGAAAAGATTTGTCATTATAGAGACATGAAGATTCGACGAAGCAGCTAAAAACATACGATTGCAGCGAGTGGACATTTATGGTGAAATGCTCTGCCCATAGGCTATAGAAGAATTCTAATGTTGGTTGACTAGTAATAATAATTAATAAATATAATTATTACTAGTCATACAACATTATAATTCTACTATAGTTTGTAGGCGGAACATTGGACCGAAAATGTACGATTGTGGCATCGTACAGTTCAGCTGATCCGTCGAATCTTCTTAGATAATTCGACAGACGCCATAAGCCTTCAATGAAAGATTCAACCTTAATTCATTCGAATTTTCGGACGAATGCATTTTTTAACGAACAACAAAATAAATAAATACAAATTTCGGGAGTAACTAAATAAATTTATTTTTCGGACGAAAATGAAATTCCGAAACAAAATATTTCAGTGTGCACATGTCTACAAGAGACTAATACCAGGTCTAATTTAGATATTTACACTGCTTAAATGTAAAAAATACATGTCATAATGTATTGATGAAGACATAGCAGCATTCATGTTTATATTTTATCTGCCTAGAATTGGTGAGGTTTCTCATGGTAGTATACCACTTTTTCTTTGCATGACTTTTGCTTATTTTAAATATAAGAACTTGCCAGGAACCATGAAAACCAGAATGATCAGTTTTGAGTTACTGTTTTAAAGTCATCAAATAAAGTAATTTAATTTTCTTAATTTTGACATATCCAGGACATTTGAAAATATGAATCAGTTCAAATTAAAAGTTTCAGAAACCAATCTACTGTAACTTTGAAGTGTTTGTGAGTGAAGACTTTAATGGTTAGTAACAGTATATAACCTCAAATCTAATGAGAAATGAATCTCAACATCTTCTCTTTTAACCTCTATGATAGTTCTTTTTTCAGAAACCTTACCAAAATTCAAGGTGCATACAAATTCTAAACAACAATTGGAAACATCTTGTAAAACAATAGTAGCTGATATATTATTTTAATATACACTATATTACTAAAAGTATTGGTACGCCTGCCTTTATACGCACATGAACTTTAATGGCATCCCAGTCTTAGCTCGTAGGGTTCAATATTTAGTTGGCCCACCCATTGCAGCTATCACCAGCTTCAACTCTTCTAGGAAGGCTGTCCACAAGGTTTAGGAGTGTGTCTATGGGGATGTTTGACTATTCTTCCAGGAGCGCATTTGTAAGGTGAGAAGGCCTGGCTCGCAGTCTCCACTCTAATTCATTCCAAAGGTGTTTTATCAGGTTGAGGTCATGTGCAGGCCAGTCAAGTTCCTCCCCCCCTAACTCGCTCATCCATGTGGTTATAGACCTTGTTTGTACACTGGTGGTGCAGTCATGTTGGAATAGGAAGGGGCCATCCCCGAACTGCTCCTACAAAGTAGGGAGCATAAAATTGTCCAAAATGTCTTGGTATGCTGATACCTTAAGAGTTCCCTCCCCTAAAAAACAACCCCACACCATAATCCCCCCTCCACTAAATGATTTGGACCAGTGCACAAAGCAAGGTCCATAAAGACATGGATGAGAAAGATTGGGGTGAAGGAACTTGACTGGCTTGCACAGAGTCCTGACCTCAACCCAATAGAATACCTTTGGGATGAATTAAAGCGGAGACTGCGAGCCAGGCCTTCTCATCCACATCAGTGCCTGACCTCACAAATGCTCTTCTGGAAGAATGGTCAATCACTCCCATAGGCACAGCCTTCCCAGTAGAGCTAAAGCTGTTATAGTTGCAAAGGGTGGGCCAACTCAATATTGAACCCTACGGACTATAACTGGGATACTATAAAATTTCAAGTGTGTGTAAAGGCAGGCATCCCAATACTTTTGCTAATATATAGTAGTATCAGAAATTATGCACCAAAGGACTAATTTAAAAAAATGTAATATATCTGTGATATTTTCTAAAAACAAATGGTGTATTGATTTAACTGGTGCCTTTCAACATTTACAGTTTTCTTCTTTTTTGCTTTAAAGGTCAACTTCAACAATGAAAAATATCAATAATTATCATTGATGGCAATAGAATGGAAATTGTGTTGTTTTTAAGTACAGTGACATTACTTAAGAGGGAAGTCACATAACATAGGTAGAAAAAACAAATAAATCAATTTATCAGTGTAATTGGCTCTGGTAGAGTCAATCACTCTTAAAGTGAAATATTTGCATCCTGTGAAAAATGAATACACACTTCTATTCATCATGTCCTGTGAAATTATTTTTCCAGCAGCCTCTATTGTGCTACACTATTATCATTTTGACTAATGATGGCATCAAAATGACTTTACGAACACACAAAGGGGTGCATAACAATTCACCTTGTAGATATAGAAGAGTCGTGAACTGAACACTAATTGAATATGAAGCATATCAACAGGCCACCAACATTTGTAATTTTCACTCTGTAAAGCAGTTGTGATACATACCCTTAGTAACCTTGTACTCATCTATCTATGAGCTATACTACCAATAATAACATTTTTTTCCCACTCGTTTTACAAAATATGTTTACAATGCTTATAATTTAAAGTAGATCTAAGCCACAAAAAATAAATGCACTCAGATGTGGCAGCTAAATTAGTGCTCATTTAGGCTCTTTTATCTTTGTTTTCATCTGGAGATTTTGCTGGTAATACATTTCCAATGACAATGCCCATTCACCCTTCTGGACAACAGAAACAAGATAAGACTAGAGAAACCTATTCTCCATAACAGGCGTGGTTCTGTAGTTCTTATAGAAAGCCAAAAACAATTTCATTGATAGCAGTCAACCATCGGCACAGGGCCAATCAGCACTGTCTAGACAGATGGTCAGGGATCCTGCAGTCTTATAGGGCAGTCAGAGCAGAATGAAAACTCCTCCTACAAGCTTTAACCAGACATTGATAGAAGTCACAAGACTGCTAACTGCTGATGAGAAAAGGTATATAGCAGTTTATATTTACTAAAACAATTGCATTTTCATTTTTGTGTACTGTGTGGAGACCAGATATAGTGAATGCAGGGTCCTGGGTTTAGTAACACTTTAAATTAAAAACTGTGAGTTAGTCTCATCAACCCTAGGAAGAAAATTCCTAGGCAAAACGCTTACTGGCAGGATTACCAGGTTTCATTTGACTGCCAAAAAGAACATATGATATGTGCTATTATTGCATATATATAGTTACATAGTTGGTAAGGTTGAATAAAGACATCAGTACACCTAGTTCAACCTGTGTGGGTGTATGCATTTATGTCTCTAACACTTCCCATATTGCTGCATATTGGTTACATTATGATGCCTATCTAAATGTTTTTCGAGACTGTCAACACTTCCAGCTGGCACCACCACTTGGTGAAGGGAGTTCCACATTCTTACAATTCTAACAGTAAAGAACCCTATAACCCTATATGCAGTTTAAGGTTAAACCACTTCTTGTCCAAATTCAGCGAGTGGCCACGTGTCCTCTTGAGAAACCTGAGACTGAACAGTTTTCTCCCTATGCTAGAATCACAATTTAGATATTTATATATTGCAATCATATCTTCTCTTAATTGTCTCTTCTCCAGGAAAAACAAGCTTAATGTGTGTAGCCTATCCTAATAGCTAAGGTCCTACACCCCCTTATAAGTTTAGTTGCCCTTCTCTGTACTCTCTCCAATTTCAGCACAACCTTCCTGAGGATTGGTGGCCAGAACTGGACGGCATACTCAAGATGCTGCCGAACCAGAGTTTTGTAAAATGGTAGAATTATAGATGTATCTCTTGGCTTTTTACTGCCATTAAACCGGTTCCAGGTCTAAAATCGCCTTCCCCTGGGTTAATTCCAGGCTCCTCAGCTGTTCAACCTCCTTCCACTCTCCTCTCTCCTCACTGAGCTGGTGTTGTATGGACTTATTTTCCTCCACGTCCCCTCAGTATAAAAGATGCACTCCCATTGTCTAGTATATAAAGGTTTCACATTTACTGCATAATATCCACTTACATTAAAACTTGAAACAGTGCACTTTAAAAGATCATCCTACGCGGCAGCAGCTCCCGTATGCTCTCGTATGTTCCACAAACACAGTACTCTGTCACCCGACTCTTCCCACGCGTATCATCATGATCACATGACTTCCTCAGGGAAGTTAATTGGCGTAAATTTATGGCACTAAATAGGTACCTGAAATTAAATAAATAATTATGGTCCCTTATCCCTTCCAATAGTTTACAAACAATTGATGTAAGGCTAACTGGCTAACTGGCCTGTAGTTTCCAGGTGTGAATCTTGCCCCTTTTTTGAATATTGGCACCACTTTAGTTTTCCCATAGTCCGCTGGTACCATTCTGGTCAGTAAGCTGTCCTTAAAGATTAGAAATAATGGTCTAGGAATGACCTGGCTAAGTTCTTTGAGGACTATAGGGTGTAGTCTATCTGGCCCTGATGATTTGTTCACATTAAGTCTTTCAAGAGTTTTAAGAACACTAGCTTCCATTAGCCACAAGGGCACACTCCTTGCTTTGTTGCTAATTCTGTGGTCTTGTCTATTATGCCCCTCCATTTCCAAAGTGAATACTGAGGAAAATAATGTGTTTAATACATCTGCCTTCTTCCTGTCACTTGTAACCAACTTTCCCTGACTATCTGTTATGGGGCAAATCTGCCCTGATTTAGCTTTTTTACTATTTATATATTTAAAAAAAAAATGATTCTTTTTACCTCCACTATGTGTTTCTCAGGATCTATTTTCGTTGTACTGATTGTGCTCTTACATTTCGTATTACATTCTTTGTAATACTAAAAAGCTGATGATGTCCCCTTGTCCTTACATTTTTTTAAAGGACATTTTTTCTTTTTAATGTGCCTTTTTATGCACAAATTTAACCACCCAGGTTTTACCTTCTTTTATATGTATTGCCCATTGTTCTTAAAGCATTTCCACTTTTTCTCCATGTTTTTATGGCATGTTCACATGCCATGAAGTATGGATCATAGTTTGATAAAGTTGTCTCTCTTGAAATTCAATGTCCTACCCTCGTGTCTGCTTTTCCTATGATTTACAGGGAACGTAATTGCCCTGTGATTATTATTTCCTTAATTATCCCTTACTTACACGTCTGCTATCAGCTCTGGGTTGTTAGTAATAAGTAGGTCAAGCAAAGCCTTGTTTCTAGTTTGGGCATCCACCAAATTACACATAAAATTGTCACACAAGACATTAAAGAAGTTCCGAACCTTAGAGGACTGAGCAGCTCCATCTGCCAAAGAAATGTCTGGATAATTAAAGTCCCCGTTGATGACGACATTGCCCTGCGCCGCCGCCAATGCTAACTGTGCAAGTATATCAGTCTTCGCTTCATTCTTTAAAGCGGAGCTCCGGTCAAAAAGGTTGTTTTTTTTTTGCATGATCGTAATTGTCAGATAACATAGTCCCCAAAACATAACACTATCTCCCCAGCCCTGAAAGTAATCTTTGTGCACACTTGCCTTAGTTTCTTTCTCTCCAGATCTGGCCATATCCATGTTGTGTGTGGGCATTTGAAGCCCAGTTCATTTCGCTTCCTGGTTATCATGCTGAGGTGCATGCTGGCTAACCAGCATGCACCTCGCGATCTGGCACATGCGCAGTAGAACGGTGCTCGTAGCGCCATTAGTTTGTTTCGTTGTCATGACAATGGGCGGCAACGGAGGAAAGTCCCGCCCCATTGTTATGACAATGCAGATAACAGATCTCGCGCATGCGCAGTAGAATGGGTTTTCAGCAGAGAAAAGCGCACAGTCTCCTGGGAAATTATGACACTCATTTCCCAGGAGTCTGTGCGGCTTAGGTAGGATAGGAGAACCACCGCGGTCCAGGAAGAAGGCAGATTAGCAATTCTGCCTAGCAACAGGGTGTTAAAGGCAAGTAAAAAAATTGTTTTGCACACAACATTTTTTAACTCATTAAAAGGAAGCTAGTGCAATAAAGTTTAATTTTAGGGTGGAGCTCTGCTTTAAGCTAATGGTCCTGTAGTATACACCCACTCATTTTCCTTTGGTTTCTTCCTTTGAAGTTCCAGCCACACCCTCCATTGCCATGTTTGTAAAGTCATCCCTTGTGATGATAAATTACTCTTGACATACATGCAGATGTGTCAGTTTCCCCAGCTTGTATGGCATGGGAAGAATTGAATGCAATCTAATGTGATCTGCACCGCGTTCAATTCATTGGAGGACAGATGAGACACCAGGGGTCTTTTAAACGTCTTGTGTCTCATTAAAGAGAACCTGTCGCCAAAAAATATCACATATAAAAAAAAGTTAGGTAAAAAACATTTTTTTCTAATGTAAGAAATAAAAGTTACACCCAGGCCAAGAAAATCCCCCCTGCCCTCCAAAATTTTTGAGGCCCCCCCATACCCACATACATTTATGTGCAAACGTAAACACACATGTCAGAGGTGCCTACGCACAAAAACATTGATTGCAATACACATGTTACATATCACCGTGCACTCAGATGTAAGATTAATCGTTTTAGTACGAGAGCTCCTGCATAACTCTAAACTGAAGACCTGTATGGGCTTTTGAAGTGTCACTTATGGGAAATATAGGGTACTTAAGTTTGTTGCCATTTCACTGGTGCACGCAATTTTAAAACTTGACTGTTTGGTATCTGTTTACTTGAAGCAACCTCATCTTTTATATTTTACCAAACAATTGGGCCATTTATTATGTTTGTCTGCCCTAAAATTAACTTTAGTGTAAGTAGGGCCCTGCTCCTAATGAGTAGGCGCTATATTTAAATTTAGGTTTATCTGAGCTGTAGTGTAGCTCAGAGTGATTATGTTAAATTGCTGGTTTCTGTTCCAGTTCAGCTGTGTTGTGTATTTTCCACTTGGCCGTGGGTGTCGCTGTCACCACCGGTCAGTGTTGGAAATACAACGGGCTGGATTTATTGAGTACCCCTTTACCCAGAAACAGCCCAGTGGGAGTGGTTTTCAGGCTCTCTCTGACCTGATGGCCCTCCTGGCCTAAGGTATGTCGTAGAAGTTCTTCTGCCCCGGGGCCTACTGGCCCGAGGCATTGTTACTGAAAGTAGGCCCAGGAGTTTCTGGGGTCTGCTGGTCCAGGGGTTGTCCTGTGCTGTCTTGCCTGCGGGGAGAAGCTGAGCAATTGGAGAAACCAGGGGAGGACTTTTCTCAGAGAGGACCGAGCAAAAAGGCTGGTATCTCAGGAAGAGCCTGGAGACTCAATTGGAGGACGCATCCCGGCCAATCTACCTCACAGTATTGCCGGATGGCTGAAAGAAACTGGTACTGTGTAACTGTTCTTTGACTTTGAAAAAGTTATTGGTTATACAATCCTGTGCCAGAGGATTGTACAACGACTCTAGTATATTAAACAAGTCTGTGGCAGAGACTATGACCGAGCACCGCACCGCCAGCTAGGTCAGTGAGAGAGGCCTATCTGGTGGTTGCTAGATCCAGTTGTGGAAGCTGTTTGTCCTCTGGATCAAAGAAGTACCCGTGATCCGAAAAACAAGGTACCTGAATCTCCCCTAACCCTCCATCCCTCGATCTGACGTTGTTAATAAAAGCATCGGGAAAAAGAGACTAAGTGTTTGGTGCGGACATCTGTGAACAAATCTCGAATGGGACCCCTATGGCGGATACGGTGAACAGTGAGGTAACGGCAGACCCAAAATTAAACCAGCAGCTCCTACGAGCGTAGTGCTACATGTATTTTGCACTAATATCATGTAATAAAGAACATTTTAACTACCACTATTTTATTCTCTAGGGTGTCTGCTTTCTGAAAATATAAACAGTTTTGGGGGAGTTTTGTTCATTCTTCAGCCTTAATTTTTTTTTTAAACATGTGTGCAAAAAAACCTCAAAAATTACTCTGGCAGCGAAAGGGTTAAAGATTATACAAGGAGTAAGCCAATCATATGAGCAGATTTTTGGAGGTGTTCTGACTGAGACCCCTTGAAATGTGTTGACATGGTTGGAAACAAGCAGTTGAAATGTTTGTTAGTTGCAGATTGAAAACGAAAATTAAGGTTATATCAGTTTTGATGAAAGAAGAAAAACACTTCCAGCCTTGTCTTATCACTAAGTAGTTTGCCGGTCTTGGTATCCAGCACCTTGCAGTAGATTATGTGCAGCCTGCTAACGTATGTAAGAGTAATTACTATGGTGATGGTTTGCTCCCTTTGGTAATTTTAACAGTTTAACATTATCAGTAAATGCTAAATGACTAAAACTGCAGGGTAGGAAATGTTGTTTCATACAATTTTATTATTATGGGTTTCTTCAATAAGCCAGTGAAAAGAGTGAAAAGAGTTTATTGACTGAAAACACCCAAACAATTTCAGTTAACAGCTGATTGATAAGTGAAAGATCATCTCTGATTATTATGGGTTATTGTATTTTTCACATACATTTTGCTTTTTGCTTTTGCATAATTAATCTCACACATACCTAGTTATATCACACAAGTAAACCATCACAGCTGTAGCGAAAATTTAATGTTATCAGTGATTAATGTGGGCACTTCTAATATCTGACAAAATAAACTTCTAGTGATGTGGTTCTAAATAGACATACTTATAAAAACAGTGGGGGTGATTTACTAATAACAGTGCACTGCACTGGTTGATCCCTTAATTGGTGCACCGGATAACTCCTTCATTGGGTGCAGGAACCAGCGGCGCACTGTTATAGTAAATACAAATGTCAGCGGCGCTCTATTGAAAATGAATGGTTTCCTATGGGAGCCCATTGATTTGAATAGAGGTCGGATGAAGCCGATCTGACTCGCGGGGCGACTCGTGTGCCGGCTGACACGGGGACAGCGCAACTTTGCGAGGCAACTTGGACACGACCTGAGCGTGAAGCAGCCGCTCAAGTCGTGTCCTAGAGGTGACTACCTGGCCGAGAATGTCTCCAGCGCGATGGCATCGCGCTGGTTCTCGGCAGCCTCGCTGTCCAGTGTTTGGTATGAATCATGAAGGGGAACTCCACGCCAAATTTTTATGAAAAACCCGGCATGAGTTCCCCTCCAGGAGCATACCAGGCCCTTAGGTCTGGTATGGATTTTAAGGGGAACCCCAAAGCCGAAAAAACGGCGTGGGGGTCCCCCCAAAATCCATACCAGGCCCTTAGGTCTGGTATGGATTTTAAGGGGAACCCCCTAAGCCGAAAAAACGGCGTGGGGGTCCCCCCAAAGTCCATACCAGGCCCTTAGGTCTGGTATGAATTTTAAGGGGAACCCTCTAAGCCAAAAAACGGCGTAGGGGTTCCCCCAAAATCCATACCAGACCCTTATCCGAGCACGCAACCTGGCAGGCCGCAGGGGAAAAGGGGGGACGAGAGCGCCCCCCCCTCCCTCCTGAACCGTACCAGGCCGCATGCCCTCAACATGGGGGGTGGGTGCTTTGGGGCAGGGGGGCGACCTGCGGCCCCCCCGCCCCAAAGCACCCTGCCCCCATGTTGATGGGGACAAGGGCCTCTTCCCGACAACCCTGGCTGTTGGTTGTCAGGGTCTGCGGGCGGCGGGCTTTTCGGAATCCAGGAGCCCCCTTTAATAAGGGGGCCCCCAGATCCTGGCCCCCCACCCTATATGAATGAGTATGGGGTACATCGTACCCCTACCCATTCACCTGGTGGCAAAAAAAGTCAATAAAAAACACAACACAGGTTTTTAAAGTAATCTTTATTTGGCAGCTCCGGGGGTCTTCCTGCCGGGCGCCCCGCTATCTTCTTCCAGCTCTTTTGCTAGCGGGGTCCTGGGCTTCCTCATCGTCTTCTTCCGACGTCGGGGGTCTCTTGTTCTGTTCTCCGGTGTCGTTTCTGCGCTCTCCGGTTCTTCTCCCGCTCTCCGGTGCCTTCTCCACGATCTCCGGTTCTTTCTGCCTTCTGCCGGGCGCCCCGCTATCTTCTTCCAGCTCTTTTGCTAGCTGGGTCCCGGGCTTCAGCGTCGTCTTATTTCCCTCTTCTCTCCCGCTGACCCTGCCCCCGTAGCACGTCACAGTCCCATCATTCCCCGGGACTGTGACATCATACCGGGGCGGGGCCAGCGGTGGCATCACCCGGTGACCACGCCCCAAGCCAATATAAGTGGGTGCGCTCTGCGGCCAGAGCATTGTAACGGCGGACCGCGACGAGGCAACATCGGGCGGAGAGAGGAGGGAAGAAGACGACGCTGAAGCCCGGAAAGCATGAGATCGGTCAAAAAAATTCACCAATCTCATTCTGACAGCCGAGATCACGTCTTGGTTTACATACAGGAACCCGGCGTGATGTCATAACGTCGCGCCCGGGCCTCCGACGGTCATAGAGATGCTTCCCATCCGGCGCCGGCCAAATCGTTCTCTGAGCCCAAGATGGCACGGGAGAGCCCGGAGAAGCACCAGATGGCGGCGGGAGGGGGGGAACGTCCCCTCCCGCCGCCTATAAGAACAATCAAGCGGCGGAACTGCTAACCACTATGATCGTTTTTAGCGTGCACAGAATCGCCGGCTGAAAAGAATGATATCTGAATGATGCCTGCAACTGCAGGCATCATTCAGATGTCACCGCACATATATAACGAGGACGTCATTTGACGGTGGGCGGTAGGAAAGTGGTTAATATTTCGAAAATTTAGATAAAAGGTAATTTTTCTCCTTCATTGATGTACACTGATGAGACTGCACTGATGGGCTGCACTGATGGGCACTGATAAGGTGGCAAGGGTGGGCACTGAGAGGTGGCATTGCTAGTTGGCACTGGTGGGCATTGAGAAGTGGCACTGCTAGGTGGCAATGATAGTTGGCAGTGATGGGCACTGATAGGCAGCACTGCTAGGTGGCACTGATTGGCACCAGTGGTGGGCATTGATAGGTGGCACTGGCAGGGGCTACTGATTGTCACAGATGACGCAGAATTGCCTCTTTCTCTTCGGGCCCGATGTCCCTTGCACATAAGCCGGTGATTGCCTTTTTTTTTGCTCACGCTGTCAGCACAAGGAGAAAACAAAAACCATTACCTAGCTATTGTTTACATCACGTGATCAGCTGTCATTGGCTGACAGCTGATCACATGGTAAAGGGCAGGGATCGGCCCCTTACTTGGATCTGTCATCACCCGAGTCTCAGTGACTCGGTGACCACAGCGCGCGCGCGCGAAGGGGAGGACGTTTATTGACGGACTCCCGGCAATTGAGGACCATGCTGTGGCCGTCGATCAGTTATAGCGCTGATCTCAAGTGATTAAAGAGGGTCTAAATGGGCCATTGACATGCATCACAATTCAACTTAGGAATGTGTCTTTGCAAAGTTAAACTAAATGAAATCCTTTCTTATTTTTGCTTGGGGATAGAGTGCAGAGGGATTACAAGTCTAGACAGTTTTTGGGGATGTCTGCACCCCTGATAGGGTGAAGACAACTCCCAAATTTGGCCACTTTATCCTTCCAAATAATTCACTTCCTGTCACATAGCCACACAGGAAGTGAGGGGAAGTCCCTACCAATGTCTTTCCTTGGGGACACACAGGTCAATCTAAATACTTTCTCCATTATGTACATTGCACTCCAGCATTTTGCGTGGTCCACCCCAAATTATTAGGTATTTTGGACTTTGGGGTTTATTTACTAAAGGTAAATCTACTTTGCACTACAAGTGCACTTGCTGGATATTCGAGGGGGACATGCAAGCAAACCAAAAAAACACCATCTTTGCTTTTACATGATTGGATGTTACAATCACCAGTGATCCCTTAGATTTTCAGCAGCTGCACTTTTACTGCAGAGTTGATTTGTCTTTACTAAACCCCAAACTACGCAATGATTTGGGGTGTACACAACAAAGTGCTAGAGTGCAATTTTCTTAATGGGGACACTAGTTAGATTGATCTGTGTGTCCCCAAGAAAAGACATTGGTAGGGTTTTACCTTCACTTTCTGTTTAGCTGTGTGACAGGAAGTGAAGCCAATTTTACTAAAAGGGGACACAAAGCCCAACCTACAAAAAAAAACACAAGCAGGGGTTCTAACACTTACTTGGTTTCCTTCAAAATGCCCAATTAGAATTTTATTGCCTTGAGCTATTTTTAAGTGCAGTGCTCTAAATCCGTGCTTCTCAAGTACCCCCAACAGGCCATGTTTGCAGGTTTTCCTTCATCTTGCACATGTGCTTTAAATCACAGTCAATGGTTTGGTATTTTGGACAGCAATTCTCCATAAGATAAATTCACAAAACATGTCCTGTTGGGGGTACTTGAGGACTTAGGCTGAGAACCACTGCAGTAAAAAAGGAAAATTGAATACTTACCGCTCTGTATTTTTCATTTCCTGGTGATTTTCCATGGCAGCACACAATACATGCATATGCTAGCATGAAGGCACCAGGGTAGACAAATCACACCTGTTGTTTTGACATGCCAATCAGCTGTCACATTTGTTGCAAAGAAAACGCAAAACAAACCTCAAAACTTTGCATCAAATTTTATTGGTCAACAAAACAAAGAATAATAAAAATAAAAAAATAAAAAAATAAAAAAAACAGGGTCAATTTGAAACAGTTACAGACTCCCAACATCTTGAAAGATTTGGCAAAGTAATGCAGCACAGACAGCTAAATCAAAGTGGACAAACATTAACAACATCAAAATTATTTCAGGGGAACATTTCCCCCACACAAAAAAATACAATCCACAAAAGTAAACCAAACATCCTGTTTTGCAAAGACATAACAAATAAAATACATGCGTTACAAACTCGATAAGGACACCAAAATGTACTTTTTCCCCCCCCCCACACACACACACATACACTTTCCTCTTTTCAGGGCAAGGTAGAGAATGCTATCTGTGAGCTTTATATAACATAGGTTTGTGTGCTAATGAGGCAATTGAAAACACATGCACAGTCCATGGAACACCCAAAATGCAAGTTAACTCAATGTAGAGACTAAACTTCAAAGTGGGTACACCTGTTAAGGATGTCCTTCAATTACTAACCCATAAAAACACTCTCTGAGCATGCGCAGAAATGTCCAGGTGCTGTTCACACACAAAAAGCACCAACAAAAAAATCTAACAGGCTGGACATGCGCATAACAACACAAATGCAGCTAGCAGAAAATAACCCCCCCCCCTTGCCCAAAATTAAGCACATCATCCAGCATGCTACAAAATTAAAGATGGAACAAACACCCCCCCCCCTACCAACAAAACGGAAAATTGTATCATACTTACCAGTAATTTTCCTTTCCTGGTGCCTATCCATGGCAGCATACCTGTGATAGAGCTCTGCCTCGACTCCTCCTTCAGGACTAGTGAATAGCATAAATTAAAGGCATAGTCCCTCCCCCAAAATTCTCTGTAATATAGAAGACCGAGGGTTGGAGCGTATGCTGCCATGGATAGGCACCAGGAAAGGAAAATTACTGGTAAGTATGATACAATTTTCCGTTTTCCTGGTGCCTCCATGGCAGCATACCTGTGATAAATAACTAGCTGGCATGGGTGGGATAATGCTTAACAATAAATGTTTAATTAGAAGAGGACATAGCAGCCTGAACTGCCCTCCTTCCGAACTCAACAGTCGTGAGCGCTCCTGGATCAATATGGTAGTGTCTGAGGAACGTATGGTGGGAAGACCAGGTGGCGGCCCTGCACACCGTCTCCAACTAAACATTAGCCCTTGCTGCCCAGGAAGCTGAGACTGCCCTTGTAGAATGAGCATTCACTCGGGATGGAGGCTCCATATTCTTCACCCTGTAGGCCTTCTGGATTAACTTTACAACCCAAGATGCCAGAGATCTGATGGAAGCTTCTTTGCCCCTGTATTTACCGAACGGTATGATGAAAAGTCTCTCAGGATTTCTGAAGGGGCCGGTGGCCTCTAGGTAGGCCCTGAGCACTCTGGATACATCCAGTTCGTGACAAGACTCTGAATCCGTGTCTGTAATAATGATGAGCCGAACACCCCCGGGTTCGGTTCGCACCAGAACCCGCGAACGGACCGAAAGTTCGCACGAACATTAGAACCCTATTAAATACAATGGATGCGAACGTTCGGATTCTAAAGTGCTAATTATAACGACTATTATCCATGTTATTGTCCGAAACAGAGCTTGGGAACCCGGCTTCTGCACCAGGGGACATGTATCAATGCAAAAATAAATTTTAAAAACGGACGTTTTCCGGGAGCAGTCATTTTAATGATGCATAAAGTGAAAAAAAAAAAGTCAAATATTCCTTGAAATATTGTACCTGGGGGGTGTCTAAAGTATGCCTGTGAAGTTCCACATGTTTCCCGTGTTTAGAACTGTCCCTGCACAAAATAACATTTCTAAAGGGAAAAAAGTCATATAAAACTGCTTGCGGCTTTAATGCAATGTGTGGTCCCGGTAATATGGATGAAAATCTTTAGGAAAAATGGCATAGCTACCCCATCAACCCCCCCCCCCTACCCCAGCCCATTACCAGCCCCTTTGGGTCTTGTATGGATATTAAGGGGAACCCCGCACACAAAATAAAAAAGGCCCTATATACTCTGAACAGCCGTATACAGGCGGTGCATACAAGACAGGGACTGTAGGTTTGTTCTTATGTAGAATCTGTTTGTAATTTTGAACAGCTGCATTGTTTAAGTGTAGCTCCATGCCAAATTCCTTTTTTTTAGCTTTTTGGAAAACATAGGGAACGGTTATCACCCCTGTCACATTTTTTTTGCTGTCTGTGCCCCTGTTCAGAACATTTCACCTCACTTTGCGTCCCAATGACAACTGATTTTGAAATGTGGTGTTTTTATTGAAACAAGGATTGGTGATAAAGCATCAGTAGAGAGGAGACACCTTTCTCCCATATTAATTCTTACAGGAGAGAATTTTCCTTCCCAGGGGTAGATTTCCTCTCACTTCCTGTTGTCTTCTTCCGTTTGCAAGTAGTAGTCGTTTGTAAGTTGGATGTTTGAAAGTAGGGACCTGCCGTATATACTCTGCAGAAATTGGCCCCTTAGGTGTTGGTGTTGGCACAACACTGTAAGCACTCACAGTTACTCTTGGTGGGTGCTGGAACGCCCTGCTGTCAACTATTATATCAGGAATTGTAATAACATATAATTGTTGATCAGTGGTAGTAAAAATTGGGCCTTTGATGGTGGTGCTGGTGCCCCAACACTTTAAGGCCTGACAGTTACTCTTGGTGGGTGCAGCAATGGGCCCTGCTGTGAATTATTAGATCAAGAATTGTAATTGCATGCCCCTGTTGAACAGGGGCTGAAAAATTAGGCCTTTGGTGGTGGTGGTGGTGGTGATGGTGGTGCTGGTGCCACAACACTGTAAGGCCTGACAGTTACTCTTGGTGGGCGCAGCAATGGTCCCTGCTGTGAATTATTAGATCAATAATTATAATTGCATGCCCCTGTTGAACAGGGGCTTAAAAATTGGGCCTTTGGTGGTGGTGGTGGTGGTGGTGATGGTGGTGCTGGTGCCACAACACTGTAAGGCCTGACAGTTACTCTTGGTGGGCGCAGCAATGGGCCCTGCTGTGAATTATTAGATCAATAATTATAATTGCATGCCCCTGTTGAACAGGGGCTGAAAAATTGGGCCTTAGGCACTGGTGGCACAACACTGCAACCCCTCACAGATACTGTACTTGGAGCACAGCAATGAGGCCTGTTGCAAAGTATTGCATCAAAAATTTTAATTACACGCCCCTGTTAAACAGGGGCTGAAAAATTGGGCCTTAGCCACTGGTGGCGTCACCCATAAACCAAAATGATCTTCCAAGCTATCATCGTTAATCGTATCATTGAGGAGGAGGAGGATAGCCAGTCAACATAACAGCACAGGCACTCAGCATCAGCATCAGTCTTGAAGGGATGTGACATTTTAAAATCAATTAGTCTGTTATATCAGCATCTGGTGTGTGGTAGCTGGTGGTGATCCAAGACTGGTTCATCTTGATGAAAGTCAGTCGATCAACCGAGTCGGTGGACAGGCGCACCCTGTGATCCGTGACAAATCCTCCAGCAGCACTGAATGTGCGTTCTGAAAGAACGCTGGATGCAGGACAGGCCAGTAGCTCAATTGCATACTGTGCAAGCTCTGGCCAGTGATCCATCCTCAAGACCCAGTAAGCCAGAGGATTTTCGGTGGGGAAGGTGTCCAAGTCTGACCTTGCCCCTAGGTATTCCTGCACCATGTATATCAGACGCTGGCGATGGTTGCTGGAACCGATCATACTTTGGGGCTGCGGACTAAAGAATTGTCTGAACGTATCGGTCAGACGGGCACCTTCCCCACCGCTCCTTCTTTGAATGCCCGAAGCCTCAGCAACTCGTTGTCCAGGACCAGGAGTTTGTAACCTCCCAGTCTCTGGGAACGCGTTGCACAGACCTTTCTGCAAGGCCTCCCGGAGTTGTCTCATCCTCTGCTCCCTCTGCGACGGTACGATAAGGTCCGCAACCTTACCCTTGTACCGTGGATCAAGGAGAGTGGCCAGCCAGTAATGGTCCCTCTCCTTGATCCGAAGAATACGAGGATCCTTCCGCAGACTTTGCAGGATCAGGGAGGCCATGCAGCGTAGGTTAGCTGAGGCATTCAGTCCGGAGTCCTCTAGGTCACTAAGGACGACATGATCCGCAGCCACCTCCTCCCAGCCACGTACAAGTCCACTGGTTTCTTGGGACTGTAAATCATCCCTAAAAGACTGCTGCTGATGATGCTGAGTGCCAGCCTCCACCTCCATGCTGACACAATCCTCCTCCTCCTCCTCTTCCTGTGCGATGGGTGGGACAGAAGGAACACTGTCTGGGTAAAGGGGGCCTTGAGAGGCAAGGAAGTCCTCCTCTTCCTGCCTCTGTTCTGCCTCAAGTGCCCTGTCCATTATTCCACGCAGCGTGTGCTCCAACAGGTGGACAAGAGGTACAGTGTCACTGATGCATGCACTGTCACTGCTCACCATCCTCGTGGCCTCCTCAAATGGTGCCATGACAGTGCATGCATCCCTGATCATGCCCCACTGGCGTGGTGAAAAAAACCCGAGCTCCCCTGACCCTGTCCTGGTGCCGTAGTCGCACAGGTACTCATTGATGGCCCTCTGCTGCGTGTGCAGCCGCTGCAGCATGGCCAACGTTGAGTTCCACCTGGTGGGCATGTCACATATAAGGCGGTTCTTGGGCAGGTTCAACTCCTTTTGAAGCTCAGCCAGGCGAGCACTGGCATTATAAGATCTGCGGAAATGCACACAGACTTTCCTGGCCTGCCTCAGGACATCCTGTAAGCCCGGGTACCTGCCCAAGAACCGCTGCACCACCAGGTTAAGGACGTGAGCCATACAGGGCACATGGGTCAGTTGTCCCTGTCGGAGGGCGGAGAGGAGGTTGGTGCCATTGTCGCAAACCACCATTCCTGGCTTAAGCTGGCGTGGCGTCAACCACCTCTCGGCCTGCCCCTGCAGAGCAGACAGGACCTCTGCCCCAGTGTGGCTCCTGTCCCCCAAACACACCAGCGCAAGCACGGCATGGCATCTTTTTGCCTGCGTACTTGCGTAGCCCCTTGAACGCCTACGGAGCACCGCTGGTTCCAAGGACAAACCACAGGAAGAGGCCATGGAGGAAGAAGAAGAGGAGGGGGTGGAGGAGAGAGGTGTGTCACAACCAGTAGTAGCATTTTGGAGGCGTGGCGGTGGAACAACCTCCAACACTACTGCACCTTGTCCTGCATCCTTCCCAGCTGCCAAAAGAGTGACCCAATGGGCCGTGAAAGAAAGGTAACGTCCCTGTCCATGCCTGCTGGACCATGAGTCAGCGGTAATATGCACCTTACCGCTGACTGCCCTGTCCAGCGAGGCCAAGACATTGCCTTCCACATGCCTGTAGAGAGCCGGAATAGCCTTCCGTGCGAAAAAGTGTCGTTTGGGAACCTGCCACTGAGGAACCGCACATTGCACAAACTCACGGAAGGGGGCCGAGTCTACCAACTGAAAAGGCAGCAGTTGAAGCGCTAGCAATTTAGCCAAGCTAGCATTCAACCGCTGGGCATGTGGATGGCTGGGAGTGAACTTCTTTCGACGGTCCAGCAGCTGGGGCAGGGAAATTTGCCTGCTAGAATCGGACGTTGGTGTACTGCTAGCAGAGTGCCCGCAAGTACTTGCCTGTGACACACCTAATTCTACACCTTCATTCCTTTCAGAGCAGGTTTCAGAGAGGAGTGAAGGTATAGTGGGGTTGGAGATCCCAGCTGATGCGGTGCAAGAAGAGGTCAGCTTTGTTCTTTGGTGTGGGTCTTTAAGGTAGGCTTGCCAACGAGCTGCAAGGCAGGTCAACATATGTCTGATCAAGCATGTGGTGCCCAAGCGGCTGATGTTTTGGCCACGCGATATACGCTTGAGACATATGTTGCAAACAGCAGCTGTGCGATCTGATGCACTCGCCTCAAAAAAGGCCCACACCAAAGAACTTTTTGCATGACGGGCAGAGGCAGCGCCCTGCACAGGCGGAGCTCTGCGGTGTGATTCCGTCGGTGTGCTGCCCATACGCTGGCCACTCAAGGGCATCCTGCCTCGTTGGAGATGTGCCTCCTCCTCATCCTCCTCCTCCTCCTCTCTCCTATTAGGCACCCACGTGGAGTCAGTGACCTCATCATCCCCTCCCTCCTCATCACTGGTGCCAATCTGGCAATATGCTGCAGCTGCTGGAGCATGGCTGCCAGATTGGTGTCCTTCTTGAGCATCCCCTCTCTCTGCTCTCACGCTGCTGCCTTCCTCTAGCTGGGTATCATCATCAGATCCTTCCAAACGCTGGGCATCCTCCTGGAGCATGTACCCAACACTGTGCTCAAACAGTTCGGGGGACTCCTCAGGAGGAGGGCATGGTGGGTCTAGGGAAGGATTGACTAATGAAGATAATGATACCAGAGAAGAGGACGCTTTGGCAGCTGCTTTGCCAGTACCCTGAGCCTGGGTGAGAGAGGATGAGGAGGATGAGGTGGGCTTGGTCATCCACTCTACCAAGTCTTCGGCATGATGTGGCTCAACATGTCCAGCTGCCGAAAACAAGGACAAGCGTGTCCCATGGCCATGTGCTGATGACAATGCACCGCGTACACGACCAGCACTGTTGCCCCCAGACACAGAGCCTGCTTGCCCTCTTTTTTTGCCTCCTGACGGTCTGCCTTTCCTTGGTTGCCTTCCAGACATTTTAATGGATGGCCTGCAGGGAGATGGGAAAAACAGCAATAAGGGCTACCTTCAGGTGTATACTGTGCAGGAGGCTTAGCAACAATGACACAGACACTGTCCCCTGCCTATCCTTCTCTGTCCGTAAACACAAGGATTGAAAATATGGTTCAGCAAAATAGTTTTAGAACAGAATAGCACACTGACACTTTCCCTCACTGTCCTACTCTGTCCCTCCCTACAAACAAGATTTAGCACAGAATAGCACACTGATAATTTCTACGAGTGTCCTTCTCTGTCCCTAAACTCAAGGATTGAAAATATGGAACAGCAAATTTGGTTTAGAACAGAACAGCACACTGTCAGTTTCACTCACTGTACCTCTCTGTCCCTCAACTCAAGGATTGAAAATATGGTTCAGCAAAATAATTTTAGAACAGAATAGCACACTGACACTTTCCCTCACTGTACCTCTCTGTCCCTCAACTCAAGGATTGAAAATATAGAACATCAAATTTGGTTTAGAACAGAACAGCACACTGTCAGTTTCACTCACTGTACCTCTCTGTCCCTCAACTCAAGGATTGAAAATATGGAACAGCAAATTTGGTTTAGAACAGAACAGCACACTGTCAGTTTCACTCACTGTACCTCTCTGTCCCTCAACTCAAGGATTGAAAATATGGTTCAGCAAAATAATTTTAGAACAGAATAGCACACTGACACTTTCCATCACTGTACCTCTCTGTCCCTCAACTCAAGGATTGAAAATATGGTTCAGCAAAATAGTTTTAGAACAGAATAGCACACTGACACTTTCCCTCACTGTACCTCTGTGTCCCTCAACTCAAGGATTGAAAATATGGAACAGCAAATTTGGTTTAGAACAGAACAGCACACTGTCAGTTTCACTCACTGTACCTCTCTGTCCCTCAACTCAAGGATTGAAAATATGGAACAGCAAATTTGGTTTAGAACAGAACAGCACACTGTCAGTTTCACTCACTGTACCTCTCTGTCCCTCAACTCAAGGATTGAAAATATGGTTCAGCAAAATAATTTTAGAACAGAATAGCACACTGACACTTTCCCTCACTGTACCTCTCTGTCCCTCAACTCAAGGATTGAAAATATGGAACAGCAAATTTGGTTTAGAACAGAACAGCACACTGTCAGTTTCACTCACTGTACCTCTCTGTCCCTCAACTCAAGGATTGAAAATATGGAACAGAAAATTTGGTTTAGAACAGAACAGCACACTGTCAGTTTCACTCACTGTACCTCTCTGTCCCTCAACTCAAGGATTGAAAATATGGTTCAGCAAAATAATTTTAGAACAGAATAGCACACTGACACTTTCCCTCACTGTACCTCTCTGTCCCTCAACTCAAGGATTGAAAATATGGAACAGCAAATTTGGTTTAGAACAGAACAGCACACTGTCAGTTTCACTCACTGTACCTCTCTGTCCCTCAACTCAAGGATTGAAAATATGGAACAGCAAATTTGGTTTAGAACAGAACAGCACACTGTCAGTTTCACTCACTGTACCTCTCTGTCCCTCAACTCAAGGATTGAAAATATGGTTCAGCAAAATAATTTTAGAACAGAATAGCACACTGACACTTTCCCTCACTGTACCTCTCTGTCCCTCAACTCAAGGATTGAAAATATGGTTCAGCAAAATAGTTTTAGAACAGAATAGCACACTGACACTTTCCCTCACTGTACCTCTGTGTCCCTCAACTCAAGGATTGAAAATATGGAACAGCAAATTTGGTTTAGAACAGAACAGCACACTGTCAGTTTCACTCACTGTACCTCTCTGTCCCTCAACTCAAGGATTGAAAATATGGAACAGCAAATTTGGTTTAGAACAGAACAGCACACTGTCAGTTTCACTCACTGTACCTCTCTGTCCCTCAACTCAAGGATTGAAAATATGGTTCAGCAAAATAATTTTAGAACAGAATAGCACACTGACACTTTCCCTCACTGTACCTCTCTGTCCCTCAACTCAAGGATTGAAAACATGGAACAGCAAATTTGGTTTAGAACAGAACAGCACACTGTCAGTTTCACTCACTGTACCTCTCTGTCCCTCAACTCAAGGATTGAAAATATGGTTCAGCAAAATAATTTTAGAACAGAATAGCACACTGACACTTTCCCTCACAGTACCTCTCTGTCCCTCAACTCAAGGATTGAAAATATGGAACAGCAAATTTGGTTTAGAACAGAACAGCACACTGTCAGTTTCACTCACTGTACCTCTCTGTCCCTCAACTCAAGGATTGAAAATATGGTTCAGCAAAATAATTTTAGAACAGAATAGCACACTGACACTTTCCCTCACTGTACCTCTCTGTCCCTCAACTCAAGGATTGAAAATATGGAACAACAAATTTGGTTTAGAACAGAACAGCACACTGTCAGTTTCACTCACTGTACCTCTCTGTCCCTCAACTCAAGGATTGAAAATATGGTTCAGCAAAATAGTTTTAGAACAGAATAGCACACTGACACTTTCCCTCACTGTCCTACTCTGTCCCTCCCTACAAACAAGATTTAGCACAGAATAGCACACTGATAATTTCTACGAGTGTCCTTCCCTGTCCCTAAACTCAAGGATTGAAAATATGGAACAGCAAAATTGGTTTAGAACAAAATAGCACACTGACACTTTCCCTCACTGTACCTCTCTGTCCCTACAAACAAGATTTAGCACAAAATAGCACACTGACACTTTCCCTCACTGTACCTCTCTGTCCCTACAAACAAGATTTAGCACAAAATAGCACACTGACACTTTCCCTCACTGTACCTCTCTGTCCCTACAAACAAGATTTAGCACAAAATAGCACACTGACACTTTCCCTCACTGTACCTCTCTGTCCCAAAACTCAAGGATTGAAAATATGGTTCAGCAAGATTGGTTTAGAACAGAATAGCACACTGACACTTTCCCTCACTGTACCTCTCTGTCCCTACAAACAAGGATTAGCACAGAATAGCACACTGTCACTGACACTCTCCCTACCTATCCTTATCTGTCCCTAAACACAAGGAATCCAGGATTATGTAAAGGAAAAATAATGACACTGTCCCTGCCTATGCTTCTCTTCACCCTACTCCGGTCCGGAACACACTACACAAGGCCGCCGCGCTGGCGGCCTTTTATAGTGTGGGGCGTGTACTAAACCCCCTCAGCAATAATTGGCCACAGGCATCCTGCCTGTGGCCAATCATTGCTCTCCTCGCTGCCGGCGCTGTGATTGGCCAAGCATGCGGGGTCACAGTGCATGCTTGGCCAATCACAGCACCTGGATGACACTGCGATGGCGTAGTGCATTGTGGGCCGTTCGCGTCACTCGAATTTGGCGCGAACGGCCCAAATAGTTCGATCTTCGTCGAACGATCGAACAGCCGATGTTCGAGTCGAACGTATGTTCGACTCGAACACGAAGCTCATCCCTAGTCTGTAAACACTGGTAGTGCCCAGGGTTCCAACAGGTGGCTTGGAGTAGTGACCTTTGGTGTGAACCCCCAAAGGGGGGCGAAGTTCCACTCTGTCGGGGAAGAAGGAGATGTGGTCGTCACCTATCCCTAAAGAGTGAAGTTCCGAGATCCTTCTGCCAGATGTAATGGCTAGCAGAAAAGCTGTTTTTAGTGTCAGGTTCCGTATTGTTACTTGTTCCACTGGAGCAAAGGGATGGTCAAATAGAACTTCAAGAACCAGGGACAAATCCCACTTAGGAAATGATCGTCTGACAGGAGGGTGAATCTTCAATACACCTCTGAGGTAAGTGACTACTAAAGGATCCTCTGTCCATCTCTTATTTGTTGCGGCAGAGATTGCTGCTACCTGCATTTTGAGGGAGCTCAGACCAAGTCCCAGATCAAGTCCTGTCTGAAGGAATCCTAGAACATGGGAAGTAGAGGGAAGGATTAGATCAAATCCATTTCCGGAAGCAAATGACAAGAACTTGTCCCAGATTTTTTAATATATGGCATTAGTTGCAGGCTTCCTGGATTTTAGAAGGGTTGTTATGACTCCTGGGGAACACCCTAGGGACTCGAACCTTCGCCTCTCAAACTCCAGATTCGAAGATTCAACTTCTGAGGGTTTGGATGAACTAGACTGCCCTGCGACAGAAGTTGAGGGAAAGGAGGGATCTTGATTGGAGAGCCCACACTGAGGCGCAATACGGAAGTACTGCCACCACCTGGACTGGCTCCCTGAGGAGCCTCAGGAGGAATTTGAATATTAATGGCCTGGGAGGAAAGGCATATGCCGTGGTGAACCTCCAGGGACATGACAGGGCATCCACTGCCTCGGCTTGTGGGTGCGGCAGCTGAGAGAAGAACTTGTCCAGCTTGGCGTTCTTTGGGGAGGCGAACAGATCTACCTGAGGGGGATCCCATATTTTGGCAATCTGAAGGAAGACATGGGGGTGGAGAGCCCACTCGTTGTCCAGGAAGTTTCTGGACAACGTGTCTGCTTCCGTGTTCAACCTGCCTGGCAGATACATCGCTCTGAGGTCCAGGAGGTTCTGCTCCGCTCAGAGCATGATCGGCTCTACCTCCTTGAGGAGTGACCTGCTGCGTGTGCCTCCCTTCTTCTGCAGATAAGCGACAGCTGCCCTGTTGTCTAGGCGTAGGAGTATTCTCTGGCCTCTGATTTGGGGTGCCAAAGAGGTCAGTGACAAGAAGGCTGCCCTCATCTCCAAGATGTTAGATACCACTCCCTGGGTGGTGCATGACCATCTCCCCTGTATTCTGGTTTGCCCGCAATGGGCTCCCCAGCCCTGTCTGCTTGTATCGGATGTAATTGTGATCCAAGGAAGGGAGCCCAGGTGATGAGGCTTGGAGAGGTTTTCCGGAACTGTCCACCAGTGAAGGCTCCTGCGCATTTTTCCCGTCAGCAGGATTGTCTGAGATAGTCGTTGTTTCTTCCACTGAACCAAGAAACCAGTCTGGAAATCCCTCAAGTGCCAATGTGCCCAAGGAACCATGGGTATACAGGAAGACATTGTGCCAATGAGGCTCAGGCATTGTAAATCCGTCAGATACTTTGATCATTCTCTGGATGACAATCCTTGCCTTCGGTGGTGGTAATGACACTGTCCCCTCCTGAGTGTCGAACATTGCGCGTAGATTATCTGCTGTGTTGGCGTTAGTTGACTCTTGTCGGAATTCACCAGCCACCCTAGCTCTTTTAGGGTCTGTAGAAGAATTTCCTGGTGACGTACCAACTGATCCGGATTGCTTGCTAGGAGGAGGATGTCGTCCAGGTAATGGTATATCCTCAAGCCCCTCTCCTGCAGGGGAACCAAAGCAGATATTAGTATCTTGGTGAACACCCTGGGAGAGGTGCACAGACCGAAAGGCAGGGCTTGAAACAGTAGGTGGGTCCGTCCCACTGCAAATCTCAGATATTTTTGAAATGCAGGTAGAATTGGCACGTGTAGGTACGCATCCTGCAGATCGACCAAAATCAACCAATCTGATGGCTGGACTGCCTGAATAATCGTCTGCAGGGACTCCATTTTGAAGCTTTTGGGGCGGATATACCGGTTGAGCCTCTTTAGGTCTATCACAGGCCTCCACCCACCTGTCCTCTTTGGGACCAGAAAAAGGGTGGAGTAGAAGCCTGCGAAGCGCTCTGCCAAGGGAACCGGAACAGCCGCCCCCTGAAGCTAGAGTGACATTAGGAAGTTTTTTTAGAGCTTGAGCTTTCAGTGGAGAGGATGGAATCTCTGTTCCTTTGAAAGAGTTCCGAGGTGGGGGGTAAGAGAAATTCCAAAAGTGCCCCCATTGAATTGTTGACAGAACCCAGGGGTCGTGGCAGGGGGTGGCCCAGACTGGGACAAAAAACTTTAGCCTGGCTCCCACCGGGAGTGCCTGGGTTCCTCTGGCGTAAAAAAAGACTGCTTCTGCTCCTGTGGAGCTGGAAGGGCTTTCATCTTCCTATTCAAAAAGGATCCCTGAGTACCTTTCCAAGGTCTTTTGTTGTCCCTGGGCTGTCTCGACTGCCTAAAATCCCTTGGATTTGACTGGCAGAACCTAGAGGAACCGCCTCTGAATCTTCGCATCCTTCTGTCCTGTGGAAGCATACCAAACTTCCCTACTGACAGCCTGGAGATAGCTTTATCCATTGTCTCCGAATAGGGCTTTACCATCGAACGGGATTTTGCACCAATTTTGTTTGGAAGATAAATCAGCCGTCCAGGGTTTCAGCCACAAGGCCCTCTTCACCATTACTGAATGCAAAGTGGATCTTGCCGAGCACCTGATCATGTCAATGGCCGCTACCCCGACAAAGTCTGCCGTTAATCTAAGCTCTTCCACGGCTTTAATTATATCCTCCATGCGGACATCCTGACGCAGAGCCGTCTCAATACTATCTGTCCAAGATCTTATGGCATTTGGTACTGATGTGAGGGCAATAGCTGGCTTACACGCTGCTCCCGCATCCAAGTAGCTCCTCTTCAGCTCCAGGTCGATTCGCCTGTCTAGAGGGTCTTTGAAGGAAGTGGAATCCTCCATTGGCAGTTATATTTTTTGCGAGTCGCACCACTGACACGTCTACCACTGGCATGGAGTTTAGTGACTGCGTTCCCGACTCTGGTAAGGGGTATTAAGTTTATTGAACCGACCCAAAATTTTATTTTATTTTTTATCAGTCTTTGACCATTCCTTCTGAATGACTTGACTAATCTCGCCCATCAACGGGAAAAGAACCTGCTTCCTTTTGAGGAATGGAAAGTAGCTTGTAGACTCTTTGGGAGGCTATTCTGCTGTCTTTCCAGGCGATTGCAGTTTTGACTGCCTGGATGAATGGCTTTACCAAGGAGAGACTGAAGCCAGAAGGTTCTGACTCTTCTGAAGAGTCCACTGAAGAGTCTTCAGGTGGTGAATCTCTAGCGGCGGCAGAGGTGTACTGACTGCTGACGGACCAGGGAGATTAGGTTCTATATCCTGAACCTGGGATATCTGCTAAAGTGGTTGAGCGGGGACCGGAGCCAAAAGCTCAGAGAAGGAGTCCTTCATTGTTCGCTTGATTTACTAGCTCGCAGTTGGACGCATAATCCGTAAAACAGTCCTTACAGACCACTCTGTCTGGTAGCGGTGTAGCCCCACATGTCCAGCATTTCTTCTTTCTATAGGTCCTAGGAGAGGGGGACCGATCAAGTCCTCTGGATCTTGACCTCTCTGATCTACGACGTGAATAATGGGACCTACGCCCTGATGAGCGGGACCCTATGGAGTGGGTAGGGCTACGATGTAAGGAACTCATGCTAGACCAGTGAGCGCACTTTTTTTTTTTTTATACTCACGTATAGTTGGTCACATACCTAATAGAAGTGTGAGGATCTTTGCTGCGAGATGAATGACTCATTGCGGAGTTGGGCACAAGGATCAGCTCCGGAAATATAGTAAGAAAGGGAAAAGAACCAGGAGTTTTTGCGTCACTTTTTTTTTTTTTTAAACAAACATTTTCATATCGTCATCTTTTTTTTCTTTTTTCTTTTATTTTTTAAACATAAACATTTTTGATCGGCAACATTTTTTTTTTTTGAGAAAATAAAAAGTACCTACCACAAAGCAGCATCAGAGAGACCTAGCAGGGCACAGCTGAGGAGACTGACAGCCATCCCTGAATCTGAACCTAAATAGGCTCAAGGTGCTAATCCCATAAACCACCATTTGGAATTGATTGAAAAAAAAAAAAGGGCAAATCTAGCCTTCTTTCCAGAATCCAAGATGGCCGCCACTAAACCAAGCGACCGCGCATGCGCAGAAGATCCAGCGTCGCCCAGTACAGAGAGCGAGAAACTACGGCTCTGTATCACTCCCGAATCGCACATGCGTCGCGCCGTGACACTCTCCTACCTGGCGGGACGTACAGAGCACATGTACAGTAGCCCCCCCCAAACCCGTAAATAAGCACCACAATGTGTTTTTGATGTGTTTTACTGCAGTCCAGTACAGTTCTGTACCTAAAAAATGCAGCATGACCAATTTTTTTTTGCCTTTTTGAAACGCACTGGAACAGACTGCAGTGGTGTGAACTATGCCATTGGCATTAATGTGATCAACTTTCTTTGCGTTTTTCATGCATCAAAAAAACACACTGCACTGCATCCGGTGTGAACTGGCCCTAAATATCATACCTGGGGGGTGTCTATAGTATGCCTGTAAAGTAGCGCATGTTTTCCATGTTTATAACAGTTCGAGAGCAAAATGACATTTCTAAAGTAAAATAATAGTCATTTAAAAGTACTCGCGGCTGTAATGAATTTCTGGTTCCTGTCAATACAGATAAAAGTCATTAAAAGTCTTTGATAAAAAAAAAAAAAAAGCGTGGGGGTCCCCCCAAATTCCATTACCAGGCCCTTCAGGTCTGGAATGGATATTAAGGGGAACTCTGCCGCAAATTTAAAAAAAAATGCGTGCGGTTCCCCCAAATATCCATACCAGGCCCTTCAGATCTGGTATGGATTTTAAGGGGAACTCCACCACAAATTTTTAAAAAAATGGCGTGGAGTCCCCCCAAAAATCCACACCAGACCTTTTTCCGAGCACGCAACCTGGCAGGCCATAGGAAAAGAGGGAAGGATGAGAGAGCGCCCCCCCTCCCTCCTGAACCGTACCAGGCCACATGCCCTCAACATGGGGAGGATGTCCCCAAGTTGATGGGGACAAGGGCCTCATCCACACAACCCTTGCCCGGTGGTTGTGGGGGTCTGCTGGCGGGGGGCTTATCGGAATCTGGAAGACCCCTTTAACAAAGGGGACCCCCAGATCCCGGCCCCCTGTATGAAATGGTAATGGGGTACAAATGTACCCCTACCATTTCACAAAGAAAGTGTCAAAAAAAATTAAAATGACAAGAGCCGGTTTTTGACAATTCCTTTATTAATGTCTTCTCTTTTCTTCCATCTTCTTCCATCTTCTTCTTCCAGCTTCTTCTTTTCTCCATTTGGGTTTCTTCCTCCATCTTGTTCTTCATCTTCATCTTCCTCTTCCTCTTCCTCTTTATCTTCATCTTCCTTCTTCCTTCGGTCTTCTCGTCCGCATCTTGCTCCGGCTTCTTCTTTCTTCTTCGGCCGCTCCGTTTGAATTGGAGGTTCCCGCTGTGTGACGATTCAGTTCTCCTCTTGGTCCAGACCCTTATCCGAGCACGCAACCTGGCTGGCCGCAGGAAAAGAGGGGGGGACGAGAGAGCGCCCCCCTCCCTCCTGAACCATACCAGGCCACATGCTCTCAACATGGGGAAGATGTCCCCATGTTGATGGGGACAAGGGCCTCATCCCCACAACCCTTGCCCAGTGGTTGTGGGGGTCTGCGGGCGGGGGGCTTATCGGAATCTGGAAGACCCCTTTAACAAAGTTGACCCCTAGATCCCGGCCCCCCCCTATGTGAATTGGTAATGGGGTACATTGTACCCCTACCATTTCACAAAGAAAGTGTAAAAAATGTTAAAAATGACAAGAGCCGGTTTTTGAAAATTCCTTTATTAATGTCTTCTCTTTTCTTCCATCTTCTTCTTCCATCTTCTTCTTCCAGCTTCTTCTTTTCTCCATTCGGGTTTTTTCCTCCATCTTGTTCTTCATCTTCATCTTCATCTTCCTCTTCCTCTTTATCTTCATCTTCCTTCTTCCTTCGGTCTTCTCGTCCGCATCTTGCTCCGGCTTCTTCTTTCTTCTTCGGCCGCTCCGTTTGAATTGGAGGTTCCCGCTGTGCGACGCTTCAGTTCTTCAGTTCTCCTCTGGGTCCGCTGCCACCCGGTGACCCCGCCCCCTCTGACGCACATGGATTTCACGGGGACTTTCCCTGTGGTGTCAGAGGGGGGCGGAGCCACCGGGTGGCAGCGGACCAAGAGGAGAACTGAATCGTCACACAACGGGAACCTCCAATTCAAACGGAGCGGCCGAAGAAGAAAGAAGAAGCCGGAGCAAGATGCGGACGAGAAGACCGAAGGAAGAAGGAAGATAAAGATAAAGATAAAGATGAAGATGAAGCGGAAGATAAAGATGAAGATGAAGAACAAGATGAAGGAAGAAACCCGAATGGAGAAAAGAAGGAGATGGAAGAAGAAGCTGGAAGAAGAAGATGAAAGAAAAGAGAAGACATTAATAAAGGAATTTTCAAAAACCGGCTCTTGTCATTTTTAATTTTTTTTACACTTTCTTTGTGATGTACCCCATTACCAATTCACATGGGGGGCGGGATCTGGGGGTCCCCTTTGTTAAAGGGGTCTTCCAGATTCCGATAAGCCCCCCCGCCCGCAGACCCCCACAACCACCGGGCAAGGGTTGTGGGGATGAGGCCCTTGTCCTCATCAACATGGAGACATCTTCCCCATGTTGAGGGCATGTGGCCTGGTATGGTTCAGGAGGGGGGGGGCGCTCTCTCGTCCCCCCCTCTTTTCCTGTGGCCTGCCAGGTTGCGTGCTCGGATAAGGGTCTGGTGTGGATTTTTGGGGGTACTCCACGCCATTTTTTTTTCAATTTGGGGTGGAGTTCCCCTTAATATCCATTCCAGACCTGAAGGGCCTGGTAATGGAATTTGGGGGGACCCCCACGCTTTTTTTTTTGTTTTTATCAATGACTTTCAATGATTTTTCTCTATATTGCCGGGAGCCGACAATTCATTATAGCCACAGGTGCTTTTAAATGCCTTTTTTTTTTCCTTTAGAAATGTCATTTTGCAGGCGCACTGGGAAGTTCAGAGCTGCGCCTGTTCAACTTATGCAAATTGGTTTACGTTACTTGACATTTACTAAGATTTTGCCGGTGCAGTGTCTTGGCGCAAGAAAACAAGGAAAATTCCCGCGCTGAGCTCAAAAAAAACTCCCGCAGCTTGAATCGTACTTGCCGGCGCAGCAGGCTGGTTTTGAAAAAGTCACTTTCTCACTCTATTTTGGGCATATTAGTTATTTGGGCAGGTGTCCCTACACTTCCTCACATCACCCCACATCACCCCCATTATATTCTCACTTCCAGCTTCTTTATATTTAGATTTTAACATGCCCTGCGCCAGGTCCATAGTGGCACACTGAGCGCCTCCTCCTGTCCGCCGACAACACTATAGTAAATGGGAAATAGGGCTGCGCTACCGGCGCTAATGTTTTGTAAATACCAAAACAGCCATTGCACACGCAGATGCGCCAATACTCATGGCGCAAACGTTTTGTAAATCAGCCCCAGTGTATTGGCTTTCATTTTCTATGCAGTGTAGACAGTAATGGCCTATCTAAAGAACCCCTTTAAATTATTCCTTCCTGGGGGGGGGCGTGGCCTGGACCGGCATGTGAGAGGACACAGCTCTCACAGCTCCTGAGCTTGATCCGTTACCGATCCTCCCTCAGCCACATAACCGGTCTTCTGCGACTATATGCTGCAAGCTGCTGACCCCGGGATCACAGGGGAACCTCCGCCAGCCCTCTGCACCAGAGGAATGACCCGGAAAACTCTATCTGACATGGATCCCGATGTCCAAGATGGCGCCACCGTGTCCACAGTGAAGGGGACCCCACGAGGAGCTGACAGGGGGAAGGAGCTGGGACCCAAAGGACAGAGGCAGCCCAGGAGTCAGGGTAGGGATGCACCTAGAGATATGGTGTATTACACCCAGAAAATGAATGGGCTGATGGGGACAGAGGAGGCTGGACACTCACAGCACATAGAGCATGCTTCACAGGACACGCAGGCTGGGGCAGCCATCTTGGCTGCACACAGTGAGCAAGATGAGAATGATCACTCTGATTCTGGGGCCTCTGAGAATGGTGAACAGGACACTTCTGGGACTGCTCAGCATACACTGGCAGACATCCTCAGGGCAGTTAACATTGGCAATGCCTCGGTAGCCACCATGAGAGAAGAACTGTCGCTGTTGCGACAAGATATGCAAAAAATGCGGGAACGCACCACTGCAGTGGAAAGTAGGGTGAGTGAAATTGAGGATTGTTTACCCCCCATTGAGAGAGATGCCAAGGCCGCTTATCAACTTGCGAGGGAGGCTATTGACAGAGCAGAAGATTTTGAGAACCGCCTCAGGAGGAATAACATTCGCATTGTGGGGCTCCCTGAAAAGGCGGAGGGTAGGGATCCCACAGCATATGTGGAGGGCTGGTTACTGGACATTTTTGGAAAGAATGCCTTCTCCCCTCTGTTTGCGTTGGAGCGCGCTCACAGGGTGCCATCTCGCCCCACCAAACCTGGGGGGCCCCCCAGGTCAATACTAGCAAGACTGCTACATTACAGGGACAGGGAAACAGTGCTCCGACTCGCACGGGAACTGGCCAACATACAACATAATGGAACCAGAGTGTCCTTTTATCCTGACTTTTCGGCTGAGGTGCAGAAACGCCGGGCAAAGTTTTTTGATATAAAGCGCAGGCTCGGACAGATGCAGCTCCCTTATGCTATGTTGTACCCGGCTAAGCTACGAGTGATAGTCCGTGGCCAGGTGCAGTTTTTTGAGTCTGCTAAGGAGGCAGTTAACTGGCTGGACTGTAACGAACAAGCCTTGAGGCGGCGTGACCAAAATGGAGAGGAGGAATGATGGAGGTGGGCTGACCCGTAAAAGATGCTGGATCTTCGCACGGTTCCTGGGGTGATCTGATCTGGTGGGGAGACTTTGTTCTGATCTTATCCGGATAAACCCTGGCTGAGGGACATTATCTTGCATCATATCAAGACAAGAGCTTCAGACATCGTCAACGTGGATTTACAAATTGAGCACTTGAGAGACCCCCCGAGTGCGTTTCCGGGGGAGCACGGTTGTCCTGCCCTGTTGACAGGACATGGTTATAAGTTACTGAAGGGGGTTGCTTGTTGCCTCCCCTGCATTTTTTTTTTCTTTTTCCTTTTCACTTTTTTGATGAGCGGCATGACGGCAATGCTTCTCAGGTGGGCACTATGACTGATCCATATACACTTCTTCATGACCTGATGATTTACTCCAGAGCTGCCAGACTTCTGGGCCTGGTGACATTTTCCATGCTTGTTCCTATGTTTAACTTTGTCAAATGGCAGGGATTCCTATAGTATCGTGGAATGTGAGGGGACTGCATTCCCCCCTCAAGAGAACTATGGTGCGCATGTGCCTTAAAAAGTTTCAGCCTGGGATATTCTGCTTCCAAGAAACACATTTGACGCCTGAGACAGTGGGGTGTATACAGTATAATTGGGTGACTAAAGAGGTCAGTGTTTTGATTCACGGCTCCTTGGACTACCAAGAGATGGACAGTTTAATTGATCCTGAGGGTCGATTTGTGTTTCTACATTGCAGGTTGGGTGCCTTAACGTGTGTAATTGCTGGAGTATATGTCCCCCCCCCCCTTTCACGGCGGTGGTGCTGAGGGCCTTGATATCCTACTTGGATGATAGGCCTGAGGTACCGCTGCTAGTGATCGGGGATTTTAATTGTTGTTTGGACCTCTCGCTGGATAGACACCCGGCCGTAAAAGCCTCTACCCCTGGCGCGGTTGTTGCAAGAGGTGGGCTGGGTGGATGTTTGGCGACACCGTCACCCGGGGGTAAGACAGTATTCATGTTTTTCCAAAGCACATGGCAGTCTGTCTAGGATTGACTTGGTGGTGGGAAACGCACACATGCTCCAATATGTAGACGCTATGGAATACAGGCCCGGTAGTATGTCGGACCATTCCCCATTGATAGTGCACCTGATGGTTTCTCAACCGGTGGCGCTCCCAAGGGCGCCGTGGAAATTCAATGCCTTCTGGAACTATTTAAATCCCCTGAAATTATAGAGGAGAGCATGTGTGGGTTTTTCATTGCTCGGGACCCTGTGGGTCCCTGTATGCAGCAGTGGGAGGCCTTTAAGGCATTTTTGAGGAGGATTTTGACCATTGAAATGACTAAAGTAAAAAGAGAATCTTCTGCCTTTGTGGTGGAACTGGAGAATAGAGTGAAGGAACTTGAGCGACGCTTTGTCATGGACCCCTCTGACTTGGCACGGGAGGAGTGGCAGGCTGCTCAGTCAGCTTACGAGCGGGTGCTCTCCTCAACTGCCGAGAAAAAACGTTTTTTTACCAAACAGGCCTTCTTTGAGGAGGGGGAGAAAACGGGGCGCTTACTGGCTAGAATAGCGAATGCCCAGCAGAGGTCTCCAACTATAGGGGCTATTAAATCCAAGGCTGGGCCGCTGGTCAGATCCCCGGAACTTATCATGCAGGAGTTGGCGGGGTTTTATGAGGAGTTGTACCACCCCGGAGCAGCCTATGATCGGGCGGATCTGGACCGGTACTTAACTGTGTTGAACTTCCCTAGGCTTAATGCGGGACAGAGGGAGGAGTTAGATGTGCCTCTTACGGTGGAGGAAATGCAGGAGGCAGTAGGCAGGTTCCCTAATTGTAAGGCACCGGGGGAGGATGGGATTCCCATGGAAGTATACAAGCAGCATGCGGAAGTATTGTTACCGCGCTTATTGAGGGTGTTTAACGCTGCCTTGGAGGTGGGAGTCCTTCCACCTTCTATGGCGAAAGCCAATATTGTATTGCTCCTTAAACCAGGTAAGGACCCAGTTGAACCTGGGTCATACAGGCCAATCTCTTTGTTACAATGTGATATTAAAATTCTTGCGAAAGTGCTAGCAATGCGACTTAATAAGGTTATAGCCTCCCTCGTACATGATGATCAGGCAGGGTTTATGCCAAATAAATCCACGGCCATTAACCTGCAGCGGTTATTTTTGAATATGCAATCGGACTTCGACAATCCGGGATGCAGGGCCCTGCTGTCCTTGGATGCCACTAAGGCATTTGACAGTATTGATTGGACATACTTGTGGGCGGTACTGGAGCGTTTTGGATTCGGTGAAACGTATATAGCGTGGGTGCGCTGTACAGCGGACCTGAGGCTGCTATTCGGGCCTTCGGTTTCCTGTCACAGGATTTTGCATTGAGGAGGGGGACGAGGTAAGGATGCCCGCTGTCCCCTCTGCTCTTTGCATTGGCTATTGAACCCCTGGCCATGGAGATAAGGGCTAATGAGCGCATTGTGGGATTTTGCTATGGTCCCCTGCAGGAGAAGATAATGCAATACGCAGATGACACCCTGCTTATGCTGGGAGATACTGACGAGTCCCTGCGGGAGGCCATGGCAACCAATACAAAATTTGGGGTATACTCGGGCTTACAAATTAATTGGTCAAAGTCTGCCCTGTTACTGTTAGACGGGGATGCCACACAGACGATAGCTCCATCGTGCCCCATCCCAGTCACTACTTCCTTTAAATACTTGGGGATTCAGATCACTTCTAACCCGAGGGATTTTAGCCGACTAAATATCTCGCCCCTGCTTCAGAGGTTTGGGGAGAGAGTTAGGACGTGGAACGGCCTTCACATGTCGGTGGCGGGCAAGGTAAATTTGGTGAAGATGATTCTTATGCCTCAATTACTCTACTGTCTTCACAATGCCCCGGTTGTGGTCCCTTTAAAAAATTTTAGAATGGTTAATTCCATCTTTCGTACTTTAATATGGAAGAATAAACCCCCGAGGATAAAATTAGAACATCTTCAAAGGCCTAAGGACGATGGCGGGCTGGCACTGCCCAACCCGTGGTTGTACTACCTGGCTGCCCAGTTACAGCACCTGGTGGGGTGCTTTGGGACTGAGCCGGCTGGCTCTTCCTGGGCACTCATACTCCGCACAATAGATGCAGGTCCCATTCCTCTGGCACTGGAGGCCCTGGCATTTGCCAGGCCGAATAAGAAGTATCCTACATACAATCTTATACACAAAGTGTGGAATAAGTGCAAGTATATACAACAGGCCGAGGGGTATACTGAATATAGCCCTCTTTGGCATAACAAGACTTATACGGAACTGGCTAAGTTGCAGGGAGGGGCTAGATGGATAGCACATGGGATTACCCATGATAGGCACGTTTTTAAGAACAGTATTCTTAGGACATTTGCGGATCTGCGGGCGGAGTTTGGCCTGCCGTCCTCAATGTTCTTCCAATATCTGCAACTTCAACATGCGGTTAGAGCACAGAGTAGATCTTCAGAGTGGCACTTGTCTCCAACTCCTGTATTTGGCCTCATCAGAGATGCTGTGACCTCGAAGGGATTTATTTCCCAAAGCTACAATATCCTTCTACAATACTTCCTGGGGCAGCATCCCCTGAAGGTGAGGGAGAGGTGGGAGAGAGATGTGGGTCAAATGGACGGGGAGGAGTGGGAGGAGATATTTCAGGGGGTTGGTGTGTGCTCTCTAAATGTGGCCCAGCGGCTCACGCAACTGTATATAATTCTGAGGGTGTACTACACGCCGCATAGACTACAGCTGATGGGGTTGCAGACAGATGGTACCTGTACCAGATGTAGGAGGGACCATGGGGATCTTATTCACCTCCTATGGCGTTGCCCCAAACTGCATTTATATTGGAATGAGGTGGTGACTGTGGTCAATTCTGTGTTCAAGATATCTTTACCAGTAGATCCCAAGGTTTGCCTCTTGGGGGTGGTGGAAGAACATGTGATAGAAGTGCACCCCAGGGAGGCAGTTCTGAGGGTGATGTTCCAAGCCAGGAGGCTGATTATGTTGTATTGGAAATCTGAGGCGCCCCCAACTTCGAGGGAATGAATATGTAAGATAAGGGATATGTTACGTATGGAAAAGCTCATCTACCAGCACAGGGGAGCATGCAGAAATATGAAAATCTCTGGGCGCCGTGGCTGGATACACCGGGGCTTGCCCCGGTGGACCTTGTCGCGGACAGATTACTGGGCTAGTCATGGGGGGGGGGAACACTCTGCTTGTGAATGCTATATTGTAGGACGAGACGTATTATGAGGTTGCTACTTAACCCTGTTTTGTGTCAATCGGTCATGTGCATGGAAGTGCTGATTATTGTTTTTGATGTATATGACTGTGTACCACCTTTGAATCAATAAACACATTTTTGTTTGTAAAAAAAAAAAAAAAATATTCCTTCCTGTAAACCTAACATGAACCATGCCATCCATGTGACCCTACCACCTACCCTTACTCCACCTGTATGCCAGCCCTCACCTTCCCTGTAACACTAACCCTCACCCTCCCTGTAACCCTAACATTAGCCTTTACCCTTTCTGCAACCTCCATTTGAGCCCTCACCCTTCCTGTAACCCTAACACTACCTCAAGCTTTTTTTAGTTACATAATTAGACTATATAGTTCGCCAATAGAAAAAATAAATAGACGATCTCTATACATATAATCCCATTCCCACAGTTGACCCAGAGGAAGGTAACAAAAAAAACATTTTTGCTTCAGTGGGGGGACAAAATCCTTCCTGATCCCTTAAAGACAAGCCGATGTCCCCTGGATCATCAATCTCGGGTGTTATTCCTTATGAATGGTAATATTCAGTTGTATTTCGTGCATTCAGGAATGCACTTTTGTAAAAAAATATAAAAAAGCTACTCTGCTGGCCAGAACTAATTCTTGAGGAATTCAATTCCACATTTTTCACAGCTCTTAATGAAAAGAAGCCTTGAATGAGGAAGTTAAATCTATTTTCTTCCAGATGTACAGAGTGTCCCCTTGTCTTTTGTAATGACCTTAAAGTGGTTGTACATCCTGTACAACCATTTTTACCTACAGGCAAGCCTAGATTAAGGCTTACCTGTAGGTGCTGGAAATATCTCCTAAACCTCCACGGTTAAGAAGATATTTACAATGGAGACGTGCGCCGATGTCTACGGTGCATGCGCCATAGACAACGGCGCAGGCGCACTTTAGAAACGGTGACCGTGCCATTTCTAAAGGAGGTCATGCCGTGACTGGCGACTCCCATGCGCATGAGCGGGAGTGACGTCATGCGACTGCGGCCAGTCACAGAGCCATGCGATGCATAGTAGCCCATTATGCTTTACCTTTGCAGGGAAATAAAGAGGAAGTAAAATCAGGGTTAAAGGGGTTGTGAAGGTTCGTTTTTTATTTTCTAAATAGGTTCCTTTAAGCTAGTGCATTGTTGGTTCACTTACTTTTTCCTTGTATTTCCCTTCTAAATATTTGTTTTCTTTGTTTTCTTTGTCTTTATTTCTCACTTCCTGTTCCTCCTCAGTAAGCTGTTCAGTAATCTGTTTTGGCTGACTCCACACCACTCGGATGATGGTGTGAAGCTTAGTGAGGAGAAACAGGAAGTGAGAAATTCAGACAAAGAAAAAAAACATTTAGAAGGTAAGTCAAAGGAAAAGGTAAGTGAATCAACAATGCACTAGCTTAAAGGAACCTATTTAGAAAATAAAAAACAAACCTTTACAACCCCTTTAACTTCCTCTTTAAAGTGAATAACTCTACACCAAGCTCACTGTATGGAACACTTATGTATTTATACATGGTAATCATTTCCCCCCATAATTGACCCTTCTCAGAGAATACATTCAGTTCAGCTAACCTTTACCCATAGTTGAGGTCCTCCAGGCCTCTTACATGTTTGGTTGCCAGTTTTCTCCAGTTCTCTGATATCCTTTTTGTGAATTGGTGGCCAAAATTGAACTGCGTATTCCTAATGAGGTCTTACTATTCTTCTATACAAGGGCAAAATGTTGTCTCTCTCTCTCTCTCTCTCTCTCTCTAGTCTATACGCTCCCCAATCCTAGTTTTATTACTCCTCCAGCCTTTCCATAAATCTTTCCCCTAGTACAGCTGACCCCCTTCCAATCAAGTGCAAATTGTTGTGTGTGGTTCCACGCAATGGGTTTGAGAAACAACAAACTGCTGCCCCTACAGATACAACCACCTAGGTGGAGTACAAGAATTAATTAAGAGGAGTGTAGATGTGGCGCTGTTTATATAAACCCTAAAGGTGGCAGTGTAATAATTTATGGGGATTAAAGTGTTTTAAAGTGACAAGTGCTAACAATTGACATCATAAATAAAATTGAAAAGTAATGAGTGTGTGTTTTTTTCGTGCTGCAACTGTTGAATAAAAGCCTCAAAGTGATACATGTTCCAAGTGCATATGTGTTACACCCCCTGCATTAGATATATAACATTTAAGATATAACATTTAAAAAATATTAGTGCAGTTCATATATATAGTTGCAGTCCATCAAACAAAAAAAATAATATAAATATATATATATATATATATATATATGTGTGTATATATATATATATATATATATATATATATATATATATATATATATATATATATATATATATATATATATATATATATATATATATATATATATATATATATATATATATATATATATGAGAAAACTTCCTTGCAAAAAATATATAATATATGTTCCAAAAAAATAAAATGTTCCAAAAAATAAATAAAGTGACTGGTGCGCTTTAGATAAAAAAGTGACTTTACATATGTTCTTCCGTTTGTAGTGCTGGTGTTCTTTATAGTTCCCCTAGTGGAAATGCACTCACAGAATTTCCTCTCCCCACACAGGGGTATTGTGCATTCACAGTATAAGCCACTGTGCAGCTCTCTATGGATCCTCAGTATGCTTATTTCCAATCTGATCTTCTATATCTCTCATATGTAGAAAGAGAAAGTGCCCATAGCATAATATTGCTTTCAAAAAACCTTTAATATGTACAAAAACTGTGGAGATGTACTCACATTTGATCTCAATATGTCAAGCAAGTAAAAGTTTATAAAAACACTGGAATGATATACGATCCACAGCCCTGACCGGAAATGACGCAAAGACGCTCAGTAACTCACTCTATGCATTTCGTCATTGAAGACGTCATCTTCAACACTTGCAGCACGAAAAAAAACACACACTCATTATTTTTAAATTTTATTTATGATGTCAATTGTTAGCACTTGTCACTTTAAAACACTTTAATCCCCATAAATGATCACACTGCCACCTTTAGGCTTTATATAAACAGCATAACACCTACACCTCTCTTAAATAATTATCTCTTGTACATAGGTTGTACGCCAATGAAAAATCAGCCCAGTGCTCTAGAAACGCAAATCCTTCCCACTTACACCAGGTCTTTAGCCATGCATTCGATTCTCTGTGCCCCTGCTACAATTCCTGTGTTGTGTATGGCACAAGCAATCGTCCAGAGAATTTAACTTTAAAGGTCCTCCCCTTTACATTGCCTAGTCCCTTAAATTGATTTTTTTAGGATCCTCCAACTTCCATGGATTCTGTTATTGGTCTCAACATGAACTAAAACAGTCCCCCCCCCCAGGCTGTTGAGGCAATCCCCAGTTACAAAATACTCCTTCAATCCTCCTGATTATAGAATCCTCAATTACCACCAACTGTCTAGGCCTTCCTGCATTACCCTCACCACCCCTACTAAATGGGATGCTCTCTCAGCTGTTAGGGGTGGCATTGACATCTGTAGCTGCCACCTCTAAGTTTGCCTCCCACACATATTCACCCAACTTGGCAAATACTTTTGGGTGCTTTCTTTCTTGGCCTTTCTTTTCTGTAAACAATGCCTTTTAACTACATTAACCCATCTTCCTAACTGATCATCCTGACCCTCCACCTTTCACATGAACCTCAATAATAACCTATTCAGTGACCAAAATACTACTTTAAAGGTTTTCAGTTCCCCTAAGTGTTGATTCCTCTTGATCATTGAAGTGAGCCTTTAGAAGGGCATTCTGCTCACACCTGTCACAGTGGTATTCATCCTGGATCTCCTCATCCATTACTGTAAACATGTCACAAACTGTGCATTGAGCAAAACCTTCAGCCTTGCTAGCACTCGGTATCCCAGTTACAATATCAATATTACTTTCAGGTACAGTTAAGAAGACTTCTTTTGTATTAACTCCTTTTGCTGTAAACGCCTGTTTTTCCAACTCCACTTTTTCAAATCCTACTTTTTAAAGTCCTTACACTAACCTTTATCCTACCTGTAATCCTAATATGAACCCTTACGCTTCCTGTAACCCTAACATGAGTCCTCACCCTATCTGTAACCACAACATGAGCCTTTACATTTCCTGGAACCTAACATGAGCCCACGTCCTCCCTAACATAAACCATCATTGCTCCCCCTAACTCTAAAACTAACTCTCACTATACCTGTAACCCCAGCACTATCCATTACCCTACCTGCAACCCTAATATGAGCTCCTATCCTCCCTGTACCATTAATATGAACCCTCATCCTGCCTGCAATGCTAACACTAACCCTCACACATCATGTAACTCTAACATCAACTCTCACCTCCCAGTAGCCCTAACATCCGCTGCAATGCAAGAACCCTTATGTGGGCTCTTGCCTTTCCTGTAATTTAGCATGAACCCTCACCCTCCCTGTTACCCAAAAATGAGCCCTCACTTCTCTATAACCCTAACACTAACTCTCACCCTCCTTTAAACCCTAACACTAACCCCCCATCCACCTGTAGCCATAACCCTAACCCTCCCATATGTAAACTTGTTTTCATAATCACCTCTTATGGCATTCTGTGCATCAAAAATCCACATTTTCTAAACAAAAATATACTGGCAGTAGAGTTACCTTTTTCTATAAAACTTGTCAGAAAATGTAGAGAAAATATATTATATGTGTTTATTTTGTCCATAGTAATCAGATGCTTGCATTTTTCATTCTATATTTTCTAACCTAAGACCTATAAATGACAACTGGAATTGCACTGGTGCAATGAAAAAGGCATAATATTTTCCATCAAGGTTTTTTTACTCAGCCTTGCCCAGGTGTATTCAGTTTGTCAAAGAGCAGCATATTACAGGAAGCATTCATCTATTCTGAACTGGCTAAATTAAAATGACTAGTTGCCATGGGTAACTGCACTTTGTACTACTTTACTAAATAATGTTGTTCATGTTACATAGAAGAATGTCAACAGATACAGCCAAATCATCAAAATAAATACTGCTGTTGATCTGTTTGGCATTATTGAATTTTACAACCCACGGTGTACTTTTTGACATCCCCAACAATCTCTCTCGTAATCATCGTACTCGCTGCAGCTAATATACCAATCACCTCTCTCTCGCCTCCTCTTTTGCCATATTGATTGATAAATATATCAGTTTGTGATTAGATGAAGTTACCTGTAGCTGAATGCTTAAAGGTCAGACAATTTACTCTGGGCGTCTGATTTTCTAGTTTTCAGGGGTTTAAGATCAGCCACACAATGAAGGCTGCTTCTTCACAATGGAATTTTGCTAGGCAATTATTCTGACTTCATACCTTGGACATTTCATCTGTAGGTTGCCTGCAAACACACTCATAAAAAGGTAACGCTGACATTTGTTCAATATTACAAGACAAATCCCTCTAGCAGCCAGCTGCATGCCAAATGAGGGCTATGACTGCTATATATACACATTCTTTTTTATCACAGTGTAAACAATTACCATGCTTTGTATGACATTAAATACAATTTTCTATGCAGCTTTATTTAAAATGTGTATATAATGTTCAATGCAAAATTTATCAGCTTCTTGTGTACGACTGATGTAGCAGTTTAATTAAGACACAACAAATTGAATTTATAGCTACTAAGGTTCTGTCATCCAAGGCCAGTTTCGCAACTAAGGGGGCACTTGTCAGCATATTTATATATGTCTGGTAGGAGCTTCTCAACCACCGGATTGACAGGCACAAAAACAAATGACCCACTATATTTATCTGGATTCACTGAAAACAGAATGCACTATGCCACCCAAGAATTGTATGTTCATCTAAGCTACTGAGTTCATCTAGAGGGCCGCTAAATTATAGTAGAGGATGCAAAAACAACATGGGTATTGAAGGCCCTACTATGTGAATGTGCCAGTTTTTTTCTTTTAAGAAGATATTTCCAGCACACATATAGAGTGCTAATGCCCAGACAAATTTTAACACTCAAAAATAATGGTATTTTAACTAAGAGAAAAGCTATGTTTATGCTTTTTCCCTTAACTGACTTTGAAATCTGAAAACACAGATGGTTAGAATTTAACACATTCTTGTACACATACAAACCCTTGAAATCATTAAAAAAATGTAAAGCGTTAACACAGTCCTAACTAGGTAACAACACCTTGCCGACATCTATAACTCAGCCCAAAATGGGCTCTAAACAATTCAGGGAGCGTTCATCCAAAGAATGGTAAATTATCAAGTTTATTAGCAAATATAAAAAAAGTATATGGTAAGTCAAACAGAAGATGGAGCCGTGTAGGCAAGAAAGTTAGTCAGCCAAATAATGTAGGGATTTACTTATTTATCATACATTGTTTGATTTTTTATATTTGCTAATAAACTATTATGATGAACATGGTTGTTACCCTTGATAATTTACCACTCTATGGATCAGTGCTCCCAGAGTCATTTTTATCGTTCACACATTTGTAACTCAGAAAATCTTCTACTAGTTCTGTCTCTATGGGGTTGAACGAAAGGCACATAGACTGCTCACTTTTCAAGGGAAGTTGCACATTTTCCCTTGAGCATAGTGTGTGAGGTGAAGCTCTGCTGACTTCCATCATCCAATCATGCAAAAATGCATTTTTTTAAGTTATTCTGTCACATGATTAAGTATTCATTGCAAAGTGAAACGTCACCACATTCACAAAGTTCTGGGGATAATATCCATGCAAAGTGCAACTTCCCTTGAAAAGTGTGTGACAGACTCACCCCGGACAGAGGTTTTTGGAGGGGACTGAATGCTAGCCTCTTGCTTACCAACTTTGGGCCCTGGCATTTGAGGGGGCTACACGCATTTAGGAAGATATTCTGTTATGTAATGCAAAAGGACATTATTAAGGAGGACATGATGGTCTCTGCCAGCTTGGGACTCAGTGGACAGATGTATGTGAAAGGAATGCTGATTAATGAGATCTGGAAAGCCCGGGTCTTTCACCCAATAGTTTATTATGCTTATTAACACACCTTTGTCTCCTAGCAAACTATTGGGGGATGTGTTTATACTTCTGTGTATTGTAAGTTGTGAGTTAAGAGATGGCAAGGCTGCCCTGAAAGGTCATATCTCTGAGTCACCAAGTCTGGGTAAATGATTAGTAAACTAGCTTATGTTAATTGGGGTTCTGGTTACAGTTTGTATTGTCATCCTGCTGTATATATTTGTGTATCATCTCAAATAAATCAGTTCATATTCAGCAACCAAACGAGTATTGCCTTGTGTGTTGTTGTCAGCGGTTGGAATATCTGATATCTATATTCAGACTGGGAGGAAGCGGTATATGACGAAAACACAGTGTGGGACGTTTTGTTACAAAGTGAATAGCCTATTTGCCTTTAGTAATCCCAACCCTACGTATCCAGCAAACCTACGGTATATACAGTCAGGTCCATAAACATTGGGACATTGACACAATTCTAATCTTTTTGGCTCTATACACCACCACCACAATAGATTTGAAATGAAACGAACAAGATGTGCTTTAACTGCAGACTGTCATCTTTAATTTGAGGGTATTTACATCCAAATCAGGTGAACGGTGTAGGAATTACAACAATTTGTATTTGTGCCTCCCACTTTTTAAGGGACCAAAGATAATGGGACAATTGGCTGCTCAGCTGTTCCATGGACAGGTGTGTGTTATTCCCTCATTATCCCATGTATAAGGAGCAGATAAAAGGTCCAGAGTTCATTTCAAGTGTGCTATTTGCATTTGGAATCTGTTGCTGTCAACTCTCAATATGAGATCCAAAGAGCTGTCACTATCAGTGAAGCAAGCCATCATTAGGCTGAAAAAACAAAACAGACCCATCAGAGAGATAGCAAAAACATTAGGTGTGGCCAAATCAACTGTTTGGAACATCCTTAAAAAGAAAGAACGCACCGGTGAGCTCAGCAACACCAAAAGACCTGGAAGACCACGGAAAACAACTGTGGTGGATGACCGAAGAATTCTTTCCCTGGTGAAGAAAACACCCTTCACAACAGTTGACCAGATCAAGAATACTCTCCAGGAGGTAGGTGTATGTGTGTCAAAGTCAACAATCAAGAGAAGACTTCGCCAGAGTGAATACAGAGGGTTCACCACAAGATGTAAACCATTGGTGAGCCTCAAAAACAGGAAGGCCAGATTAGAGTTTGCCAAACAACATCTAAAAAAAGCCTTCACAGTTCTGGAACAACATCCTATTGACAGATGAGACCAAGATCAACTTGTACCCGAGTGATGGGAAGAGAAGAGTATGGAGAAGGAAAGGAACTGCTCATGATCCAAAGCATACCACCTCATCAGTGAAGCATGGTGGTGGTGTTGTCATGGCGTGGGCATGTATGGCTGCCAATGGAACTGGTTCTCTTGTATTTATTGATGATGTGACTGCTGACAAAAGCAGCAGAGTGAATTCTGAAGAGTTTCGGGCAATATTATCTGCTCATATTCAGCCAAATGCTTCAGAACACATTGGACGGCGCTTCACAGTGCAGATGGACAATGACCCGAAGCATACTGCGAAAGCAACCAAAGAGTTTTTTTAAGGGAAAGAAGTGGAATGTTATGCAATGGCCAAGTCAATCACCTGACCTGATTCTGATTGAGCATGCATTTCACTTGCTGAAGACAAAACTGAAGGGAAAATGCCCGGAGAACAAGCAGGAACTGAAGACAGTTGCAGTAGAGGCCTGGCAGAGCATCACTAGGGATGAAACCCAGTGTCTGGTGATGTCTATGCGGTCCAGACTTCAGGCTCTAATTGACTGCAAAGGATGTGCAACCAAGTATTAAAAAGGGAAAGTTTGATTTATGATTGTTAATCTGACCCATTACTTTTGGTCCCTTAAAAAGTGGGAGGCACATATACAAACTGTTGTAATTCCTACACCGTTCACCTGATTTGGATGTAAATACCCTCAAATTAAAGCTGAAACTCTGCAGTTAAAGCACATCTTGTTTGTTTCATTTCAAATCCATTGTGGTGGTGTATAGAGCCAAAAAGATTATAAGTGTGTCAATGTTCCAATATTTATGGACCTGACTGTACATGAAGGACAGCCAAATAACCATTTCTAAGATCATGTAAAGGATACATGACAAGTTCACCCTGCAACCATTGTAGTTGGAGCATAGTTAACCTCCCTGGCGGTATGATTCTTTCTGGAATTATGTACCAAAAGCGGTACAATTATTTTGCATGGAAATTTGGTGTTATGTATTATAGGCCTGCAATTCTTAGTAATTACTTACTTAAACCTGAGCAAACCAGAGTCCAGTAGACATCCCGGGTATGATAAAGTTTGAAACACAAAATTATAAATTATAATATAATAAATAACTATAAATAATTATAAAAAATAGTAATCTAATTATAATAAAAATTATTCAATAATGTAATCAAATCAAAAACACTGAAATTTGCTCAGTTGCAGAATTGTCGCTGTCATTAGATTTAGTGCTTGATGACGAATTTCCCCACAAATCGCTATCGCTCAATTCTGCGAGTGATTCTATTTTATTATCGCTGTTTTCTAGCTGGTCTGAAACCACTTTTGACATAAAGGGACACTTTTTGGTTGCTATGGACAATCTCCAGTTTCCAGGCAGAAAAAAAAAGTTTTTATTATATAAAACTGCATGCAGGGCACTGGGCAGACCACTAGGGACAAAGGGGGTGTGTAATTATTTCATACAGTACTGTAATCAGTAAGATTACAGTATACTGTATGTATACTATGTGTTTACCTTTTTGAATTTGCCGCCCAGTTCTGCTCCCATGCGCCGCTGCGGCTCGCAGGGAACGGAACTAGGAAGTCAGATGGGGTCGAAAGTGCCGACACTCGCCGGAGATCTCGCTGGCGATCACAGCAGAGGACATCATCGCTGGATCGCCAGGAGAAGGTAAGGAAACTCCGCTGCGGGCTCTGCAATGTCTACCCCGAGCGTGACTCGGGGTTACCGATCCTAGCATAAAAAAACAACCCCGAGTCACGCTCGGGATTACCGCTAGGGAGGTTAAAGGGTGCGGGTTAATTTGACACACCATTCCGCCGCAACATGCTATATATGGTGTAAAAGAGGATTGCAAATGCTAAGGTCCTTCTGTGAACTGAACATTGCTCCTGCTTTGTGGAAACTAGAAACGCCATTCTCTTACAGTGGGGATCGAAAGTTTGGGCACCCCAGGTAAAAATGTGCATTAATGTGCATAACGAAGCCAAGGAAAGATGGAACAATCTCCAAATGGCATCAAATTACAGATTAGACATTCTTACAATATGTCAAAAAAGTTAGATTTTATTTCCATCATTTACACTTTCAAAATTACAGAAAACAAAAAAAATGGCATCTGCAAAAGTTTGGGCACCCTGCAGAGTTAATATCTTGTACTGCCCCCTTTGGCAAGTATCACAGCTTGTAAACGCTTTTTGTAGCCAGCCAAGAGTCCTTCAATTCTTGTTTGAGTTATCTTTGCCCATTCTTCCTTACAAAAGTCTTCCAGTTCTTTGAGATTTCTGGGCTGTCTGTCACGCACTGCTCTTTTAAGGTCTATCCATAGGTTTTCAATAATGTTGAGGTCAGGAGATTGTGAAGGCCATGGCAAAACCTTCAGTTTACGCCTCTTGATGTAATCCCCCGTGGATTTTGAGGTGTGTTTAGGATCATTATCCATTTGTAGAAGCCATCCTCTCTTTAACTTCAGCTTTTTCACAGATGGCATCAAGTTACCATCCAAAATTTGCTGAAATTTTATTGAATCCATTTTTCCTTCTACTCGTGAAATGTTCCCTGTGCCACTGGCTGCAATACAACCCCAAAGCATGATTGATCCACCCCCATGCTTAACAGTTGGACAGAGGTTCTTTTCATTAAATTCTGTGCCCTTTCTTCTCCAAACGTACCTTTGCTCATTCCGGCCAAAAAGTTCTATTTTAACCTCATCGGTCCACAGAACTTGTTTCCAAAATGCCTCAGGCTTGTCTATATGTTCATTTGCAAAGTTCAAACGCTGATTTTTGTGGTGAGGACGTAGAAGAGGTTTTCTTCTGATGACTCTTCCATGAAGACCATATTTGTACAAGTATCTCTTTATAGTGGAATAGTGTACCACAACTCCAGTGTCTGCCAGATCTTTCTGGAGGAATCGTGCAGTCAAACGTGGGTTTTGAATTGCTTTTCTCACAATCCTGCGAGCTGTTCTGTCTGATATTTTTCTTGGTCTTCCAGATCTTGCTTTAACTTCCACTGTTCCTGATGACTGCCATTTCTTAATTACACTCCGAACAGAGGATATTGACATCTGAAAACGCTTTGCTATCTTCTTATAGCCTTCTCCAGCTTTGTGAGCGTCAACTATTTTCAGTTTCAGTTTTCTAGACAACTGTTTAGAAGAACCCATGGTGCTGATTGTTGGGGCAAGGTCAGATGAGTCTGGCGCTTTAAAACCTTTGAGATTGACATCACCTGGTCTTTCCAGACGATGATTCTTCTCCTCCTCGATGTTGACGCGTCGCTTCCTCCCGCTGTAATACTGGCTGTTCGCTCCGCTCCGAATTCATATAGGCTTCTCATGACGTCACAGTCACATGCTCCCATGACGTCACAGTCACATGCTCCGGGGGCCACCTGGAGCATGTGACTGTGACATCATGAGAAGCCTATATTAATTTGGAGCGGAGCGAACAGCCAGTATTACAGCGGGAGGAAGCAACGAGTCAACATCGAGGAGAAGAGGGAAGAAGACGGCGACGGCGACGGGAAGACCGGCCCCTCCACTAGCAAAATAGCTGGAAGAAGATAGTGGAGGGGCCGGCAGAAGGACAACGGAGAGCCGGACGAGACGACGGGGAAGACCGGGCCTCCGCTAGCAAAAAAGCTGGAAGAAGATAGCGGAGGCCCGGCGGAAGAAAGAACCGGAGAGCGGGAGAAGAAGAAGGCGACGGAGAAGACCGGGCCCCGCTAGCAAAAGAGCTGGAAGAAGATAGCGGAGGCCCGGCAGAAGAAAGAACCGGAGAGCGGTTGTGTGTGTTTTTTATTGACATTTTTTTTCCACCAGGTGAATGGGTAGGGGTACGATGTACCCCATACTCATTCACATAGGGTGGGGGGCCGGGATCTGGGGGCCCCCTTATTAAAGGGGGCTCCTGGATTCCGATAAGCCTCCCGCCCGCAGACCCCGACAACCAACGGCCAGGGTTGTCGGGAAGAGGCCCTGTCCTCATCAATATGGTGACAGGGTGCTTTGGGGTGGGGGGGCCGCAGGTCGCCCCCCTGGCCCAGAGCACCAAACCCCCCATGTTGAGGGCATGCAGCCTGGTACGGTTCAGGAGGTTGGGGGGGCGCTCTCTCGTCCCCCCTCTTCCCCTGCGGCCTGCCAGGTTGCGTGCTCGGATAAGGGTCTGGTTTGGACTTTGGGGGGGACCCCCACGCCGTTTTTTCGGCGTAGGGGTTCCCCTTCAAATCCAGACCAGACCCAAGGGCCTGGTATGCTCTTGGAGGGGGAACCCATGCCAGTTTTTTATTTAAAATTTGGCCTGGAGTTCCCCCTCAAGATTCATACCAAACACAGTGGCTGCTATTGGCGGGGATCCAAGTCGGATCCCCGTTCATTGAAAGTCGGACATATGTCGGCTTCATGTCGCGGGGCAAAGTCGGATCCAAAGTAGGACGGCTGTCGTGTCACACTAGTGTGAACCCAGCCTCAGTGGACATACATACAAATTAAAGATAAATTAGTAAAAGTGTTTCACATTGTTGTTGATTGATTGTTGCAGTGCTATTCATTACCCCATGTAAAACAGATAAAATATGTCAAAACTAGCCAACTACAAACTTACTAAGCCAGCATGGTTTAGAAAAAAACAGTATTGTATTTTATGAATATGCCCATTGCTTAAACTCCAGCTGAACTCCAGGAAACATGATTATTCTGCCTTGCAGCGGGTCTGTATCCACACTGCAAGGGTTAATCGCTCCTTTTGGTCTAAGGTGTATGGAAAAGTTTTTATTTACCTAATCTTCCACTCCTGCAGACTCCTCGACCAGACCAGTCCCTGAAGTCCCTGTGTTTCAGTGTCTAAGATCCCAAGGTCATCAAGACTGGTACACCATACGATGCATTGGATGCTAGGACACTGTAAGATAGTCCACTGCTAGAACATTTGGGAATAGAGGATGGGGTAAGCAGAATTGCTTTTAAAATCTTCTAGACTTATGGCCCGTACACACTATCCGAATATCGTACGATAAATGTTGTCCGAGGAAGAATCGTATGATAATCGGATCGTTAGTACAGGACTTCCGTGAGCCGATATTGACAGTTCATCCTATATTATTTTATCGGACATGCACGAAAATTTTCCTCGTACGATACCTAATCGTATGATTTTCGTTTCGTCAGTACAGTTGTTGTCCGAAAATACAACACAAATACATTACACATGACATCACTTCCGATTTTTTTTTTTTATGTCGTACGAGAATTTTCGTGACTTTAGTAACCTATTCAATTTCTACTTGCGACTATTAAACGAAAAAAGTCGGACGATTTTCGGATCGTGTGTACGTGGCATAAATGAGCAATTAACCCTTGCAGAGGGGCAGCTTTCAGTTTTCCCAAAGTTTTTTTTAACATTGAACAAATGTTTTTATCTATCAAAAGGTGCATACATGTTAAATACACTTTGCAAATAAACTTGGTAACTAATGCATTGAATGTCATACATTTGGTAGATACGATAACAAATACATTATTGTTGCCATGTGAGTATATTCTTTCAGAAGACATTTTACACTTGGAGACTACCTAGGAAAACGAATGGCTGACTATTCATTGCTGACTGATGTGATGTGGTTAGGTAGCGGACTCCTGAAGCCAGCGGTCCCATATTCTATTATACTTGTTGGGGCAACCTCTATTAATATATATACATTTTTTGTATGGCAGGGTATTATTTACTTTAATTTTCCATTCTACCATTTTGGGAGGTGTTTGTCTCATCCATTTCTTAGCGATGATTTTCCTGGCTGAAAACAGTGTCTCATGGAGAAATATTTTGGCATATTTATCTGTTGTATCTGGGAACATTCCAAAGAGACACTTTTTGGGGTCTAACGCTAAGGGTGAGCCCATGTCATCATGTAGGAATGTCACAATTTGTTTCCACAAACCCTGTATCTTGGGACAGGCCCAAATCAGGTGGAAAAACGTGCCTGTCTCTTGTCCATACATCAGGCATGTTGTAGATTGGGTGCGTTTGTATCTTGCCACTCTAATGGGTGTGAGGTATGCCATATGCAGAATATAAAATTGTGAAAGTCGATCGGATAGCTTGGATGACACTACTTTGCAAGACTCCAGTGCCTCCCCCCACTCCTCATCCTCCATTGGCCCCACCTCCCTCTCCCATCTGTGTTTTAAGTCGTATGCTATCTTGGTAGAAATGGGGGTGGAGAGCATATTGTAAAAAGCAGAGATCAGTTTGCGGGGGTCAGTGCTCTTAATTATTACCATAATTACATTGGGTGTGGGATGTGGGACGGAGTCAGGAAATTGCGATTGTGTCACATGTCGGAGTTGTAAAAATCTGAAAAACATACTGGTTGGAAGTGTGAGTTTTGAGACGTCCATTTTCCAGGAGGTGATGGAGATAAAATACTACCTGTGTGGACCATGCACTGGCGTCATTTAGCTTGGTGAATTCGGGGAGATTCTTATTATGCCATATCGGCGTGTAGTCGTTGTAAAGGGGAATTTCAAGTTTGGAAGAGGCTAAGTCCCATATTTTCCTGTAATGATATAAAATGGTTTGTCTATTTGTCCCTGACTCCGCCCCTCCCAAGCCCAATGCTATTGCGTATATTGAGTCTTTGGTGTGCTGTGCCCACCCCGGACAGAGGAGAGCAAGAAACCTCCCACTGTCTGTCTTATCCAAGTGGAACATCTGCGACAACTGTGATGAAATGTAATATAAATTAAAGTCAGGAAGAGCCGTGCCTCCAAGGTCAGTGGGGTTCTTGAGGGTTTGCCACGCTAACTTGTGTCTATTGGCTCCCCACACAAAGGGCTTTAGGAGGGCCTCCAAAGATTTGAAATGTTTCAGGGGTAGATATACCGGGGTATGCCACAAAACATATAGTATCTTAGGAAGTAGGACCATTTTAATTAGATTTATGCGGCCCCAGATCCCGAGTCCCAGAGTTCAATGTTAATATAACTTAATAAACATACGTGACTAAAAGTGTTAATTCACATGTTTGTCCTCTGTTATTTGTGCGTATGCCTACCTGCCTACCACATACCTTAATACATATTACAAACATTCATTAGTGCTCTTATATATTCCACATTATCATAACTATACAGGGTCCAGATAGTAAGTCATAAAAACTCCTTTGGATAACAATTGACATGAGATTAATCCCTTTGGGTCTAAGGGTAAAACAAATCTAAATGCCTAAACCCACTTTTGTGACTTTGACTTTGACATGTGCTAGTAAAACCGTACATATCATCACAACTACTTTGTGCATCCAGGTGGATTATACCTTTTTTTTTTCAGGACTAAATGGGCTTTCATTTGGTGGTAGGATTTTTTTTTTAATTCAGCTGTATATTTCTTGGTACTACCATAACCTGCTTTCAAAGAGAAACCCCAAACAAATTCTCCTGCTCCTGACGAACGCAGCGATACCACATATGTGTATGTTAGGTGTTGTATGTACCCATAGTACAGCCCAGAATCAATAGTGCACATTTTTTTTATCCTACCTAAAACACACTGACACTGACCCTAACTGACACTGATACTAATAAAAAAATAAATATATATTTCTGTCCCCCCCCAAAAAAAACACTGACCTTGACCTTTGACACTGACTTTGACCCAAATACTAACCCTGGCACTGACCTAGATCAAACCTTGATCTATGTATTTTTTCTTTATTTATTTATTTATTTATTTTTTTATTATTATTATTATTATAAATACATTTATTTTTGTACAGACACTTTTTTTCTGTGCAAGGACAGAGAGTGATACAATGTATTTCTCTCCTCCATTCACGTAAAAAGAAAACATGGGGGTGGACTTCACAGTGACTGTCAGGAGACTAGATGGAGGAGAGCTGCCCGTAGGCTCGGCACAGTGGGCAATTTCCAATATGGCCGAACACGGGCACACGTGCAGCGAACACTCATTTGCCATGGCGAACACGTGTGCGTACGGGCGCACGCAATGCATGTCAGATCCTGACACCCTCTGGCCTTTAAAAGGGAGACACATGCTAACTGATCTTCAGCTTCCTGCTTCCTGTTCCTGTGTGTGCCTATGCTTCTGATCTCTTGTTAACGACCCGGCCTGCCCTTGAATTCCTCTTGTCTCTCTCCCAGCTCTGACCTTGGATTGCCCACAGATCTGCTCTCATCTCCTGTCCTGTGTATGACTTCAGCTTGCCTGACCATGTCTCTCTGCTCTTCTGTTCGCTGACCACTGGCTTACTGACCTTGGCATCCATCCCTGACTACACCTCCTGTTTCACCCTGTCTGCTGTGATCTGCCCTGGTGCCTACCTGCAGTACCCAGCCATCTGTACCTACCTGCAGTACTTACCTGTTGTTTCAGCTTGCAATATCTACTTGCTGTATCCAGCCTGTTGCACTTTTTACTGTAACCTGTTTTCTTGTTGTGTGCATCATCTGCTCCACTGGGTCCCACTGCTCACCTCATCTGGTATCTACCTACAGAGAGATCTCCACACCTTTATCTGTCATCTGTGGCACAGTCAAAAATCCCTGCTTCTTTGGGCTTCGTGTTACTGTATCCACATTCAGGGACACCGAGCACTCAGCCGCAAGGAAGAGCCCTCTCAGCATTTTGGCTTCAGGACCAGGTACGTGACAGTGACTAATCACAGTGATAACCAATCAGAGGCTATCATAGTGATCAGGTGATTCGGGGTTTCCAGGTCCAGATTGTTAGTACCGGGCCTGGGGCTCATGGTGAGACCCTGGTCTCTGTGCTGGGAGCGCACCGGCGGCGCGCTCCCAGCACAATTGGAGGTACGCAAATATGCGGGCCCACAGCAAAAATCTGAGTGCAGTGGGGCCTAATATTTGTGTGACATTGGCGTGAAGGGGTTAATGACATACAGTATAACCCTGGAGGATATTTACTTAATAACCATAGTTTGACCTTACTTTGGAAATAGGGGATAAAACCAGATTTGGTGAGTAAGCCTTTTAATAGGAGTTTAAAGTAATTGTAAAGGCTCAAGTTTTTTTTTTACCTAAGCTCCTTCCTGTTTTAGCGATGTGCATGAGAGCCTTAATTCTCCCGGGTCTCTTCCTCCTCATTGGCTGAGACAGCAGCTGTAGCCATTGGCTCCTGCTACTGCCAATCACAGTCAGTGAGCCAATGAGGAGAGAGCAGGGCTGAGCCATCCTCAGTGTGTGAAAGGGACACACAGAGCAGCGGCTCAGGAGCGAGCCTGCTTGCTATGGGGGCACTTGGCAGGAGGGAGGGACCAGGAGCGCCGTCGAGTACCTGAGAAGAGGAGGATTGGGGCTGCTCTGTGCAAAACCACTGCACAGAGCAGGTAAGTATAAAGCCCCGTACACACGGTCGGACTTCCATCGGACTTTTCCGTGGTTTTTTATCCGAACGGAGTTGGTCAGGAACACCCATAGCATACACACGCTCGGACTTTTCTGCAAACTTTCCCAAAACTTTTTGCAACATCACATGGTTTTTCTGCTCTTTTCCACACTTTGGTCAACTTCTGCTATTGTTGGTTGATTTTAACATTAGTTGTTTTGTCCATCGGACAAAAGTCCGATGGTTTTCTGTACACACGGTCGGACTTTGCTCCATCGGACTTTTGTTGGGCAAAAGTTTGTCCGTTTGCAGACCCAACTTTTGTCCGATGAAAACAAAAACAAAAAAATAAAAGTTTGTCCAATGAAGCGTACACACGGTCGGATTGTTGGTCCGACTTGCTCAAAATGAATTTTGTTGGCCAAAAGTCCGACCGTGTGTACGGGGCTTTACAGGTTTGTTATTTTTAAACAACAACAAAAAACTGCCTTTATTATTGCTTTAACATGTGGGTGTATATTGTTTGCCATAGGAAGAAGGAATATTTAAACCACAAATGGACTGAAATGAAATGCACAGTTGGAGTGAACTTTTTATAAATCTATACACTGTTAATATAGAGAGGTTACTAATGCGCAAACCACAGCGATGATAAAAAAACTAAAACTAGACCAATAGCTGCCAACATAAAGGTGTTCTCACACTTAGCCCTGGTTCACACTGGTGCGATTTGACATGCGATTTGACATGTCAAATCGCATGTCAAATCGGCAAAATTTGCTGCAAATTGCGGGCAATGGCACCGTCCTAATCGGTGTGACGCCGCATCTGCGGCGCTGCACCGATTACAAAAAGTAGTTTCTGTACTACTTTTTGCGATTTCAGCCGCGATTTACATTGACATCTGTTTCAGATGTCTTTGAAATTGTGGCTGAAATCGGGACTGCCAGCGGGAGAGAAATCGTGCGAGTTCAGCTTAACTCGCAGGCTTCACTCCCGCAGCCCCAGTGTGAACGTGGGCTAAAGGTAAAATAGATAAAGCAGATAATGTGGCGCTTATTGAATATATATATTGAATAAATTAACCAATCCTATAAATTGCAGGTGATAATTTTGAAATCACAAGTGGACCTAATATAAAAAAAAAATACTTGGAAATTCCAAAAGGATAGATCCAAATAAATGAAGCGTCCTTAGAATTAATCTCTCATAAGAATTGTACAGCAAATGATTATCAAACCAATACTATAACAAGAAAATGAATAAATGTGCAAAACAGCAAACAGCCATCCAAACAATGTTCAATAATGTCCATAAAGGGTAATTATGACTAGCCTCCCATATGTACAGAGGGATTAAATTCGGTATTGGGTCCAGGCCGTGGAAGTGGGATCATCGATAAGTGAATAATAACAAGCATGAACACATGTGCAAAATATTAAAATATTATGACATCCATGTGCAAATTGGCCAGTGTGGATTGGCCAGTGAGGCTTATTGCTCTCATACATAAGGTGAGAGGCTGGGGGAAACATTACCACGCACACTGGAGATTGGCTGAATGGTGGCACCTGCACTTTATATCTGATGAATTTCACTACACATTTGAAGTGACTGTCACAATTGGATTGCTATTTCACTGTGTATGGGACTTTTTTTCATCTTATTATCTGAACTATCTTATATATATGAATTATATGAATATGAATTAACACATCTATTCACATATGTTTATTAAATTATTTTAAGTCCTGGCCATATTACAACCACCATTTTACTACCTGTATAGATAAGAGGCACAGTGTGCTAGTTTTGGTATATAAAGTTAGCAAAGTTTGGAAATATGTTTAACACAAGAGTATTGTATTTTTGTCATCAGTCAGCAAATATAACTCTCTGCCAATAAAACAGCCTGAAATGCACAATAGAATCTAAAATAACAGTAATTAGCCAGTTCATAACATGCCAAAAACAGGATAATTCGGATGTATCAAGTGCAATAAAATATTAAGCAGGCCCCCAGGTTCATTCCATTGCCAAATTTCTCATAGCAACCTATAGATTTCTAGTTTTACCCAATCTCGTTATCAAATGAAAAGCTCAATTGTTTGCATGTATTCTTCTACATATGGTCAGCCTCAAAGCTAGCTTGTGTTTAATACCTTCCTAAAAAATGTTTTTAACAGTACTGTCCCTGTGAAGTGCACATACAAAATGCAACACACTGAGAGCCAATATAATGGCATACATTTACTCTGTGATTACTGCTAGTATGTCCAGACATATCTTGGCTTCTGTAACTGCCTGATGCTCAGGTGTGTGTTAGCATATGTATCAGCCCCAATACATCTCTATTGGAGAACACTGCATATAATACTCGCACAATACAGATCGTTGCTTCAGGGCATCTTAGCAAGCATAGAGACGTACTTCAGCTAAGGTTTTTTCTATTTAAATGTGTTGCAATGCCACATTCTGAGATTCAGTGTCAGTTAGAAGAAGGATTCTAGCACTTTACATGCAATGCAGGTCAATGCTACAGTACATCTGAACAAGCTCAGGGATGTACCTCTGTGCACAGGGCCGGCCCTACCATGGGACCAGATGGTACCATTGTACCAGGCGGCACTTTTAGGGGGGCGGCAAATTGCCGCCTGCCCGCCATCCTATTCCGCCCGTTCCTCTCCCCCACTCCACCTTTCACTGTGAAACAGCAGCAGCGGCATTGTAAAGAATACACTGTGCCTGCGGCTGCGGTGTGTGTTCTGGATTTAAAAAAACTCCTTTCTGTCTCTTCCCCCTCCCTCCAGTCTCGTGCCGTGCGGGGTCCCTGTTATCTCCGACTCAACCTCCCCCCCCCCCCCAATCACCAGTGCGGAGTGTTGTGAGAACTGGGAGGCGGAGCTCACTGTCTCCTGTCAGGCTGGCCAGAGGAAGGGAGGGGGTGAGCTGATTTTTTCTGGGAGAAGTTTTCTAGGGTGGATAGTAGTTGCTTTCAAGGGGGTTTTTTCTTCAGGAGATGCAGTGAAGGGTTAACAGAAGTTGACAGAAGAATCGGAGGAGATAGTGAGTTTGAGTGTGGGGGGGGGGGGAGGGGGGTCTGCAGCAGCCCGATCACATTTGACAGATCACTTCTAAGCATGAACAGTCTGTGCAAACATCCTCCAATCCAATTGTTCAGACTAGATAATGTGAAGTCATTTATAACCATTCATGTAACCTGTATATATGTGGTGAGTTCACACCTCTGATTGTACAGACTCAGAGCCTGGAGAACACAGGGTTACATGAATGGTCATACATTACCTTCACATTATCTGGGTATACAGAGTGCTGGGAGCTCCATTACATAGATCTGTAGTACTGTTGTATGATTTATTGTTGTATGTTTTTAGTGGATGAGTTTTTTTTTTATTATATACATCGCTATCTGACCACTTCTCAGCCCCCAACTCCCCCCAGCTTGCATCACCCCCCCGACCACTTCATACAGACGTCACTCAGAGCTGCTTCCTACCCCCCCCCCCATCATTTCATGGTCACTTTCCTTCCCCTATCTTCCCAACATCACTCCCTGGTCACCCCACAGACACAGCAAGAAATCCCTCCCCATTCTGCCACCGCCATACCCTCCGAAGTCCTCTCCTGTACCAACTGCACCCATCATACCCTCCGAACTCCTCTCCTGTACTAACTGCACCCATCATACCCTCCGAACTCCTCCCCTGTACTAACTGCACCCATCATACCCTCCGAAGTCCTCTCCTGTACCAACTGCACCCATCATACCCTCCGAACTCCTCTCCTGTACTAACTGCACCCATCATACCCTCCGAACTCCTCCCCTGTACTAACTGCACCCATCATACCCTCCGAAGTCCTCTCCTGTACCAACTGCACCCATCATACCCTCCGAACTCCTCTCCTGTACTAACTGCACCCATCATACCCTCCGAACTCCTCCCCTGTACTAACTGCACCCATCATACCCTCCGAACTCCTCTCCTGTACCAACTGCACCCATCATACCCTCCGAACTCCTCCCCTGTACTAACCGCACCCATCATACCCTCCGAACTCCTCCCCTGTACCAACTGCACCCATCATACCCTCCGAACTCCTCTCCTGTACTAACTGCACCCATCATACCCTCTGAACTCCTCCCCTGTACTAACTGCACCCATCATACCCTCCGAACTCCTCCCCTGTACTAACTGCACCCATCATACCCTCCAAACTCCTCCCCTGTACTAACTGCACCCATCATACCCTCCGAACTCCTCTCCTGTACTGTACTAACTGCACCCATCATACCCTCCGAACTCCTCTCCTGTACTGTACTAACTGCACCCATCATGCCCTCCGAACTCCTCTCCTGTACTAACTGCACCTATCATACCCTTCACACTCCTCTCCTGTACATACTGCCCCCCTCATACCCTCCAAACTCCTCTCCTGTACATACCGCCCCATCATACCCTCCACACTCCTCTCCTGTACAAACCACCCCCCTCATACCCTCTCAACTCCTCTTCTATACATACTGCTCCATCATACCCTCCACACTTCTCTCTTATGCATACTGCCCCCATTATACCCTCTGCACTCCTCTCCTGTACATACTGCCCCCATCTTACCCTCTGCACTCCTCTTCTGCAGAACCCTGTGCATTCAGATGTAAAGGGGAACTCTGCAGATTCAGATCTAAAGGAGAACTCTGTTGACTCTGATATAAAGGGGGACTCTTGTGATTAACTCCATATGATTAGAAATTTTATTTAATCACAAAAATATATGTACAGGGTATACTAAATAAAAAAAATAGCTGTGCATTGCTTTGTACAGAGGTAATGAATTTAATGTACTACAAAAAAATATATATATTGGCGTGTGCTGCTAATGTGTTCGGGTTTGGCTTGACGAAAAGGTGGCAACCCTACTCTGCACTGTGAGGCAAATTGTCGCTAACCCGTTCCGCCCGCTCCGCTGTGAGGCAAATTGACGCCCGCCCGCCAGCCAGCCCGCTCCCCGCGCGCTCCATTCACCTGGGCGTTGGGCCCAGGTGAATGGAGCATGCGGGCAGAACAGAGGAACAGTCAGCGGGCGGGACAGTCAGCAAGTGAGCGGGCTTGCTGGCCAAACAGCGGGCGGGGGAGCAGAGAGATGACATCATCTCTCACTGCCCGCCCTGCATCACTGCAGTTCCGCCCCCACTGTGCGGGCAGCAGAGAGATTACATTAGCTCTCTGCTGCCTGCCTTTACTCTGGGACACAGCAAGTGACAATCTGCAACGTGTGGCAGGTGACGTTGTGGCAAGTGACAATCTGCAACGTGTGGCAGGTGACGTTGTGACAAGTGACAATCCACTATGTGTGGCCGGTGACATCGCGGCCGCCGGCTACGCACAGGTCCTTTTATACTCCTATATACATGTATAGAGCCATGACAGGTCCTCTTTATACTCCTACATACATGTATAGAGCCATGGCAGGTCCTCTTTATACTTCTATATACATGTATATAGCCATGACAGGTCCTCTTTATACTCCTACATACATGTATAGAGCCATGACAGGTCCTCTTTATACTCCTACATACATGTATAGAGCCATGACAGGTCCTCTTTATACTCCTACATACATGTATAGAGCCATGACAGGTCCTCTTTATACTCCTACATACATGTATAGAGCCATGACAGGTCCTCTTTATATTTCTATAAACCGTATTTTTCCGTGGATAAGACGCTATTTTTTCCTAAAATAATAGCCTGTAAATCGAACAGCGTCTTATACACGGTTGGTCAGCCTGGGAGACATCCGCGAAGGTGCGTCGCGGCCCATAGCTTGTCAAGTGGCTTTCTCCAATCACGAGCCGTATGTTACTGACGTCAGCTAAAGCTGGGGGTGGAGGTGGAGAGTGAGCAGATGCGATCCTGTTGGAAGTGGAGATGCACAGATGCAACAGGGACCGGAGTGTTCTGGGACCAAGATGTCAGAAAATAATAAAAGTAAGTGATTGTCTTACTCTGCCAAATCAAACCAAATGTAGCCAGCTATGCAAAAAAGAGCGTGGGAATAGAGCTGCAGAGAAACAGTTTGGACTTGCCTCCGCAGAGTGTATGATAGACAGTGGAGAAAACAGGAAGAACAACCGCTGCATAATATACTAGTATTTAAACGTTACCTGCGGTAATTACTAAATAAAAATGTGTTCTGTTTTACCTATGTGTAAAATATTGATTTCTTAATTTTGGGTTGGAAAAGTGGGGGGCGTCTTGTACATGGGGGCGTCTTATAGACGGGGAAAATACGGTACATGTATAGAGCCATGACAGGTCCTCATTATACTTCTATATACATGTATAGAGCCATGGCAGGTCCTCTTTATACTCCTATATACATGAATAGAGCCATAACAGGTCCTTTTTTATAGAGCCATGACAGGTCCACTTTAGTTATCATGATATAAAATGATGGATGTGGGGGCATTTTGGTGGGCGTGATTTTTTATTTTTTTTTGGGGGGGGGGGGGCAGCATTTCATTCTTGGTACCAGGCAGCACAATGTCTTCGGCCGGCACTGTCTGTGCAGAATGTGCCATTACAATACAATGCCAACCCACATCGGTGTACATTACAATGTACAATTGGGCTGTAAAGCATGCACTGGCACATTTTTGAGATTTGGGCGAGACTGCAAATCACAGCAGGTCTCTGGTGTTTCAGCCTTAAGGATATTAAAAAGTCAGTATGCAGGTCAAGTCAAATTCATGGTTATGTTAACAAAATACAATATTTATGAGTGTAGTCTGTAGCAGGCCAAGTTTAGCTCTTGTAATAGCAGCTAAGTAGACCGTAGTCTGGTGCAATATAAGTCTAGAAGATAATACTGAAAAGTGATAGTCCCAAAAGGGGAATTTCTGGGGACCTGATTATTAATTCATAAAGCTTTAGTACACTAAATATCATTGGAGTACATTATACAACAACTCCAGGCCACAAATAATGGACTGTTATAGAAACATAGAAGAGTGGATGCAGAAAAAAAAACAAGTGATTCATCAAGTTCACCTATTTTTTGTTTTTTAACCTTTTTTTGTCTATGTGTAGACAATGGGGGTTATTTACGAAAGGCAAATTCACTTTGCACTAAAAGTGCAAACTACAAGTGCAAAGTGCACTTGAAATTGTACTGAAAGTGCACTTGGAAGTGCAGTTGCTGTAGATCCGAGGGGGACATGCAAGGAAAATAAAAAACAACATTTTAGCTTGCACATGATTGGATGATAAAATCAGCAGAGCTTCCCCTCATTTCAGATCTACCCCTCAGATTTACAGCGACTGCACTTCCAAGTGCACGTTTAGTGCTATTTCAAGTGTACTTTGCACTTGTAGTTTGCACTTGTAGTACAAAGTGGATTTGCCTTTCGTAAATAACCCCCAATATCTCAGTTACCTTAAAGTGTTACTAAACCCACAACAGTAAAATCAGTCTGTATAAAGTATGCAGTAAAGCATGCTTGTTATACTCACTGTGGAACCTAAGGGGTGTAAACCTCTGCATTGTTTAAAAAGACTGTTTGATCCTCACCTTCTTCCAGTGTCTCCAACTTATCTTCGGATAGTAGAGATGGTAGGGGACAAGCTGCACATGCTCAGTTTAGTGTGTATTGCTATAGAGTTTTTTTTTGGGGGGGGGGGTTTGTGAATGTGATCAGAGCTGTCCAGACAGAGGATCAGTGGTCCTGCAGTCTAATAGAACAGTGAGAGCAGAAGGAAAACTCCTCCTACAAGCTTTAACTAGCCACAAGACTGCTATATACTGCTGATGATAAAGTGTATTTAACAGTTTATATTTACTAAAACTATTGCATTTCCAAGTTCTGTGTACCGTGGTAGACCAGATATAGTGAATGCAGGGTCCTGGGTTTAGTAACACTATAATCTCAGCTTTTTAAAGTTATATGCTGCCTGAGTTTTAACAGGCTTTTAACAGCAGGACTCCCCCACTTTAAACACAGGGAGAGAGAGACAGAGAGAGAAAAGGGGAGAGAGAAAGTAAAGGTGTGTATACTAGAATGTCTGTAAAGTATTCATTGCTGTCTGTCTTCCATTTTTTGGTGACTTTTTTGGAAATAAGTGGTCACTGAGTATTCAGTGTATAGTTCAGCAGGCCCTGGCCAAATTTCTATCCATCTATGGCTATTCCCACTCGACAGTTTCCTGCTGGAACTGTTGGAAAAAATGTATCTACCCGCTGGCTGCAGCCAACCAGCTACAGCTGCTGATCAGTGATCAGAATACAATGGCACAGTGTGCATGTGTGGATGGGGGAATCCGCTCATTGTGTTGTTTTCTTCGATTAGCTGATTGAAAAAAAAAAAAAGAGGTATCTCTGGCCAGGTTGTAAAAATAACCCCGCCCCCCCCCCCTTTATTTTTCCACACTCACCTCTACTTCCCTATTGGAGCATTTCTAGACCATTTAGAGGTGGATCCGTGAATATGTGGGGGACAAAGCCAGAGAAGGGGTGAGTACTTCAACTGGACCTGCTTTTTTGCATTAGATGATAGGGACTGATTTTTTAATGCTTTGCTCAAGGTGAATGTGGGCTTTAAAAACAGACAGCAATCCCCCCTAAAAATTAGAGAGGTGTTAGATTTTAATCCTTCCCAAGATATTGCACAAAAACAAGGAAAAAAAAAAGATTTGATAGAGTTCCACTTTAAATTCAGAGATTATGTTTGATTGCATCTTAACTTTGATTAAAATCTATCAAACCTTTGTGAGGTCAAGCAACACGACAAATATGACACATTACAGTGTCAGAGGATTAAGCAGAGATGACCTTGCTGATTGTACTATTATTAGAATACATGCACACAGTAAAGGGCAAGCTCCACATATTTTCTTGCCAAGCACATAGTAAAAGCAGGCAGTAGTAATCAGATCTTTATTCACTTTGGAATTCCTAGTAATGCAGCAATGGAGTCTTGCCTAACTCATTTTGGTGCTAAAGGGATTATTATCATATTCATGAACCTATTATTGTTTTCTGTTTTCTTTCTACCCACCAGCCAAACATGTATTCTACCTGAGGCCAAAATGATTACAGGGTTTTGATAAACTGTCACAGAAATAATTAGAATCATAATGGACCCAACTAATACCACTGACACAGTGCAAATGTTAAAGCCTTTGATCATTTGGAGTTATACAAGCATGTGTTATGCATTGTGGAAGTGCTGGTGCAGCTGAAAGCATTTATTACGACACAGGCAGGCCTGATGGCATTACTAGTAATGTGGGCAAGGTGCTATAATTAGCAAGCGGCATCATGAAAATCCATCTGGATCCATGTAAAAATAATGTTTATTCTATACATGCATTCATTTATATAAAAGCTTACTTCTACGTTATGTATTTGGTATAGTAAATATAATGAAGGATAACAATCATTCTTGTAGATAGCATCACTAACCTATTTGGTTCCCCTGCATCTGTATAGGTGTTTGAAGCGTCATGTTCAGAGTGACATTTTTATAACTTGCTTGTTGCTATGGGATCAAATAATTCACAGTCTGACAATTTACTGCTATCTACCAACAATTTGTCTGCAGCATTCTTGCAGAGTCACATTGTTCCATGTATTTAAGCCAGCCATAGACTGTTTGAACCTTGGCTGGTTCAGCAGGGACTGTCCGAGATTCAAACTTTGTATGGGCAGGCTGACAGCAAACAGCCTGTCAGATTTTTCATGCGATTATTGCCAGGGGCTATAGCTGCTAGCAATAATCACCGTGCATACTCCTGGCTAAGGATGAGCTCCGGTGTGTTTGCATAGTACATGTGCAGAGCCTGCCAGGAAGTCGGCACCGCGCTGCGCTAATCACAGCCAGGGAGACATTTCCTGATCTCTGCAGCCGAGCATCGGGAAATGTCTCCCTGCCTGTCATTAGCGCAGCTCAATGCCGACTTCCTGGCGGGCTCTGCACGTGTACTATGTGAACACGCCGGAGCTCATCCTTACTCCTGGCTGGGACGGCTCCCCCCACCTCCCGCCAGGGGAACACAATAGCTTTGTGGGAGGGATTCCCTGACTGTGTTGATGAGAGAATCAAGCGATTTCCTTTCCTGCAACTTGTGGCTGCAGTAAAAAAAATCACTCCATCTATGGCCGGCTCTACAGTTCCTGCCTAGAAACAATTAACATTTGAGAAAAGGGAACATGACAGGTGTTAGTAGCTTGTAGTAGTTAGTCACATTAAAGCGGAGCTCCGCCGGAAAAAAAAAATTAAAAGCCAGCAGCTACAGCTACAGCAGCTGCTGGCTTTTAATATTTGGACACTTACCTGTCCTGGAGTCCAGCGACGTCCGCAGCAGAGGACGAGCGATCGCTCGTCGCTCTGCTGCTCCCTCCGCCATCCTCGCTGAGGGAACCAGGAAGTGAAGCCCTGCGGCTTCATGCCCGGTTCCCTACGGCGCATGCGCGAGTCGCGCTGCGCCGTTCTGATTGGTGCTCCTGTGTTCTGGGAGCCGAGTGTCTCCCAGAACACCAAGGGAAGTCTTCGGGAAGTGACGTAACTCCCACAGATTCCCGGAGAGAGGACTCCCGGATGTGGGTGAAAATACCTGTCTTAGACAGGTATCTTCACCCCCCTCCCCCCTGAAAGGTGTCAATTGTGACACCGGAGTGGGGGAGGGTTCCAAATAGCAAAAGTTGCTATTTAGGGTGGAGCTCCACTTTAAACTAGACCCTTTCTGTAATGTTGAATACGTTTCCTAATTGCCCCAAGCCACTTCTTCAGTTCCATTGGAACTAAAGAAGTGGCTTGGAGATGCTATGAAACATCTTTAACATTACAGAACAAGTCCAGATGAATATGACAACTAGGGTTGCCACCTCATTCCTTCAAAACTGATGTCAGGTCACTTGAAGCCAGGTGATAGATGCACACCGTTGGGGTCCGGAGTGCACCGCTAAGGTAGTGAACCCTATGGCTGACTGCTGCGGATAGAACACTGGGTGATTAAGGAAGGCGGGTCCACTGGAGAACTAACAGGGATCCCACAGGGAGCTAGAGCCTAAGATTCCCCAGGGGGCGGAGTCTAAGATCCAGCAGGTGTTCACCAGAACATCTAGTGGTGAGGATGGACTGGGCTGCAACTGGATCCAGGTCGCGGCCCCCAGAGTCCCCCAGCTCACACTCACAGTAGGCTATAGAGGGGAAGCAGCAGCTCAGGATAAAAGAGATAGTGAGGGGATAAGCCAAACGTCAGGGCGACTAGCAGACAAGGATAAACAAAGACACGCCAAAGGTCAGGGTCACAAGCAGACAGGGAAAGTCGAGAACAAGCCAAGATCGGTAAAACAGATACAGACCTAGCACACGGCAAGCAGCAACCCAAACACACACTAGCTTAACAAACAACGTTGATCAGCACGGCTGGCTTGCAGTGCATAGGTTAATATAGAGTTCCCTGATAGGACCTGGGGTGGAGCCATGCTTGGAGGAGAGATTATTTAAGCAGCCAGATGAGAGTGGCTGGCCTCTAAGTTGAACACATGGAGAAGGGGTGAGCTTAGAGACAAACATTACTGCATAACCATGACAACTGAACACATATTAATTACACAGGTTCTGTGGCTGATTAAGGTGGTAATTAAATGCACTCAGTGCTTTATCTGCATTGAATTAGCCTCAGAACCTGTGTAATTCATAAATGTTCAGGTTTAAAGGGATGAGTTGGCAACCCTAATGACAACTACCACTAGCTATACTATGACTTATGTGTATTACTTTACAATGCCACACTTATTCCCATCTCACCCACCAAATTTTTCAACAAGGTGTGATGATCTCTACTATAAGGCTGGGTTCAAACTATTGTGAATTGAATGCAGGTTATCCTCATTCAATTCGCAATAGCAGGAGATTTTGACTTGCTCTCTATGGAGCCGGTTCACATACACTGTAGCTCCGCTGCAAGTTTGCACAGGAGCCCCGTGCATCTTTTGGTCCATTTCAGGTCTATATTTCGGCCAAAAATTCGGGCTGAAATCAGACCTGAAAACGGTGAACAGGGACGCACTGGACCTCTGCTGTGAGCCGCATGCAATGATAGTGTGAACCCAGCCTTCGGGTAAAAAAAGTATACCCAGTGGCAACCTCCTTGCAAACCTTATGCAAAGATATGCTAGTCCCACATTAAAGTTACCTTGAAGCCTGTACCTTGATCTCTGACGTTTGTATAAAAATAAAGAGGCCTAAAACTGACATATTCTGAGAGGAACTATAAAGCATTAAAGCATACTTCGGCAGGATTGACATGATGCTGTGATCTTCAGCAGCACATACTCACCTTTCCTCTTTTGCTCCCAGTTGCTCAGTTCACCTTTTAGGAGGTCTGTGTCAGCCCTAGAACCAGTGGCAGTGCGTCCATTAGGGGCGCCCAGGCGCCGCCCCCTCTGTCATGCCACCCCCTCTGTGTAGAATGGATAGATTCATGTATAGCATTAATCTATCCATGGCCGCTGTAGCCACCCCCTATTCAGGCGTCTGGCCCCTTTTCGGATGCCGAACGCCTGAATTCCTGCGGCTGTTTTTTTTTTTGAAGCACCTGATTAGAGCCATAGGCTCTAATAGGCTTCAAAAACGGTGGACTCAGAGAGCAAAGCATTGTGCTCGGAGCCCACCCAGGTGTGTTTGAAAAGCGAATGATGCTTGGTTGTGGTATGACCCTTGGTGGTACATGTGTCTAAGCGATACCCCTAATGGAAAATTTGCAGAGAGATACATTGTGTAATGACCATCGGGTGAGCATCCTATCATCGCAGTTTTGATGTTGACTGGAGGCTGGATTTGAGACATCCATCCATATTGGAGCATCTACCTTGGAGTCCCTGTCCATGCTTATTTACATCTGATTCACGGTAAGAGTATTCACTACCTACCTCTTGATTGTGGATGCCGGAACATACCCCCATATCCATCTTGGTTGTTTTGATACAACACATCTACAACGTGAATACTTCCAAACTTCACAGTGGATTCTGCATGTCCATCACAGAATAACACAGACTTTGTTGTTTTTTTGTTTAGGACATTTTATTGAGTGGCCTATTTTAATAGGTGCACTGTTTTGACACAGGTGTACATGTATCATGCATGTTTTTCTCACTATCATTAGTTTGATTATCTGAGTGGAGTCACGTTTAAGTATTCATTTTTGAATTATTATTTTCACAGATACATACTTGGTTAAGCTCCTAGGTTTAGCGCTGCATTTTTTCATTTTTATATCATGCAAATAACTAGTAGATATACTCACTCTGCAAAATAATGACATTTTTCTTCATTCAGAGATTTGTGGGGGACCTTTTTTGGTCCACTTAGGATAGCATAATATAGTAAAATAGATGGCAATCAAGCTTAGATTTGGAATTGTAGTCAATAGGCATCACAGTATTATCCATGGCTTGCATGTAATATATTTAATAATGATCTCTGTGAACGCACTTCACATGTTTAAAAAATCAATGATGTCAATGAACTGACACAATCCATCAAAGTTTGAAACTTAACAAATTACTTCACTGTTCTGCAGTAAATTCTACATAGGTCAAATAGCAAGATATTATAAGTATATATATATATATATATATATATATATATATATATGTGTGTGTGTGTGTGTGTGTGTGTATATATATATATATATATATATATATATATATATATATCCTTTATTAATTGTTAACTCCACCTCTTTAGCTTATCTTAAAATAATATCACTTAAATATACATAGTAAAGCATGTTATACACCTTTGAGAATTGAGCTTTTTAGAGATATGAGCAGGGAATCAAGAAAACCTTGGTCAAGCTAGAAAAATCAGCTTTGTAAACTTAACTGAGCCTATAATCTGTATGTTTGACCAAGTGTATTTCGATGACTACTGAACAGCAACAGTACAAGAGGCAAACCACCACTGCATCACATAACCTGTAATGCTTCTGTCCTATTTCAGACCTACTCAATTCTGACATGCTGATGAGGTATAGCCACACAAAGGAACAAAAAAGTCAGAAATATTATTCTTAATTATAATGTGCTAAAATGTAGAGCACACAGAATATAGTTCAAGCGGACCATGACATGGTCTGCATTGAACATTCTATAATTTTCATTTTAAATAAGACATCTTGATAAAGGAAGACGAAGAAAAGATTTCTTATTAAAAGTGAAGACCTTGACTTATAAATCTTGTTTGAGACATATTTTCGCAAGTTCTTTATCCTTTTGTGCTTCAGGCACAATAAAGTAGCACTGGAAGTTCTTGTAAGGTTGTGTGAATGTGCAGATACTGTAGTAACCATATACAACATCACACAATGACAGAAGAATAGCAAAGGCCATTTTTTGTTACTCAATGACATATGCAAGGAGTTGCTCTGATTATCAGAATAAAAATAAACATCTCATGAATGATGTGAGATTTCAATGTAATGGCTTGTATACTCTGTTCATGTATAGAGTACCAGAGGTTGTATTAGGTGAGTGCAGATGGAAAATATTAAAAGTTATACTGCAGCATTCAGTAGTAGGGTAGGTGTGAACTCACATAGATCTTAATCATTGTGTTGATGCAAGTACGTATTGCCTTCACGTTTAGTTTAAATTGGTCTTAAGGAGTAATTCATCTTAAATTAATTTACATACCCATATTCGAGTGGTTTCTTTTCATTAAACATAGAAAGGCAAAACAATCTGGAAAATATGGCTAACTTAAAGTGTTACTAAACCCAGGACCCTGCATTTACTATATCTGGTCTGCCACAGCACACAGAACACAAAAATGCAATTACTTTAGTAAATATAAACTGCTAAATACAATTTTTCATAAGCATTATATAGCAGTCTTTTTACTTCTATCAGTGTCTGGTTAAAGCTTGTAGGAGAAGTTTTCGTTCTGCTCTGACTGTCCTATCAGGCTGCAGGACCCCTGACTCTCTGCCTGGACAGTGCTGATTGGCCCTGTGCTGATCACATGCACCCTCCCAAGAAAAATAAAAACAAACTCTCTAGCAATACACACCAAACTGAGCATGTGCAGCTTGTCCCATAGCTTTTGTCCTATCAGGAGATGGATTGGAGACAGTAGAAGAAGGGGAGGATCAGAAGATACAGGATCAAACATCCTTTTTACACAATGCAGAGGATTAACCCCTTAGGATCCACAGTGAGTATAATAAGCATGCTTTACTGCATATACATACTGATTTTACTGTTGCGGGTTTAAAAACACTTTAAACGTGAAACAGTCTACATGTAATGCAGAGGGGGTATTGCATAAAAGCCAAACCCTAGGCAGATATAAAAGACACACATAAATTTAATTATGTATTAATTAATATGTCATCAACTGTATATTTTAAAGCAAACAATGTAATTACTTGAATTTGCCTATTGTAGTCCATGTACAGCAGAGCTCAAAACAGAAGAGGAAGATGGAGACAGGAGGAGAGAGCATTGTTGCCTGAGGAAAGCAAAGTGAAGAGTAGGCAGAAAGCAAGCATGGTATGCTTTATAAAAAATCCATTGGTGGCTTTTCAACCTTTGCAATATGGACTTTCAAATGGGAAACACATGCAGCACGGTGTTTGGTTTCATTTGAACATATGGGGCTGAGTGTTGCCCAATTTTATTTTCAAACCTTGACTTCAGAAATGACAATTGGAAACTGGCTGCTCTGGAAACTGAAAGAACTGAAAGAATTAGATGGGTAACCATGAGAACCTTAAAACGTCCAGGGTGGATAGGATTGCCTTGCAGCTCATCAAGAATGACAGAGATCTGCTTGTGTGTTTTGATTGCTGCTCTGTAAAGATGTGTTGAAATTATGTTATTCACTAGACTTGTGCACAACGGAAAAATTAGTTCCGTTTCGGTTCGTTTCTTTCCGGTCCTGTGGATTCGTAATCATTCGTAATTTTGCTAGACGGGATTTTTCGTGTTCGGACTCATTCGTATTTTTGCAAGCGACATTTTTCGTTGAATTTTTTGTTGCTTTATAATTCGTACTTTCGGTAGAGTACGTTGTTTTTCGTTGATTCTGGACACAACTCCTACTTTCGTAACTTTTTTTGGGTTCGTTGATTCGTAATTTTCCGCGTCTCTCTCACAACGACGCTGCCTATTATGCCTAATGTGCTTCGAATGGATTTGTACTTTTCTAAATACATAGCGGTTATTTGTAACGATTCGAAATCTCGTATTTTACTTTCGTTTTTTACATGCGGCTATAGGCTCCGCCCCTGTACACCATTTTGAGAGGGTTCAGCACGGTGAGGGAGAAGCAGAGAGCAGAGCAGAGTGAGTGTTATTGTGCTTCAAATGGATTCGAAATCTCGTATTTTACTTTCGTTTTTTCATGCGGCTATAGCCTCCGCCCCCTGTACACCATTTTGAGAGGGAGTTCAGCATGGTGAGGGAGAAGCAGAGAGCAGAGTGAGTGTTATTGTGCTTCGAATGGATTCGTACATTCGTAACTTTTTTCATAACGAATTATGCCGAAGACATTCGGGCATTCGCTATTTTGCGGTATAATTTATTTTGGATTCGGTTTTATTCGTAATTGCTCTGTTCGGAAATTCGAATGCTTCCGAATGTCCGAAAGTTGCTAAATTCGGACGAATTTCGATTCGTTACGAAACGAATTGCACAAGCCTATTATTCACTCCATGCTACCATTAAGGCCATTAGCAATAAAAGTACCTACCCATTTCCTTCAGAGTCAAGAGCGCAATTGATAAAAAATCACAGAGGCTTTTGAAATATATTTTGAGTAATAATGTGCACTTCCAATTAGTGAAAGTGGTCATTATCACTTGTTAAATTCTGTGCCTACTAATTACCGTATCTTAAAAGATGATTGAATCAGTTATATCACTTCAAAATTCTGGGCAGTGAATGGTCACCCTTACCATTGTTATCACCCACCAATTTATAATTTGACCAACAAAGCTGTGTTACAGAATATGAAAATCTAAAACTTTGTTTTTATTCCTGGGTACAGCAGGGAAGGTTTAGCACTCCTGTCAGGTTTATTTTGCCATTTGTGTCCCTCCCTTGCTACTGGTCCTGGTGATCAGCATGGAAAGTGATGAAATATCCAACATTTTGGGGGGGGACGGGGGGGACAGGAAGTGTGGGAAAAGTTTGCAAAAGGAAGTGACAATTGTCTAAGAAGGGATATCTTCTCACTGTAGAGACATCAACTTTTACTTACTTTGTGTCTCTTGGAGAGGACGTGAAGGTAAATCTCTCAGAAAAAAACATGGCAGGGATCCTAATTATTTCCCACCTTAGCCAAAATGTTAAAAAAAAGGTTTGGCTTTACTACAGGCAGTCATTTCTTAAACAGGCATGGCCTATTTATGCCATTATTAGAAAATAGTAGAAAATATCATTTTTTTCAGGCGGACCTGAACGGGCGCTCCACGTACCTCTATGTAGCGTCGGATGTCAGCGGTGACATGTCCGCTGACATCCGATCAGCCCCGATCTGATCCTCTCGGCTAAAGTGTGACGGATGCAAACCCTATTTTGCATCCGTCTGGCGGATCGGATCGGGTGAAAACGGACTCTATGGTACGTCTTCATCTGATCCCCCATAGAGGAGAGCGGCGCTCTGACAGGTCGGTCCCTGCACAGTGAGCAGAGACAGACCTGTGATCTGCCTGCTCAGTGGGGATCGACGGAGCGATCCCCGCTGAGCAAGTGGATGTCCAAAAACGTATCTTCCCACTTTTCGCACGTGCGAAAGGGGTCTAAGAAATGCCAAGCTGCCATGTACAGCTATTAGGATTTGAGCACATGTATATTTTATTTTTGTTGCACTGCTGGTCAGTGGCCAGACCTGAACCTAGTAGCTATCCCTCATTTTGTGTTTGTTTACCCCATGTTGGAACTGTGTCCATCGTAGCATTTGCAGTGGCAAAGCAGAGTAGAACTGGCCATAAGAGGGTTTACTTTTACACAGTTGGTGAGCTTAAACATGTATTGCAATATGTATGCACTATAAAATCCCTGTTTTTCTTTGCAAAGTTTGCTAGGAAGAGTTTATAGCAGTGTGCAGAGGGTTATCCAGAGTTTATTCATTCAAAGATCTCTGTGAATTAATTTTTTGCGATACGGCACTGCGTTACTTTAACGGACAATTGCGTGGTCGTGTGACACTGTACAGAAACAAGATTGATTTCCTTTTTTTTTCACAAATAGATCTTTCTTTTGGTGATATTTGATCACCTCTGCGGTTTTTATTTTTTGCGCTATAAACAAACAAAGAGCAACAATTAAAAAAAAATATATATACATTTTTTACTTTCTGCTATAAAACATATTGAATAAAAAATGTTAAAAATCTGATCTTCATCAATTTAGGCCAATATGTATTCTGCTACATGTTTTGGTAAAAGAAAATCCCAATAAGCATTTATTGATTGGTTTGCGTAAAAGTTTAAGCGTCTACAAACTACGGGACAATTTTTTGGGCATTTTTAGTTATTTACTTTTGTTTTATTAGTAATGGCGGCGGTCAGTGATCTTTAGTGGGACTGCAACATTGTGGCGGCCAAATCGCACACTAACTGACACTTTTGACACTTTTTTGGGAACCAGTGACATTATTACAGTCATCAGTGCTAAAAATATGCACTGTCCCTTTACTAATGACACTGGCAGGGAAGGAGTTAACATCAGGGGCGATCAAAGGGTTAAGTTTGTCCCTAGGAGGTGCTTGCTAACTGTGTGGGGGATGGTCTGACTGGATGAAGACAGAGATCTGTGTTCCTGCTTAGCAGAAACACAAGATCTCCATCTTCTTCACTGTCAGAACGGCGATCTGCCTTGTTTACATAGGCAGATCGCTGTTCTGCCTCTCTGGGGAATGGTCGCGGGTGGCCGGTGGACATTGGGTCCACAGGACCCGCTGATTGGCTCCCCCTCTGTCCAATCGGCAGGTGCGCGCAGACCCCCAGTTTCTATTGCACAAAATGACATACAGGTAATAGAGCCGCTCTGCGGCAGTACATCTGCGGTAGGCGATCTTTAAGTGGTAATGGGCACATGTTTTTATTACACAGTGCTTTTGGAGGCGCACATATGGTAAATCTGTTAGAATTAACATCCACTTTAAAAAAAAGAAATCTCTCACAATCTCTCATATAATGCATAGATTTACATATTTCAGCTGAATTGAAAAAAATAAAAAAAGCTACCCTGTGAATGTGATTTATACTCCGAAACTTAGTATCAGCGGAGTCTTACAATACCGAACAAATTAGTCGACATAACAGCCAAAAATGATTTAACGACTTAGAAATGTAACCATCTATTAAAAACCTGATATATTCTAAAAGTCAAATTTACATATTTGCAAAGAGATCCTTATGTAGAATAATTATTTAAATGTACCACGATGCAGAATTTTAATTGAATGTAAGATAATTATAGTGCCGCCATAAAATTCCATTGAATGACACATTATAAAATTGAAGATTTAATACTTGGAATAGGTTCATGCCTTGTTGCCGCAGAAAAAGATCAGTGTACAGTCTCGTCTTACTCGTACATTCACATATACAGCGTTTTGCCGGGAGAACTCGAGTCTGCGGACTGCAGTTCCCATCTGAGTCTATTGGTGTCATTATATTACCACTCTATAGCATCAATGCAGCACATAGTTCTACAGAGGCACTTAATACATTATTCTGTGATTTTTGTCTTGGAAGTAATGAGGCCTGACAGCTTTGGCTTGTGCATGATAACAATCCCACACTGGTATCTTTAAAATTCTACATTGCCAAATTCATAAGGGAAGATATGACTTCTGCAAAATGACAGTAAACATGCTTCATTTTATAAGACATTTGTGGTTAACAACCTGAAACAATAGAGTGTTTCCTGAGCTACAGCTAAACTAATTTGGGTTACATTAAATGTACTGATCTGGAAGCTAACCACTTTTTGTAAGGAATTCTGGAAACCTATACCGCTCATATTTATCATAGATAAATACACTTGTTTGTTACTGGAAGAAAAAAAAAAAAAACATTGCTATTGGTATTTGTGATGACTGCAAAAAAAAAATGCAGTTTTAGGAATGACATATTGTTACACAACAGGATTTTGTTTAATACAAATAAAATGATTTTGCATAATACATCCGTCATCTGCAGCATAATATTTTTGGCATATTGGTTCATTATCAGAGATTCTTGTCAAACCGATGATAGCTTTCAGGCATTTTTTTTTTTGCTTTTAATGGTGCAAGATATGTTCACAAATAGAGATAATAAAAATTTCTATAATCTGATCTGAGGAGGAGCGCTCAGAAATGCTATTGATATACCGAATTTAAAATGAGCATAGCAAAGTGCTGGAGTCAAACACGACCAGGCAGTTATTCATTTTCAGCGAATCATTTTTATTAGAGAAACGAGAGCTAGAAGGTGGCTGCTTGCCACAGGAAATCTCTTTGTTGAAGATGCTGAACCAATCAGACACAGGCGTGCACAGGGGGTGTGCCAGATGTGCCTGGGCACACCTTAATCACTACCTGCGGTGCCGGTTCCCTCTATTGCTTTGGCTTCCTCTTGTGTTTCTCCTCACCCCAACCTGTAGTGCTGCTGGCTTCCCTCATCTCCTCTCCCCCAGCTGCTGCAGGGGATGTGTCAGGATGGAGAGCAGAAGAAGGGGCTAGTCAATATGTCATTCACCAGCCCCTTCCTTTTCTAAATGAACACAGTGAACACACTCACTAACTGCGTTCATTCATAAATGAAGTATAGTAAATGGTGTTTACTATGCTTCAATTTGTGAAAGAACAGGAATCCACTCAGCACAGAGCACTTCCCAATTATTCTCTGTCCAGTGCAGCTGAGGCTGCAGAGAAAGGCATGTGTGTTTGAGCTTTGGGGTGCACACCCTAATGCAATGGGCTGTGCACACCTATGCAATCAGATCTTAGATGTCCTTCTATTAGAGCAGGGTTATAATATGTTGGGGTCACCATAAACCATACATTCAATTTTCAACTAGATTTTCCAAAACTATGTAATATGAGGACCTATCTCAACTGTGGTATAGGATTCTGTAGATGGAGGTTTTCTATGTATTCTATTTATTTTTTGGTTTTTCTGTTAGTTGAACTAGATGGATTTGTATTTTTTTTCAACTTGACTAACAATGTAACCTAAACTATCTATAATCAATTTGTATTCAAATAGGGAGGCGCTTGCACTACATAGCCATTGCTAGATCTGAAGAAAACTGTACAATCGGATTGCAACATCTGTGGTGAGCCTAATGCCTTGTACACACGACCGGTTTTCCCGTCGGAATAAACTCTGATGGTTTTTCTGACTGAGTTTTGACGGAATTCCGCTCAAGCTGTCTTGCATACACACGGTCACACCAAATTCCGACCGTCAAGAATGCGGTGATGTACAACACTACGACGAGCCGAGAAAAATGAAGTTCAATGCTTCCGAGCATGCGTCGACTTGATTCTGAGCATGCGTGGTTATTAGTGTGTTGGAATTGCATACAGACAAATGGATTTTCCGATAGGAATTTTTTCCGTCGGAAAAACAGAGAACATGTTCTCTATCTAAGTCCATCGGAATTTCTGAGGGAAAAAGTCTGATGGGGCATACACACAGTCGGAATATCCGTTGGAAAGCTCCCATCTGACTTTTTCCATCGGAAATTCCGACCGTGTGTACGCGGCATAAGAGGTCTGGCTGACTGTTCCTGGCAATGCCACGGTCTATGTGCTGGGCACACACAGTGGGAGCGCTCTCAGCACAGAAGATTTGGCCATTCAGTAATGCATATGCGTGGCATGTGGGAGTTAAAGCGCACCCTTTTGCCACTGCCCATGTGTACTACATGGGCGGCAACAGGTTAAATAAAAGACATTACTTTGTTATCAATAGGACCTGTTCACACCAACATACTGCATTACATTGCTACATTTTGAGTGTATTGACCTGCATTACATTATTCATGTGAATCAAATTAAAGAGGCCCTGTTACCAGACTATTCATCTCAACCCCATAAGAACTCCCTTTCACACAGCACTAGGAGGAGGATCTAAAAATTACTTTCTCACAACCTCACAAAGATAGGATAATTATTTTTTGCAAAAAAAGATTTTATAGCGTGTACAAATACCATAAAGAGATGTAGGTGGAGTGTTAACTTTTCTCATATACTGCCATTACACTCCAGCAGGCACCATCTCCACAACATAAACTACATATTATACATAAATGGCTGGGACTTTAATTATGCCTTCGGTAGTGAATACTAGATTACAATCACCAAAATCAAGTTTAATAAAAGTTAGTCTGTGTCTTATTACAATATTTCACAATAAAATAAGCTTATATAAGTCAAAATATTAAAATACACTACAATACATAGACTTCAAATGAGGATGTAGTGAAGTCAATGGTTGGTCTACGCATTTTGCGTGATTTTTCCCTTCATCAAAACCGTTTACATTTCAAAGAGGCCTGTAATGTCTTGTAGTGAAAAATACTGTACCAAATAGCAAAACCGAGACACCACCATAAGAAGGGCTATATCAAAAATCCCAATGTAAAATCACAGTCTCAGCATGGCTTCCTGCAATATAACACCCCACACCAAATGACAAACATAGCATATATTGTGTAAGTACCAGGAAGGAGGTTATAGGCTCCAACTAGATGGTACAGAACCCTTGTGGTTCTTTATCGCATGTTCCCATAGGTTTCCAATAAAGGCTTGCAATGCCCTGAGTTGGATGGCACTGTGTTGCACATCCTTTGGGACTGCCCAAAATTCAGGGATTTTTGGCACATGGTTGAACAAACAATTAAACTATTATGGGTGTGTCTCCTAACCACTTCAGCCCCGGACCATTTGGGTGGTCAAAGACCAGGCCACTTTTTGCGATTCGGCACTGCGTCGCTTTAACTGACAATTGTGCAGTCGTGCGACGTGGCTCCCAAACAAAATTGACATCCTTTTTTCCCCCACAAATAGAGCTTTCTTTTGGTGGTATTTGATCACCTCTGCGGTTTTTATTTTTTGCGCTATAAACAAAAATAGAGCGACAATTTTGAAAAAAAAAATCAATATTTTTTACTTTTTGCTATAATAAATATCCCCCAAAAATACTGTATATAACATTTTTTTTTTCCTCAGTTTAGGCCGATACGTATTCTTTTGGTAAAAAAAATCACAATAAGCGTTTATTGATTGGTTTGCGCAAAAGTTATAGCGTTTACAAAATAGGGGTAGTTTTATGCCATTTTTATTAACTATATTTTTTTTACTAGTAATGGCAGAGATCAGTAATTTTTTCGTGACTGCGAAATTATGGCGAAATTATGGCGGACACATCGGACACTTTTGACACATTTTTGGGACCATTGTCATTTTCATAGCGATCAGTGCTATAAAAAATGCACTGATTACTGTGAAAATGACACTGGCAGTGAAGGGGTTAACCACTAGGTGGCGCTGTAGGGGTTAAGTGTTCCCTGCATAGTGTTTCTTACTGTAGTGGGGATGGGCTCTGTGTCACATGACACTGATCTCCGCTCCGAGTACACAGAGCCGAGATCAGTGTCATTGTCACTAGTCAGAGCGGGGAGATGCTTGTTTACACAAGCTTCTCCCCGCTCTATACCTCCGTGAGACGATCGCGGGGGATGCCCGCGACTCACGGGGAAGGCGGCAGGGTTGCGAGTGCGCTGCTGGCGGCGCACTCGCGACCACACGGCAGGCATTTAAAGGGCCATGTACAGGTACGTGATTATGCCTGTCCGTGCCATTCTGCCGACGTATATATACAGTGGGCGGTCCACAAGTGGTTAAAGAGAATTCAACAGTGTACTTATTGTACAATATCCCCTTATCCACAAAAAAGTACAAACACTCCTTACTGAAGCTACTTTCCGGAGCTGTGAAACAACCATTGCCTCCTACCAAACTGTATTGGCATGCCAGAATTGCAGAAACCCAACAATTGGAAAATCCTACTATGAATATAAAATAGCAGGAGAAAAAGTATTGGCAGATTTGGATGCCATATTTCTTCTATAGGGATCAGACATCATTAACTTCCCAATAGTGGGTTGTGCTGTATAATATTCCTTCAGGGTTTGAAATTTTGCCTTCATGAAGCAGAGGGGGGGAGGGATCTTTTCCCCTTACCCAATATCCTCCCCCTCTTCTCCCTCTCTCTCCCTCTATCCCATTCTCTTTTTCTTTTCCCTGCATATCCTCTGGTGTGGAAACGCCCACCATAAATATTAAAATAGCAGTTGCTTGTCTAGTGCCTAGGATTGCAGTTTCCATGAGATTCATGTTATTGGGATATGTACTTTATGCATTATCAGCCTCCATGGCTTCAGTGTCTGGATACTGTTGTTCTGCTTACCTGGTTATTTTAATTGGCGCTTTAAGATAATCTGTCTGTCTATTATTTTTGTACTGCTGTTTTTCCTAAGTAAAGAATATATTTAAAATATATTCCTAAAAGTTTATACATGCACTTAACGTACAGTATTTAATGCATTTTATATTTACCTGTAAAAGCCTCCCTTGTCTAGACATTCAAGGCCTGAGACTGCTGTTGGTACTACCATGTTAGATGTAATATCTTTAGTCCCCTGCAGACTCAGAGCTGTCACTTAAAGTGGATGTAAACCCTCTCCTATACCCAGTAAAGTGAACAGCCACAGATGATACACAGAGATGAAACAAATCTCCCGACATAAGTTTTACATGTATATCTGCTGTCTTCAACTTTCTACACTCTTTAGAAAGTGCACACTGTGTTACAAATCTATCCTCCTCTTTCAGCAGTGGGTGTGGAGTCTGGAATTACATTGTGTGTGAGCTGATTGGAGGAAAGGCACCCCCCCTCCACATAGGCAGAGGAAAGAAGAAACTTGCAGAGCTGCTGGGAGGGCTCCCCTTGCGCCCGAGTGCAACACACCCCTGAAGGTGACACAGGAGGTGTGGTTCCCACAGAATCACGGGTTGCCTGATTGCTGGAGCTGGTTGCCAGGTACTTGCTGGGAAAGGCAAGGTATACTGTAAAGGCAGGCATGCTTTCAAAGTCCAGGAGATGCGGACCAGTGGAGCAGACCAGATAGCTGAGTCGGGGGCCAGGCCAGGGGCCATTTACAGTAAGACAATCCAAGATCAGTGTGTCCAGGGGTCAGCCGAGTCTTTACACAGGAGAAAAGTATAGGCAGAGTCCGTAAGCCAGGCCGGGATCAGATGCAAGGAGCAAGCAGTAAGAAGTCAGGATACAAGCCAAGGGGTTAAGTCGGGAGATCAAGAAGAGCAGGTCAAGGCAAGCCGGGTTGGTACACAGGAAATCAGATCAGCAGGATATACAAGGCACAGGAACACAGAGGGAAGCTGCCGATAAGCCAGCAATGCACCATTGTCAACAGCGGGTTTAAATTGTTGGAACACTATCACGCTGTGCGCGTGCCGCCGCGCATGCACGCTCACCTATTCACGGTGCTGCTCATCCTTGTGCATTGATTTGTGCCAGCGTGTATTTTATCTTGTGTGTCGGAGAACTTGTCAGAAGTTATCATGATGATAACAGAGGAACGGAGTAGCAGAAAGACACAGCACCCAGAGCTCTGAAGAGAGATAAGTAAAACACTACAGATATATGTGCCCAGGTTAGATTAAATGAAATTAGTTTACAACCATTTTAAGTGAAACTTTTTAATATTTATTCTCCTAAAGCTCTTCCCACCTCAGCTACTGTACATAAAAGGTTACTGAAAGTAGAAATCTAAGTCTATCTAAGCTTAAACCCGCTCCCTTTCTCATTCTAAGTCCTATACTAACTACCCTGTAAAGTAATGATGTCTAAACTTACATGTTATGAAGGCGTTCTGGTCCAGTCACGTGATCTCCCCAGAAGCTGGCTTCAGTGAAGAGAAGCACCGAGAGTAATAAGACACTTCCATAAGCAAAGAGGTCTATAACGTTCAAGGCAGGACAGAGCTGTGCTGGGGATTTGAGTCTTACTGGAGTAGTCAAATGTTCTACTAGTCAAAAGTTCAAAAGCACATTGCAAGTGAATAAAAAATAATTAATGGAAAGGAAATATGCTGCAAGTCAGCATTTTAAATACTTTTGTTTTCTGTGCTTTTACCTGGAATTTTTAAAGTTGGTCACAATGTCTATTTAAATGCTTAACACAACATACATTAAAGTGTGGTAATGCAGGTTAATGCGTGCATTTCTTGTGTGAGCCTAGCCTTTTAATCAGTTAGTCCTTCATTAAATTCCAGAAGCAGAATTTCTTAGTCTGATGTTTTAAAAAATAAATAAATACTTTTTCATGTTTTAAAATTGAAGGCTATGGAAAAAAAAACACCCCAGCGCTAACACTCTTTTCCACAGGTCTTCTGGCTGGTCCAGTGTAACAAATCCTCTTCCTTGGTGGCAGTGGTTAGGTGATGCCCACCTAATTACATGTAAGCGCTGTGCAGAGCAGTAGTACATTGAACTGGATAATGCCCCTTGCAGGTTGTGGGTCTATGACAGCCTGGCTTTAGAGGAAGTGAGTTGAATGACTGTCAGTCTACCTGGAAGACCAAGGGCATCCAGTGGCCAAAGTACTGCTGCAGATAGCTCCCATATAAAGGTAGGTATTGCAGCATTATTCTGTTTACTGGGCTAACTAAAGTGGTTCTAAAGGCAGCAGATTTTTCTATCCTAACGCATTAAAGCATTTGTTACCATAGCACTTCATATTCCTGATATGTGCCTGCTGTACCTTGTACTTGTATGATAAAGTATCCTGTTCTCTTTGTATTGCTTCCTTTGTGTAAAATCCCTGGTGTTCCTGCTAGTCCCTGTGCTTTCCTGTTAAAAACTGACCACACTAGGCAGGAGAGCACACCATGGTCAGTTTTCTAGCTATGCTGGAAACTCAGTGTACTCTCCTCCAATGATCAGACTTGTCCTGACATGCCTCCCCTGCACAGCCAATCACTGGCAAGCTTGGTGTGCTGCTAATTCTTCTTCTCCCCCAGCTCTTATGCAGCTGAAAACAGATAGACTGTGATTACTTCTACAAAACAGAAAAAAAGTATTTATAATGTTTTTTTATATCTAAAAAAAATGTTTTGCCTTCTATTTCTATTTTAAACTGAATGAGTTGTTTTACAAGGTGATCGTTTACAATCACTTTACGATAAAAAACCTTCAGTGTGCAGCAGCCCCCCTCAGCCCCCCTAATATTTACCTGAGTCATATCTCGATCCATCGATGTTGCACAAGAGCCTTGGCTGTCCTGAACTCTCCTTTCTGATTGGTTCAGACACAGCAGCGGGCAGCGTTGGCTTCCTCTGCCGTCAATCAAAGCCATTAGGCAAATGAGGAAAGAGAGGGGGTGGGAGCATAGCTGCAGCTCCATGTCTGAATGAATACACAGAGCAGCAACTAGGCTTGGGTGCCCCGATTGCAAGCTGCTTGCTGTGGTGGCAGGAGGGAGGAATCAGGAGCGCTGGCAAGGGACCCGAGAAGAGGAGGAGCAGGGCTGCTCTGTGCAAAACCACTGCACAGAGGAAGGAAGTATACACGTTTGTTATTTTTAAACAAAAAAAAAAACAAGACTTTAATATCACTTAAAATGTTATTTTTTTAGTTGGAGTTCAGCTGTGTAATGGTAATGAGAACATTCCACCCCAAAAACTGAGTGAGGAAAACCAGAGCAGCTTTGTTGTTATTAATGAGTCAGCAGAGACATTTTTTAGTACAGGAAACACACATCCACATTGATCCCCTTTCAGATCCTGGTTAATCTCTCAAGCCTCGTACACACGGCCGAGATTCTCGTCGAAAAAAACATGTTTTTTTCGACAAAATTCTTGGACAAGAAACTTGTCCCAGCCGAGTGTACACACGCTCCTTTCAAAGAACCCGCGGTTCTTTGAATGGAGCGAACGCGGTAACGTCATTGAATACGACGAGCATGCGCTTGTCACATTCGATTGCTGTCGCCGCCATCTTGGTTCACCCTGCCTATGCCTAGGAAGCTACCGCGCATGCGTCAAAGTCATTTCGAGCATGCGTGGGCTTCCCGGCGAAAAGGTAAGTGTACACAAACACAATTTTCTCGTCGAGAAACAGGCTGACGAGAATCTCGACGAGAAAATAGAGAGCAGGTTCTCTATTTTCTCGTCGAGATTCTTGTCACTTTTCTTGACGAGAAACCATACACACGAACAAATTTCTCGGCAAAAAATCTCTGCCAGCAAGTTTCTTGCTGGTTTTTGCCGAGAAACTCGTTCGTGTGTAGGAGGCTTGAGCCTCTGCCTGTTTTGAAAGTGTATATTAAAGATATTTGCTTAAAGTCATAATTGATTTTATGAATTCCTTAAGGTGAGTGGTTGATAGTCCGATAAACTATCTAGTGCCAGCTGACGTGGTGTGTAACAGGTTTACTGCGTAATTAACTAAACCCAGTGGCGATCGCTCTAAGGCTACTGGCACTTAAATTGAGGTCTTGCAAATATCTTTGTGCAGGGTGAGGCTAAAAGTGTCATCATCACATATTGATGACAGTGCAGTGTGAGTTTGACCAGCTGTTTAACACAAATTGGTGAAGGTGGCCGGGGTCTGACTTTGTGTTCGTCACAAGCTGAATTAAGTAAAAGATTATTAAACTAGTTTTAAATTCAACTAGCTTAATTAAAATATTTTGCATTGATTTCAGTGTTTTGTAATCCCCAGTGTGTAGGTGGGGCGCAGCGTGGTGTGGTGGCAAAAACAAAGAAGTTGTATTGAAATAATGCAAAGACAGAGAATGGCAGCCCAGCCGAGGACACTCACAGTTCCAACAGCGTGTAGAAAACAGGATTCAGCTGAACTTCCAGTGCCTCTTGAGAACGGCAGAATGCGGCCTGACCATCTTGTGCCCAAACAAGAAGATATCCAGAGAAGTTGCAAGCACTTCACTTTCCCTCCTCGTCAGGAACCCTTTTCTGCCGCTAGTTCTGTCCCTACCAGGTGGGGTACCTGTCTCTACTCTACCCACTTGCAAAATGTGTGCCAAACCTGGGAGCCAGGTCCTTAAAAAGTCACTGCCTGACCCAAGATGGCTGCTAGAGTCACATGATGTAGCAGCATACAATAGGATAGCTTCCCCAGTGACCCAGGAAACCATAGAGGAACCATTTTGCTCCTGACTTCCTCTCCAACTGCAGTGCTTCTGCTCAAGAGCACCACCTGCAGTTGAAAAAGTAGACTGCACCTGCCTACAAGTGCAGAATAAATTAGAAGAGGAAGAGGCAAAGAGAAGAGTGATGAGTTAATCACGCTACTGCTGTGTTATTCCATCACAGTCTGGGGCTAGGAAGGATACCTAACTGTATGTTATGACTGCAGTCAAAAAAAGTGAGGTTACCGACCTAGCTGTGCCGTCTTCTGAACTTTACACTCACACAAACAGTTGCAACAAAAACCCCAAACCAAAATATAAATCATATATTTAAGAATTTACATATATAAACCCTTATTTTGTGAATAGAGCTATTTGTCATCAGACTTTAACAGTCCCACTATACTGTTTGTAATCAAAAAGTATCTCCCAGGATATTATCCCTAGGATAGCTCACCATGCTCTTGTGTGTAATATTTGTTTTAAAAAAAAAAATGTTTTGCATCAAAATCAAACCATATAACCAAACAATTACTAAATAAAAAATAAAGGATATAAGTGTGGCTCTTCTAAAGTGATGAAACAAATTATGAGTGTAGTGTTATACCATCAAATGTAAAGTAAATATTGCACTAGTTTCAAAGAATAAATAGTGAAATAATAAAGTGAAGCAGCTACATAAAATATGACTTATATTAAAATGTATGTAAATGAAGATGCAGCGCTGACAGTGAAAATGAGGCCAAAAAATTTGGTCTCTAAATGAAGTAATGTGAATAAAAAACAACACTAAAGTGAGTCCACAAAGTGTCCATAAACATATCCGTGATGAAGACAAATAATATTTGAAGCAACACGTGAAACAATATGGATCATCGCAACTACTGAAGGTGAAGAGAAATTAATACCCTTACTGGAACAGGTGGATCTGCGGGTAAAGGCAGATCAAATAGGCGTTGGAAAGGCTCAATGGTGGTTTCCCTCTGCTTGTCTGTAGGCTGGATCGTATGAATCAGACAAAAACTTCCCGGCAGGTTCCCCGACTTGGAAGCAGACTCAAGACTCGAACACGATCTCCATTGACATCAGATAGGACAAAAAACACCTTGGATCCAGGAAAACAGATTCTTCCCGGGATAACAATTGCACATAAGGAGAGAGCTTCAGCTCAAACAACCGACCATAGGAAAAATGAGAAAAGTGCAGGTCAATGCAGGTTTATTAAAACCAACAAAGTAAAAGTGTTCACAAAAGCATAAAAAAATGTAAAAGGGCAGTGAGTAGAGTGGTGAGCAAGCCCGACACGTTTCGTACTAGTGTACTTCAACAGGGGCAGTAGGATAGCTCACCATGCTCTTGTGTGTAATATTTGTTTTTAAAAAAAAATGTTTTGCATCAAAATCAAACCATATAACCAAACAATTACTAAATAAAAAATAAAGGTTATAAGTGCGGCGCTTCTAAAGTGATGAGACAAATTATGAGTGTAGTGTTATACCATCACCTATAATTGTATAGAGACTCAATCTCTACGATAATGTAAATTATCTAAGAAAAGAAACGCTGTATGCATTCCTTCATGGAAAAAACATATGTGCAACAATGTTGTTATATATATTAAAACAACATGTGAATGTGAATCATCAAACAATATATAAGCAGTGAGCAATGTGATCGTCCATGGAAAACAGATATCAGATATCTTCAAGGTTTATATTCAAATAAACCTATTACAGATGTAGGTATTTCAATAGTCTTTCAACATAAGAAGAAACAGCATGAATCATCAACACCCGGGAGTGCCTTCACCTTCCAAATAAGGGGGGAGAGAGAGATGGGTACTCTTATCGGACAGCGTGGTTCCAACTCACCGTACGGCGGTGGATCTATCAAGAACGTAAAACCAAACAGACGCTCCAGCGAAATCCCAAGATGGATCATTCAGGTTCCTCCTTTATAGATCAGTGGTGTATTACACATACCACCCAGTAAGTGCAGCGATCAATCGCAGGGATAGGAAATCCAGGCACAACTTACTAGGAGAAATCCAAAACATTTTTCCACCTCACGGACAATGGTGTGTTATAAATGAAAAAAAGAAAAGAGATGCCTCCACATAGCGTAAAAAATGTTGATAAAATGTATTTGCATAAAAGTTTTTTCACCCGGATACAAATCCAATAAAAACATCCAAATGAAATAAAAAATTAAGTAAAGAAATGTGCAGTATTGGGGTGGCTAGGGCCAGCGTATTAACCTATGCGTTTTGTCCAGAAAGACTTCAACTGGGGTCTTTGTGGACGAAACGCGTTTGACTTCCTTTTTAATTAAATGAGTCAACGGCTTCCGGTGAGTGCAGTGTACAAATATTGGGAGCAGAGGAAGAGCTCAGTTGTGGTGTCACAGAATATTGTCACAATTTGTGGGATCGATACAGTACTGAGCACCTTTATGACTGATAATTAGTGTACTAGCTACACTGCACGGATATTTTTTATTTAATAATTGTTTGGTTAAATGGTTTGATATTGATGCAAATTTTTATTTTTATTTTTTGTTGGATAAATAATACACACAAGAGCGTGGTTAGGGATCCCAGGGATAATATCCTGGGTAAAACGTATTGATTACATATAGCAGGAATTTGCAAATCCAAGAATTGAATGGCTAGAACTACAAATTTGTTGGTAGGTAACAAAGTTCAGATACCGGTATATGTATATCAACTGTGTATATAGCTATTTGCCTGGGGTTTAGCGTTAACTTGTTATAAACTATAATCAAATATTAATGGGCTTGAATAATATAATGTAAAGGTAATATTACAGATGAACTAATTATTGCTTGGCTTGCTGACTATCTAATCGACACTTGTGAGGCTGTTTGCAGACTTTAGGTTTGCCCACCTGCCTTTTTATTTTATTTATTTAAAATGTAATTATGTTTTTACTTTTTATTTTATTCAAAAAGTGTGGCACTTTCCAAAGGAAGAACACCCACACAATGTTCACAGACTGGTGTCTTATAACAACAGGTTTATGAGCATGTGAATAATGTTTGCAAAAATTATTGTAAGTAGAAAAGAGGTAGCTGACTTAAAAATGTAATCTCAGACCTGAATGAAAAAAAAAATAATATAATAAAGAAGAAGTAATATTGTTTCTTTGACACATTTGTCACATTCAGTGCCCATGTCATGCACTCATGATTATTTTTTTTTATGGATTAGGATTAACACAGTGGTTTGTATGTAGGCTAGTGCAGGATTATTACAACATGCTACATTTTATTGTCTTTCCACACACTGAAATACTGTATACAAGGCTTTTTTTTGCTGCTTGTCAACAGAGAGCACAGAGGTCCTAATAAAAAACATGAGAATAATCCATATAGAAACAATACTATTGGAATGTACAGTAAATCAGTGGTTCTGATTCCTTGGAGTCAAGGACCACTGAACAGCATTCTTCAAGGAAAGCAGTAAGCTGTGTCTTTAGTATAGGGATTTTGTTAAGCTGTTTATATTTACGCTATATATACAGCAATACTTTATATTGGACAGAGATTAAATATTTATTAGTTCTAAGAAACCACCCAGACAGTCCAGCTGCAGTTGTTTTGCAGACTGCCAGTGGCCAATGCACCTGTGTTTAATGTAGACATATACAGTGCCTTAAAAAAGTATTTTCCACATTTTGTCATGATACACCCAAAAACGTTGATTGTTTTTTGGGGGATTTTAAATAATAGACCAACAAAATGTGGCACATAATTGTGAAGTGGAAGGAAAATGATTAATGGTTTTCCAAATTTTTTACAAATAAATATGTGAAAAGTGTGGCGTGCATTTGTATTCAGCCCTAGGGTTGCCACCTCATCCCTTTAAACCCAAAGACATATTACTTACACAGGTTCTGTGGCTGATTAAGGTGGTAATTGAACTCTCTTGGCACCTTATCTGCATTTTATTAGCCTCAGAACCTTTGTAATTCATATGTGTTCGGGTTTAAAGGGATGAGGTGGCAACCCTATTCAGCCCCCTTTACGCTGATACTCTGATACCCCTAACTAAAATCTAGTGAAACCAATTGCCTTCAAAAGTCACCTAATTAGTAAATAGAGCCCACCTGTGTGTAATTTAATCTCAGTATAAATACAGCTGTTCTGTGAAGCCCTCAGAGGTTTGTTAGAGAACATTGGTGAACAAACAGCCTCATGAAGGCCAAACAGATCAGGGATAAAGTTGGGGAGAAGTTTAAAGCAGGGTTAGGTTTTAAAAAAATCACCCAAGCTTTGAACATCTCTTGGAGCACTTTTCAATCCATCATCCAAAAATGGAAAGAGTATGGTACTACTGCAACCAACCAAGACATGGGCATCTACCTAAACTGGCAGGGCGAGTAAGGAGAACATAATCAGAGAAGCACCCATGGTAACTCTGTAGGAGCTGCAGAGATCCACAGCTCAGGTGGGAGAATCTGTACACAGGACAACTATTAGTCGTGCACTCCATGAATCTTACCTTTATGGAAGTGTGGCAAGAAGAAAGCCATTATTGAAAGAAAGCCATAAGAGGTCCCATTTGCAGTTTGTGAGAAGCCATGTGAGGGACACAGCAAACATGTTGAAGAAGGTGCTCTGGTCAGGTGAGACCAAAATTTAACTTTTTGGCCTAAAAACAAATTGCTACATGTGGCGGAAAACTAACACTGCACATCACCCTGAACACACCATCCCCACCGTAAAACATGGTGGTGGCAGCATCATGTTGTGAGGATGCTTTTCTTCAGCAGGGACAGGGAAGCTGGTCAGAGTTGATGGGAAGATGGATGAAGCCAAACATACTGGGCATTCTTAGAATAAAACCCGTTAGAGTCTGCAAAAGACTTGAGATTGGGTCAGGGGTTCACCTTCCAGCAGGACAACAACCCTAAACCTACAGCTAGAGCTTCAATGGAATGATTTAGATAATAGCATATTCATGTGTTAGAAGGACCCAGTGAAAGTCTAGAACTAAATCTAATTGAGAATCTGTGGCAAGACTTGAAAATTGCTGTTCACAGACACTCTCCGTCCAATCTGACAGAGCTTAAACTGTTTTGCAAAGAAGAATGGGCAAAAGGGTAAATCTCTAGATGTGCAAAGCTGGTAGAGACATCCCCAAAAAGACTTGCAGCTGTAATTGCAGCGTAAGGTGGTTCTACAAAGTATTGACTCAGGGGGAATGAATACAAATGCACACCACACTTTTCAGAAATGTATTTGTAATAAAAATTTAAAACCATTGATCATTTTCCTTCCACTTCACATTTATGTGCCACTTTGTGTTGGTCTATCACATAAAATCCCAATAAAACCCATCTACTTTTTTGGTTGTAACATGACAAAATGTGGAATAACTATTAGTTTGCTAAAACACTGTCTTATAAACAATTCTCTCTTTTTTTTTTTTTTTAACTCAAACACTAGTTATCAACCTTTTTTATCCCTGTTGCTTATCAACTGACGCCTCTAAAAACCTACTTCCTGCCTACATTCATGCACTCCAGCTATAGCTAAATTGCATTTTTCCAGGGCAGAGTTACTGTTGGTAGCAACTGGGAACCCTGCCTATGTAAGGTGTGTTGAAACAGCCTCCTGTAGTTTTAATCCAAAGCCTGTGACAACATAACTGCCAAACACCCTATTCCCACAGTACCACCAGTGCAGGATGTGTCTGACTATAGAACTGAATGGGTGGCTGCCAAGCCAAGCTGGCCACCAGGCAGTGTTGCCAACCTACCAGATTGAAATTTACTGACACAACACCCAAAATGTACTGACACAGCCAACTTTTTACTGCCATTTCCAAAAGTTACAAAATGACAGTTTTTAAGTGTATTTAGGCTACAAACAAATACACTATATAATTAGCAATATGATTTAACCACTTCGCATTCAAGGACGTCCATGGACTTTGAGCCGGGATATCTGAATGATGCCTGCAGCTACAGGCATCATTCAGATATGGTTTTTTAGAGCCGCCGATTCTGTGTACCGTAAGAATGATCATAGCGGCTGTTCCACCGCTTGATCGTTCTTACAGGCGGCGAGAGGGGACATCCCCCCTCCCATCGCCCTCCGATGCTTCTACCGACTCACCTGTGCGATCGGTGAGTCGTGACAGGATCCGCCGGCCCCGGCTTCTTACCATAGAGATTTCTGGGGGACCAGATGGTCGCCGGAGTCTCTATGATTGTTCGGAGGCCGGGTGATCGTTTTTTAATTTCAGGCTTCCCAGCCTAGAGGTGAGATGTGGGGTCTTATTGACCCCATATCTCACTGTAAAGAGGACCTGTCATGCTTATTCCTTTTACAAGGGATGTTTACATTCCTTGTAATAGGAATAAAAGTGATCATTTTTATTTATTTTTTTAAGTGTCAAAGTAAAAAGTTTAAAGTAAAATTAACAATAAATAATAATAAAAAAAAATTTAAATTGCCCCTGTCCCCGGTAGCTCGTACGCAGAAGCAAACGCATACGTAAGTCCTGCCCACATATGAAAACGGTGTTCAGAACACACATGTGAGGTATCGCAGTGAACGTTAGAGCGAGAGCAATAATTCTAGCCCTAGACCTCCTCTGTAACTCAAAACATGTGACCAGTAAAAAAATTTCAAGCGTCGCCCATGAGGATGTTTAAGTACCGAAGTTTGGCGCCATTCCACGAGCGCGTGCAATTTTGAAGGGTGACATGTTAGGTATCTATTTACTCGGCGTAACTTCATCTTTCACATTATGCAAAAAAATTGGGCTAACTTTAATGTTTTAATATTTTTTAATTCATGAAACCGTTTTTTTCCCAAAAAAATGCGTTTGAAAAATTATTGCGCAAATACCGTGCGAGATAAAAAGTTGCAATGACCGCCATTGTATTCTCTAGGGTCTTTGCTAAAAAAACATATATAGTGTTTGGGGGTTATATGTAATTTTCTAGCAAAAAAATGAGGATTTTTACATGTAGGAGCGAAATTTCAGAATTGGCCCGGGTGCGAAGTGGTTAAGGTAGATAATAAGGCAAAAATCATATTTCTTATTTTATTTTTGATATATTAAGTAGCTCAGAGACCGGCCTCAGGAGGGCAAGAAATTAGAATGGGCGCACACACACACATAAAATTGACTCTCACAGTGACACTGACCGCAGTGTGCAGCAGCACAGATGATGATGAGACCTCACTGACACAACACGTCCCCTCCTGTGTCACAGTGACAGTCTCTTTCCAAGCCAAGCAGTTCTTCCAGTCCACTCCAGTCTAAACAGCACTGACGGTCCCAGCCCCCGCCTGCCTTGCTCCCATACCGCAGACCCGCACACGAGGCTCTGGCCACTCTGCTTGGCTCCATTGCACACACGACATGCTCAGTCCGCCCGATCACACTGTAGCAGGCACTCGGATGGTCTCAGCCAGCTCGGGACCAAGCCGAGCGTCACAGCCATATTTTTTACTGGCAACCTTTTACTTTTACTGGCATTTACTGGCAGGAGAAAAATGCCTGTTTTTTACTGGCTGCCAGTAAAAATACTGATGGTTGGCAACACTGCCACCAGGCCATTTTTTACTCCCATTGACACCAACAATGAGGCATTCACTCCTCCCATTGACCAATGACACTACTTCATTCCATGTATTACCGACCCCAGGACATTTTCTCCTTCCATTGACCAGTATTTTAAGTGCAGTATGTTACATACACCTGACCACTGCACTCTATGAATTATTTTGTACATTGCAAAAACCTGACCCCTGTGCGCTACAGTTTACAAAGCCTGTAAATTTGCATTGGGCACTGGATCATGCATTAGGCGGTATGTTGTGCAAAGGTGCTATACAGGTCCAGGGCAATGGTGATCCAGGCAGGTGTGACCCAGTCTCTGAAGACCACATTAGGGGTTTATTTTTCCGAAGTGAGTGAAGCTGGGGTTCTGTTTTCCCCCTTAAATATTGTGGTTGTTCCAATTACTGAAGGTTGTTAAAGGCCTGACTCTTTAATTATGCAGAGGTTGTTCTGCTAGGTGTATTTGGGGAATTTTGCCTCACCCTCCCTCTTCCCACTGGCCAACATTTTTAAATACTGTGGACTTTGTCCTGCTTGCCCATAGCTGCCCTTTTTACACGAAGGAGATGGGTTAGAAAGTGTGGTGTTTTCTGTATGTGCAACTCTTCTTACGGCCGATAATTCTGCTTGTGCTGCAGATATTTCTGCTCATGTTACAGATATTATTTCAGCTCAGTCCTGCTAGAGCTGCTTCTCAATGTCACTACCTTGGCCTGTTCTTGTATTGTGCCTGTGCAGGACAAACTTGGGGGCAAACTCATCAACTATTTTTGAAATATACTGTGACTGAGTTGAATCTATTGAGTGGCTTTTTCATTACTGCAGCTGACTTAAGCTCCAAAATCCTTGAATGGCATAGGGGCAAACTTGTTGGGATTCCTGCTGTACCCTTTCTGCTGTGGTTTTTATGAGTGCCCACTGGACTCCCCTCACATATGGCAGACAGCAAGTGGAGGGAGGATAAGGTGAAGATACAATTGGACACTCATTCAGCAGACTTTTACATGGAGCTTGTTTCAATGCTTAACACCAACGGTGTCTGTGAATGCATAAGCTTTGTATTTTAGCTTTTTCTACTAATAAAACTTGCTACACTATTAGCGGCTTGGCGCCTTCTCTCCCCATCCCTTTTCTCAAAAATTGTTACAGTTTTATTGCTCTATGCTGGTGTGGTTTTCTCTTCTCGTGCACCAGGAGCAAGACATATCAGACTAACTATGCTCTTATCCCTGTTTTTCGTCACTCCTAAGTCCTGCTTGACAGCCCCCTGCAAACAAATAAAAGATAGTGTTTTATCTTTTTTGTTTATTTGAGTTGGTATTGGTCAGTACTTGGTTATCACATTTTTTGATTGCCATTTTTGTTTCTCCACACTGTTTCTGGTGGTTGGGAATGCATTTAGTATTATGAGCAGAATGCCCCATTAACAGTTTTTATTGTTTATTTTTTGTTGCTGTGCTATGTCTTCAAAGGCCACAGTACCCTATGAGTCCTTTACAATTTACTAAATATTTATTTGTAAAACAAAGATTGTACACATACAACAAAATATAAATGAATATTGGTTTAAATAAAAATAAAAAAGAGTTTAAAAAAATTATAGTTCCCCTTTAGGTATATAAAACTCAATGGGGTTGATTTACTATAGCTGGAGGGAGTAATATCAGGCTCCCTTCTGCATGGAAACCAATCAGCTTCTAACCTCAGCTTGTTCAGTTAAGATTTGGCAATAAAACTTGGAAGCTGATTGGTTTCTATGCAGAAGTGAGCCTGGTTTTGCACTCTCCATCTTTAGTAAATAAACCCCCCTATCTCGTGAAAAGTGCTGGGAGGTACATTTCCCGTTATGCTAATCAGCTGGCTTTCCTCGAAATAGAGAAAACAATGGGGTTGATTTACTAAAACGGGAGAGTGCAAAATCTGGTGCAGCTGTGCATGGTAGCCAATCAGCTTCTAACTTCAACTTGTTTAATTAAGCTATGGAAAAAAATCCTGGCAGCTGATTGGTTTCTATGCAGAGCTGCACCAGATTTTTGCACTCTCCAGTTTTAGTGAATCAACCCAATGTCTTTTCTTTCTGTGCTGGCTTGTGCTGCTTAGCAGAAATGCCATTTTCTATTTGACAAAAACAATGCACACAGCTGAAATATGATATGCAGGCCAGGCATAGTGAGTTATGTTCTTTCACTGCACATAGGATGGTACATAAGATTTTCTAAGTCAAGCTTTTCATTTTGTGAAGAGTGTGAGACATATGCGTGACAAGCCAGAGGTTGCTGGCTAATAAAATGACAGATCAGCTCATTTTCAGAGATCGCCAAGTATGGGTTGATGTTTAATTAGGTGAGTATGACTGCTTTCTTGGCTGGAAAGAAATGGTGATTATCATAAAAATGAATATTAGTATATCTATTGCTCTGACTGTCCATTCTCTATATATTTAAAATATATTATAAGGTAATATTTATTTTGCAATAGATCCTTAACATTTGAGTACAGCATTGTGCAAGGAAGGAAATAATATTGTTTAATCTTCATTTTGACATTAACAAACAAAGTTCCCTTAGATATAATGGGCTTCTGCACTCGCTGAAAGCCACAGGATGAACACTCATATTATGGGAAAGGCAAATTTGTTTAGATCTAACAATTTGCATAACTTATATCAAACATTTGCCCAAGTTCAAATTGAAGCTGATGTATAAGTCAGAGCTCAATTAAAAGTCTTGCATATCAAAGACATTTATGACACATTGTCAAATCAGTAATTGCTTCCTAGAGTGGTCATTAGAAAATGCATTAGAGCTAAAACCACCAGTCCAATTTTACATAAATTCCCGTTTGTGGTAACTTATAATAAGAGAAACATTGTACATCACAACATTAGGTATTAGGTCGAGGTAAACTATATATGGTAAAGTGGTTGTAAACGCTTACATATACCCAGTGAAGTGACTATACTCAGGTGAGACACAAAGTTGAAACAAATCATCCTGCTTCCAGATAGGGGCCCTCTCTCTCTCCAATGAGACCCATCCCCACCCCTCTCCTCTTTGTGTTTTTCTTTGTTCTTGCGTTGGATCCTTCGGACCTGTCATTTTGGACCACCTCTAGCCCTGTTGGTCTATGGAGGTGGTTCAAATTTAAGTACTGTATACACAAAATGTAACTCTCGATCAGGGATAGGCATGGACCAAGGCTGTGGCAGACATTTTCCAAAGTACAGACCTTAGTGAAGGACACCATTTCAAGTTAAAACCATCAAAAAACAATCTGTCTACTCTGGCCTAGTTCTACAAGTACAAAAAAGTTTGTCAGGTGTCGGGTGGGGGAGCAATGTGTCAGGTGGGGGAGCAGTGTGACAGGTGGGGAGCAGTGTGACAGGGGGGAGCAGTGAGTCAGGTAGGGGAGAATTTTTTTAGGTGGGGAGCAGTGTGTCAGGTGGGGGAGCAATTTGTCAGGTAGGGGAGCAGTGTGTCAGGTGGGGGAGCAGTGTGACAGGTGGGGGAGCAGTGTGACAGGTGTGGGAGCAGTGTGACAGGGGGGCAGTGTGATGGGGGAGCAGTGTGACAGCTGGGGGAGTAGTGCGATGGGGGGGGAAGTGTGACAGGTGGGGGAGCAGTGTCACAGTTGGGGGAGCAGTTTGTCAGGTGGGGAGCAGTGTGACAGGTGGGGGAGCAGTGTGACAGGTGGGGGAGTAGTGCGATGGGGGGCAGTGTGACAGGTGGGGGAGCAGTGTCACAGTTGGGGGAGCAGTTTGTAAGGTGGGGGAGCAGTGTGACATGGGGGAGCAGTGTAATAGGGGGAGCAGTTTGGCTGGTGGGGGAGCAGTGTGACAGGTGGAGGAGCAGTGTGACAGGTGGGGAGAAGTGTGACAGGGGGAGCAGTGAGTCAGGTAGGGGAGAATTTTTTTAGGTGGGGAGCAGTGTGTCAGGTGGGGGAGCAATTTGTCAGGTAGGGGAGCAGTGTGTCAGGTGGGGGAGCAGTGTGACAGGTGGGGGAGCAGTGTGACAGGTGTGGGAGCAGTGTGACAGGGGGGGAGTGTGACAGGGGGGAGCAGTGAGTCAGGTAGGGGAGAATTTTTTTAGGTGGGGAGCAGTGTGTCAGGTGGGGGAGCAATTTGTCAGGTACGGGAGCAGTGTGTCAGGTGGGGGAGCAGTGTGACAGGTGGGGGAGCAGTGTGACAGGTGTGGGAGCAGTGTGACAGGGGGGCAGTGTGATGGGGGAGCAGTGTGACAGCTGGGAGAGTAGTGTGACGGGGGGCAGTGTGACAGGTGGGGGAGCAGTGTCACAGTTGGGGGAGCAGTTTGTCAGGTGGGGGAGCAGTGTGACAGGTGGGGGAGCAGTGTGACAGGTGTGGGAGCAGTGTGACAGGGGGGCAGTGTGATGGGGGGAGCAGTGTGACAGGTGGGGGAGTAGTGCGATGGGGGGGCAGTGTGACAGGTGGGGGAGCAGTGTGACAGGGGGAGCAGTTACATAGTTACATAGTTAGTCAGGTTGAAAAAAGACACAAGTCCATCCAGTTCAACCATAAAAAAATAAAAAATAATAATATCATACAATCCCATATACCCAATTCTATACCCACAGTTGATCCAGAGGAAGGCGAAAAACCCCAACAGAGCATGATCCAATTTGCTACAGCAGGGGAAAAAAATCCTTCCTGATTCCCCCGAGAGGCAATCGGATTTTCCCGGATCAACTTTACCTATAAATGTTAGTACCCAGTTATATTATGTACATTTAGGAAAGAATCCAGGCTTTTCTTAACCTGCCTGGCGGTATGATTCTGTCAGATTTTAGGTGCTGAAAGCGGTACCATTATTCTGCATGGAAATTTGGCGTTTTATATTGTAGGCCTGCAATTCTTAGGAATAACTCACTTAAATCTGTCCAAACAAGAGTCTAGTAGACATCCCGGGTATGATAAAGTAGAAAAAAAAAAAACATAAATTATAATATAATAAATAACTATAAAATAATTATAACAAATAATAATATAAGAATAATAAAAGTGTTTTTCAGTGTTTGGTGACGAATTTCCCCACAAATCACTATCGCTCAATTCTGCGAGTGATTCTAATTTATTATCACTGTTTTCTAGCTGGTCTAAAACCACTTTTGACGTAAAGGGACACTTTTTGGTTGCTGTGGACAATCTCCAAATTCCAGGCAGAAAGAAGTTTTTATTACCGTATATAAAAGTGCATGCAGGACACTGGGCAGACCACTAGGGACAAAGGGGGTGTGTCATTTTTTTATACAGTACTGTAATCTGTAAGATTACATTGTACTGTATGTGTACTGTGTTTTAACTTTTTTGAATTTGGCGCCGATCTCCGTCCCCGTGCGTCGTAACGTCACAGGGAACGGAGCTCGGCGGCACTCGGGCACTGTGTGAATCAAGCGAGGAGACAGCTCGATCACACAGCGGGGAGGCATCGCAGGATCCAGGGCACAAGGTAAGTAACTCTGCCTGGATTACTGCGATGCAATCCCGAGTCTGGCTCGGGGTTACCGCTTTTGGTGCTGATATTTCACCCCGAGCCAGACTCGGGAATACCGCCAGGGGGGTTAAAGCAATCTACTGAGCTGACCAGAACCACCTCTGCAGGGAGCTTATTCCACATTTTCACAGCTCTAATGCCTTGTACACACGATCGGATTTCCGATGGAATAAAATCCGATGGAATTTTCCGTCGGAATTCCGATGAAGCTGACTTCCATCAGTCTTGCATACACACTGTCAGACTAAATTCCGACCGTCCAAAACGCACTGAGAAAAATTAAGTTCAATGCTTCTGAGCATGCATCAACTTGATTCTGAGCATGCGTGGATTTTTTTCCGATGGAATTCCACACAGACGATTGGAATTTCCCATCGGATTTTTTTCCATAGGAAAAAATTTAAAACATGTTCTATTTTTTTACTCCGATGGAAAAAAGTCCGATGGGGCCCACACACGATCGGAATTTCCAATGAAACAAGTCCATCGGATTTTATCCCATTGGAAATCCGATCGTGTGTACAAGGCATTACTGTGAAGAAACCTTTCCGTATTTGGAGATGAAATCTCTTTTCCTCTAGACGTAAAGAGTGTCCCCTTGTCCTTTGTGTTGACCGTAAAGTGAATAGCTCAACACCAAGTTCACTATATGGACCCCTTATATATTTGTACATGTTGATCATATCCCTCCTTAATCTCCTCTTATCAAGAGTGAATAAATTCAGTTCCTCTAATCTTTCCTCATAGCTGAGCTCCTCCATTACTCTTATCAGTTTGCCCTTCTCTGCACTTTCTTCAGTTCCCCAATATCCTTTTTGAGAACTGGTTCCCAAAACTGAACTGCATATTCCAGATGAGGTCTTACTAATGATTTGTACAGGGACAAAATTATATCTCTCTCTGGAGTCCATACCTCTCTTAATACAAGAAAGGACTTTGCTCGCTTTGGAAACCGCAGCTTGGCATTATTAAGCTTATGATCTACCAAAACCCCCAGATCCTTCTCCACTACGGATCCCCCAGTTGTACTCCCCCTAGTATGTATGATGCATGCATATTCTTAGCCCCCAAGTGCATAACTTTACATTTATCAACATTAAACCTCATCTGCTACATAGTCGCCCAATTAGACAGAGCATTGAGGACGGCTTGTAAATTGGAGATATTCTGTAAGGACGTTATTCCACTACATAGCTTAGTGTCATCTGCAAAGACAGAAATTTTACTTTCGATCCCAGACCCAATATTATTTATAAAGATATTAAAAAGTAAGGGTCCCAACACTGAACCTTGGGGTACACCACTGATAACCTTAGACCATTCAGAGTAAGAATCATTAACCACTACTCTCTGAATTCTGTCTTTTAACCCACGTTCACACTGGGGCTGCGGGAGTGAAGCCTGCGAGTTCAGCTGAACTCGCACGATTTCACTCCCGCTGGCAGTCCCGATTTCGGCCGCGATTTCAAAGACATCTGAAACAGATGTCAATGTAAATCGCGGCTGAAATCGCAAAAAGTAGTATAAAAACTACTTTTTGTAATCGGTGCAGCGCCGCAGATGCGGCGTTGCACCGATTAGGACGGTGCCATTGGCCGCAATTTGCGGCAAATTTCGCCGATTTGACATGCGATTTGACACGTCAAATCGTATGTCAAATCGCACCAGTGTGAACCAGGGCTAAGACAGTTTTCTATCCATTTACAAACTGATATTTCAAAGCCTGTAGACTTTACCTTACATATTAGCTGTGTGTGGGGAACTATATCGAACGCTTTTGCAAAATCCAAGTATTTCACGTCCAACGCCACCCCTCTGTCCAAGGTTTTACCTACCTCTTCATAAAAATAAATCCGTGTGTCAGGTGGGGGAGTAGCTTGTTAGGTGGGGGAGCAGTGTATCAGGTGGGGGAGCAGTGTGACGGGGGGCAGTGTGATGGGGGAGCAGTGTGACAGGTGGGGGAGCAGTGTGTCAGGTGGGGGATCAGTGTGAAGGGGGGAGCAATGTGACAGGTGGGGGAGCAGTGTGACAGTTTGGGGATCAGTTTATCAGGTGGGGGAGCAGTGTGTTAGGTGAGGGAGCAGTGTGACATGGGGGAGAAGTGTGTCAGGTGGGGGAGCAGTTTGTCAGGTGGGGGAGCAGTGTGACAGGTGGGGAAGCAGTGTGTCAGGTGGGGGAGCAGTGTGTAAGTTGGGGGAGCAGTGTGACAGGTGGGGGAGCAGTGTGACAGGGGTAAACAGTGTGACAGGAGGGAGTAGTGTGTCAGGTGGGGGGTAGTGTGACAGGTGGGGGAGCAGTGTGACGGGCGGGGGTGTGACAGGTGGGGGAGCAGTGTGACAGGTGGGGGAGCAGTGTGTGTGGGGAGCAGTTGACAGGGGGTGTGACAGGTGGGAGAGCAGTGTGACAGGTGGGGAAGCAATGTGATAGGTGGGGGAGCAGTGTGTGTGTGGTGAGCAGTGTGACAGGTGGGGGAGCAGTATGACAGGTGGGGAGCAGTGTGCGTGGGAAGCAGTGTGACAGGTTGGGGGGCAGTGTGTGTGGGGAGCAGTGTGACAGGTGGGGGAGCAGTGTGACAGGTGGGGGAGCAGTGTGTGTGGGGAGCAGTGTGACAGAGAAGAGAAAAGTGTGACAGGTGGGGGAGCAGTTTGTGTGGGAAGTAGTGTGACAGGGGGGAGCAGTGTGATGGGGGCAGTGTGACAGGTGGGGGAGCAGTGTGTGTGGGGAGCAGTGTGACAGCTGGGGGAGCAGTGTGTGTGGGGAGCAGTGTTACAGGGAGGGGATAAGTTTGATAGGTGGGGGAGCAGTGTGTGTGGGGAGTAGTGTGACAGGTGGGAGAGCAGTGCGACAGGTGGGGGAGCAGTGTGTGTGGGGTGCAGTGTGACGGGTGGGGGAGCAGTGTGTGTGGGGTGCAGTGCGACAGGTGGGAGAGCAGTGTGACAGGTGGGGGAGCAGTGTGTGTGGGGAGCAGTGTGACAGGGAAGAGAAAAGTGTGACAGGTGGGGGAGCAGTTTGTGTGGGAAGTAGTGTGACAGGGGGAGCAGTGTGACGGGGGCAGTGTGACAGGTGGGGGAGAAGTGTGTGTGGGGAGCAGTGTGACAGGTGGGGGAGCAGTGTGACATGGGGGAGAAGTGTGTCAGGGGGGGGAGCAGTTTGTCAGGTGGGGGAGCAGTGTGACAGGTGGGGAAGCAGTGTGTCAGATAGGGGAGCAGTGTGTCAGGTGGGGGAGCAGTGTGTAAGTTGGGGGAGCAGTGTGAAAGGTGGGGGAGCAGTGTGACAGGGGTAAACAGTGTGACAGGAGGGAGTAGTGTGTCAGGTCGGGGAGTAGTGTGACAGGTGGGGGAGCAGTGTGACGGGCGGGGGTGTGACAGGTGGGGGAGCAGTGTGTGTGGGGAGCAGTTGACAGGGGGTGTGACAGGTGGGAGAGCAGTGTGACAGGTGGGGAAGCAATGTGATAGGTGGGGGAGCAGTGTGTGTGTGGTGAGCAGTGTTACAGGTGGGGAAGCAGTATGACAGGTGGGGGAGCAGTGTGTGTGGGAAGCAGTGTGACAGGTTGGGGGGCAGTGTGTGTGGGGAGCAGTGTGACAGGTGGGGGAGCAGTGTGACAGGTGGGGGAGCAGTGTGACAGGTGGGGGAGCAGTGTGTGTGGGGAGCAGTGTGACATAGAAGAGAAAAGTGTGACAGGTGGGGGAGCAGTTTGTGTGGGAAGTAGTGTGACAGGGGGGAGCAGTGTGATGGGGGCAGTGTGACAGGTGGGGGAGCAGTGTGCGTGGGGGGCAGTGTGACAGCTGGGGGAGCAGTGTGTGTGGGGAGCAGTGTTACAGGGAGGGGATAAGTGTGATAGGTGGGGGAGCAGTGTGTGTGGGGAGTAGTGTGACAGGTGGGAGAGCAGTGTGACAGGTGGGGGAGCAGTGTGTGTGGGGGGCAGTGTGACGGGTGGGGGAGCAGTGTGTGTGGGGTGCAGTATGACAGGTGGGGGAGTAGTGTGACAGGTGGGGGAGCAGTGTGACAGGTGGGGGAGCAGTGTGTGTGGGGAGCAGTGTGACAGGGAATAGAAAAGTGTGACAGGTGGGGGAGCAGTTTGTGTGGGAAGTAGTGTGACAGGGGGGAGCAGTGTGACGGGGGAAGTGTGACAGGTGGGGGAGAAGTGTGTGTGGGGAGCAGGTTGACAGGTGGGGGAGCAGTGTGTGTGGGGAGCAGTGTGACAGGGAGGGGAGAAGTGTGATTGGTGGGGTAGCAGTTTGTGTGGGGACTAGTGTGACAGGTGGGGGAAAAGTGTGTGTGGGGAGCAGTGTGAAAGGTGGGGGAGCAGTGTGACAGGTGGGGGAGCAGTGTGACAGGGAGGGAAGAAGTGTGACAGGTGGGGGAGCAGTGTGTGTGGGGAGTAGTGTGACAGGTGGGGGAGAAGTGTGACAGGTGGGGGAGCAGTGTGTGTGTGGGGAGCAGTGTGACAGGTAGGGAAGCAGTGTGACAGGTGGGGGAGCAGTGTGACAGGTGGGGGAGCAGTGTGTGTGGGGAGTAGTCTGACAGGTGGGGTAGCAGTGTGTGTGGGGAGTAGTGTGACAGGTGGGGGAGCAGTATGTGTGAGGAGCAGTGTAACAGGGAGGGGAGAAGTGTGACAGGTGGGGAGCAGTGTGTGTGGGGAGCAGTGTGACAGGTGGGAAGCAGTGTGTGTGGGGAGCAGTGTGACCAGTGGGGAAGCAGTGTGACCGGTGGGGGAGCAGTGTGACAGGTGGGGGAGCAGTGTGTGTGAGGAGTAATGTGACAGGTGGGGGCAGTGTGATAGGTGGGGGGTGTGGGGAGCAGTGTGTGTGGGGAGCGGTGTGACAGGTGGGGAGAAGTGTGGCAGGTGGGGGAGCAGTGTGTGTGGGGAGCAGTGTGACAGGTGGGGGAGCAGTGTGTGTGGGGAGCAGTGTGACAGGGATGGGAGAAGTGTTACAGGTGGGGAAGCAGTGTGTGTGGGGAGCAGTGTGACAGGTGGGGGAGCAGTGTGACAGGTGGGGGAGAAGTGTATGTGGGGAGTAGTGTGACAGGTGGGAGAGCAGTGTGTGTGGGGAGCAGTGTGACAGGTGGGGGAGAAGTGTGACAGGTGGGGGAGCAGTGTGTGTGGGGAGCAGTGTGACAGGTGGGGAAGAAGTGTGACAGGTGGGGAGCAGTGTGTGTGGGGAACAGTGTGACATGTGGGGGAGCAGTGTGTGTGGGGAGCAGTGTGACAGGGAGGGGAGAAGTGTGATAGGTGGGGTAGCAGTTTGTGTGGGGACTAGTGTGACAGGTGGGGGAAAAGTGTGTGTGGGGAGCAGTGTGAAAGGTGGGGGAGCAGTGTGACAGGTGGGGGAGCAGTGTGACAGGGAGGGAAGAAGTGTGACAGGTGGGGGAGCAGTGTGTGTGGGGAGTAGTGTGACAGGTGGGGGAGAAGTGTGACAGGTGGGGGAGCAGTGTGTGTGTGGGGAGCAGTGTGACAGGTAGGGAAGCAGTGTGACAGGTGGGGGAGCAGTGTGACAGGTGGGGGAGCAGTGTGTGTGGGGAGTAGTCTGACAGGTGGGGTAGCAGTGTGTGTGGGGAGTAGTGTGACAGGTGGGGGAGCAGTATGTGTGAGGAGCAGTGTAACAGGGAGGGGAGAAGTGTGACAGGTGGGGGAGCAGTGTGTGTGGGGAGCAGTGTGACAGGTGGGGAGCAGTGTGTGTGGGGAGCAGTGTGACCAGTGGGGAACCAGTGTGACTGGTGGGGGAGCAGTGTGACAGGTGGGGGAGCAGTGTGTGTGAGGAGTAATGTGACAGGTGGGGGGCAGTGTGATAGGTGGGGGGTGGGGGAGCAGTGTGTGTGGGGAGCAGTGTGACAGGTGGGAAGAAGTGGGGCAGGTGGGGGAGCAGTGTATGTGGGGAGCAGTGTGTGTGGGGAGCAGTGTGACAGGGATGGGAGAAGTGTTACAGGTGGGGAAGCAGTGTGTGTGGGGAGCAGTGTGACAGGGATGGGAGAAGTGTTACAGATGGGGAAGCAGTGTGTGTGGGGAGCAGTGTGACAGGTGGGGGAGCAGTGTGTGTGGGGAGCAGTGTGACAGGGATGGGAGAAGTGTTACAGATGGGGAAGCAGTGTGTGTGGGGAGCAGTGTGACAGGTGGCGGAGCAGTGTGACAGGTGGGGGAGAAGTGTATGTGGGGAGTAGTGTGACAGGTGGGGAAGAAGTGTGACAGGTGGGGGAGCAGTGTGTGTGGGGAACAGTGTGACAGGTGGGGGAGCAGTGTGACAGGTGGGGGAGCAGTGTATATGGAGAGTAATGTGACAGGTGGGGGAGCATTGTGTGTGGGGAGTAGTGTGACAGGTGGGGTAGCAGTGTGACAGGTGGGGGACCAGTGTCCGTGTATGGACACCATGCTGACCCCTGCTCTCGATACTGTTGTTGTTACCACTGTTACTTTCCCCTGCATGGGAAACAACTACTCTTTTGCTTATTGTGTCATGATTGTTTCATTTTAAATCAATAAAATTATTGTAACAGAGACAAATCCTCCTACATAAGGTGTTCCTGTTTATTTGCAGTATCCTCTTCTCTACATTCATTCAAAGTCCAGAATTTTTAAAACTTGTCTGAGCTGTTGGGGAGTTGAAATTACACACTGTAGGGCTCAGTGAGCAAAGCTCTTAGAACTGATTGGAGGGAAGAGACACACCCCACCCCCCCTTCACACAGCACACATGAACAAAAATGAGGCTGACAACCAGCTAGAGATCCCTCCCCTGTCACCATTTGTCAGGAAAACATGTCATAAGCGACTCATGCTGATAGCAGAGGAATGAAGCAGCAGACAGAAATTACACTTAGTGCTCTTAATTGAGTGCACACTATAGAGGGATATGCTTTTTCTTTCATATTTCCTGTCTTAAGCCTCTTACACACGGCCGGTTTTCTCGGCAAGAACCGGCAAGAAAACTGCTTGCAGAGCTTTCTTGCAGAGAAGACCGGCCGTGTGTACGAGGCTTTCAGGTTTCTCGTCAAGAAAACTGCCCAGAATGTCGATGAGAAAAAAAGAAGACCTGCTTTCTTTTTTCTCGTCGGGATTCTCGTCGGCCTGTTTCCCGACGAGAAACCCGAGTGTGTGTACACTTACCTGTCGCCGTGGAAACCCGCGCATGCTCGAAATGACTTTGACGCATGTGCGGTAGCTTCCTAGGCATAGGTAGGGTGTAGCAAGATGGCGGCGATGGCATAGAATGTGACGAGCGCACGCTCGTCGAACGGCGTTCTTTTGAAAGGTACGTGTGTACACTCGGCCGGGACAAGATTCTTGTCCAAGAATCTCGTCAGGAAAAACAACAAGTTTTTTCCTGACGAGATTTTCGGCCGTGTGTACAAGGCTTAAGACTTACAGTTACTTTAAGTATAATGCCTCTTCCAGTTTTTGCCAATTTTCCAAATGTTATATGTCATGTACCTAAAACTACTGCATATGTTCTGTATACTATTAGGCTGACTTCTAACTCTTTTCTTTGCTGCATAGTGGCAGCCCTTTCTAAGTGAATGGGCTGCCTTAATACATTGCATGTTACCACACTGTGTGCAGTTTTATATACGGTACATTGTCCAAAATTTTCTATTTAAAGAGACACTACAGTTTTTGCATAATGTCACAATATAGTGAAATATTCAACTAAACTCTGCACTGCATTAACTCCAACAACATTTGAAAAAAATAAAAAATGCAATTTCTCATCCACAATAACAGCTCAAAATCCCCAATAAATGCAAAATATTACAGAGAAAATAGAGTAAGGCACAATATATTGTACAAAACACAGGTTAATAGTTTAGCCAGAATACTTGATGTATGTAACCCAAGTGTGTCAAAATTAATTAGTCCCCAGATGTCATCAAACATTTTATTCTGCCCTCTCCACTGGATGGCAAACAAGTCTCTTATTTTCTTATAGCTGATATGCCACATACAGTGCCTTGAAATAAAAATATATTTACACCCCTTGTAATTTTCCACATTTTGTCATGTTACAACCAAAGACGTAAATGTATTTTAAATATCTGAAAAGTGTGGCATGCATTTGTATTCAGCCCCCTTTACTCTGACACCCCTAACTAAAATCTAGTGGACCCAATTGTCCTCAGAAGTCTCCTAGTTTGAAAATGGAGTCCACCTGTATGTACTTTAATCTCAGCATAAATACAGCTGTTCTGTGAAGCCCTCAGAGGTTTGTTAAAGAACCTTAGTGAACAAACGGCATCATGAAGGCCAAGGAACACACCAGACAGGTCAGGGATAAAGTTGTGGAGAAGTTTAAAGCAGATGCAGCACAGAAGGTTTTTCACCTTAATGCATAGAATGCATTAAAGTGAAGGTCCACCCTAAAAAAAAATAAAAAAATAAAAAATACACCAAAATCCTGCCAAAAAATGTAAAAAAAAAATGTACTCACCAGAAATGGCGGTTGCTATGCGGATCTTCCTAATCTGTCTCTTCTTATACTGCGGCTGGTCTTCTTCCTTGTCCTCCTCGCGGTGTCTTCTGGGGAATGGGGCGTGCTGCCTTCTGGGAACTGTGTGTATCCCAGAAAGCAGCCGCCCATTCACAAAGTGCCGCAAGACTCGCGCATGCGCAGTAGGAAACGGGCAGTGAAGCCGCAAGGTTCCACTGCCTGTTTCCCTTACTGAGGATGGCGGCACCAGGACCTGCCAGGATCGAGGGATCGGCCTCGGGGGGCCGACATCGTGGGCGACTAGGACAGGTAAGTGTCCTTATTAAAAGTCAGCAGCTACAGTGTTTGTAGCTGCTGACTTTCAAAAAAAAAATTGCGGGTGGAACCCCGCTTTAAGGTGAAAAACCTGGAGACTTTACAACTCCTTTAACCACTTCCATACCGGGTCATTGTATGACGTCCTGGGTTTGTGGGGGGATATGTGAATGATGCCTGCAGCTGCAGGCATCATTCAGATATCCTTCTCTTCAGCCGGCGATTCTGTGCACCATAAGAATGATCATAGCAGCAGTTCTGCCGCTTGACCGTTCTTATAGGCGGCGGGAGGGGACATCCCCCCCTCCCGCCACCATCAGGTGCTTCTCCGGGCTCTCCCGTGCCATTGGGGGCCCGGAGAAAGAATCGTCTGGCGCCAGTGGTCACATGACAAGCATAGAGATGACTGGTGACCAGATGGTCACCAGTCATGAATATTAATTAGGGGAAGGGAAGCACTCACAATGCCACATCCGCAATGGTATTTAATAAGAAAATGTAAGGGTAAACTCAAGGAGGAGAAATACCCAAAGAGGCCGGACTTTAGAGGCAATGACACGGTAGATAGACAAAAAATAAAAATGTATTTATAATAGACAAAAAACACAGTAACTACATGATTCAGAAGAATTAAAAAATGTCACAAGATGGAAAATGTGGTCCCTTTTGCGTCAACGCGTTTTGCCGTGAGGCTTCTTCAGGACGACTCAAGGATAGCAAGAGAAAACAGGACTTGCTATCTTGGGACTGGCGGGGTATCTATTAACCCTTGTTTAGAAAAAGTGCAATTATGCACAGATCCAATATAAAAAATGAGAATCATTCACATCTCAATGGTGCCAGAATGAAGTTCAGGGTGCTTCTTATAATGGGGGGTGGCTATACAAAGGAGTCATTTGACTCAGCACACTGATAGAGCACCCAGTAGTGAATATATGAAAACATATTGTATGGGGACAATTGTAGATAGACCAGAGCTATCAGCATGGAATGCAGCCAGGCATGAGGGTAGTTAGGTCCTCAAAATCAATCAGGTATATGTGCATGTAGCTGTCTCCGGGGACGATTTGTTTGTTTTAGATCAGTTGCGGCCATAATTGCATGGCTACTTTCCTGCTTATTTGGCATATACCTGATTGATTTTGAGGACCTAGCTACCCTCATGCCTGGCTGCATTCCATGCTGATAGCTCTGGTCTATCTATCTATCTATCTATCTATCTATCTATCTATCTATCTATCTATCTATCTATCTTTTTATATTGGATCTGTGCATAATTGCACTTTTTCTAAACAAGGGTTAATAGATACCCTGCCAGTCCCAAGATAGCAAGTCCTGTTTTCTCTTGCTATCCTTGAAACGCGTTGACGCAAAAGGGACCACATTTTCCATCTTGTGCCATTTTTTAACTAATTTTTTAACTCTTCTCAATCATGTAGTTACTGTGTTTTTTCTCTATTATAAATACATTTTTATTTTTTGTCTATCAACTGGTCACCAGCCATCTCTATGACCGTCGGAGGCCGGGCGTGACACGCCCAGGTTCTCAAAAGTAAACAAAGCCGCCATTGCGGCTAGTAAGCATGAGATCGGTGAATTTTTTTTCACAATCTCATGCTTTCCAACCTGGAGGAGAGATGTGGGGTCTTATTGACCCTGCATCTCTCATAAAGAGGAGCTGTCACACACCATTCCTATTACAAGGGATGTTTACATTCCTTGTAATAGGAATAAAAGTGATCAAAAAAAAAAGTGTAAAAAAAAGTGTAAGAATAAAAAAAAATAAGTAAAAAAATTTAAAAAAATATTATTTTTTTTAAAAACGCCCCTGTCCCCAATAGCTCGCGCTCAGAAGCGAACGCACACGTAAGTCCAGCCCACATATGTAAAGGCCATTCAAACCACATATGTGAGGTATCGCCGCATGCGTTAGAGTGCGTGCAACAATTCTAGCACTAGACCTCCTCTGTAACTCTAACCTGGTAACCTGTAAAAAATTTCAAAGTGTCGCCTATGGAGATTTTTAAGTACCAAAGTTTGGCACCATTCCATGAGTGTGCGCAATTTGAAAGCATGACATGTTAGGTATCTATTTACTCGATGTAACATAAGCTTTCATATTTTACAAAAAAATTGGGCTAGCTTTACTGTTTTGTTATTTTTTAATTCATGAAACCATTTTTTTTCCCAAAAAAAGGAGTTTGAAAAATTATTGCGTAAATACCGTGCAAGATAAAAAGTTGCAACGACCATAATTTTATTCCCTAGGATGTCTGCTAAAAAAACATATATAATATTTGGGGGTTCTGAGTAATTTTCTAGCAAAAGAATGATGATTTGTACATGTAGGAGAGAAGTGCCAGAATAGACCCGGTATGGAAGTGGTATAAAAAGCCCTGTATGGAAAGGGTTAAGTCTTTCATGCTAGCAAGTTATTTCTTTTTGAACAAGACAGACTACAGGCATTGCTCCCATATGAACTAACATGGATTAAAAAAAGTAAAAAAAGGGAAGTGCAAATACCTGTTACCGATTGTTTGGGATTTGCTGACTATCTTCTGGGGTTGGGGGGTCACTGCTTTCACAAAGCTCTCTCAAAGAATGTTCTCCAAGGACCCACATATCTAATCATATCATTCAACCACCATACACCTGTAGCCTTAAAGAATGAGTCTTTTTTACTTTTATGATACCATTTATGAATGATATCCTGGCCTTATCATTCCTCTTGGTTTACATATTTTTGGTTGAGTCTGCTCACCTTGCTTAACATAAAGATTTGGTTTGGTGCACTTTGTACCTGCAGCATAATAAGAGGCTCTACTAAACTAAGAGGCGTTATGGGAAATATCAGGTCGTAATTTAAAGATAATTCTTTAAATTAATGTTTTATTTCTTATTAAAGTACAATTATACTTTAAAGCTGTCCAATCATTTTCTCCATAGCCAACACAAAAATGTAATCTTCTCCAAGCTTGCTTTGCTTTATTGTTTTCCCAGTTTGATTTAAATCTACATGCTCACCTGACAGAGAAAAACATCAAGGCAGATACTCAGATCCTTGACCCTCTTATATAATTGTTTGCTTTCTAACAGCTCTGTTTCTTTAACCAAAGTATTTACCATAGGATATAGTTCTTATGTTGTCCCAAGCAGAATCTTTGATTTCACCTCCTGAGTATATTGGTGGCCTAAGAATTAAAGACAACACCAAAGATACCGTATCAATACCCAATTAGACCTATTTTTTAAGACAGTGCACATTGTAATAATTATTATTATTATTTTTATTATTACTAAAAATATAATAATATTATGACACTGTTTGCTTTGCCAAATTCTGCTGTGATCACCTTTTTTTTATGTTGTGGAGGAGAAGGGTTAGGATGTCATTTCAGGTTGAACGCTATGTGCATATTGTTTATTCCAAATGGGCTTCATCGTAAAGTACATACGCATTTTCTTACTTTTTCCTTATGTATTAGCTTCCAGTGTAATCTATATCAGATATGGTAAGAACCTGAACAAAAATGCATTAGAAATCTGCTTCAGGTAATAATAAATCTGCTGCAAAAAAGAGGTGCCTTGCTACTATGTTTATCCCTGGCACAGTATACCCATCTTATAGTACGATTTTAAAGTTTAACTGGTCTGCTCTGCATATAGATTAAAAAAAAAAAATCATATCTGTGCAAAGTTGGTTTATAATAAGTAAACCGGTAAATCCATTACTCTAAATCTGGAAACTGACAAATTCAGATTGTGAATTAAAAAAAATTCTTAGAAGGTCCTGGGCAGGAATAATGCCGTGTACACATGACCGTTTTTAATGTCATTGAAAAAAACAGCGTTTTTCTCGACGTGATTCTTCTCAAGCCTGCCTTGCCTACACACTGGAAAAAAATGCTCGAGTAAAGCGAGGTGACGTACAACACGTACGACGGCACTATAAAGGGGAAGTTCCATTTGGATGGCGCCAACCTTTGGGCTGCTTTTGCTTATCCTCGTGTTAGTAAAGTTTGTTGAGAGACGATTCGCGCTTTTCAGCCTTGTGCTTTTCAGTCCGTTACAGCGTGACGAATGTGCTATCTCCATTACGAACGCTAGTTTTACCAGAACGAGCGCTCCCATCTCATACTTGATTCTGAGCATGCTCATTTTTTTTCACGTCATTAAAGCCTACACACGGCCATTTTTCATGACGAGAAAAACGACGAGGTGAAAAACAACGAGAAAAATTTGAGCATGTTCCAATTTTTTCATGGCCATTTTTCACGTCGTGAAAAATGCTCTGAAGCCCACACACGATCATTTTTAATGACCATTTTAAAAAATGGCATTTTTCTCGTCATTAAAAACGGTCGTGTGTACGCTGCATAAGATGTCGGTGCCTTCCACACAGGAGAAAATAGCATGCTCGCACACCCAGGACCAGTACTGGCAGTGCCTGGATGACACTAAGGAAAACATGGACAAGTGCCAGTAGTTCAGGAAAGGCTTTGAGCATAACTGTCCAGACAAGGCATATATATATATATATATATATATATATATATATATACCGTATTTATCGGCGTATAACACGCGCCGGCATATAACACGCACAACAAGTTTAGAAGGGGATTTTAAGGAAAAAAACTTTTAGGAGGGAAGTTTAAGGAAAAAAAAAATTAAATTTAAATGCCCATCAATGCAGCCTTATCAGTGTCATTTGCAGCCTTGTCAGTTCAGCCTTGCCCCGGTGTCCATTGCAGCCTTGTCAGTGCAGCCTTTCCCCAGTGCAGCCTTGCCCCCAGTGTCCATTGCAGCCTTGCCTCATTGCAGCCTTGCCCCATTGCAGCCTTGCCCAAGTGCAGCCTTGCCCCCAGTGTCCATTGCAGCCTTGCCTCATTTCAGCCTTGCCCCAGTGCAGCCTTGCTCCCAGTGTCCATTGCAGCCTTGGATGAATTTAAAATTGGCGCCGCCGAGATCGCCGCTGAGACTGGGCGGAGCGAACGCCGCCGAGATCGCAGGGACTGGGCGGAGCCGAGATACACATAGCCGAGTGTTCTCGGCTCTTCTTGGCTCTGCTCAGGGACTGGGCGGGACTGTGAGCGAAGCCGAGAAGAGCCGAGTACACTCGGCTATGTGTATCTCGGCGGCGATCGCTCTGCTCCGCTCACAATCAGCGGAGATCGACGGGGATCAGCGTATAACACGCACCCACGATTTCCCCCTGATTTTAAGGGGAAAAAAGTGCGTGTTATACGTCAATAAATACGGTATATATATATATATATATATATATATATATATGTATATATATATATATATATATATATACACTGCTCAAAAAAACAACAATGAGACGACCTCCAAAACAGGAATGGTGTCTGACATTTTTTTTCCCTACTCATCTTTTCTGACTGTTTTTCACTAGTTTTGCATTTGGCTAGGGTCAGTGTCACTACTGGTAGCACGAGGCGATAGTTGGACCCTATAAAGGTTGCACAGGCAGTCCAACTCCTCCAGGATGGCACATCAATACGTGTCATTGCCAGAAGGTTTGCCGTGTCTACCAGCACAGTCTCAAGATCATGGAGGAGATTCCAGGAGACAGCCAGTTACTCTAGGAGAGCTGGACAGAGCCGTAGAAGGTCCTTAACCCATCAGCAGGACCGGTATCTGCTCCTTTGTGCAAGGAGGAACAGGATGAGCACTGCCAGAGCCTCATTGACTGGTGACAGAATGTTCTAACATACCGCATACCTGTCAGTTGAGAACGGACGTGTGTTGCAGGAGCTCCTGCCGTCTGCCTTCCAGGACACATTCCGCGGTTCTTCCTCCCATACAGGGGCTGCCTAACAGGCCACGGCCCCTGCCACCCGGTCCTATCCTTCCACAGCTGCTCCCAGAGCGGAGCACTGCTCGTCCACTCGCCATCGGAAGACGCCATCCGGGCCGCCATTCGCCATTGACCGGCAACTGCCGGCAAGATAGTCCGTGGCTGAGGCCTAGTTCCGGCCTCCTCCAGCCCAGCATCGTCCCCCCTCTCCCCCATCCTTAGCGGGCAAGCCGTGTCTCCCGCATCGGAGCTCCCCCAAGCGGCCCGAAGCCGCAACCACCACCGCCTGTCCTTTTCAGGACAGTCCGCGGCTCCGGCCTAACTTCCAGCCGCGGCGGCCATCTTGGTACACCCGCCCGGCCTCAGCACTTCCTGACTCAATCTAGGCACCAGTGGCCATCTTGGTACACCTGGGCCCATATCTATCAGGACCCTGACAGTACCAAGAAAAGTATAGCAGGAAATATACTCTGCAAATACCATCATCTTCATCCTTATCCTCATTCTCATGACAATACTCATTCTCAGCACCATCATCTTCACCCCCATCATCATCATCATCATCCTCATCGGTATCCTCATCAGCAGCATCTTCATCATCCTCATCCTCATTCACATCATCATCCTCATCCTCCTCTCAGCATCACCACCAGTTGTCCTGGCAAACCTGACAACTAGGTAAGTATACCGGGCTCCTCCATTAGCTATCTGATCCAGGGCAGACCCGATCGCCTCTAGAGGGATCAGGAAGGAATTTTTTCCCCCGCTCTAGCACTATTGGCCCGTGCTTGGCTGGGGTTTTTCGCCTTCCTCTGGATCAACGGGGGGATTAGATAGTTGGGGAGCAGCGCCGTCTACACCAGGATCATCATCATCATCATCATCATCATCAGTCGTCCATCAAACCTGATAACCAGGTAAGTATATCGGACTCCTTCCATTAGCGGGAAGGTCAGGGTAGCTCCAACCGCCTCCAGGGATCAGGAAGGAATCATCATCACTAGGATCATCATCGGCATTGGATCATCATCAGCATTGGATCATCATCAGCATTGGATCATCATCAGCATTGGATCATCATCACTATCGGATCATCATCACTATCGGATCATCATCACTATCGGATCATCATCACTATCGGATCATCATCACTATCGGATCATTCATCACTATCGGATCATCATCCTTGTCAACATCAAACACCAACTTCAAGCATTAGCACACCTCAGCAGCTCTCTCATCGCATCGCTCATCATCATCATCATCAACATCAGGATCATCGTCGTTATCAACATCATCTCATCGCCTCATCATTATCAGCACTTTTTCAACATGGTTAACATTATATACTCAGCCGACACCATCCAAAGCCTAAAGAACTTTGCCACAACACTACCAACACCCATCCAAAAAAAATTACAAAAAGAACGAATCATAAGAATCAGTCGACTATCAACAGGAAAAAACAGAGCACCATGGCATCTACAACATCTATCAAGTGCCCTAATCAACACCAGATCTGCAGTCAAACACAGACAGGAAATCCATGATTTCATAACCCAACACAACATAGACTGCCTCTTCATCACGGAAAGCTGGCTAACACCCGACTGCAATACCATCCTAGCAGAACTAGTGCCGGAGAACTACCGCATCCTAACGGAGCATAGAACAGGACAAAGAGGAGAGGGCCTAGCAGTAATTTACAAAGACCACCTTACATTCATCAAACCAACTCTACAGAACTCATTGCCTTTCATGGAAACACTCACTCTGCAACTACAAACTACACCCCAGGATACCATCCACATACTGCTCTGCTACAGATCACCGGGACCCAAGACACACCTCCTCACACATTTAAATGAATTTTTCTCGACATACATCATGAAAACCAAAAATCTGCTGCTACTTGGAGACTTCAACCTTTGGGCCAACTCCCCCGAAGACCCTATCGCCACTGCCTGCATCGACCAACTAGAAAAACTAGGCTTGCAACAATTGATAGATACTCCTACTCATGTATCAGGTCACACTCTTGACCTAATCTTCAAACAAGATATGGACATCAACACACTGGACAACCAGCCTCTACCATGGACAGACCATCATGCCATCAAGTTTACTATAATGACCAACACGGCCCTCCAAAAATCAATACAATCAGCAACAACACACTGGACAAGATCACAGAAGAAACTATACTCTGAGCTTTTCAAAACCACGCTATTGAACAATATGGAAATGCTAAACCAAAACCACTCAACAGAAGAAACACTCAACTTCCTGAACAATGCTTTGCTACAGACAGCAGATACAGTTGCTCCAAGACGCAGAGCACTCATCCGCAAAAACAATGCAGGCTGGTTCAATGACGCTCTTACTTTACTGAAACAAGAACGCAGAAGAGCAGAAGGAGCCTGGAGAAGAAATGCAACAAAGGAGAACTACACAATCTACAAAGCACTCACTAGGAAATATCATAAAGCAATCTTCAAAGCAAAAAGAGACCATTTCGCAAACACCATCGCAAAAGCCCTAAACCGCCCCCGCAAACTCTTCAAACTAGTAGCTCAGACCATGAATCCCACCTGTTTGGAGTCTTCAGCAAACGAAACACAGGAATTCTGCAATGAACTATCCAATTTTTTTATCGACAAAATTGATAACATTAGGAAAATAATTCAGCAGGAAAAATCAAACAACCCCACACAGCCAAAGGAAGAAAAGAACCAGATAAATATTCTGCAATCAAAGAAATTTACTCTGGTCCCAATTACAATCGACACTACTAAAAACATCATCAGAAGCCTCCGAGATAGCACTTCACCGAACGACATCATTCCGGCAAAACTGCTGAAAGAATGTACCGACATCTTGGCACCCCACATAACACACTTCATCAACCAATCGTTCAAAGAAGGTATTGTGCCGACTTCCCTTAAACAAGGAATAATCAAACCCCTCCTAAAGAAACCTAACCTTGACCCGAATGACCCAAATTTTAGAAGACCGGTAACAAGCCTGAACACCATCTCCAAGATTATCGAGAAAGTTGTAACACAACAGCTACAACTTCATTTGGATACCCACAATCTCCTGGATCCACTTCAATCGGGGTTCCGCCCAGGCCATGGGACGGAAACGGCACTTCTCAAAATATGGGACGACGTACTAGAAGCAGCAGATGACGGAGAATCATGTCTCCTGGTGCTGCTGGACCTCAGTGCAGCCTTTGACACAGTAGATCACAAAATCCTACTTACGCGTCTCACCGAAGTAGCAGGAGTCGCAGACACGGACCTACCATGGTTCGCATCCTTCTTAGAAAACCGATCCCAGACAGTGAAACTGGGAGCCTTTACCTCGGCACCACGCACAAATACATGCGGAGTACCTCAAGGATCACCCCTGTCACCGGTACTCTTCAACATCTACCTTCGGCCACTCCTCAAAATCATCAGTGAACAGGACATGCGTTATCACTCCTATGCAGATGACACTCAACTATACTTTCGCATCAACAACAAAAAAGATCAATATTACGGACTGGAAAAATGCCTTACATTGATCGACAATTGGATGACAGAGAGCTCCCTCAAGCTTAATGGATCCAAAACAGAACTGCTCATTTTCCACGCTAACCGAAAGAAAAACGCCAGGACCACATGGACGCCACCCACCATCCTGGGACAAAACATAACCCCAAGCACCAAAGTTAAAAGCCTGGGAGTTATCTTTGACTCAGACATGACTATGATTGCACAAATAGGATCAGTAGTCAGTGGATCCCACCACCTTCTCCGCCTGCTACGAAGACTCATCCCGTTCATCCCGGAAAAAGACAGAGCAGTAGTAGTCGGAACCATTATCAATTCACGGCTTGACTACGCTAACTCACTTTACCTAGGACTACCCAAATACCAAGTTGCACGTCTACAAGTCGTCCAAAACACAGCGGCCAGACTGGTAACAGGGAAAAAACCCTGGGAATCAATCGCACCATCCCTGAAAAGCCTCCATTGGCTAGCCGTAAAGGATCGGATCACATTCAAGACCCTCTGCCTCACCCACAAATGCGCACAAGGAAACGCTCCTGAATACTTATGCGAGAAAATAAAACACTACACCACTACTCGTGACCTTCGATCAACTAACCAAAACCTCCTCCACATCCCCAAGACCCGCTACAAAGCCAAGGGAGAACGAAGGTTTGCTGTCCAAGGACCAAGGCTATGGAATGCGCTACCCACGAATATCCGCATGGAAGAAAACCATCGGGCCTTCCGGAAAATACTAAAGACCCATCTCTTCTAACGATCTCAACGACACTGAATGCAAAGCGCCTTGAGGCGATTTAGTTCGCAATTGCAGCGCTATACAAGTTACTCACTCACTCACTCACTTACAAAATGACCTCCAGCAGGCCACTGGTGTGAATGTCTCTGACCAAACAATCAAAAAAATACTTCATGGGGGTGGCCTGAGGGCCCGACGTCCTCTAGTGTGCTCTGTGCTCACTGCCGGACACTGTGGAGCTTGATTGGCATTTTCCATTGAACACCAGAATTGGCAGGTCCGCCACTGGTGCCCCATGCTTTTCACAGATGAGAGCAGGTTAACCCTTAGTATATGTGACAGAGGTGAAAAGGTCTGGAGAAGCCGCGGAGAACTTTATGCTGCCTGTAACATCATTCAGCATGACCGGTTTGGTGGTGGGTCAATGATGGTCTGGGGAGGCATATCCATGGAGGGACGCACAGACCTCTACAGGCTACACAATGGCACCCTGACTGCCATTAGGTATCGGGATGAAATCCTTGGACCCATTGTCAGACCCTATGCTGGTGCAGTGGGTCCTGGGTTCCTCCTGGTGCATGACAATGCCCGGCCTCATGTGGCGAGAGCATGCAGCTAGTTCCTGGAGGATGAAGAAATTGATACCATTGAATGGCCCCCAAGCTCACCTGACCTAAATCCAAAAGATCACCTCTGGGACATTATGTTTCGGTCGATCCGGTGCCGCCAGGTTGCACCTCAGTCTGTTCAGGAGCTCAGTGATATTCTGGTCCAAATCTGGGAGGAAATACCCCTGGACACCATCCGTCATCTCATTAGGAGCATGCCCTGATGTTGTCAAGCATGCATACAAGCACTTGGGGGCCCTACAAATTACTGAGGACCATTTTGAGTTGTTGCAATGGAATTTCAGCAAAATGAACTAGCTTGCTGCATAATTTTTTCACTTTGATTTTCGGGGTGTCTTTGAATTCAGCCTTCTGTAGGTGGATAATTTTCATTTCCATCAAATGATGTGCCATCCTTTCATTCCTACACATTACCCAGTCCATATCAGTATAGATATCCAGCATGAGATTTTGCCCCGTTGAGATCTGATGTGTTTTCAAAGTGTTCCTTTAATATTTTTGAGCAGTGTATATATATTTATACTGTAACAGCTATCTATTTATCTATTATATACAATATACAGTATCTAAAGCCACATTTTTTGGTAACCATTGTCATGGGGACTGAAAGTGAAGTAAAAATGTAAACTTTTCAGTTTTCACTTTCTAAGAGGGGATTCTCTCACCTCCAGTTGTATTTTAACCACTTGCTTACTGGGCACTTAAACCCCCTTCCTGCCCAGGCCAATTTTCAGCTTTCAGCTCTGTCACACTTTTAATGACAATTGCGCGGGCGTGCAACGTGGCTCCCAAACAAAATTTAGGTCCTTTTTTTCCCACAAATAGAGCTTTCTTTTGGTGGTATTTGATCATCTCTACGGTTTTTATTTTTTGCGCTATAAACAAAAAAAAAAGCGACAATTTTGAAAAAAACACAATATTTTTTACTTTTTGCTATAATAAATATCCCAATTTTAAAAAAAAAAATCGCAGTTTAGGCTGATATGTATTCTTCTACATATTTTTGGTATAAAAAATCGCAATAAGCGTTTATTGATTGGTTTGCGCAAAAGTTATAGTGTCTACAAAATAGGGCATAGTTTTATAGCATTTTTATTAATAATTTTTTTTTTACTAGTAATGACGGCGATCAGCGATTTTTATTGTGACTGCGACATTATGGCGGACACATCGGACACTTTTGACACCATTTTGGGACCATTGTAATTTTTACAGCGATCAGTGCTATAAAAATGCATTGGTTACTGTAAAAATGACACTGGCAGTGAAGGGGTTAACCACTAGGGGCGCTGAAGGGGTTACGTGTTCCTAAGAGAATGATTCTAACTGTGGGGGGAGGGGACTGACTGGGGGAGGTGACGGATGGCTGTCCCTATGTAGAACGTGTACCGGGTGGGCTCCCCAGGATACAGCGAAGTCACGAATAAGGAAAACAACTCCACCACCAGCTCTTGTTAAAACTGAATTTTTACTTAGACGCGATAAATGAACCCAACCGGCAATTCTGGGAACATACAATAAATTTACAGACACCCAGCCCAAAGGCTGGGACCCTTATGCTGCACAGCGCGGCCCCCTACGTAGGATGTAGGAGAGAGACAAAGTAATTTGCCTACTGGTGGGCACAACCAAACCGCCACACCTTACCGGTTAATACCCTAAAAACAACACAAGAATAACTGTATGGGTGTGTGGTGCGGGCTAGCCTGCGGTGCAGCACAACAGTTTACAAACTTACAAAGCTCTACCGTATTTCCCCCTCCCGGGGTTGTATCATGCGTCTGCGTGTTCCTCCTGAGCACGACGCCAGTCTATCTTGAGTTTGTAAAAAAGTTCATCAGCTCTCCAATTATGAAGCGTCACTTTAGGTTATGGAGTCCCTGTAGTGAACAGTAGCAACAATTGTGGCCTGACAAAAACAGAGACCCTACTAACTATCTACAGGCCTGGTCTCCGTCTCTAGGCGCCAACAATGTATGGGGTGCGTGCACGATCTTACCGACCCGGGTCTGCTCTGCATCCGCTGGTGACTCTGACCGGAACAACATGTCTCTCCAATAAGTATGCGGTCCTGCAGTGTATATTGTTTTGTTCCTCAGCTCTCATCTTCCTGTAAGCAATTCCTAGTTCCTCTGGACAGGATCAGGATCTTGGACACAAGAAGCTTCACTTAGCTGCAGTTCTGGTCACTGAAGTCTGTTTCCACATGGATGTTGTAGGATTCTCTGCACACAGCAAATGTCCGATGGAGCCTACACACGGTCGGAATATCCGACCAAAAGCTCACATCGAACATTTATTGTCGGAAATTCACGCGACATTAGAGCTCATTCGCTCATGCACTCAGCCCGATGCAGAGTGCAGAGTGGTTTGTTTAATGTTTTACTAGTGCTGGGCTGTGAGCAGGCAGCCCATATAGAGTGACTATATATTCCAACTTGCTCACCTATACAGCCAAATTTGACAGGTACATAGGGAAGGGTGCATGGACATTGATGCACAGGCTCTGCGCCTGGATCTCTGCTTTTATCCCTGCATACCTGTCAAACTCCACTGTGTGGATGAGTTCATACAGTCAATGCGTATCTCCCCACAAAAAATAAAGACATTTCCCTGGCAAAACACACTTTTCACATTCACAATATTTTCTTTTGGACACCTTTCTACATGAATGTTTACATAAAAAGTGCAAGGAATTTTCTTTCTTATTTCAAGGAGAGAAAAAAGTAAACCTCTAAAATCTAATAATAGGACAATTTGAAAATGTAATATTCCACCAAGAATATATTTTAAGAATTGTGCTCATCTTTAATCATCAATTCTTTTTATGTTACCAAAGCTTACCCAAAAAACATTTTTAATTTCTTTAGGGAAGCTGCTTCTATTCCCATTGCCACCAGTGGCGGCCCATCCATAGGGGGCGCCCGGGCGCCGCCCCCCCCTCCTGTGGTCACCAAAAAAAAAAAAAAAAGTTTTTTTTTTTTATTTCTTTTTTTTACACATGGCTACCGCTCGCTTCTGCGCCCGGCCGTCACTCACAACAATACATAGGTTCATGTATTGCATGAACCTATGTATTGCTGCCGCCCACTATTCAGATGGCCGGCCCCTTGAGCGCCGGCCATCTGAATAACAGCGTCTGATTGGCCTTTAGAAGTGCCTATCAGAGCCAGCAGGCTCTGATAGGCTTCCCGACTACATCCTGAGGGCTGTAATCGGCTTCTAAATACCTAATGAGAGGACGCACAGGGGTGCGTTCCCTGGCCAATCAGGTTCACCGGGTCTGGTTACCGGTAACCTGATTGGCTGAAGTGACATCAAGGGCGGGAGGGGGGGACAAGCTGGCTGTATTTGGGGGACAAACTGGCTGCATATGGGGGAGAAACTGGCTGTATTATGGGGGAGAAACTGGCTGCATTTGGGGGAGAAACTGGCTGTATATGGGGGAGAAACTGGCTGTATTATGGGGGAGAAACTGGCTGCATTTGGGGGAGAAACTGGCTGCATATGGGGGAGAAACTGGCTGTATATAGGGGAGAAACTGGCTGCATTTGGGGGAGAAACTGGCTGCATATGGGGGAGAAACTGGCTGTATTATGGGGGAGAAACTGGCTGTATTATGGGGGAGAAACTGGCTGCATATGGGGGAGAAACTGGCTGTATATTGGGGACAAACTGGCTGCATTTGGGGGACAAACTGGCTGCATTTGGGGGAGAAACTGGCTGCATATGGGGGAGAAACTTGCTGTATATTGGGGACAAACTGGCTGCATTTGGGGGACAAACTGGCTGCATTTGGGGGACAAACTGGCTGCATATGGGGGACAAACTGGCTGTATTATGGGGGAGAAACTGGCTACATTTGGGGGAGAAACTAGCTGTATATGGGGGAGAAACTGGCTGTATATGAGGGAGAAACTGGCTGTATTATGGGGGAGAAACTGGCTGTATATGGGGGAGAAACTGGCTGTATTATGGGGGAGAAACTGGCTGTATATGGGGGAGAAACTGGCTGTATTATGGGGGAGAAACTGGCTGCATTTGGGGGAGAAACTGGCTGTATTATGGGGGAGAAACTGGCTGCATTTGAGGGAGAAACTGGCTGCATTTGGGGGAGAAACTGGCTGCATATGGGGGAGAAACTGGCTGTATATTGGGGACAAACTGGCTGCATTTGGGGGACAAACTGGCTGCATTTGGGGGACAAACTGGCTGCATATGGGGGAGAAACTGGCTGTATATTGGGGACAAACTGGCTGCATTTGGGGGACAAACTGGCTGCATTTGGGGGAGAAACTGGCTGCATATGGGGGAGAAACTGGCTGTATTATGGGGGAGAAACTGGCTGCATATGGGGGAGAAACTGGCTGTATTATGGGGGAGAAACTGGCTGTATATGGGGGAGAAACTGGCTGTATTATGGGGGAGAAACTGGCTGTATATGGGGGAGAAACTGGCTGTATTATGGGGGAAAAACTGGCTGCATTTGGGGGAGAAACTGGCTGTATTATGGGGGAGAAACTGGCTGCATTTGGGGGAGAAACTGGCTGTATTTGGGGGACAAACTGGCTGCATTTGGGGGACAAACTGGCTGTATATTGGGGACAAACTGGCTGCATATGGGGGAGAAACTGGCTGTATTATGGGGGAGAAACTGGCTGTATTATTGGGGGAGAAACTGGCTGTATTATTGGGGGACAAACTGGCTGTATATTGGGGGACAAACTGGCTGTATTTTGGGGGGAAACTGGCTGTATATGGGGGGGAAACTGGCTGCATTTGGGGACAAACTAGTGGCGTTTGGGCACAGTGGCTGCGTTTAATAATTTATTTATTTTTTTCAGTTTGTTTGCGCCCCCCAAAAAATTTGAGCACCAGCCGCCACTGATTGCCACTGTTACAATTAATAATACATTAACTTGTCTGGATTAACCACTTCCTTACTGGGCACATATACCCCCTTCCTGCCCTGGTGAAATTTCAGCTTTCGGCACTGTCACACTTTGAATGACAATTGCGCGGTTGTGCGACGTGGCTCCCAATTAAAATTGACATCCTTTTTATCCCACAAATAGAGCTTTCTTTTGGTGGTATTTGATCATCTCTACGGTTTTTATTTTTTGCGCTATAAACAAAAAAAAAGCGACAATTTTGAAAAAAACACAATATTTTTTACTTTTTGCTATAATAAATATCCCAATTAAAAAAAAAATCTCAGTTTAGGCTGATATGTATTCTTCTACATATTTTTGGTATAAAAAATCGCAATAAGCGTTTATTGATTGGTTTGCGCAAAAGTTATAGTGTCTACAAAATAGGGCATAGTTTTATAGCATTTTTATTAATAATTTTTTTTTTTACTAGTAATGACGGCGATCAGCGATTTTTATTGTGACTGCGACATTATGGCGGACACATCGGACACTTTTGACACCATTTTGGGACCATTGTAATTTTTACAGCGATCAGTGCTATAAAAATGCATTGGTTACTGTAAAAATGACACTGGCAGTGAAGGGGTTAACCACTAGGGGCGCTGAAGGGGTTACGTGTTCCTAAGAGAATGATTCTAACTGTGGGGGGAGGGGACTGACTGGGGGAGGTGACGGATGGCTGTCCCTATGTAGAACGTGTACCGGGTGGGCTCCCCAGGATACAGCGAAGTCACGAATAAGGAAAACAACTCCACCACCAGCTCTTGTTAAAACTGAATTTTTACTTAGACGCGATAAATGAACCCAACCGGCAATTCTGGGAACATACAATAAATTTACAGACACCCAGCCCAAAGGCTGGGACCCTTATGCTGCACAGCGCGGCGCCCTACGTAGGATGTAGGAGAGAGACAAAGTAATTTGCCTACTGGTGGGCACAACCAAACCGCCACACCTTACCGGTTAATACCCTAAAAACAACACAAGAATAACTGTATGGGTGTGTGGTGCGGGCTAGCCTGCGGTGCAGCACAACAGTTTACAAACTTACAAAGCTCTACCGTATTTCCCCCTCCCGGGGTTGTATCATGCGTCTGCGTGTTCCTCCTGAGCACGACGCCAGTCTATCTTGAGTTTGTAAAAAAGTTCATCAGCTCTCCAATTATGAAGCGTCACTTTAGGTTATGGAGTCCCTGTAGTGAACAGTAGCAACAATTGTGGCCTGACACAAACAGAGACCCTACTAACTATCTACAGGCCTGGTCTCCGTCTCTAGGCGCCAACAAAGTATGGGGTGCGTGCACGATCTTACCGACCCGGGTCTGCTCTGCATCCGCTGGTGACTCTGACCGGAACAACATGTCTCTCCAATAAGTATGCGGTCCTGCAGTGTATATTGTTTTGTTCCTCAGCTCTCATCTTCCTGTAAGCAATTCCTCGTTCCTCTGGACAGGATCAGGATCTTGGACACAAGAAGCTTCACTTAGCTGCAGTTCTGGTCACTGAAGTCTGTTTCCACACCTGGATGTTGTAGGATTCTCTGCACACAGCAAATGTCCGATGGAGCCTACACACGGTCGGAATATCCGACCAAAAGCCCACATCGAACATTTGTTGTCGGAAATTCACGCGACATTAGAGCTCATTCGCTCATGCACTCAGCCCGATGCAGAGTGCAGAGTGGTTTGTTTAATGTTTTACTAGTGCTGGGCTGTGAGCAGGCAGCCCATATAGAGTGACTATATATTCCAACTTGCTCACCTATACAGCCAAATTTGACAGGTACATAGGGAAGGGTGCATGGACATTGATGCACAGGCTCTGCGCCTGGATCTCTGCTTTTACCCCTGCATACCTGTCAAACTCCACTGTGTGGATGAGTTCATACAGTCAATGCGTATCTCCCCACAAAAAATAAAGACATTTCCCTGGCAAAACACACTTTTCACATTCACAATATTTTCTTTTGGACACCTTTCTACATGAATGTTTACATAAAAAGTGCAAGGAATTTTCTTTCTTATTTCAAGGAGAGAAAAAAGTAAACCTCTAAAATCTAATAATAGGACAATTTGAAAATGTAATATTCCACCAAGAATATATTTTAAGAATTGTGCTCATCTTTAATCATCAATTCTTTTTATGTTACCAAAGCTTACCCAAAAAACATTTTTAATTTCTTTAGGGAAGCTGCTTCTATTCCCATTGCCACCAGTGGCGGCCCATCCATAGGGGGCGCCCGGGCGCCGCCCCCCCCCTCCTGTGGTCACCAAAAAAAAAAAAAAAAGTTTTTTTTTTTTATTTCTTTTTTTTACACATGGCTACCGCTCGCTTCTGCGCCCGGCCGTCACTCACAACAATACATAGGTTCATGTATTGCATGAACCTATGTATTGCTGCCGCCCACTATTCAGATGGCCGGCCCCTTGAGCGCCGGCCATCTGAATAACAGCGTCTGATTGGCCTTTAGAAGTGCCTATCAGAGCCAGCAGGCTCTGATAGGCTTCCCGACTACATCCTGAGGGCTGTAATCGGCTTCTAAATACCTAATGAGAGGACGCACAGGGGTGCGTTCCCTGGCCAATCAGGTTCACCGGGTCTGGTTACCGGTAACCTGATTGGCTGAAGTGACATCAAGGGCGGGAGGGGGGGACAAGCTGGCTGTATTTGGGGGACAAACTGGCTGCATATGGGGGAGAAACTGGCTGTATTATGGGGGAGAAACTGGCTGCATTTGGGGGAGAAACTGGCTGTATATGGGGGAGAAACTGGCTGTATTATGGGGGAGAAACTGGCTGCATTTGGGGGAGAAACTGGCTGCATATGGGGGAGAAACTGGCTGTATATAGGGGAGAAACTGGCTGCATTTGGGGGAGAAACTGGCTGCATATGGGGGAGAAACTGGCTGTATTATGGGGGAGAAACTGGCTGTATTATGGGGGAGAAACTGGCTGCATATGGGGGAGAAACTGGCTGTATATTGGGGACAAACTGGCTGCATTTGGGGGACAAACTGGCTGCATTTGGGGGAGAAACTGGCTGCATATGGGGGAGAAACTTGCTGTATATTGGGGACAAACTGGCTGCATTTGGGGGACAAACTGGCTGCATTTGGGGGACAAACTGGCTGCATATGGGGGACAAACTGGCTGTATTATGGGGGAGAAACTGGCTACATTTGGGGGAGAAACTAGCTGTATATGGGGGAGAAACTGGCTGTATATGAGGGAGAAACTGGCTGTATTATGGGGGAGAAACTGGCTGTATATGGGGGAGAAACTGGCTGTATTATGGGGGAGAAACTGGCTGTATATGGGGGAGAAACTGGCTGTATTATGGGGGAGAAACTGGCTGCATTTGGGGGAGAAACTGGCTGTATTATGGGGGAGAAACTGGCTGCATTTGAGGGAGAAACTGGCTGCATTTGGGGGAGAAACTGGCTGCATATGGGGGAGAAACTGGCTGTATATTGGGGACAAACTGGCTGCATTTGGGGGACAAACTGGCTGCATTTGGGGGACAAACTGGCTGCATATGGGGGAGAAACTGGCTGTATATTGGGGACAAACTGGCTGCATTTGGGGGACAAACTGGCTGCATTTGGGGGAGAAACTGGCTGCATATGGGGGAGAAACTGGCTGTATTATGGGGGAGAAACTGGCTGCATATGGGGGAGAAACTGGCTGTATTATGGGGGAGAAACTGGCTGTATATGGGGGAGAAACTGGCTGTATTATGGGGGAGAAACTGGCTGTATATGGGGGAGAAACTGGCTGTATTATGGGGGAAAAACTGGCTGCATTTGGGGGAGAAACTGGCTGTATTATGGGGGAGAAACTGGCTGCATTTGGGGGAGAAACTGGCTGTATTTGGGGGACAAACTGGCTGCATTTGGGGGACAAACTGGCTGTATATTGGGGACAAACTGGCTGCATATGGGGGAGAAACTGGCTGTATTATGGGGGAGAAACTGGCTGTATTATTGGGGGAGAAACTGGCTGTATTATTGGGGGACAAACTGGCTGTATATTGGGGGACAAACTGGCTGTATTTTGGGGGGAAACTGGCTGTATATGGGGGGGAAACTGGCTGCATTTGGGGACAAACTAGTGGCGTTTGGGCACAGTGGCTGCGTTTAATAATTTATTTATTTTTTTCAGTTTGTTTGCGCCCCCCAAAAAATTTGAGCACCAGCCGCCACTGATTGCCACTGTTACAATTAATAATACATTAACTTGTCTGGATTAACCACTTCCTTACTGGGCACATATACCCCCTTCCTGCCCTGGTGAAATTTCAGCTTTCGGCACTGTCACACTTTGAATGACAATTGCGCGGTTGTGCGACGTGGCTCCCAATTAAAATTGACATCCTTTTTATCCCACAAATAGAGCTTTCTTTTGGTGGTATTTGATCATCTCTACGGTTTTTATTTTTTGCGCTATAAACAAAAAAAAAGCGACAATTTTGAAAAAAACACAATATTTTTTACTTTTTGCTATAATAAATATCCCAATTAAAAAAAAAATCTCAGTTTAGGCTGATATGTATTCTTCTACATATTTTTGGTATAAAAAATCGCAATAAGCGTTTATTGATTGGTTTGCGCAAAAGTTATAGTGTCTACAAAATAGGGCATAGTTTTATAGCATTTTTATTAATAATTTTTTTTTTTACTAGTAATGACGGCGATCAGCGATTTTTATTGTGACTGCGACATTATGGCGGACACATCGGACACTTTTGACACCATTTTGGGACCATTGTAATTTTTACAGCGATCAGTGCTATAAAAATGCATTGGTTACTGTAAAAATGACACTGGCAGTGAAGGGGTTAACCACTAGGGGCGCTGAAGGGGTTACGTGTTCCTAAGAGAATGATTCTAACTGTGGGGGGAGGGGACTGACTGGGGGAGGTGACGGATGGCTGTCCCTATGTAGAACGTGTACCGGGTGGGCTCCCCAGGATACAGCGAAGTCACGAATAAGGAAAACAACTCCACCACCAGCTCTTGTTAAAACTGAATTTTTACTTAGACGCGATAAATGAACCCAACCGGCAATTCTGGGAACATACAATAAATTTACAGACACCCAGCCCAAAGGCTGGGACCCTTATGCTGCACAGCGCGGCGCCCTACGTAGGATGTAGGAGAGAGACAAAGTAATTTGCCTACTGGTGGGCACAACCAAACCGCCACACCTTACCGGTTAATACCCTAAAAACAACACAAGAATAACTGTATGGGTGTGTGGTGCGGGCTAGCCTGCGGTGCAGCACAACAGTTTACAAACTTACAAAGCTCTACCGTATTTCCCCCTCCCGGGGTTGTATCATGCGTCTGCGTGTTCCTCCTGAGCACGACGCCAGTCTATCTTGAGTTTGTAAAAAAGTTCATCAGCTCTCCAATTATGAAGCGTCACTTTAGGTTATGGAGTCCCTGTAGTGAACAGTAGCAACAATTGTGGCCTGACACAAACAGAGACCCTACTAACTATCTACAGGCCTGGTCTCCGTCTCTAGGCGCCAACAAAGTATGGGGTGCGTGCACGATCTTACCGACCCGGGTCTGCTCTGCATCCGCTGGTGACTCTGACCGGAACAACATGTCTCTCCAATAAGTATGCGGTCCTGCAGTGTATATTGTTTTGTTCCTCAGCTCTCATCTTCCTGTAAGCAATTCCTCGTTCCTCTGGACAGGATCAGGATCTTGGACACAAGAAGCTTCACTTAGCTGCAGTTCTGGTCACTGAAGTCTGTTTCCACACCTGGATGTTGTAGGATTCTCTGCACACAGCAAATGTCCGATGGAGCCTACACACGGTCGGAATATCCGACCAAAAGCCCACATCGAACATTTGTTGTCGGAAATTCACGCGACATTAGAGCTCATTCGCTCATGCACTCAGCCCGATGCAGAGTGCAGAGTGGTTTGTTTAATGTTTTACTAGTGCTGGGCTGTGAGCAGGCAGCCCATATAGAGTGACTATATATTCCAACTTGCTCACCTATACAGCCAAATTTGACAGGTACATAGGGAAGGGTGCATGGACATTGATGCACAGGCTCTGCGCCTGGATCTCTGCTTTTACCCCTGCATACCTGTCAAACTCCACTGTGTGGATGAGTTCATACAGTCAATGCGTATCTCCCCACAAAAAATAAAGACATTTCCCTGGCAAAACACACTTTTCACATTCACAATATTTTCTTTTGGACACCTTTCTACATGAATGTTTACATAAAAAGTGCAAGGAATTTTCTTTCTTATTTCAAGGAGAGAAAAAAGTAAACCTCTAAAATCTAATAATAGGACAATTTGAAAATGTAATATTCCACCAAGAATATATTTTAAGAATTGTGCTCATCTTTAATCATCAATTCTTTTTATGTTACCAAAGCTTACCCAAAAAACATTTTTAATTTCTTTAGGGAAGCTGCTTCTATTCCCATTGCCACCAGTGGCGGCCCATCCATAGGGGGCGCCCGGGCGCCGCCCCCCCCCCCCCCCCCTCCTGTGGTCACCAAAAAAAAATATTTTTTTTTTTTTTATGTCTTTTTTTTACACATGGCTACCGCTCGCTTCTGCGCCCGGCCGTCACTCACAACAATACATAGGTTCATGTATTGCATGAACCTATGTATTGCTGCCGCCCACTATTCAGATGGCCGGCCCCTTGAGCGCCGGCCATCTGAATAACAGCGTCTGATTGGCCTTTAGAAGTGCCTATCAGAGCCAGCAGGCTCTGATAGGCTTCCCGACTACATCCTGAGGGCTGTAATCGGCTTCTAAATACCTAATGAGAGGACGCACAGGGGTGCGTTCCCTGGCCAATCAGGTTCACCGGGTCTGGTTACCGGTAACCTGATTGGCTGAAGTGACATCGAGGGCGGGAGGGGGGGACAAGCTGGCTGTATTTGGGGGACAAACTGGCTGCATATGGGGGAGAAACTGGCTGTATTATGGGGGAGAAATTGGCTGCATTTGGGGGAGAAACTGGCTGTATATGGGGGAGAAACTGGCTGTATTATGGGGGAGAAACTGGCTGCATTTGGGGGAGAAACTGGCTGCATATGGGGGAGAAACTGGCTGTATATAGGGGAGAAACTGGCTGCATTTGGGGGAGAAACTGGCTGCATATGGGGGAGAAACTGGCTGTATTATGGGGGAGAAACTGGCTGCATTTGGGGGAGAAACTGGCTGCATATGGGGGAGAAACTGGCTGTATATTGGGGACAAACTGGCTGCATTTGGGGGACAAACTGGCTGCATTTGGGGGAGAAACTGGCTGCATATGGGGGAGAAACTTGCTGTATATTGGGGACAAACTGGCTGCATTTGGGGGACAAACTGGCTGCATTTGGGGGACAAACTGGCTGCATATGGGGGACAAACTGGCTGTATTATGGGGGAGAAACTGGCTACATTTGGGGGAGAAACTGGCTGTATATGGGGGAGAAACTGGCTGTATATGGGGGAGAAACTGGCTGTATTATGGGGGAGAAACTGGCTGTATATGGGGGAGAAACTGGCTGTATATGGGGGAGAAACTGGCTGTATTATGGGGGAGAAACTGGCTGTATATGGGGGAGAAACTGGCTGTATTATGGGGGAGAAACTGGCTGTATATGGGGGAGAAACTGGCTGTATTATGGGGGAGAAACTGGCTGCATTTGGGGGAGAAACTGGCTGTATTATGGGGGAGAAACTGGCTGCATTTGAGGGAGAAACTGGCTGCATTTGGGGGAGAAACTGGCTGCATATGGGGGAGAAACTGGCTGTATATTGGGGACAAACTGGCTGCATTTGGGGGACAAACTGGCTGCATTTGGGGGACAAACTGGCTGCATATGGGGGAGAAACTGGCTGTATATTGGGGACAAACTGGCTGCATTTGGGGGACAAACTGGCTGCATTTGGGGGAGAAACTGGCTGCATATGGGGGAGAAACTGGCTGTATTATGGGGGAGAAACTGGCTGCATATGGGGGAGAAACTGGCTGTATTATGGGGGAGAAACTGGCTGTATATGGGGGAGAAACTGGCTGTATTATGGGGGAGAAACTGGCTGTATATGGGGGAGAAACTGGCTGTATTATGGGGGAGAAACTGGCTGCATTTGGGGGAGAAACTGGCTGTATTATGGGGGAGAAACTGGCTGCATTTGGGGGAGAAACTGGCTGCATTTGGGGGACAAACTGGCTGCATTTGGGGGACAAACTGGCTGTATATTGGGGACAAACTGGCTGCATATGGGGGAGAAACTGGCTGTATTATGGGGGAGAAACTGGCTGTATTATTGGGGGAGAAACTGGCTGTATTATTGGGGGACAAACTGGCTGTATATTGGGGGACAAACTGGCTGTATTTTGGGGGGAAACTGGCTGTATATGGGGGGGAAACTGGCTGCATTTGGGGACAAACTAGTGGCGTTTGGGCACAGTGGCTGCGTTTAATAATTTTTTTTTTTTTTCAGTTTGTTTGCGCCCCCCCCAAAAAATTTGAGCACCAGCCGCCACTGATTGCCACTGTTACAATTAATAATACATTAACTTGTCTGGATTAACCACTTCCTTACTGGGCACATATACCCCCTTCCTGCCCTGGTGAAATTTCAGCTTTCGGCACTGTCACACTTTGAATGACAATTGCGCGGTTGTGCGACGTGGCTCCCAATTAAAATTGACATCCTTTTTTTTCCCACAAATAGAGCTTTGTTTTGGTGGTATTTGATCATCTCTGCGGTTTTTATTTTTTGCGCTATAAACAAAAAAGTGCGACAATTTTCAAAAAAACACAATATTTTTTGATTTTGGCTATAATAAATATCCCAATAAAAAAAAAAAAAAAAATTTTCCTCAGTTTAGGCCGATACGTATTCTTCTACATATTTTTGGTAAAAAATTATCGCAATCGGCACTTATTGATTGGTTTGCGCAAAAGTTAAAGCGTTTACAAAATAGGGGGTAGTTTTATGGCATTTTTATATATTTTTTTTTTTTTTACTAGTAATGGCGGCAATTTTTTTTGTGACTGCGACATTATGGCGGACACAGCGGACACTTTTGACACATTTTGGGACCAGTGCTATAAATATGCACTGATTACTGTATAAATGTGACTGGCAGGGAAGGGGTTAACACTAGGGGGCGAGGAAGGGGTTAAATGTATGCCCTGGGAGTGATTACTACTGTGGTGGGGGAGGGGACTGACTGGGGGAGGTGACCGATCTGTGTCCCTATGTACAAGGGACACAGCATCGGTCTCCTCTCTCCCTGACAGGACATGGATCTGTGTGTTTACACACAGATCCATGTCCTTGTCTCTGTACCGGCCGATCGCGGGTATCCGGCGGACATCGCGGCCGCCAGGCACGCGCATCGGCATTACAGTGACGCGCCGGGCACGTGCGCGCCGCCGGCGGCGCTCGCACGCCCCCTAGTGGCCAGAGGAGCGGAGGCCGTAAAAAGACGGCCTCCCGGCATTTAAGAACCACCATGCGGCCGTACATAGTCGTACGGCATGCGCAAGGTGGTTAAAGCTCATGTGCATCATTTTCATTTGTTTACAGACATACATACCTCCATATTACCTTATTATAACCTAACTCAACATGGACTGAACTATTTAGAAATTATTGTTTTAATGTAGGCCATTTTGAAAATCTTTACTGTTGAGACAGAAGAAGTGGTATATTTTTAGTATACTGAGTGCATCTAATTGGATTAAGATAGAATAATAACATTTCCAAGTCACACCACTTACAAGGAACAACGAGCACATCTTGCTATAGCTCTCAATACTAAGCTTGAGATACAGCAAGCATCTAAGGGCAACTCATTATAACCATAATTGAAGGAGACTTTCCTTAGGTGAATGTCTATCTGACTGATTTATTTCCTTTTATTTAATTTCTACAGCTACGCTTCATTTAATTAAATGTTTTTGATACATCTCAACAGCCACTTTAGTCATTCGATGAAACACACAACTTGGTAATTGAGATATGCAGTCGTGTTGTGTTTGGAAAGCAAGGGCGGTTTAGCTGTAATATGCTATCTCCACATGTGTGACACATGTGACTCATTAGCCTTCAGTTCTATTGTCTCCCATTCACTTATTTTTCAAATGACCAGAGAGTACTGAATATATCAAACATGACATTGCATATATGTTGCGTGTAATTAAAGAACCTGTTCTACAAATGCACTTTATTTTATAGTATCCTTTTCTGTGCAAGCAGTTTATCATGAAAATTTATGCTTTCCCAGCTTAGTGTAAACAAGGAAAAGTAAGTTTTTCAATAGTAAATGATGGACAATGGCTTTCAAACGACGGCACTTTGAATACATGTCTTGTTTTTGCTAATTAAACCGTGACATTGGCCTATTAAATTAATCATATTAAAAGTGACCAGGGAAATATGTTTACTTCAAACTCAAAATTTGGTGCAGGGGAATATGCTATTATTTAATTTGCCTTTACTACATATGTAATTTTAGGAGAACGTCAACTGAACCGCCATGAAATTATTCCTTAAGTAAGTCAATGCCAGAATGTTGAATGTAATACAAAAATACAAAACTTTTTTTTCCCCCAGAGGCCTTATGCTTCATTTACTGTTATCTTTCACTCTCTATTTTATCAATATAATTATTTTTTTTTTTTACTGTCTACCTTTATCTATTTATTTTTTTAAAGAAATCACTGTGGCATTTCTTAGTAACTGATAGTAACAGGGAACGGATTGTACCATCCTAGAGCTGCACTATTCTGGATAAAAAGAGCATCACAATTTTTTTGCTTAGAATAAAGATCACGATTCTCGGGATAACATCATCTTTCACATTATACAAAAAAATTGGGCTAACTTTACTGTTTAGTTTTTTTTAATTCATTGAAGTATATTTTTTACTAAAAAAATGTTTTTGAAGGACCGCTGCGCAAATACAGTGTGACATAAAATATTGCAACAATCTCCATTTTCTTCTCTAGGGTCTCTGATAAAATATATATATATATATATATATATGATGTTTGGGGGTTCTAAGTAATTTTCTAGCAAAAAATACATATTTTAACTTGTAAGCAACAAGTGTCAAAAAAGGTTTAGTCTTTAAGTGGTTAAACTGGCCTCATTGCATTGATCTAAAAGAACCAAGAGATACATTGGGGCTGATTTACTAATAACAGTGCGCTGCGCTGGTTCTAACCTTAATTGGTGCGCCGGATAACTCCTTCACTTGGCGCAGGAACCAGCGGCGCATTGTTATAGTAAATACAAATGTCAGCGGCGCTCTATTGAAAATGAATGGTTCCCTATGGGAGCCCATTGATTTGAATAGAGGTCGCCCGGGAAGTCGGATGAAGCGTATCCGACTCGCGGGGCGACTCGTGTGCCGGCTGACACAGGGACAGCGTGACTTTGCCAGGCAACTTGGACACGACCTGAGCGCGTGAAGCCGCCGCTCAAGTCGTGTCCTAGAGGCGACTAGCTGGCCGAGAATGTCTCCAGTGCGATGGCATCGCGCTGGTTCTCGGCAGCCTCGCTGTCCCGTGTTTGGTATGAATCATGAAGGGGAACTCCACGCCAAATTTTAATGAAAAAAACGGCGTGGGGGTTCCCCTCCAGGAGCATACCAGGCCCTTAGGTCTGTTATGGATTTTAAGGGGAACCCCCTAAACGGCCTCTTCCCGACAACCCTGGCCGTTGGTTGTCGGGGTCTGCGGGCAGGGGCTTATCGGAATCCGGGAGCCCCCTTTAATAAGGGGGCCCCAGATCCCGGCCCCCCACCCTATGTGAATGAGTATGGGGTACATCGTACCCCTACCCATTCACCTGGTGGCAAAAAAAGGTAATAAAAAACACAACACAGGTTTTTAAAGTAATTTATTAGGCAGCTCTGGGGGTCTTCCTGCCGGGCGCCCCGCTATCTTCTTCCAGCTCTTTTGCTAGCGGGGTCCTGGGCTTCCTCGTCGTCTTCGGGGTCTTTCTGCCGGGCGCCTTCTTCCGACTTCGGGGGTCTCTTGTTCTGTTCTCCGGTTCTTCTCCCGCTCTCCGGTGCCTTCTCCACGATCTCTGGTTCTTCTCCCGCTCTCCGGTGTCTTCTCCACGATCTCCGGTTCTTTCTGCCTTCTGCCGGGCGCCCCGCTATCTTCTTACAGCTCTTTTGCTAGCGGGGGCCGGTCTTCCTCGTCGCCTTCTTCCCTCTTCTCTTCGCCCGATGTTGCCTCGTCGCTGTCTGGCACTACAATGCTCTGTCCGAGCAGCGGTGCCACTTTTATTGGCATGGGGCGTGGTCACCGGCTGATGCCACCGCTGACCCCACCCCCGTATGATGTCATAGTCCCGGCGAATGATGGGACTGTGACGTGAAACGGGGGCAGGGTCAGCGGTGGCATCACCCGGTGACCACGCCCCATGCCAATATAAGTGGCACCGCTGCTCGGACAGAGCATTGCAGCAGCAGACAGCGACAAGGCAACATCGGGCGAAGAGAAGAGGGAAGAAGGCGACGAAGAAGACTGGCCCCCGCTAGCAAAAGAGCTGTAAGAAGATAGCGGGGTGCCCGGCAGAAGGCAGAAAGAACCGGAGATCGTGGAGAAGACACCGGAGAGCGGGAGAAGAACCGGAGATCGTGGAGAAGGCACCGGAGAGCGGGAGAAGATGGCGAGGAAGCCCGGGACCCCCGCTAGCAAAAGAGCTGGCAGAAGATAGCGGGGCGCCCGGCAGAAAGACCCCCGAAGTCGGAAGAAGACCACCGGAGCTGCCCAATAAATTACTTTTCAAACCTGTGTTGTCTTTTTTATTGACTTATTTTGCCACCAGGTAAATGGGTAGGGGTACGATGTACCCCATACTCATTCACATAGGGTGGGGGGCAGGTATCTGGGGTCCCCCTTATTAAAGGGGGCTCCCTGATTCCGATAAGCCCCCCGCCCACAGACCCCGACAACCAACGGCCAGGGTTGTCGGGAAGAGGCCCTTGTCCCCATGAACATGGGGGCAGGGTGTTTTGGGGTGGGGGGCCGCAGGTCGCCCCCCCTTCCCCCGAAGCACCAAACCCCCATGTTGAGGGCACGCGGTCTGGTACGGTTCAGGAGGGAGGGGGGCCGCTCTCTCGTCCCCCTCTTCCCCTGCGGCCTGCCAGGTTGTCACGTACCTGGTGGTAGACAAGCCCAACGTGCAGGGAGCGGCTTCTCGTAGCCTCTGATCCACGAGGCCCTGGTAGAGTGAACAGGAGCTCGAGAGGCAGAGGGCACAAGTGCCTGACTGGTAAGCTGAGTAGGGGCCTTGACCAGAGGCTGTAGTCCACGGCAAGGTGCAGCAAGAGAACACACGTGGATGAGCAGCAGAGCAGGTGAAGGCAGACCGGGTCAACACTAGCAGGCTGGTTCAGGTACAGGAGCGAGGTCCAAAACGGGAATCAAGTCCAGGCCGGGTCAGTTCGTTGGGCGGGCAGCAATCAGGTTCAGAGGGATATGCAAGAGAGTCGTCAAGGCAAGCCAGGATCAAAAGGGCAGGCAGCAAACAGGATACACAGAGGGAAGCCAGATCAGGTGGGAAGTCCAATAGCAGGGTTTCAAGCAGCAGCGGTCTCAGGGAACGCTGTAGACCAGACAGCACCGGGCAGCATGACAGAGCAGTTTAAATACCCGATTCTGGCGCCAAGCGCCGTCACCGTGTGCGCGCTCGCTCCCGCGTGCCCGCGCGTCGGTTGCGCTATCGCGCACGCGCATGCGCCGGACAGTTCTTCCAAAGGCAGGCATTCTTCGAAGGCTGCTGTTGCCGGGCAGATTACGTAAGTGCCTTTCCTGACATTGCCCCCTCCAACGGGCAGCCTCTGGATGCCCAACTGGGCCATCCTACCTGGGTGGGATCTTTTGAAGGCCAGAATTAGTCTCTCTGCGTGAATGTTAGTCTCTGGTTCCCAGGAATTTTCTTCCGGGCCATAGCCCTTCCATTTCACCAAGTACTGGGTTTGGTTGCGCCTTCTCCTGTAGTCTAGGATGGACTCAACCTCGAACTCTTCCTCCCCATTGATGAGTACTGGTTCTGGGGGGCCTATGCCTCGATTGGAGAATGGATCCGGAACTGCAGGTTTGAGTAGGGCCACATGGAACACCGGCTGTATCCGGAAGGATTCTGGCAGTTTTAACTCGTAAGCCACATCGTTGATCCTTCTTAGAACAGGGAAGGGACCCACAAATTTAGGGCCCAATTTCTTGGAAGGGCACACCAACTTCAAGTTCACAGTAGACAGCCAGACTTGGTCTCCGTGTACCAGGTTAAGCTCCCCCTCCTCCTCCTGTCGAATATCTCCTTATTATATTCTTGGGTCCTTGCCATTGTTTCTTGTAATAATTTGTTGTTGTTGTTAAAAAAGTTCAGAGTCTCTTGGGCGGCTGGAACTGCACACTCCAGTATATTATTGGATAGGAACAAGGGGTGAAAACCGTAGTTTGCAAAGAACAGGGACTGTTTGGTAGCCGAGTGGACAGAGTTGTTATACGCAAATTCGGCAAGAGGTAGTAAGGGTACCCAATCGTCTTGAGAAAAGCCTGAAAAACAGCGTAAATATTGTTCAAGCGTCTGATTGGTTCGTTCAGTCTGCCCATTGGTCTGAGGGTGATAAGCCGAGGAAAAGCACAGGTCAATCTTTAAGGATCCGCAAAGTGCTCTTCAAAATCTGGACGTAAACTGTACCCCCCGATCGGATACGATGTTAGAAGGAATACCGTGCAGCCTTACTATTTTCCTGATGAACAGTTTTGCGGTTTCGGGAGCGGAAGGTGTGCCTCTCATGGGTAGGAAATGGGCCATTTTAGACAGTCTGTCTACTACCACAAAAATGGTAGTGCAATTTTCGGATGGTGGTAACTCAACAATAAAATCCATGGAAATCATTCTCCAGGGTCTTTCTGGAATGGGTAGGGGTTTTAATAGTCCCCATGCTTTGGCCTTGCTGCCCTTGTTTTGAGTACAAGTGGTGCATGAATCTACATAGTCTCTACAGTCCTTCAACAGGTGAGGCCACCAAAACATGCGCTGAAGGAGTTCAGATGTCTTGCGTATACCGAAATGGCCGGCCAGTTCATGGTCATGGCAAGATTTAAGGACCTTGACCCGTACTTGCTGGGGTACGAAAATTCTGTCCTGGAACCATAGCAGGTCATCTCTCCGCTGTAAGGTAACGTCCGGTAGGTGTAATTCACTTGTATAAGCCCGTTTGATCTGAGACAGTAAGTCTTCTTGTAATAAAATAAAGTTTCCAGGAGTCAGGATGGTGTCCGGGAGTGAAGAGGTTTGTGGTTCACTGAACATCCGGGAAAGTGCGTCAGGTTTTGTGTTTTTTGACCCGGGCCTGTAGGTAATGTGGAATGAGAACCTGGTAAAAAAGAGTGCCCACCTAGCCTGACGTGGTCTCAGTCTCTTGGCGACTTTCAAGTACTCCAGGTTCTTGTGGTCTGTGTAGACCAAAATGGGGTGTGCTGCCCCCTCCAACAAGTAGCGCCATTCTTCCAGTGCTGCCTTAATTGCGAGTAATTCTCTGTCCCCGACATCGTAGTTCCTTTCTGCTTCGGACAACTTACGAGAAAAGAACACAGAGGGAAGCCGGATCAGGTGGGAAGTCCAATAGCAGGGTTTTAAGCAGCAGAGGTCTCAGGGAACGCTGTAGACCAGACAGCACCGGGCAGCATGACAGAGCAGTTTAAATACCCGATTCTGGCGCCAAGCGCCGTCACCATGTGCGCGCGCGCGCTCCCGCGTGCGCATCGGTTGCGCTATCGCGCACGCGCATGCGCCGGACAGTTCTTCCAAAGGCAGGCATTCTTCTAAGGCTGCTGTTGCCGGGCAGATTACGTAAGTGCCTTTCCTGACACAGGTTGAGTGCTCGGATAAAGGGTCTGGTGTGTATTTTTAGGGGACCCCACGCTAATTTTTTTTGTTTTTGGCACGGGGTTCCCCTTAAAATACATGCCAGACCTGAAGGGCCAGGTATGGACTCTGGGGGGACCCCCACGCCATATTTTTTTCCTCTTTGGGGGGGTCCCTTTTGAATCCATACTAGACCCAAGGGCCTGATATGGACCTGGGGGGGGACCCCACGCTGTTTTTTTCTAGTTAATTTTTTTGAACCGGCATTTTTTTTTTACATTTCCTTTAACAACCAGCTATAAACAGGTAAAACAAAAAATCGCCGCAAAATTTCAGTACTTGCGTTTTGGATGCGGGTCCATTGAATTCTATTACATCCAAAACACTGTTTTTGGCCTGGCAAAAAAAATCTGCAGTTGCGTTTGAAAATCGTTTTTCACAAAGCCTAAAAATGCCTTCAGATGCCAAAGATTTCCATGTTTCAGACGTGGTACCAGCGTTTAGCCGCATTTTAGTTTAGAAGCGTTTTTAAAAGTGACCTATTTTTTTACATTGATAAACTCCAAATTTATGGCAAATGAGGAAAAACCATAATATATATATATATATATATATATATATATATATATATATATATATATATAAATGAAATTGCTTCCATTGCATTGTGGACAATCCACAACTTGGGGCAGCTGACGTGGCAAGTGGACAATCCACAACTTGTGGCAAGTGATGTGGCAAGTGACACGCTAAATACAACTACACTGCTGCTCTCAGCTGCTGATATCACTCTGGTCTCACAAAATAGCTAAAATCGTAAATAATACTGTTTTTGGAGCTTAGGGCGGCTCCTTATCATATACACGCAAATGTGGTAAAACACGGCATGCAAACGCCACAAAGCGCGCCTTTCTAAACGCCACTTTCAACCTTAGTTTTGAACACTTTGCACCAGCGTCCCGTCTACATGGGGCCTAAAAACACCTATGCCATTTACAGCTCAAAAACGCCATGGTGGCCATGAGGCCATAGGCTAACATGGAGAGATGTTTTTAAGCTGCAAAAAACGCTCAAACAAGCGGCTGGAAAAACGTCCGTGTGCATGTAGCCTTATATTAACCACTTGCGCACTGCCCAGACCAAGTTTCACATTTCAGCGCTGATGCACTTTCAATGACAATTGCGCGCTCATACAACGCTGTAACCCAATGAAAATTTATTATTTCTTGGCACACAAATAGAGCTTGCTTTTGGTGCTATTTGATCACCTTTGTGTTTTTTTTTGTTTTTTTTCTATAAATACAAAAGACCGAGTTAAAAAAAAAAAAATGGATATTTTAACCACTTCAGCACTGGGCCTATTCTGGCACTTCTCTCCTTCATGTAAAAATCATAAATTTATGGTTATAAAATTACTTCAAAACACCAAACATTATATATGTTTTTGGAGCAGACACCCTAGGGAATAAGATGGCGGTCATTGCAAATTTTTATCTCGCTCGGTATTTGCGCAATAAATTTTCAAACGCCTTTTTTTTGCTAAAGATATTACAAAACAGTAAAGTTAGGCCAATTTTTTGGTATAATGTGAAAGATGTTGTTATGCTGAGTAAATAGATACCTAACACGTCACGCTTTAAAATTGCGCACACTCATGGAATGACACCAAACTTCAGTAATTAAAAATCTCCCTAGGCGATGCTTTAAATTTTTTTACACGTTACCATTTTGGCATTACAGAGGAGGTCTAGTGCTAGAATTGTTGCACTCGTTCTAACGCACGCAGCAATAACTCACATGTGTGGTTTGAACGGCGTTTACATATGTGGGCGGGACTTACATGTGTGTTCGCTTCTGAGCGCGAGCTACCGGGGACATGGGCGTTTTTTCTTATTTTTGCTTATTTTTTTAATTTAGTTTTTTTACTTTTTTGTATTTCTTACTCTTTTTTTAACTTTTTTTTTTTGGATCACTTTTATTCCTATTACAAGGAATGTAAACATCCCTTGTAATAGGAATGTGTGTGACAGGTCCTCTTTATGGAGAGATGCGGGGTCAATAAGACCCCACATCTCTCCTCCAGGCTGGAAAGCATGATATTGGTCCAAAAAAATCACCAATCTCATGCTGACAGCCGAGATCACGGCTTGGTTAACATACAGGAACACGGCGTGATGTCATAATGTCGCGCCCGGGCCTCCGACGGTCATAGAGATGACTGGTGACCATCTGGTCACCAGTCATCTCCAAATCGTTCTCCGAGCCCAAGATGGCACGGGAGAGCCCAGAGAAGCACCGGATGGCGGCAAGAGGGGGGGGAACGTCCCCTCCCGCCGCCTATAAGAACGATCAAGCAGCGGAACTGCCACTATGATCATTTTTATTGTGCACAGAATCGCGGGCTGAAAAGAATGATATCTGAATGATGCCTGCAACTGCAGGCATCATTCACATGTCACTGCACAAAGCCAAGGATGTCATTTGACAGTGGGCGGTAGGAAACTGGTTAATATTTTTAAAAAAGGTAATTTTTCTTCTTCATTGATGTACACTGATGAGACTGCACTGATGGGCACAGATAAGGTGGCAAGGGTGGGCACTAAGAGGTGGCATTGCTAGTTGGCACTGGTGGGCAGTGAGAAGTGGCACTGCTAGGTGGCAATGATAGTTGGCAGTGATGGGCACTGATAGGCAGCACTGCTAGGTGGCAATGACAGTTGGCAGTGATGGGCACTGATTGGCACCGGTGGTGGGCATTGATAGGTGGCACTGGCAGGGGCTACTAATTGTCACAGATGACGCAGAATTGCCTCTTCCTCTTCGGGCCCCATGTCCCTTGCACATAAGCCGGTGATTGCCTTTTTTTTATGCTCACGCTGTCAGCACAAGGAGAAAACAAAAACTATTACCCAGCTTTTGTTTACATCACGTGATCAGCTGTCATTTGCTGACAGCTGATCACATGGTAAAGGGCAGGGATCGGCCCCTTACTCGGATCTTACATCACCCGAGTCTCAGTGACTCCGTGACCACAGCGCGCGCACACAAAGGGGAGGACGTTTATTGACGGACTCCCGGCAATTGAGGACCATGCTGTGGCCGTCGATCAGTTATAGCGCTGATCTCAAGTGATTAAAGAGGGTCTAAATGGGCCATTGACATGCATCACATTTCAACTTAGGAATGAGTCTTTGAAAAGTTAACTAAATAATTTGGCCACTTTATCCTTCCAAATAATTCACTTTCTGTCACATAGCCACACAGGAAGTGAGGGAAAATCCCTCCCAATGTCTTTCCTTGGGGCACACAGGTCAGTCTAAATACTTTCCCCATTATGCACTCCAGCATATTGCGGGGTACACCACAAATTATTAGGTAGTTTGGACTTTGGGGTTTATTTACTAAAGGCAAATCTACTTTGCACTACACGTGCACTTGCTGTATATCTGAGGGGGACATGCAAGCAAAAAAAAACCCACCATCTTTGCTTTTACATGATCGTAACATCCAATCACCAGTACTTTCCCTCAGATTTTCAGCAGCTACACTTTTACTGCAGAGTGGATTTGTCTTTACTAAACCCCAAACTATACAATGATTTGGGGTGTACACAACAAAGTGCTAGAGTGCAATTTGCTTAATGGGGACACTAGTTAGATTGATCTGTGTGTCCCCAAGAAAAGACATTGGTAGGGTTTTACCTTCACTTCCTGTTTAGCTGTGTGACAGGAAGTGAAGCCAATTTTAAGAAAAGGAGGCGAAACTACAAAAAAAACACACACACGCAGGGGTTCTAACACTTACTTCGTTTCCCTCAAAATGCCCACAATTAGAATTGTATTGCCTTGAGCTATTTTTAAGTGCAGTGCTCTAATTTAGTGCTTCTCAAGTACCCCCAACAGTCCATGTTTTCAGGTTTTCATTCATCTTGCACATGTGCTTTAAATCACAGTCAATGGTTTTGATTTTTGGACAACAATTCTCGATAAGATAAATTCACAAAACATGTCCTGTTGGGGGTACTTGAGGACTGAGGCTGAGAACCACTGCAGTAAAAAAGGAAAATTGAATACTTACCGCTCTGTATTTTTCATTTCCTGGTGACTATCCATGACAGCACACAATCCATGCATATGCTAGCATGAAGGCACCAGGGTAGACAAATCACACCTGTTTTGTTTTGACATGCCAATCAGCTGTCACATTTGTTGCAAAGAAAACACAAAACAAACATCAAAACTTTGCATCAAATTTTATTGGTCAACAAAACAAAAGGGAAGGCAAAATAAAAAACATGGTCAATTTGAAACAGTTAAGCCCCGTACACACGATCGGATAACGTATGGATTTTTGTCCGATGGATTTGTCCATCGGAAATCCGATGAAACTGTTTTTCATCAGTCTTGCCCACACACCATCAGTCAAAAAACCGACCGTTCCAAACGCGGTGACGTAAAACACTCCGATGAGCCGAGAAAAATGAAGTTTAATGCTTCTGAGCATGCGTCGACTTGATTCTGAGAATGCGTGGGTTTTTGATCCGATGGACTTGCCCATAGACGATCTGAGTTTTCGATCGGTTTTTTATCCATCGGGAAAATTTAAAACATGTTCTATTTTTTCCAACCGATGGAAAAAAGACAGATGGGTACCATACACGATCGGTTGGTCTGATAAAAACCATCCATCGGACGGTTTTCATCAGTCAAACCGATCGTGTGTACGGGGCTTTACAGACTCAACATCTTGAGAAATACTGTATTTGGCCAAAAAAAAATGCAGCACAGACAATTACCGTATTTTTCGCTCTATAAGACGCACCTCACCATAAGACGCACCTAGGTTTTAGAGGAGGAAAACAAGAAAAAAAATATAGTCTGAACTAAATGGTCTACTAAAATATTTACTAGCGCCCATGAAATGCAGCCTGACCATTGCCAATAATGCAGCCTGACCATTGCCATTATTGCAGCCTGACCTGTGCCACTACAAGTCCCAGCAAAGCAGGTTGCCATATTTCAGCCCCTCCACAGAGGCACTACAAGTCCCAGCAAAGCAGGTTGCCATATTTCAGCCCCCCACAGAGGCACTACAAGTCCCAGCAGAGCAGATTGCCATATTTCAGCCCCCCCACAGAGGCACTACAAGTCCCAGCAGAGCTGGTTGCCATATTTCAGCCCCCCCACAGAGGCACTACAAGTCCCAGCAGAGCAGATTGCCATATTTCAGCCCCCCACAGAGGCACTACAAGTCCCAGCAGAGCAGATTGCCATATTTCAGCCCCCCACAGAGGCACTACAAGTCCCAGCAGAGAAGGCTGTCACCACTCCTCCAAACACAGCATTAGGAGACTGCACAGCCTTCCATCCACTCCTCCCCACTCTCCCCTTACAATAGTTTCCTACCTGAGTCTGGGCGGCATGTCGCGCTGCATTGTGGGGCAGTGGACATGATTTTCCCTTCTCTCAAGACATGTCCCGGCTCCCAGACCCCGGTGTTCTGTATACCGTGATTCTCATACCTGCAGCACACAAGGCTGCAGATCACTGGCCAGGCAGTCACCTCCGTGGCTGAAGCAATAAGCTGGGCATCGGTGCGGGAGGAGGCCGTGGGAACCAGGACTCCGGAGTACAGGTTGGGGGGAGGGGGGGGGTTTGTGCGGGGTGGTGGCTTTTTTTTGCCAGCAGTGGCGAGGGGGCGTTGACAGCGGCGGCGGGGGGCGGAGCCTGATGTACATTCGGACCATAAGACGCAGAGACATTTTTCCTCATGTTTTTGGGGGAAAAAAGTGCGTCTTATGGTCCGAAAAATACGGTAAATCAAAGTGAACAAACAACACACATTAACAACATCAGAATTATTTCAGGGGAACATTTTCCCCACACAAAAAAATACAATCCACAAAAGTTAACCAATCACCTGTTTTGCAAAGACATAACAAATAAAATGCATGTGTTACAAACTCGATAAGGACACCAACATGTACATTTTACCCCCCCCCCCCCCCCACACACACACACTTGCCTCTTCTCAGGGCAAACGAACGAATGTTCCCTCTGAGCTTTATATAACATATGTTTGTGTGCTAATGAGGCAATTGAAAACACATGCACAGTCCATGAAACACCCAAAATGCAAGTTCACTCAGGCTGGGTTCACACTAGTGCGACACGACAGCCGTCCTACTTTGGATCCGACTTTGCCCTGCGACATGAAGCCGACATATGTCCGACTTTCAATGAACGGGGATCCGACTTGGATCCCCGCCAATATCAGGCACTGTGTTTGGTATGAATCTTGAGGGGGAACTCCAGGCCAAATTTTAAATTAAAAAAAAACGGCATGGGTTCCCCTCCAGAGGCATACCAGGCCCTTGGGTCTGGTCTGGATTTGAACGGGCGCCCCTACGCCGAAAAGACGGCGTGGGGGTCCCCCCAAAGTCCAAACCAGACCCTTATCTGAGCATGCAACCTGGCAGGCCGCAGGGGAAGAGGGGGGAAAAGAGAGCGGCCCCCCCTCCCTCCTGAACCGTACCAGGCCACATGCCCTCAACATGGGGGGTTTGGTGCTCTGGGGCAGGGGGGCGACCTGCGGCCCCCCCACCCCAGAGCACCCTGCCCCCATGTTGATGAGGACAGGGCCTCTTCCCGACAACCCTGGCCGTTGGTTGTCGGGGTCTGCGGGCGGGGGGCTTATCGGAATCCGGGAGCCCCCTTCAATAAGGGGGCCCCCGGCCCCCCCACCCTATGTGAATGAGTATGGGTACATCGTACCCCTACCCATTCACCTGGTGGAAAAAAATTGCAATAAAAAAACACTACACAGGTTTTTAAAGTAATTTATTACACAGCTCCGGGGGTCTTCTTCCGACTCCGGCGCTCTTCTTCCGACTTCCGGGGGTCTTTTTCGACTTCGGGGGTCTCCGGTGTCGTCTCCGCGCTCTCCGGTTCTTTCTTCCGCCGGGCCTCCGCTAACTTCTTTTTAGCTCTCTTGCTAACAGAGGCCCGGTCTTCCCATTGTCTCGTCCGGCTCTCCGTTGTCCTTCTGCCGGCCCCTCCACTAACTTCTTCGTAGCTCTTTCACTAGTGGAGGGGCCGGGCTTCCCGTCGCTGTCGCTGTCGGCTTCTTCTTCCCTCTTCTCCTCCTCGATGTTGACGCATCGCTTCCTCCCGCTGTAATACTGGCTCTCCGCTCCGCATTAATATAGGCTTCTCATGACGTCACAGTCACATGTTCCCATGACGTCACAGTCACATGCTCCGGGGCCATGTGCCCCGGAACATGTGACTGTGACGTCATGAGAAGCCTATATTAATGCGGAGCGGAGAGCCAGTATTACAGCGGGAGGAAGCGACGCGTCAACATCGAGGAGGAGAAGAGGGAAGAAGAAGCCGACGGCGACAGCGTCGGGAAGCCCGGCCCCTCCACTAGCGAAAGAGCTACGAAGAAGTTAGTGGAGGGGCCGGCAGAAGGACAACGGAGAGCCGGACGAGACAACGGGAAGACCGGGCCTCTGTTAGCAAGAGAGCTAAAAAGAAGTTAGCGGAGGCCCGGCGGAAGAAAGAACCGGAGAGCGCGGAGACGACACCGGAGACCCCCGAAGTCGAAAAAGACCCCCGGAAGTCGGAAGAAGAGCGCCGGAGTCGGAAGAAGACCCCCGGAGCTATGTAATAAATTACTTTAAAAACCTGTGTAGTGTTTTTTATTGCAATTTTTTTCCACCAGGTGAATGGGTAGGGGTACGATGTACCCCATACTCATTCACATAGGGTGGGGGGGCCGGGGCCCCCTTATTGAAGGGGGCTTCCGGATTCCGATAAGCCCCCCGCCCGCAGACCCCGACAGCCAACGGCCAGGGTTGTCGGGAAGAGGCCCTGTCCTCATCAACATGGGGGCAGGGTGCTCTGGGGTGGGGGGGCCGCAGGTCGCCCCCCCCGCCCCAGAGCACCAAACCCCCCCATGTTGAGGGCATGTGGCCTGGTACGGTTCAGGAGGGAGGGGGGGCCGCTCTCTCGTCCCCCCTCTTCCCCTGCGGCCGGCCAGGTTGTGTGCTCGGATAAGGGTCTGGTTTGGATTTTGGGGGGATCCCCCACGCCGTTTTTTCGGCGTAGGGGTGCCCCTGCAAATCCAGACCAGACCCAAGGGCCTGGTATGCTCCTGGAGGGGGAACCTACACCAGTTTTTTATTTAAAATTTGGCCTGGAGTTCCCCCTCAAGAGCAGTACAGCACAAGTTGCATGCCAAAGTCGGACCATGCAAGAATGCAGTCCGACTTTGATCCGACTTCAATGATAGTCAATGGGCTGAAGTCGGATCAAAGTCGGACCAAAGTAGTACAGGGAGCATTCTCAAAGTCGGACCGACATGTGTCGGACCAGTTAAGACGGCTCCCATAGGGAAACATTGATTTTCACACGTCATGCGACATGAGCTCCCAATGTCGGAGCGTTTGTCGCCCCAGTGTGAACCAGGCCTCTATGTAGAGACTGAAATTCAAAGTGGCTACACCTGTTAAGGATGTCCTTCAATTACTAACCCATAAAAACACTCTCTGAGTGAGCATGCCCAGAAATATCCAGGCGCTGTTCACACACAAAAAGCACCCAAAAAAAATCTAACAGGCTGGGCATGTGCAGAACAACACCAATGCAGCTAGCAGAAAATATTGCCCCCCCGTCCAAAATTAAGCACATCATCCAGCATGCTACAAAATTAGAGATGGGACAATCACCCCCCCACCAACAAATACCATTGCAGTCTATGGGAACTGTTCAACTGACATGTTAATTTTGCTAGTCCCCACTTGGCTGGCTTATCTTCTAGTTATTGGCCTTAAAATGGGGGCCCAGGTCCCACCCTAAGGGACATATATCAATGTCACCAATTTGGAAAACACCAAAAACAAAACAAAGAGAAGTGCCTTTAAATATGACAAATTGCTTAAGGGCCATTTCACACCACATGCAGTGCATTGCGTTTTTTATGCATCCAAAATGCATGGAAAGTTGGTTATATGGTTCTAAATGGCAGTGTTTGTTCCAGTGCGTTCCAGTTCCACCAAAAAAGTAGAACATGCTGCATTTCACCTGCACTGGACTGTACTGGAACGCATCAAAACGCATCATGAACGCACTGGAACGCACAGGAACACACCTAAATGCACCAAAAACGCACTGGAACACACTTGTCCTTATCTATGGTTAATAAAAAAGAGGGGTGAAAAAAAAGCACTGGACTGCATCAAAAACGTACCAAAAATGCACTGGAACGCATGAAAAATGTGCATGCAGAAAAGCACCTGGAACGCATCCTGGATTGTGTTTCTATGGTGTGAACTGGCCCTAGTTCACACTATAGAAACGCAGTCTGGATGCGTTCCAGGTGCTTTTCTGCATGCGCGTTTTTGACACATTCCAGTGCATTTTTGATGCGTTTTTGATGCAGTCCAGTGTTTTTTTCCCCCTCTTTTCACTTAGGACAAGTGTGTTGCAGTGCGTCTTTGGTGCATTTAGGTGCGTTCCGGTGCATTCCAGTGCATTTTTGGTACGTACCGTTGCGTTTTTGATGTGTTTTACTGAGGTCCAGTACAGTTTTGTACCTAAAAAATGCAGCATGACCATTTTTTTTTTTTGCTTTCTAAAACGTACTGGAACGGACTGCAGTGGTGTGAACTATGCCATTGGCATTAATGTGATCAACTTTCTTTGCGTTTTTCATGCATCAAAAAAACGCACTGCACTGCATCCGGTGTGAACTGGCCCTAAATATCATACCTGGGGGGTGTCTATAGTATGCCTGTAAAGTAGCGCATGTTTTCCATGTTTATAACAGTTCGAGAGCAAAATGAAATTTCTAAAGTAAAATAATAGTCATTTAAAAGTCCTTGCGGCTGTAATGAATTGCTGGTTCCCGTCAATACAGATAAAAGTCATTGAATGTCTTTGATTACACAAAAAACAAAAGTGTGGGGGTCCCCCAAATTCCATTACCAGGCCCTTCAGGCCTGGAATGGATATTAAGGGGAACCCCGCTGCAATTTTTTTTTTTAAATGACGTGGGGTTCCCCCCAAATATCCATACCAGGCCCTTCAGATTTGGCATGGATTTTAAGGGGAACTCCACCCCAAATTTAAAAAAAAATGGCGTGGAGTCCCCCAAAAATCCACACCAGACCCTTATCCGAGCACATAACCTGGCCGGCCGCAGGAAAAGAGGGGGGGACGAGAGAGCACCCCCCTCCTGAACCGTACCAGGCCACATGCCCTCAACATGGGGAGGATGTCCCCATGTTGATGAGGACAAGGGCCTCATCCCCACAGCCCTTGCCCGGTGGTTGTGGGGGTCTGCGGGCAGGGGGCTTATCGGAATCTGGAAGACCCCTTTAACAAAGGGGACCCCCAGATCCCGGGCCCCCCCTATGTGAAATGGTAATGGGGTACAAATGTTATGTGCTCGGATAAGGGTCTGGTGTGGATTTTTGGGGGGACACCACACCATTTTTTTTTTATTTGGGGTGGAGATCCCCTTAAAATCCACACCAGATCTGAAGGGTCTGGTATGGATATTTAGGGGGAACCCCACGTCATTTTTAAAAAATGTTTACAGCGGGGTTCCCCTTAATATCCATTCCAGACCTAAAGGGCCTGGTAATGGAATTTGGGGGACCCCCACGCTTTTTTTTGTGGTTAGCAAAGACTTTCTATGACTTTTCTCTATATTGCCGGGAGCCGACAATTTATTACATCCGCGGGTGCTTTTAAATGCCTTTTTTTCCCTTTAGAAATGTAATTTTGCTGGCGCAATGGAAAGTTCAGAGCTGCGCCTGTTCAACTTATGCAAATTAGTTTATGTGACTTGACATTTACTAAGATTTTGCCGGCGCAGTGTCTTGGCGCGTTTGAACCATTGAAATTCCCGCGCTGAGCTCAAAAAAACCTCTCGCAGCTCGAATCGTACTTGCTGGCGCAGCGGGCTGGTTTTGAAAAAGTTACTTTATCACTCAATTTTGGGCATATTAGTTATTTGGGCAGGTGTCACTATACTTCCTCACATCACCCCACATCACCCCCATTATATTCTCACTTCCAGCTTCTTTATATTTAGTGTTTAACATGCCGTGCACCAGGTTCATAGTGGCGCACTGAGCGCCTCCTCCCGTCCGCCGACAACACTATAGTAAATGGGAAATAGGGCTGCGATACCGGCGCTAATGTTTTGTAAATACCAAAACAGCCATTGCGCACGCAGATGCGCCAATACTCATGGCGCAAATATTTCGTAAATCAGCCCCATTGTTTCATTGTTTCTCTTTATCGCTGTTGATAAACATTTACCGACTGAGTTTTTTTTTTTCTTTTGACAGCTCTGAGCAGAGAACTGTTCTGCACTTGTTTAACTTGAATGATAAATTGTGCAGCTCTGTACCATCCTAAAATAAGGGTGGTTATTTATACTAATAGTGTGTTACATTTTCCAGCTCTTCCTAGCTACAGAAGCTACAGAAGCATGCATAAGAATACCAATGCCAAATCAGTCTCTTTAGGGATCTCCAGAAAGCCTCATGCAACAATTTTCTTGAAGTGATCTCACAAGACATACCTATTCAATGCTGTCTTTGCAGAGTCAGCAGACAACATACACAGAACTAGGGATGAGCTTCGAGTTCGAGTCGAACTCATGTTCGACTCGAACATTGCCTGTTCGCCCGTTCGCCGAACAACGAACAATTTGGGGTGTTCGCGGCAAATTCGAAAAGTCTATGGGAGAAATCTAAAGTACTAATTATAAAGGCTTATATGCAAGTTATTGTCTTAAAAAGTGTTTGGGGACCTGGGTCCTGCCCCAGGGGACATGTATCAATGCAAAAAAAAGTTTTAAAAACGGCCGTTTTTTTAGGAGCAGTGATTTTAATAATGCTTAAAATGAAAAAATAAAAGTGAAATATTCCTTTAAATTTCGTACCTGGGGGGTGTGTATGATATGCATGTAAAGTGGCACATGTTTCCCGTGCTTAGAACTGTACCTGCATAAAGTGTAATTTTTGAAGGAAAAAAAGTCATTTAAAACTCACTCGCGGCTATTAATGAATTGTCGGCTTTTATCAATACATAGAAAAGTCATTGATAAAAAAAAAAAAAAAAAAGCGTGGGGGTTCCCCCAAATTCAATTACCAGGCCCTTTAGGTCTGGAATGGATATTAAGGGGAACCCCGCCGCAAATTACAAAACAAAAAGGCGTGGGGTTCCCCCTAAATATCCATACCAGGCCCTTGAGATCTGGCATGGATTTTAAGGGGAACTCCACCCCAAATTAAAAAAAAAATGGCGTGGAGTCCCTCCAAAAATCTATACCAGACCCTTATCCGAGCACGCAACCTGGACGGCCAAAGGGGAAGAGGGGGGGACGAGAGAGCGGCCCCCCTCCCTCCTGAACCGTACCAGGCCACATGCCCTCAACATGGGGAGGATGTCCCCATGTTGATGGGGACAAGGGCCTCATCCCCACAACCCTTGCCCGGTGGTTGTGGGGGTCTGCGGGTGGGGGGCTTTTCGGAATCTGGAAGACCCCTTTAACAAAGGGGACCCCCAGATCCCAGCCCCCCCTATGTGAATTGGTAAGGGGTACTTTGTACCCCTACCATTTCACGAAGAAAGTGTCAAAAAATGTAAATAAAAACACACACTTTGGAAAAATCCTTTATTAAAAAATAAAAATAAAAATATTCCAGCAATGAAATCCAGTGTCCCGCGGCGATCCCGATGTCCAGCGCTGTCCGTCATTGGTTGTGCCTGTGCGGACCTGATGGGGAATTTCCTCCGCTGTGTTTTAAATGTATAGACCCGCCCCTTCTAAAGTTCCCCATCAGGCCGCTCTCTCGTCCCCCCCTCTTCCCCTGCGGCCGGCCAGGTTGCGTGCTCGGATAAGGGTCTGGTATGGATTTTTGGGGGGACTCCATGCCATTTTTTTAAAAATTTGGGGTGGAGTTCCCCTTAAAATCCATGCCAGATCGCAAGGGCCTGGTATGGATATTTAGGGGGAACCCCACGCCATTTTTTTTTTATTTGCGGCAGGGTTCCCCTTAATATTCATTCCAGACCTAAAGGGCCTGGTAATTGAATTTGGGGAACCCCCACGTTTTTTTTTTATCAATGACTTTTCTATGTATTGATAAAAGCCGACAATTCATTAATAGCCGCAAGTGAGTTAAATGACTTTTTTTCCTTCAAAAATGACACTTTGCGCAGGGGCAGTTCTAAGCACGGGAAACATGCGCGACTTTACATGCATATCATACACACCCCCCAGGTAAGAAATTTAAAGGAATATTTCACTTTTATTTTTTCATTTTAAGCATTATTAAAATCACTGCTCCCGTAAAAACGTCTATTTTTTAAAACTTTTTTTGCATTGATACATGTCCCCTGGGGCAGGACCCGGGTCCCCAAACACTTTTTAGGACAATAAATTGCATATTAGCCTTTATAATTAGCACTTTAGATTTCGAACGTTCGAGTCCATTGTATTTAATAAGGTTCTAAAGTTCACACGAACATTCTGTCTGTTCGCAGGTTCTGGTGCGAATCGAACAGGGGGGTGTTCGGCTCATCCCTGCACAGAACAATATTGCTCCCTGGTTTTAGCTTTAAAGTTGAAAATACAAAGTGCTGTTGAGACTGGTTTTCTTTAAAACATAAACTGAAGTCCAGTGTTTTCCAAGGTTTACAATATATACCACCCGTTGCAGGATTTCAGTAGACAATTATGTAGACATAATTTCAGGTTCAGTAGACAAATTTGCTCTGTAGAACTGTGAACACAGTGGGGTACCAAAGGATATGTAACCCACAGTATTGCACAATACCTTGGCCTTACCTTGTTAAAGAAAGGGGAGTTGGGTGATCTGTTCCTTATGGTTATTGGCATTTATGACTCAGGCCGTAGGGTTCAATATTGAGTTGGCCCACCCTTTGCAGCTATAACAGCTTCAACTCTTCTGGGAAGGCAATCCACAAGGCTTAGGAGTGTGTCTATGGGAATGTTTGACCATTCTTCCAGAAGCACATTTGTGAGGTCAGGCACTGATATCAGACGAGAGGGCCTGGCTCGCAGTCTACACTTCTTATCCATCCCAAAGGTGTTCTATTGGGTTTAGGTCAGTCAAGTTCCTCCACCCCAAACTCGCTCATCCATGTCTTTATGGACCTTGTTTGAGCACTGGTGCGCAGTCATATTGGAACAGGTAGGGTCAACCCCAAACTGTTCCCACAAAGTTGGGAGGTATGAAATTGCCAAAATGTCTTAGTATGCTGACATTTTAAGAGTTTCCTTCACTGAAACTAAGGGGCCAAGCCCAACCCCTGAAAAACAACCCACACCATAATCCCCCCTCCACCAAGTGATTTGGACCAGTGCACAAAGCAACGTCTATAAAGACATGGATGAGTGAGTCTGGGGTGGAGAAACTTGACTGGCCTGCCAGAATAGTTGAAGCTATTATAGCTGCAAAGGGTAGACCAACTCAATAGTGAACCCTATGGACTAAGACTGGGATGCCATTAATTGCTTGCCGACTGCCGGCCGTCGATTGACAGTGGCAGAATGGCATTCCTGTGTGAATCGCCGTAGCTGTACAGCGGGCGCTTTAAGGAGTATAGGGGGCACATGCGCGTGCCCACCGCATCCTTAAGGAGCCAATGCATGTGCCCGGCGGTCGCGATCGCGATGTCCGCCAGGCACCCACAAACGCTCCTGATAGAGCGAGAACGGGGATTTGTGTGTAAACACATAAATCCACGTTCTGTAAGGGGAGAGAAGACAGATTGTGTGTTCTTAGTATATAGGAACAACGGTTGCTCTCCTCCCCAAGTCAGTCCCATCACCCCACAGTTAGAAAACATACTGAGGGTACACATTTAACCCCTTGATCACCCCCTAGTGTTAACCCCCTTCCCTGCCAGTGACATTTATACAGTAAACAGTGCATTTTTATAGCACTGATCGCTGTATAAATGTCAATGGTCCCAAAAATGTGTCAAAAGTGTCCGATCTGTTCGCCGCAATGTCGCAGTCCCGATAAAAATCGCAGATCGCCACCATTACTAGTAAAACAAAAATGCCATAAATCTATCCCCTATTTTGTAGATGCTATAACCTTTGCGCAAACAAATAAATATATGCTTATTGCGATTTTTTTGCTCTTCTTTTGTTTATAGCGCAAAATAGCCGCACAACCGCACAATTGTCAGTTAAAGTGACTTAGTGCCATATGGCCATATGGCCATATGGCCATATGGCCAAAAAATGGCTTGGTCAGGAAGGGAGTAAATCCTTCCGGGTCTGAAGTGGTTAAAGTTCATGTGTGTGTAAAGGCAGGTGTCTCAATACTTTTGGTAATATAGTGTATGTATCCATCTTGGGGAGTTTTTTCTTTAGTTCCTGTCCCCCCGTTAACATAGCAAGAAATAATCGGGGAATCACACCAGATGCAAAGAAAGAAAATTTATTTTTCAAGTAGAGTGGAGATGGATTGAAAGTGCTGCCATGTTTTATAGCTGTCTTTTCCCCATTAAGAAGATTTACTTTCATATACCTTCTTGGTGACACTGTGTGTCAGGGTATGAGAGTGTGTCACCAAGATAGGAAAATAGGGTAAATCTCTACAGCTGCAATACAGACCTTAGTAAAAACCAGAGGCGGATGGTGCTCAATATTTTGGGGGAGCATCAAACTAACACCACCCCCCCACGGGAGATGGATGGCGGTGATCGACCCCCCCCCGTGGGAGATGGACGGAAAGGATTCCCCCCACCATGGGAAAGGGACGGACGGGATTCCCCCCACTGTGGGAGACAGACGTGAATGTGCAAATTAGATGCCTTACCTTAGGAGGCAGGGGGAAGGAGAGCCGGGGCTGCTCTGACCACTTCTCCCAGCCAGACTTCAAAGACATTATCTGCAGCACACAGAGAAATATTCTCCTCCCGGCCGAACAGCAAGTGTGTCCTGAGACACGATTGGCCAGGGAGTCCTAAGATTCCCTGACCAATCTGGGCTTTCTGATTAGCCGAGAGGAGAATCAGGAAGACAATAGTGAATGTTCATTCGCTATTGTCACACAAGTGGGTGGGCTCAAGGGGCAGTGCTCTGCGCCCTGAGCCCACCCTTTTTTGAAGCCAATTAGAGCCTCAGGCTCTAATCATGTGCTTAAAAAAAAAAAAACATATGAATTCATGCGTCCTGAGCTCTGCATTGAGATTAGGGTCTGGGCACGTGAATTAGAAAAGCCGCGCACCTGCGCCCTGCATTACAGGCCGCCACTGGTAAAAACCAACCTTTTCTTACTCTCAAAAACTAGAGCAGAATAAAAAAAAAGCCTGAAACTGAGCTTCAATTTCAAACTTAGGGTATAAAAATAGCAGTTGAAAGCAGATTGTTCTTTTATGAGCAATAAAAATCCTTTCTTTTAGACACTTGGGAATGCTAAAAGGAGAAACTGGATAACTTGAAGTAACAGCATAAGCAGGTAAGAACAGAGGTTTTACTCCTGCATTGCAAGGTCTGTGACCATGTTATACAAGAGATCATAGGGAGTAAACATTGCGGTAGACTAAAGAAAAACTGTCACTGCTGGTAATATTGGTATGATATGTCCTGAATAAAGATTCCTTTTTTTTTTCCATTTGGCAATTTTTCTTACATTTGATTTATAACTCTAATCATAATGAGCGTGGCCCGTGGACTTAATGTCAATACTATTTTTAGTAATGAAACATAATTATATTAATGCCTTTCCCCAAAGATAGCTTTCACTGGCAAATTGGCAACTTTATAAAAATCACATCAGCATTGCGTGAATAATGAGCTCTATTAAACACTAATACTTGTATTTTACAAGATATGCCCCCAGATTTCCCTGTGCTGCGGTACCAAATCTCAACTGTCACGCTATGTCCTTTCTTAAACTAGGAAGCATACCTATGAGGAAATTTCAATGTAACATTCGATATTATGACAGCTTTAAAAAAATTCACTATGCCAATGTTTTATTGAATCAATTACCTCTAATAAGTGAAAGATGTGGGATTTCATAAGTCATAGGCTCCAGTTTAAACCATCTCTGAATGTAAATTTTAGAAAATTAGATATCAGGAATAAAGAGTTTAATAAAAAATCTACTCATAAATATTTATAGATATTTATTTGCTGCACTCATCTTAAATAAAAATGGCATAAGTATTAATAAGTGTGGAGTGTGTTTACTTTTTCTATATTTGTAATAATATCCATGAATATATCCATGAATATATTTTGCAAGTATAAACCTTGTTTTTTTTAATATACCTATTATTTCAGACAGTCTCATTTAAACATTTAAGCTCATTATATCATATTCATTATTTTAAAACAATGCATATTTCTATTAAACGATCTAGAAATAATACATATCTATTTGTAAATCTATATATATTTTGTTATTTCACATATGATTGGGTCATATTTTTATTTATTTTTCATAATAAAAAGTTGGTTTCTACATTTACAGTAGGCACTAAATATTATTCTAATCCTTTAATCACTGTTATTTTCTGTAGCTCTGAACTATTCTTGACCTTTTTCATCTCTTTGCTACCTGGAGGCAATAATCTTCTTACCTGTTGTACCAATAAGTACTTAGAGTTTTAATATATTTGTCGGCAATAGTTAACTGGAAAGCAATTTAGAAAAACAACTCTGCTTTTTGCTAAAACAATTCGCTATGAAAATGCTGATTGCTTGCAATACATCTTTTTTGTCTGAAACATCTATTTTTTATTTAATAAAAACATGGCAAACAAATGACTAATTTGTAGCTGCACAATGGGCAGAGAGGAACATGGGGACTAGACATAACAGCTACAGAATGTACAAATTTGTGTCTCAGTGTTATAATTGTTAACTTTTCAGGCAAAGTTTACCTTCTTTGGTATTATTTAATCATATACATCATTCTTCTATTAGCAAAATGCTTATACCATGAATATTTAATGTAGCTTAGCATTTTTATTTGGACTATATCAAGTGCAACCACTTAAAACATTCCCAATGATGTTATTAATTGTATTGAGGACAAAATGTTTTTGCCCTTCAAAGTAATCTGTAATAAAAGAATATAAAGGCTTCAATTGCTAGCCTCTCCTGAAATTGTTAGTCTCTAGTGTTGGGCGAACGGTTCGGCCTGAGCATGAGTTCGGGTCGAACATTGGCTGCTCGCGATGTGATTTGACTCTTTTTTTTTTTTCTATAGAAATTTTATTTTTGTTGCAGCATGTTCTATACAAGACCCAGAATGCACCGGCCCACCCCTTACCTATATCAGAAATGGCGAATGGCTTATCCTGCAGTAGGCAGCCAGCCTTCATGTCAACAACAGTGTCTTTTTTTTTGGGGGTGTGGAGGACGACGTGATTGATGATGGATTTACATCGGGGGACACTGTTTTTTAATAAAAGAATTGTCAAAAACTGTCTCTGTGTTTTTATTACTTTATGACACTTTTTTGGTGAATGGGTAGGGGTATTATGTACAGTATCCGATACTCATTCACATGGGGGGGCGGGATCTGGGGGCCCCCTTGTTAAAGTGGACTTCAAGATTCCAAAAAGCCCTCTACCTGCAGACCCCAACAATCACCAGCCACGGTTGTGGAGATGAGGCCATTGTCCCCATCAACATGGGGACAAGGTGCTTTGGGGTGGGAGGGCAGAGCCCCCCCTGCCCCAAAGTACCCACCCCCTCATGTTGAAGGCATGTGGCCTGGTATGGTTAGGGTGGGGGGCCTCTTGCTCGCCCCCCCTTTCCGGACCTGCTGGGCTGCATGCTCAGATAAGGGTCTGTTATTTTTTTAATTTTATTTTTTCTATTGCCAGCATTCTTTTTTACATTCATCTGTCATCAGTGGGGAAGCCAGCTGAGAGATGATGAGTCATCGGTTGTTAAGGACGCAAAAAAACGGCTTTCCAGCCCGCTGTTTAACAAACAACTATTTTTCACACAAGACTCAAAATCGGTCGATTGTTTTCCGACCGATCTGAATTCTATTCCTTCTGAAAAGTTGGAATTCATTAGAAAATAATACACAAAACTAATTTCAATGAATATAAAATGAAATTTAGCGTAAACAAAATGAAACTAAACAAATTCAGAAAGGAAAAGAATTCCATAACAAAATGAAATTAGTAACATAACGAATCTATGTCTAATTTTTAGAAAGACTGGCAGCCCTCATATTCCTCCCACTATAAGAACCTTTTTCTATGCATCTTTAAAATGTATATAAGCCCAAAATCTATGTTTATGTATGTTTTTCAACATGTTTCAGTGTATACAGCTATCTTGAGCAAATATTTTTTTTAAATCTGTTTCAAAGTTGAGATCCTGATGGTAACAGCAATGCCAATTGCAGGATGACAATAAGGACTGGTTCACACTGGCATGTATGGCATCTGTGCATTATTACATGTTTTACATGTGTTGCTTTAAGAACCCCTTTCATTTTGAATAGGTTGCAATACACCTATAGTCATGCATTGGACATTTTTTCTAACAATGCACGTGAGCTGCATTGTTTACTTTTAGTTGCATTGGAGTGCTATTCAAAATGAATAGCACCTCAATGCACCTCACTGTGGTACATGCATTGCCATGTGTTTGTGCTAACGCAAAGCAAAATATGAATTTTACTATGGGTTACCACAATGCGCCAGTGGGAACACAGCCCTAGCCTCTACCAGCCAGTAGTGGCAATATTGTCAGCTTGCCATATTTGTTCCTTCAGTTTAACATTGGGCCCCATTTCAGGTCTATTAGATATGCAGCTTAACAGCCAACTGAAGGGGCTCATACCTGTCTGACAGACTAAGCTGAAGCTGACGTAAGCTCTAAACGAATCACATTTAGTTTGTTAAAGTACTGTGTATCATAAAATATTTATATTCTTTTTGGTTATAAAAATACAGTGTTCATTCTTAGTATTTCTGGTGTCTGCAGCCTCTTTCAGCCACTTCATTTCTATATGCATCTGCTCCAGTGAAGACTCTACATCGTAGCTCTAAACTAGTTTCCTGATAATAGTGGACCATGTGTGTCAAAGGGGCTGCTTTTTGTCCCCATTGGTAATACATGTGACCAGGTGACAACATGGAAGCAAAACTGGGAAATTACATTTACAATGTACCTACTGTATATAAGCTTGTATGAGATTTTAGTATGTGTATTTAGACCTATTTAAAGCAGGAGATGGAATTGCCTACAAGAAAATATGTCTACCTACCAAGTACATTCAGTATATAATTACAATCTATACATGGGCTAATCACAGATGGTCTGCTAAAATAAAGTGGTTCACCTGACTCTAAACATCCCTTATCATTATTAGACTGTTGGAGTGTGATAAAGAGAGTTTTTTAATTTTTTGGCACATCTTATCTCTCAGAGAAGTTTTCCCTGCCAGCAATTTCTGACCATTCACTCTTATATGGAAAAGAGCTAGAGTTCCAAAGTACAGCTCTTGTGCTGCTGCCAGCTTCAACTAGTATTGCGCTGGATGGGCAAATATACCTATTTATGCCCAGCCATAGAAACTGAAGGTGCCCACAGACATTAAACAATCACTGGTCACTAAGACCACTTTCACACTGAGGCGCTTTTCAGGCGCTTTCACGTTAAAAACAGCGCCTAAATAGCTCATGAAAACGTATTTCCATTAAAATCAATGAATGCTTTCACACTGGGGCAGTGTGCTGGCAGGGCTGTGAAAAACTCCCCTCTCCATTTAAATAAATAGAAAGCTTTTCAAAAGCGCCTGAAAAAGCGCTTCAAAAGCGATCAGTGTTTTTACTGGCAGTTTAGAAGCGCCTCAGTGTGAAAGTGGCCTTACAGTCCGATTAGTGTACTTTTGTATCTCTATAGACCTTTCTAGATGCCTGTATTTTTACACAAAAGAAAAATGACAGACAGAGATAGTCTGCCAAAAAAAGACCATATACCTGAGCTTCTGGGGCATAACAAGACCTCAATTAAAGACAAGACAATGAATAATTGAAGTTGCAAAAATCTTTATTAAATATCAAAAAGAATGAGTTAAAAATCAAACCACCTTCCACCAACATAAAAAGACAAAGTTACCTTAATACCAAATAGTACATCTAGACATAATACACACATCCATACGGTCCATTTAAATCTACATAACAGAACATGAAAATTCAATGTGCAGTATGAGACTGTATGTGTCCTCTACCTAGGGATATCCTATAAGTGAAACTCAAAATCAAGGATCCCAAAGGAATACTGTAATATGGAGGTGTGTGATCACATTGCTAGGTAGTATTCTTGACAACCCTGATGCTGACAGCTCACTCAAGCTCAAAAAAGATGAAATGTTTTATGCAATTAAATAACTCTTAAAACCTCCTTGCATATCACAAGTTGGCAGGAGCAGCATGTAGTGGCAGTAGTATATACATAATGCAGGCAAGTAATAACACGCTGCTAAAGTGCAGTCCTGCGGTGTCAGAATGTATTTTTACAGCCAGTTACAATTGTTTTCAACCATGACATGCAGCCACCAACAGTCTTTCCTCTCTCTATATACACAGACAACTTTACCCAGAGCGAATATTTGTACAACACACATACAGAGGCCAAATCATGCATATTCAGCAGTCCACCATCTAGTACTGTATCTGTAGGCATCTACAGGTTTGTTTTTTTTTTACATTTTTCTGTAATATTTCACATATATGCATTATATGTATATACAGATTACGGTTCTTTAACTGGATTAGATGAAACCTGTTACTTGAGTACAGTTTGGAGACAGTTAACGCTTAAAAATGACATAGCAATTGTTTTGGATCAACGTTGTTTTAGATTTTTTTTAGTTGATAAGTTTGTGTGCTTTATATTTGTGCTTTTGTTTTATTCTCTGTATCCAATCTTAATTTGTAAATAAATATTTATTATGTGACAAAGGCTTCCAAGAGCACAATAGGTTATTTAAAGAGACAACGAAGCGGAGCAGACTGCTTTGCAACTCCATTTGTCTGATAGAATCACAACCTTTTGATCAAGGGTTGAGTCATACTATGATGACCAATTGCATTCTATTAACAATGTTCTTTCATCACAGCTGAAAATAAATCATGCTAAATTGAGAAAAGGAGAGGAGCTCCAACTGTTGGCTGGACAAATAACTGCATAAAATTAATATGCATTCTTTTATTTTTAACTGACAAAAAAAAAAAAAATGTTATGTTGTGGTTTCGTTCTAACCAATAGTAAACATTTTATTTTAAGTAAACAAGACACAATGGGGTTGGCTTACTAAAACTGGAGAGTTCAAAATCTGGTGCAACTCTGTATAAAAACCAATCAGCTTCCAGATTTTTTTTGTGACAGTTAATTGAACAAGCTGAAGTTAGAAGCTGATTGGCTACTATACACAGCTGCACCAGATTTTTCACTATTCTCTTTTAATAAATCAACCCTAATGTTGTAGTTGAGGAGCTCTGCCCCTTTAAGATGCATAGACTATACTTACAGAATACTTTCTGTATACTAGGCATTTAAAATGAGAATCAATTTACAAAGCAGAAGGAATAAAAAAAGTTTGCTTTATATATAGGAATAAAAAAAGTTTGCTTTATATATAGATTTGGATAGATCTTTCAAGTTTACAATGGACCTATGAACAAGAACAAAACACTCTCCTCTAACTTCAGTTTATGATAGAATGTCATAGATAGAAAACATGATTGATCCTGGTTGAGAGGATAAAGAATACAATTATACATAAAGCTATTTACTCATGCCATTTATTTTACAAACAATGCTTAATTGAAGAACTGTCTATGATCTTGGTAGAGACATTTTCACCCCAAAGAAAAATACATCTGAGAATGCAATCCAGAAAGAACAACAAATATGACCTCATTGAATATATTTTTCTTACACCCTGTCCCTGTCATGTTCATGCAATAATGCAATAAATACAAAAGGGAAGCCCAGACAGAAATAAAACATTGTCAACGGTTCTAACCCTTGCTCTATCTACTATTTTTTTTCTTTTATCTATGCATCTGTTGAGATTTCCCATCACTTCTTCCAGGTAACAGGTAGTGAACAAAATCTCCTAACAGGAAGAGAATGAAAATCTTTTGAGTGTTGCACCCGAAAACCACGTTCTACGAACATCATTCCATTGTACCCCCTGATGACTTCTTTCGTACTTTACTGAAGACTTGTACTTTGATGTACTGTTTACATTATTTTGTATCTCATTCTTATCCCACTAATCAAATTGAACAAGAAAATCTTTAGAGTAGGGTTTCATACAGCACAAAGAGCCGACAGTGGATTGAAACCTTTCCTACACAAAGCATAACAAAAAAAAGCATACAGCTGGAGTTGGGCTTTGAATGCATTCACACTAATGGAATATTAGTTATAAGCAGTGTATGGTGATGGAGAAGTAGGTTTAAAGTAAACCTTTGTGTCAAGTTTCAGTTGTAGACGTCTATAGGGACATTTCACAATATGGGAGGCATGTGAGAGACAGCTCCATGGAAGTCCATAAAGGATTAAATTCGCAGAAACAGCCTGAACATCTAATTTATCTCATAAAGCACTTATGCGGACCTACATTTAGTTAGCAATTACTTTCATGGTGATGTGTAAGCTATGTATTTTATGCAGATACTATGCTCTGGCCAACCATGTCCTGCTTTTCATATTTGATTTATATCGTTGATAGATGGTCTCACCTAGTATAGGAGGAGTTGGGCTATAGTGCAAATTCTAGATCCAACCTTGCTATATTCATAACAGAACACCCAATGTTCTTAGGGGTCACCGAAAGCTCTGAAGCTCTCATTGTAAATGCAGACACTGCTATGTGTTTTTGACAGTTATTTTTCTGGTAGTCTAAGAGCTTAAACCTGCATGTAAAGCATTAAAAAGGGCTAAGAGACTATGAATCAGACTCCTAGAGCTACATTAGTCTGTATGCAGTGAAGTCAGGTACACAATAGGCTTACAAACCAAAGACATTCTTAGCTGTTATCAGTGGCAGAGGCACTCTGCAGACACAGCATTTTTCACACCACTAGCTTTCTTTATACTCTTTAACACATGGCAATAAAGCAGGACTGAGGTTTGAATTACACATTCTCTTCTTTCTGGCTGTCATTTTCTCCTCCTTTTAAGTTTACTGAAATTGGGTTGAGTAAGACAGCATGGACTGTATTCACAGCCTCTAGCCTCCGTTACACAGCAGCGATATACTGTATTAAATCCACCCAATTTTTCATGAATGAAAACTGTTCTAAAGAAAAGTGTTTATTTTCCATAACATTGAAACCAGCTTAATTTTTCCAAACCCAATCTGAAAATAAATCTAAAAATCTGTTTAATTGCTATAGATAACAAGCACATGTTCGCTTTATAACACAATTCATAAATTAAGAATTTCCTTCTTTATTCCATGCATGGAAACACAAGAAAGTTTTCATTTAACAGGAGCACTAATTTACCACATTGCATCTTTGTCTGTTGATGCCTGTGGTTTTATTAAAACCCAATTCCGGACACCATAAATTTACCAGGGTTAAGACTGTTAAACACTCCTTTGTCTTAAAAGCCACCTCCCGTCATGTACACTTTCTTATCTATCCTTCAAAGCTGCTTTGTTAGATTCTGCAATTAGCAAAGCTCCCGCTGTACTTCATGGACCCTTGAATGTATGCATTGCATATCTTGAAGAACCTATTGCTGACATTATTTCACCACTTGGGGCTGTATGTATACCAGTGATTGGCGTCCTGTGGGGGTAAGAACAAATAACAATCAGCTGCCCCTTTAAAAAGTGAACGAATCACCAAAGTTGTGAATATGTAATTAAAGGATGAGGCGCTATAAATGTTCAGTGAAAACACTATGGTATTTAAACCCTTTTTAATATTATCTTTATGTCCCCCCACTCTTTTAGCCATGGTCCTGGTGGTTCTGCCAAGGTATTGGAAATTGCACGGACACATTAAGAGGTAGGTAACATATCTTGTGTCGCAACTGATGGAAAGCTAGTAGCTTTCCTGGCTTTGTCCCTAGTGATTCTACATGCTTTACATCTCTTACATTTGAAGAACCCTATACAATCCAAAAAAGTGGGAGGTTTCTTGGGGGGCTGAAATAAATTTTCTAGCTAGCATATTGCGTAACCCTGGGGCCCTTCTCCAGATAAACTCGGATTTGTTGGGAAGAATCTTTCTAATGCCGCGTACACACGATCGGAAATTCTGACAAGAAAACTGTGGATTTTTTTCCGACGGAATGTTGGCTCAAGCTTGTGTTGCATACACACGTTCACGCAAATGTTGTTGGAAATTCCAACCGTCAAGAGCGCGGTGACGTACAACACTACAACGAGCCGAGAAAAATGAAGTTCAATCATTTCGAGCATGCGTCAATTTGATTCCGAGCATGCGTAGGATTTTTGTGCGTTTAGATTGGCTACACACGATCGGAATTTCCAAGCAGAACTTTTCTTGTCGGAGAATTTGAGAACCAGCTCTCAAATTTTTGTTGTCAGGATATTCCGACAGAAAATGTCTGATGGAGCCTACACACGGTCGGAATTTCCGACCAAAAGCTCACATCAAACTTCTTGTCGGAATTTCCGATCGTGTGTATGATCTTTTTGCAATATGGGCCAATGTGTTTTGATTATCCTTTCTACTTCTTTGTATTGAAGATGAAAGCCTGAAACAAAGGCAAGGTTAAACTAATCCCCTGCGGGGTCTTTAGCTTTAGGCAGGGCCGATCCTAGGGTCCCAGGCGCCTGGGTGCAGAAATATTTTTGGCGCCTCCACATGGGCGTGGTTATATTATTAACTCCTCCCCTTTACAAATGTTTCTATGGCAACAACTTCACCTCTCCATCTGTAAGCCCCACCACTTTGCTTTGATAATAACGTAGTCAACAGCTTTGACAAATCAAAATAAATGTTTTATTTATTGACAATTTTGTGTCAAGTGCATGTAAATCAAATAGTGTAGCAAAAAACAAAATTTGAAATATTAATATGAACTGAACAATATAAAAATTTTGAATAGATAATGAGGTAGCAGAAAATCTATAACTACAGATGCAAAATATGCAAGATAGATTGATTCTGTACTTTTTAAATTTTCAATAAATACAATCACTAAAGTGCAAATAAGATTCATGCATACAATCACAAAACAGTGCAAATATCAATTAAATAAAGTTAAAGTGTCTGGCTTCCCATCCTCCTCCTTAGCAACCAGCTATATACAGTGTGTTTAAATAGAAAAAAAAACGCAAAATGCATGAAAACTGCATGCAAAAACTAGGGTTTAAAAACAAAAAGCACCTCAAAACGTGCATGAAAAACGCATCAAGCACAGAAGCCTAGATGTAAATCTAGCCTTAGAGTGCACTAATTAAGCCCAAATAACGTTGACTTGTTCAAGTAGGTCTTTCCTGACATTTTCTTAGTCGCATCCTACAGCAAAAGCCATGGTCCGCAGAGAGTTTCCATAGCATCAGATGGATCTCACTGTTAGAAGGTATCAGTCAGAAGAAGGGTACAAAAGAATTTCCAAGGCATTACATATACCATGGAACACAGTGAAGACAGTCATCATCAAGTTGAGAAAATATGGCACAACAGTGACATTACCAAGAACTGGACGTCCCTAAAAAATTGATGAAAAGATGAGAAGAAACTGGTCAGGGAGGCTGCCAAGAGGCCTACAGCAACATTAAAGGAGCTGCAGGAATACCTGGCAAGTGCTGGCTGTAAGGTAAATGTGACAACAATCTCCCATATTCTTCATATGCCTGAGCTATGGGGTAGAGTGGCAAGCCTTTTCTTAAGAAAAACATCCAAGCCCAGCTAAATATTGCAAAAACACATCTGCAGTCTCCCAAAAAATGTTGGTACATTATCTTCTAGTTGTGAGACACTAGGGAAGGATGCAGTGAGTACACATTGATTATTTAATCAAACAAAACGAACTCTCCGAGCCTTGGCAACAGCAAAATTTCTAATGACATCATGTATATCCAAGTCTTCGCAGAAGGTTTTTTCAATGGATATAATGGATAAGTTGGTAAGTCTTTTTCTGGGACATCGTGGATCGGAGATCATTTTTTATCAGCTTTAGTTTAGAAAATGAACGTTCCCCAGCAGCTACACTTACAGGAAGTGTCATCAATATTCTCAGTGAAACAGAAAGGTTTGGAAATGTGTTGGTCAAGTTATTCTCCACTAGATACTGCAAGATGTTGGTGACTGTCATCTCCTGGGTTAGAAAAGGTCTAATGGTGTCCAGTTCATCACAAAGATCTATTCCATTAATGTCAGAGTGGGATAACTGGCTGTCAGTTAATTTGTTTTGCAGATCCATGGAACACTTCAATATATCCTTTTTGTCCATTCCAAGTTTTGGGATATTATATAAAAATGCAAATGTGTCACAGTGGCTCTGAAGTAACATGAATCTCTCATTTATGGACTGGATGGATGTGTCCAAAACGGCAAAGAAAAAATTCACTTTAAAATATTGTGTAGGGTCTGCAAGAGACTCATCTTCATGTTCATAGTCAAAAATCTTCTTTCTCCGTCGAGGTCTAATTGTAAAGGCATCAGGAAATTTTGCTTCACAATCAAGCTTTTCAGCTATTTCTTTGGCATCAACTAGCACATTTTCAAAGCCTTCATCAGACCTGTATTCCACCAAGTGCTTGATCAACTTTTCCAGTTCCTGTACACAGCCTGATAGGTTTAATGATGTTTGCTGCATTAGTTTGCTGATTACGTTCACCTTTGATAATAATTCATACCAAATGACAATGGAACAGATGAATTTGAATGATTTAATTTTCGTTGCCAAGGATTGAGCCTGATGTTTAGTGTTAATGTCCCTGTTGTCATCATCTGAGATGTCATATAGTGCATCAAATACCTCAGTTAGGAAATATCGCAAGGGTTTAATTGCTGCAACTCTGCTTTCCCATCTGGTATTGGAGAGTGGTTTTAAAGTTAGATTTGTAACGTGCTCCTTGAGTACTTGCCATCGTTGGGTGGATGAGACAAAGAACACATAAAGTTCTTGAATGATGCCAAAAAAATCTATTGTCAGGTATGAAATCTTTGCAGCGTCATTCACAACCAAGTTGAGAGTATGTGCACTGCATGGAACAAAAAAGGCTCTTGGATTGATATTGAGTATCTTTTGCTGCAAACCATTATGTTTTCCTTTCATATTGGCGCCATTGTCATAGCCTTGGCCACGCATATTCTCAATTACAATCCCATTGTTCTTTAAGTAGGCCAGTAAAAAGGATGTCAGTCCTTCAGATGTTGTATTGTCTACTGGGCAAAAATCCAGGAAGTGTTCTCGAATTTCAATTTTTTTTGCACTTTGATCTAGAACAACAAATCGGACAACAATACTAATCTGCTCCATGTGGCTCATATCAGGAGTACAATCCAGGATAATGGAGAAATATTTGGACTCATGTAGGCTTCTTATAATTTTTTCTCGTATTTTTGTTCCAACTATGGCAATTATCTCATTCTGAATCTTGTAACCGAGATAATGTGGCATTTGTGAATGCTGTGAAATGGAGCACTGAATTCTCTGAATGTGTTCAGATATGATGGGATCAAATTTCCCTATCATTTCAACCAAGTTCAGGAAATTACCATTATTGTTTTGAAACAAACGGGTATCACAGCCACGAAGCGCCAGATTTTGTCCTGCTAAATATTGGATAATGTAGATTATTCGCTGTATGACAGAATACCAGCGCTTCTCTTCTTGTTTAATGATCTTTTGATTGATATGATCAATGGTTGTTCCCTTTTCCAGAGCTCTTGAAAGATCCATCCATTTCTTATAATTTGTGATATGGATTGTGTTTTTTTCATGTCGGCTTAAATGTCTTGACAGATGCTGCCAATCATTAAAGCCTTGTTTTGAGGCCAAAGCCATATTGTCACTGTTGAATATCCGGCAAGCAAAGCACTGGACCGAATTATTAGCTGTAGAATAGATCAACCAATTTCTTGGTATCTTCTCTCCATTGTCCAGTACTCTTTGGTAGTAAGAGATAGAAAAGCTCCTGTTGGAATCATCTTTTGGAAAAGTAAAAGCCTTTTCTTGAACAGGACCAATTTTTATCAAAGTTATTCTGTGTTGGTCATCTATATTTTCAGGCCAGAAAGCAGGATCACTTGAGATTCCACTTGATGATGTTGATGGCTCTTCAAGTTCCATTTCAGTTTCATCATCCATATGAACAATAGACTCAGTGTCTGACTCAGAGGAAACATCAGATATATCTTCCTCTTCAATGTCATAATGCTCTGCTGCTGAAACAATGTAACCTTAAGTTACATCTCCAGTTGTTATTGGCTCAGTGCAACACTCAGGATCCACGGGGACCAGATCATCATTACATTCTGATTCTTCCAATTCTTTATTTGTTTCTCCTTCTCCACCATGTGAAATGTCTGTGAGACTGGACCTTAACTCTTTGCTTGATGTTGATGCATCTGTGCAAAGGGAATCTTGACCACTGCTTAACGAAGACTGTGGCTGTAAGAAGCTTGTGATAGAAGAAGTATTTTTTTTCAAAGCTTCTTCCTTTCTTTTTCGGCGTTGCAGGTTTTGATATCCTGTTAACTTTGTTTTTTTGCTAGCCATCTAAGGTTGAAAGTAAATGTACACTACACTGATCAGCCACAACATTAAAACCACTGACAGGTGAAGTGAATAGCATTGATTATATTATTACAATGACACCTGTCAAGGGGTGGGATATATTAGGCAACTACAATGGGGTCTAATTGGATCTGATGGGGGGGGGTCTCTCTACCAGAGGCCCTCTTTGTGTCCATTATATAGTCTGTTAGGGCCCCCACCAGGCCCCATTAGAGACTACAATGGGGTCTAATGGATCTTGGAGGGGGGGCTCTCTAACAGAGGCCCTCTCTGTGACCATTGGAGAGTCTCTGATAGAAAAAGTCCCCTCCAGGCCCCATGAAGACTACATTAGAGTGTCACTGAACAATAGTAAAAATAAACAATATATAAATGTATAGCACTTTGATGCCCAGGCCCAGCCCTAGAAGACTTCACTTACCTTAAATAATAGGTGCTGGGTCTGGCTGCTGGTCCTCCTGTCTGTCTGGGACCTCCTTTCCCTCCCATCTCCACTACTACCTTTTGGCAGGGTCTGACTGGCAACTTTTGGCCCAGGGAGCAAGTATTACCCAGAGGCCCATGGTGGAGCAACTCGGCCACCCTCCCCCTCTTCTCTGCTTCCTCCCGACCCCCACCTGCCACTTTCAACATTCATGTAAAAGAACAAAGCGTGGTCATTATGTGCATGTGACAACAATATCACACATTCTCCACAAATGTGGTTTGTATGGGAGGGTTGCAATAAAAGAACACTCCTCAAGAAAGACCACGTGCAATCACTTGAGCTTTGTCAAAACGCACCTTGAAGATTCTGAGGCCACATGGTAAAGGGTGTTATGGTCCGATGAGACTAAAATTAAATTATGTGGCCTCAATACCAAACAATATGTCTGGCAGAAATCCAATACAGCTCACCATCCAAATAACACCATTCCTATAGTAAACCATGGAGGTGGTAATATCCTGGTATGGGGGTGTTTCTCTGCAGCGGAAAATCTGCTGCCCACTGCCAGAAGGTTGTCAATGGAAAGAAGGTTTACCTTCCAACATTACAATGGCCCAAAGCACACAGCAACAATGAGCACATAGTGGTTGAAGGAGAAAAAGGTGAGTGCCCTTGCATGGCCTAGTCAGAGCTCAGACTTAAACACCATTGAAAATCTGTGGAATGACTTGAAGACTGCAGTCCACAAACGGTCAGCATCAAATGTAACTGAACTTGAGCATTTCTTGCAGTGGAATAACGTCCTCACAGGATGTCTCCAACTTACAAGCCGACCTCAATGCTCTGTTTTATTGGGCAACTATGTGGCAAAATAAGGTTTAATGTTGATAAATGTACAGTAATGCACTTGGGTCTAAGAATATGCATCATACATACTAGGAGGAGATCAGCTGGGGGATCAATGGCATGCATTGCAGGGTGGATTTGATTTAAATCACTAGTAAAAAGGCTTGATTTAAATAAACTCGATTTAAATCATAATTTTTAAAGAACAACTGTCATCTCTGTCCCGCAGTGGCTCCTCCTCTGACCCACTGTTGACTCACCAACCGTTCCATTTACTTTAATGGGACGGATGGTGATGCGGCAGTGACACAACAAGGTGAGGGACGTGGCGGCAGCAGGTGAGTGGATGCCCGCTAACAGGCGCTCCCATGATGGATCTGAAATGACAGGTGCTCGTTTAATGTAAGGAATTATTCTTGTGGGTAGTTAGAATCTTTAATATTTGCAAACAAAATTAAGGTTTCCTATTTTGAATAATAAGCTGTCAGGTTAGTAAAACAGCGATATCAGAACCCATACATTTTTTAGTGTACATTGCAAAACAATGGGATAAAGGAATATTCCTGAACTTTGTTTTATCTCCTGGTTACTGTGAAATTGTGTGAATGCATCAATGCAGTGCATGTCATCTCAGGTTGCAGAGCTTGGATTTATTGAGCCTTGGTTCACACATATGCAAACACAGACTTGCATGTGATTCTCACCGCATTGATGGAGCGGATCACATGCACTGTCTGTGCAATGCAAATTCAGCCATACAGTTGTATGGCTAAACTCGCATTGGATTTGCACAAAAAAAGGTGCAGGGACTTTATTTTTCCCACACTGAAATTGGATCGCATGGGTGTTCACATTCCTATGCTAATTCACAGTTCACACTGCGATCTGTGAACCGATCTGGGGGTGTCATTAAAATTGTATTGACACCCGCATCGGTTTGCAGAGGGCAGTGTGAACTGCCCTCTGGGGGAGAGATGTGATGAGGGAACCGTCACTGCAATTGCGCTGGTTCCCGCATCGCTATAGTGTGAACCCGGGCTAAATGAGTTTACCAAAAATGTAAATATTGCAGACTATACAGCCTCGTGCTACCTAACTAAGCTCCATTTATACTGAATAAACTAAATTATTAATGTATCTTACATAGAAAACTATCTTTAGGGGGGGCGTGGCCTGAGCGGAGACCGAGATGGACGCCTAATCTGAGAGCTCCTGTGTGACCGGGCCGCTTTATCACCTTGAACGGGAGCCTACCATCCTAAGCTTGCTATGCACAGAGCCACAAGGAGCTCGTCCACCTCTCGCACCATCAAGGACTCTCAGACGCACTCGGGAGGAATATACCGGACATATTCCGGTCCCAAAAGACGCAGGCCTCTGCGCCATTGCGGATCCTCGCGCCAGCACAGGCCCAAGCCGCGGCCTCGCTTGACAGGCCGCCTTCAGCCAATATGCCGGGGATATCCTCTCCCAGCTCCAGCGGGGCTCTCCCCCCCAGCCTACTCGACTTGGAGAAAGTTGCGACGGACATCAAAAACACGGTCACTGCTGCCATAGCAGACCTGAAGGCCGAAATGCTCGCGGTCGCCCACCGAGTGGATAACGTGGAGCAGACGACCCAGACGCACGCGGCGGCCATTCGCCAGGTACAGTCGGCATATGACTCCCAACTTGCCCAAGTTTTTGAGCTCCACAGACATGTGGAAGACCTGGATAACCGGGGAAGGAGGCACAATGTTAGGGTACGGGGGGTCCCCGAATCCGTAGACCCCACCGCCTTACAGCAAACCGTCAGCGCTATCTTTAATGACCTGATTGAGCGCCCTGCGGATTCCCCCATTGATATGGAAAGGGCCCACCGCGCCCTCCGCCCCATACCCCGGGATAACGAACCCCCCAGAGACATTATATGCTGTATAGTTAGCTTCCCCCTTAAGGAAGAGATTCTCCGCAAGGCGAGGGAAAGGGGACGTATTCTTTATAATGGCGCGGAGGTGAAACTGTTCCAGGACCTTTCACAGATTACCCTTCAAAACAGGAGGGCACTACGGCCACTGCTAGATGCTCTGCGTGCGAGAAACATTCAGTACCGCTGGAAATTCCCGTTTGGCCTGTCTGCTTCAGCGAGGGGGCGCTCTGCATTGCTTCGCACACCGGAAGATCTTCAGGCGTTCTGTGATCAACTCGACTTGCCCGCCTTAGAACTACCGGATTGGTATGCGCTTTACTTCCCAGCGGAACCCTGGCTTCCTGTTTCGCTCCATCCGTCGCCGAAAGCTGCACGCCAGAGACCGCGTCACCGTAGACCTGGACCGATGTCACCGAATGCTCGTTCCTCACGCCGGGATCTGCAACAACATAGCCCCTCACCACCGCGTATGTGATGCGAGAAATCTATTGACTGTCTGCTGGATAGACTGAGACCTGCAGCCCGTGAGTATGCCTCCCCCCCCCGAGATGTGTAAGCGTCATGCACTGATCTCTCACTCTCCCGGAGACCCCCCAGACCCTCATTTGAGATAGACATGCCATTCCCACCCCGGTCTCTTGCACCTCATAGCTGACAACCCCGTGCCCCAATGGCCCTAACGGTGACCTTCTTTCCCTGTTTGGGACTCCATACAATGCCTCTCCATCGGGAGTCACCCAATAGCTCCACAACCTGTAACCCAGCGGACGACCTAGGGCCTGCCTTATTCAGGTGGCGGATGTGGAAAGTGCGTATCCCCGAAAAAGCTACCTACGCCTTTTTACCCCAGAGCACCTAATCCCTCGTACGCGCCCGGATCCCCCAAAGCTGGGAGGTTGCACTCAAAGTTTGAACTCTCTGTCGAAGATATGGATGCCCCCACGACAAGTTCCCGTCCTGGGAGAGACTCCCTATGAGTGTCCAGGAGTAGGCCTGGGTTTCTGTCATTGGCCCCTACCCACACAGCTACGGAGATCTCTCTGCAATTCGGGCCCGAGCAGACTTCCCCCCCTTTCTTTTTTTTTTTTTTTTTTTGGAACCGGGAGGACTGATCTCTAAATTGCCCGAAACCTCGGCCTGCAACACGATCACATCATCCCCCCCTTGGATACTTCTTTCACGGAAGACGATCCTAAACTCCTGTAGGCAATGTTTTCGCAATCTATGTCTTACTTTTATTCCCCCAAATATTACTTTATATTGTCTCTCAATAACATTACCAGTGCTTTTATATGTTCCTTATTTGCATGTGCTTTCCCTTGACCCCCGGTTATACAGATACGGTCTGCCGGGCGTCGGTTGGGTGGGGGGGGGGTTTGGGGGAGGCCGGGGACTCCTAGGTTCCGGGAGCCCCATTCCGCCCCCCAATGCGAAGGCAGACGTCGAGATACCGTCACCCTAACTCACTCTGGGCTCTCCCTTCCCCCCCTCATCCCTCCCCTCCTCCCCTCTCCACTCCTTCCCCCCTTCCCCCCCGCTTCTTCCCCTCTTCCCCCCCCACTTCCCCCCCTCCCCCGCTCCCTTGTTCTCTCCTCCCTACCCCCCTCCTTTCTCCCCACATCTCTTCCCCTCCCTTCCCCCTTTTTTCCTTGCATTTCCCATCCCCTCTTCCTCTCTCCTTCCCCTCCATCTCTCTTCCCCCCCTCCTCACCCCCTCTCCCCCCCCTGCACCTCTTCTCCCCCCCTCCCCTTGCCTCTTCTCCCCCTCCCCCTAATCCCCTCTTCTCCCCCTCCGCCCCTATCCTCCTAGCCATCCCTTCCCCCTCCTTTCCCTCCCCTCCCCCCTCTTCCCCTCCTCCTTTCCCCACTCCCCTCAACCTGCCCCTTCCCCTGCCTCATCCCCTTGTCCCTTGTTCTCCCTCCCCCCTCCCATTCCTCCCTCACCCCCCGTCCTTGGACCTGTTGCCCTGCCCCTTCCCCCCTGCTCACCCCCTCCCCCCCACCATAGAGTGGCTTAACGTAAGTCTTTGAAGAGGGTCTCCTCTCCCCAGCTTGCCTCACGGGCTGTGGATTTCTCGGTTGATTCTCCTGAATACACTTTAAAAGGTTTACTTTCTAAATATTATGGCTCGGTTATATTGATTTCAGCACTGCGAGCTGGAATAGGTTATATGTGTTATGTTATGTTGATTTGTGTATTGCTCCTATGCACTTGATACTTGAACTTTCGGCAGCTTGTTCCTTATGGTAGGCTCCCCACTACGCTTCTTGGGCTCTCACCGTAAGCGGGATCCCTCATCCGCTTCACTTTGACCCCCGGTCCACAGCTAGGCCGTGGTTACCGCTCACACTACTACCCCCACACAGCAGTCTCACTGAGACGTTGCTGACACTCCAAATTTCCTCTTGACTCCTACAGGTAGATAGCCTAGCGAAGTCCACCTCTGGTTTTTCTTTCCCCTTTCCCATATCTATTCCCTTACATTTAGCTCTCATATCCCCCCCCCCTTTTTTTTCTTTTATTTTCTTTGTCTTTTCTTTTCTTTTCTTCTCTTTTCTTTTCTTTTTTCTTTTCTTTTTCTGCTCTGATCCTCCTGACTCTCCCTACCCCCAAATCTTCCTGATTTTCCCACTCGTGTGTCCTCCCTCCTTACCCCTCCTCCCTTTTTGTGTGTCCCCCCCCCCTCTTTCCCTTCCCCTGGGGGAGTGACCCTCACACTCATCCTCTATAGGAAGGTCCTAACCTAATCGACAACCAGACACTCATTTTCGCCTCTCCTTAACTCTTCATAATGCAGAACCCCCCTAAGACTAATGTCCCACTGACTCTGAAGTGTGTTTCATTGAACACAAAAGGCCTGAATGCACCGGAAAAAAGGTCACAAGTGTTAGCTTCGCTCACCAAACAAAAGGCTCACTTTATCTTCCTACAGGAGACGCACTTCCGATCTGATGCTATCCCTAAACTGACTAATCACATGTATCGCTCTGCCCTACACGCCACTAACCCGGTGGCCAAATCTAAGGGAGTTTCAATCCTTATTTCAAAACACGCCAACTTCCTCCTGACTGACTCCCTAGTGGATCCTGAAGGCAGATTCATTTTTGTTAAGGGAACATATGCAACTAAGCCTATTACATTGGCTAACATATATTGCCCTAATGAACATCAAGTCTCCTTCTTCCGCAAGACTTGCTCCCTCCTGTCCTCATTCCAGAGCGGCCTGGTCCTCCTGGGAGGCGACATTAATGTGCCCTTGAACCCCCTCCTAGATACCTCCACTGCCACGACTTCTCTGCCCTATAAGGCACTACGCCAAATTAAAGCCCAATTACAAACCTTGTCCCTTCATGACACTTGGCGTACCCTCTATCCTTCAACCAAAGACTACACCTACTTTTCGGCCCCCCACCAGAAATACTCCAGAATCGATTTTTTTTTTCTATCCCAGACAGACCTCCCCGCCCTCCAACATGCCTCCATTGAACCGATGTTCTTATCGGATCATCATCCCATCACAGTTACACTATCGTTCCCGGAAACGTTCCCCAAGACTAAAATTTGGCGGTTCAACCCTTCCTGCTTGACGGATCCAACCTCATTGGAACGGATCCGCTCATGCATCAAGCTTTATTTTCAGGAGAATGCTAACCCTGACATTTCTCCAATATCCATATGGGAAGCCCACAAATGTGTGGTAAGGGGAGAACTGCTTGCCCTGAATGCACAAGCCAAAAAAGCTTATCAGGAGAAAGTGAATGCTCTTATCAAAAGGATTAGAGCACTAGAGCTGTCCCACAAACAAACGCAAGCCCAGAACACCCTTCAGGAACTAACTCAGCTCCGCACACTCCTTACAGACGAACTGGGTAAGCGCACGAGAAGGCGCTATATTCTTGGGCAGAGGGTCTTTTATGAACATGGCAATAAGAGTGGGCGCCTTTTAGCGCGGTCAGTCCAGAAGGCCAAACTCTCCTCCACCGTACATGCCCTACGTGATCCCCGGGGCACCCTCTTGGCTAAGAGCGAGGACATCGCGAGAGAATTCGAATCCTTCTACCGAAGGCTCTATAACCTTCGCCCTGCCCTGCCACCCCGAGCATCGGGAGAGACACGTCAAACGCTCATTGCGGATTTTCTCGCACAATATGGCCCTAAACCCCTTTCCTCCCAACAAGCACAATCCTTAGAGGGACAATTCTCGACAGGAGAGCTGGAGATAGCCCTGAAACAAATGAGGCTGGGCAAAAGCCCGGGCCCGGACGGGTACACCCTCCAGTACTATAAGTCATTCGCAGACACCCTTGCCCCCAACCTTTTGCAGATGTTTAATGCCCTGGCCAATCCGCAAGACTGACCTAATAGACTATTAGAGGCACACATCACGGTAATCCCTAAGGAAGGGAAGGATGCCCTCCAGGTGGCGAATTATAGGCCGATCTCACTCCTTAATGTCGATATAAAAATTTATGCCAAGATCCTTTCCAACAGGTTAATACCTTTAATCCCCGGTCTTATCTCCAATGATCAAGTGGGGTTTGTCCCGGGAAGGGAGGCGCGGGACAATACCATACGAACCCTCAACCTACACCACTGGCTCACCTCAACTAAAACACCCGGCTTTTTGCTTTCCCTTGATGCGGAGAAGGCGTTTGACAGAGTGGCCTGGGACTACATGCGAGAGGTCCTAAAAGGGGTGGGCCTTGGGGACCGCATGCTCACCTCCATAATGGCATTATACTCGAACCCCACGGCGGCGGTGAGAGTTAACGGACACCTGTCGAACGTCTTCTCCATCAGCAATGGCACTCGCCAGGGGTGTCCCCTCTCCCCCCTGATCTACATTCTCTCCCTAGAACCCCTCTTAAACAAACTTAGAGAAAACACGGACATTAGGGGCTTGATGGTCAAAGGCAAAGACTTTAAAGTGGCCGCCTTCGCGGATGATATTCTGCTCTCTCTCACATCCCCACGAACCTCCCTCCCATCTCTCCTACATGACCTGGAAGCCTTTGGTACAATTTCAAACCTAAAAATTAACTACACAAAGTCCCACGCCCTGAATATCACCCTCCCACCACAGGAGGTTCTTCATTGTCAAGAATTTCTTCCATTTCGTTGGGAAAAAACTGCGATCTCCTATCTTGGGATTCAGATCCCACCCTGCCTTAAAGATTTGTATGCCCTTAACTTCCACCCTGCCCTGAAAAAAGCCCAAGACCACTTCTTGGAGTGGTCCTCATTGAATGTCTCGTGGTTTGGCCGAGCGGCTCTGATCAAAATGATTGTCCTGCCACGTATATTATACTTGATCCAAACCATCCCGATGCATATACCCGCAGGATTCTTTTCCTCTTATCGGAAGGCCTGCTCGGCATTTTTATGGAAAGGTTCTCCCCCTAGAATCAAATATGCCAGACTCACCTTGCCTAAGCCTAAAGGGGGTATCGCCCTTCCAGACCTGCATAAATACTATGTTGCGTGTCACCTTACGAGAATCGCGGACTGGTCCATCCACTCCTTTGAAAAGGTCTGGACTGCTATCGAAGACTCTTTCTCGCCCATGCCGCTACACCTTCTCCCATGGCTGTCCCCGAAACAATGGCCACAGTCTCTGACCTCACATCCCTTCATCCATACTTCCTTAACGCTTCTTAGGGGGTCCCCCTCCAGAGGTTCCCTCTCACCCACCCCGGGCCCGCTGACTACGCTGAGAGGGAACCCCGACTTTATCCCAGGCGAGTCTTCTACTTTCCTCAAACAAGAATGGCCGCATCAAGATATCCTTGCTTTACAGTTTTACACTGACGGTAAGCTTGCTTCGATAGAGGACCTTAGGCTCATTTCTAACACCTCTACCTTCCCCTTTTGGACATACAGACAAATTTGTCATTTTTTATCCACACATGCAGCTCAGGGCAGTTGGACAAGACCACTTACCCCTTTTGAAACCCTCTGCTATCGTAGAACCCCCCAACGGCACCTAATTTCCCTGCTCTACGCTTTACTCTTAGAACCTACCGATTCCACCCTTTCGCCATCACAGGCCTCGTGGAACAGAGATCTACCTATCCCCCTGACATCAGTTGAATGGACAAGAATTCACGAATACGCACACAGGGGGTCATTGAACGTTGCTATCCAGGAGAATGGGTATAAAGTGCTCACTAGATGGTATAGGACCCCAGCTCTCCTTCATAAGTTTGCTCCTTCAACCTCCAATATTTGCTGGAGATGCAATACAGAGGTGGGTTCCATGGTACATATTTGGTGGGAATGCTCACACATCCAACCCTTTTGGAGGGAAGTACACAGATACATCACATCCATCACCACTTACACCTTGGACTTCACACCAGCACAATTTCTTCTGCATCACACTTCTCTCTCAAGGAAGGATTATTTCAAATCCCTAGCCATGCACATGGTGAATGCTGCCAGGCTGTGCATCCCCAAACACTGGCGCTCCTGTCATACACCGTCACTTAAAGAATGGTTTATGACCATCTCTAGAATTTGCGACATGGAAGAACTGATCCACATCTCTCAAGAGAGACTGGAGAATTTTTCGACTACCTGGTCCTGTTGGGCACACTTCAAAACTACAGCTGAATACAATCAGCATGTTCCCTCAGATTAGAGTCTGTACTCTGAGGTGCTCTTTATCCCCCTCTTTCACACGGAGGCCCAAACGAGAGGTCACTCCCCCATCCTCTTCCTCACCCCTATCCTCAACCCTTCCCCACCTCTTCCCCCCATCCCCGTTGTTGTCCCTTGCGCTCTGATTCATCCCCCCCTTCTACCCCCCCCTCCAATCCCATACCCCCTCACCATGAATAGATATTTTCCCTCCCACCCCATCCCCTTATCACCATATCTTAGACACCATCTCTTTGGTGTTGGAATCAACAGGCAATGCAGCAAAGTTAGCAGGCGGTTGGAATGCGGATCAAACTAATAAAGACTCCGGCCCATCTGCACCTTCAGTCTCACTGATACAAACCTTGGAGACTATTTTACACCCGTCTGTAAGGCTTGTTTAAGTTGTACCAAAATCTGGTTTTCTGTAAATGCACCTGTTTTGCATCAATCTCTGTACTGTGATTCCTGTCATTTTGCTCAATAAAACTTTATGGAACAAAAAAAAAGAAAACTATCTTTAGATCGATTTTTACTCCAATAGCATTTTATTAAAATAAATTTGATAAAAAAAATAAAAAAAATAATTTGATTTAAATAAAAAAAATAAAAAATAAAAATCAGATTTTTTTCCAATTTATTGATTTATATCCACCCTGATGCAACGCCAAGCAGCGGTTTCCAAATCAAGCAAAATCCTTTTTTGTATTAGGCCCCCGGCTAGATCATAGTGTATTTGCGTCCTGCATACTGCAGCTGTGAGAACAAGTGAGTGAATGGACTCACAGCCGCAGCGTGCCCCGTTTCAGTATTACTGACGGCCACACTGTCCATATAAAATTACATATACGCGGTACTCAGTGTTGCCAACCCCTACAACTTTTTTAAAACCTAGAAAATGCACTGACAAGCTGCAATTTTTACTTACATAAAATTTGACAGAAAGTATTCAAAACGATTGACATTTAAACAATATGTAAACTGTTTACAGTAAACATTAGCAATACCTACAATTGAAAAGTCAGCTTGATAAAAAGTGGAGTGTGACTAAAATTATAAAAAACGTAGTAAAAATGGGTGGGGAAGGAAAACACATGCAAAGATTCATATAGCACAATGTGGAAAAGCGTTATTATAATCAGAACCAGGGCCTAGTCGCTTTATGCACTCCTATGCCACAGTCTATTTACCCACAAAATTCTACTAATTAGGCCTCTTTCACAAGGGACGGATCCGTGAAGATCCACCCCGTGAAGCTCCGCTTGCTCAGCGGGGATCGCTCCGTTGATCCCCGCTGAGCCGGCGGATGACTGGGCGGTCCCCGCACCGTCTGTCCGCGTTCATCCGATCTGATCCGCAGACGGAAGAAAAAATAGGATTTTCCTCCGTCACACTTTGGCGGATTGGAGCGGGTCGGATGTCAGCAGAAATGTCACCGCTGACATCCGTGGCTCCATAGGAGGACATGTAGCATCCGTTCAGGTCCGCCTAAAAGACTGACAGGCAGACCTGAACGTACTGTCCGTGTGAAAGAGGCCTTACTGTAGCACAACTGACAGCCTTACACATACGCCTAGGGCTAGAGGATCCTTTTTTAAAACATTTTAATTTTCAATAACATTTGCACAAAGAATGATATCACTTTGCCTGAGCCTACCTTACAGAAGAACTTCGTTAAAATCAGTAACTGTTGAGAGAATGAACACTGTTAGGACTATGCAACATACAACATGGAGTATATAAACGAGAGGGGGGAGAGAGAGAGATTTATGTAGTACGTGATCTGACACTCCTGGGTCTGTGGAGTGCATGCGCGCGTGCCGGTGACCCACTCCTGCTGTGATTACACACAGTAGGAGATGATCTGCGGTAGGGTTGTCCCGATACAACTGTTTTAATAGCGAGTACAAGTACCGATACTTTTTTCCAAGTACTCATCGATACCGATTACCGATACTTTTTTTAATCTCATGTGACAGTGGCACATGTCAGTAGTTTTTTTTTACAATTTGTTTTTTGATTTTTTACAATTTGTTTTTTTTACAATTTTTTTTATTTATTTATTAGTTTTTTACAATGCTTTCGTTTTTTTTAAGGGGGGGGGGCAGTGTCAGTGTGCTAGTGTGTTTTTTCTTCTATTTTTTTTTTATCAGCCCTGTTGGGGGCTTTGGTGAGATATCAGGGGTCTTAACAGACCTCTGACATCTCCCCTTTGAGACAGGGAAAGGGACTAGGGACACAGATTCCCCAGTCCCTTTCTCAGCAGCCTTAGCTGCGCTGAAAATAAATGGAGACATGGACAGCGGCTCCTCTTTATTCATAAACTAAAACATTGTAAACACAGTTTACGATGTTTCAGTTATGTGAATGGACAGAGTCAGTGATCACTGACTCTGTCCATTCCAAACAGTAAGGAGCCAGATTTACCAGCTCTTACCTCCGCTCTCCATCCTGACAGATCGAGGGGGAGGAGGAGAACGGAGGGGGAAGGCAGCACGGAGGGAGACAGCAGCATTGAGGGGGACACGGAGGGAGAGAGCAGCATGGAGGGGGACACAGAGGGAGAGAGCAGCATGGAGGGGGACACAGAGGGAGAGCAGCACAGAGGGAGGGAGACAGCAGCATGGAGGGGGACATGGAGGGAGACAGCAGCATGAAGGGGGACACGGAGGGAGAGAGCAGCATGAAGGGGGACACGGAGGGAGAGAGCAGAATGGAGGGGGACACAGAGGGAGAGCAGCACAGAGGGAGGGAGACAGCAGCATGGAGGGGGACACAGAGGGAGACAGCAGCATGGAGGGGGAAACGGAGGGAGAGAGCAGCATGGAGGGGGACACGGAGGGAGAGAGCAGCATGGAGGAGGACACAGAGGGAGAGCAGCACAGAGGGAGGGAGACAGCAGCATGGAGGGGGACACGGAGGGAGACAGCAGCATGAAGGGGGACATGGAGGGAGAGAGCAGCATGGAGGGGGACACGGAGGGAGAGAGCAGAATGGAGGGGGACACAGAGGGAGAGCAGCACAGAGGGAGGGAGACAGCAGCATGGAGGGGGACACAGAGGGAGACAGCAGCATGGAGGGGGACACGGAGGGAGAGAGCAGCATGGAGGGGGACACGGAGGGAGACAGCAGCATGAAGGGGGACACGGAGGGAGAGAGCAGCATGAAGGGGGACACGGAGGGAGAGAGCATAATGGAGTGGGACACAGAGGGAGAGCAGCACAGAGGGAGGGAGACAGCAGCATGGAGGGGGACACAGAGGGAGACAGCAGCATGGAGGGGGACACGGAGGGAGAGAGCAGCATGGAGGGGGACACAGAGGGAGAGAGCAGCATGGAGGAGGACACAGAGGGAGAGCAGCACAGAGGGAGGGAGACAGCAGCATGGAGGGGGACACGGAGAGAGACAGCAGCATGAAGGGGGACACGGAGGGAGAGAGCAGCATGGAGGGGGACACGGAGGGAGAGAGCAGAATGGAGGGGGACACAGAGGGAGAGCAGCACAGAGGGAGGGAGACAGCAGCATGGAGGGGGACACAGAGGGAGACAGCAGCATGGAGGGGGACACGGAGGGAGAGAGCAGCATGGAGGGGGACACAGAGGAAGAGCAGCACAGAGGGAGGGAGACAGCAGCATGGAGGGGGACACGGAGGGAGACAGCAGCATGAAGGGGGACACGGAGGGAGAGAGCAGCATGGAGGGGGACACGGAGGGAGAGAGCAGAATGGAGGGGGACACAGAGGGAGAGCAGCACAGAGGGAGGGAGACAGCAGCATGGAGGGGGACACAGAGGGAGAGAGCAGCATGGAGGGGGACACGGAGAGAGCAGCATGGAGGGGGACACGGAGGGAGAGAGCAGCATGGAGGGGGACACGGAGGGAGAGAGCAGCATGGAGGGGGACACGGAGGGAGAGAGCAGCATGGAGGGGGACACGGAGGGAGACCGCAGCATGGAGGGGGACACGGAGGAAGAGAGCAGCACAGAGGGAGGGAGACAGCAGCAGAACGGAGGGGGGCTGGAGGAGTATACGGGGACAGTCAGCGGTGATCGTGTGTGGGGGAGTTACAAGCACCAATCACCGCTGATTTCACTAAAGCAGCTGAAAGTCGTGCGGGGCGGGGGGGGGGAGAGGAGCGGAGAAACGGCTGTCAGACTTTTAAATCTATACAGCGGTGATCGGTGCTTGTAACTCCCCCACCGCACTGATCACCCTGACTGTACAAATATCGGGTTGAAGCATCGGGAGCATTTGCCCGAGTACAAGTACTCAGGCAAATGCTCTGTATCGGTACCGATACTAGTATCAGTATCGGGACAACCCTAATCTGCGGGTACTGCAGCCTTTATGTCCACCAGAAACCGCTGATCATTAGGCAGAGAGACAAAATGGTGTTCTGCATATGTAAACAAGGCAGATCGCAATTCTGTCTGTTTGCACGAACACAGGTCAGTACATTAGTACAGTGACAGCGCATATTTTTAGCACTGATCACTGTATTAGTGTCATGCTTTACTGTCGTTTTAGCTGTGCTTTTCAGCTGTTAGCTGGGTGCTTTTAACCCCTAGCGGCCGAAAAAGGGTTAAAAGTGCCTGCAAAGCACCGCTGCCGAGGCACTTTTGTGGCGCTGCCCATGGATTTCAATGGCAGGGGTGCTTTAGGAGAGGTGTATACACCGCTCCTCAGTGATGGTGCGTCCATTAAGGACACGCGGGCGCCGCCCCCTCTTTCCAGGCACCTCCTCTGGGTAGTATAGATAGATTCATGCATTGCATGAATCTATCCATGGCTGCTGTAGCCAACAACTATTTAGGTGTCCGGCCCCTTTTTGGACACCGAGCACATGAATTACAGAGGCGGGGGGTGTTTTTGAAGCACCTAATTAGAGCCATAGGCTCTAATAGGCTTCAAAAAAGGTGAACTGTGAGCGTAAAACAGTTCACCCAGGTGTGTTAGGAAAGCGAATATTCATATTTGCTTTTCTAACACTGAACCGCCTCTTAGCCAATCAGGTGCGCAGGTCTGATTGGCTGAAACGACAGGCGCTATGATTAGATGCCTATGGGGAGGAGGCGTACGGAAGACACAGAAGCCGCTGTCTGCAGCTGCGTTTGACAGGCACCATGGCTGCGATTGGGCACAGTAGCTGCGTTTAATGGGCACAGTGGCTGCGTTTGACAGGCACAGTGGCTGCGTTTGACGGGCACTGTGGCTGCGTTTTGACGGGCACAGTGGCTGCGTTTTGATGGGCACAGTGGCTGCGTTTTGACGGGCACAGTGGCTGCATTTACATGGGCACAGTGGCTGCGATTTGACTGGCACAGTGGCTGCGTTTTGATGGGCACAGTGGCTGCGTTTTGACAGGCACAGTGGCTGCATTTTGACGGGCACTGTGGCTGCGTTTGACGGGCACTGTTGCTGCGTTTAAACGGGCACAGTGGTTGCGTTTTGACGGGCACAGTGGCTGCGTTTACATGGGCACAGTGGCTGCGATTTGACTGGCACAGTCGCTGCATTTTGATGGGCACAGTGGCTGCGTTTTGACGGGCACAGTGGCTGCGTTTTGACGGGCACAGTGGCTGCATTTACATGGGCACAGTGGCTGCGATTTGACTGGCACAGTGGCTGCGTTTTGACGGGCACAGTGGCTGCGTTTTGACAGGCACAGTGGCTGCGTTTTGATGGGCACTGTGGCTGCGTTTGACGGGCACTGTGGCTGCGTTTAAACAGGCACAGTGGCTGTGTTTTGACGGGCACAGTGGCTGCGTTTACATGGGCACAGTGGCTGTGATTTGACTGGCACAGTCGCTGCGTTTTGATGGGCACAGTGGCTGCGTTTTGACGGGTACAGTGGCTGCGTTTTGACGGGCACAGTAGCTGCATTTTGACGGGCACAGTGGCTGCGTTTTGACGGGCACAGTGGCTGCGATTTGACTGGCACAGTGGCTGCGTTTTGACAGGCACAGTGGCTGCGTTTTGACAGGCACAGTGGCTGCGTTTTGACGGGCACTGTGGCTGCGTTTGACGGGCACAGTGGCTGCGTTTGACGGGCACAGTGGCTGCGTTTACATGGGCACAGTGGCTGCGATTTGACTGGCACAGTGGCTGTGTTTTGATGGGCACAGTGGCTGCGTTTTGACGGGCACAGTGGCTGCGATTTGATGGGCACAGTGGCTGCGATTTGACGGGCACAGTGGCTGCGTTTTGATGGGCACAGTGGCTGCGTTTTGATGGGCACAGTGGCTGCGTTTACATGGGCACAGTGGATGCGATTTGACGGGCACAGTGGCTGCGTTTTGACGGGCACAGTGGCTGCGTTTACATGGGCACAGTGGCTGCGATTTGACTGGCACAGTCGCTGCGTTTTGATGGGCACAGTGGCTGCGTTTTTACGGGCACAGTGGCTGCATTTTGACGGGCACAGTGGTTGCGTTTTGACGGGCACAGTGGCTGCGTTTTGACGGGCACAGTGGCTGCGATTTGACTGGCACAGTGGCTGCGTTTGATGGGCACAGTGGCTGCGTTTACATGGGCACAGTGGCTGCGATTTGACTGGCACAGTGGCTGTGTTTTGATGGGCACAGTGGCTGCATTTTGACGGGCACAGTGGCTGCGATTTGACGGGCACAGTGGCTGCGATTTGACGGGCACAGTGGCTGCGTTTTGATGGGCACAGTGGCTGCATTTTGATGGGCACAGTGGCAGCGTTTACATGGGCACAGTGGATGCGATTTGACGGGCACAGTGGCTGCGTTTTGACGGGCACAGTGGCTGCGTTTACATGGGCACAGTGGCTGCGTTTTGACGGGCACAGTGGCTGCGTTTACATGGGCACAGTGGCTGCGTTTTGACGGGCACAGTGGCTGCGTTTTGACGGGCACAGTGGCTGCGTTTACATGGGCACAGTGGCTGCGATTTGATGGGCACAGTGGCTGCGATTTGACGGGCACAGTGGCTGCGATTTGACGGGCACAGTGGCTGCATTTTGACGGGCACAGTGGCTGCGATTTGACGGGCACAGTGGCTGCATTTTGATGGGCACAGTGGCTGCGTTTAATGGCACAGGCACATCAAATTACTTACAGGTCAGGATGGTGCAGTCAGTACTACTACTAGTCTCCTCAGCACAGGTCAGCTCCTCTCAGACTCTCACAGCAAGGCTGGCAGGCAGGCAGGCAGTCCACAGTCAGCAGAGGTAGGCTCAGACAGAGACTCACTCTATAGTGAATACTCCGCTCGGCGCTCGCTCCCTGTCCGCTCCCTCTGAGCCACGCTGTCTGAAGATGGCAGAGGCAGAGGTGGGTGGAGCCGAGCGGAGCTAAATTTCCAGCCGCAGAGGCGGCGCGCTGTGAATGCTGGGGCGGCCGCGGCCTGTGTGTGACCGTGACGTCACTGGTTGCTAGGTAGATAGATTCTAGCAGCAATAAGCAAGCAGTAGCTTCGGCGCCGGCGGAACAGCGGCTCGGCGGCTCGGCGCCCCTTCTCTGTGGCAGCTAACAGCCGCTTGGGTGCGAGGCACCCCCTGCACCCTAGGTAGGATCGGCCCTGGCTTTAGGTCTCCCAGCAACAGTCACTTCCTGAAGACGCCAATCGCGGCAAAACACATGTCAGAGCGGAGGATCCGCTACTTCTGGGTCCTAATCTGACACCCCACACTAGGCTTTGCCCTCCGGAGAGAGACGCGGAAAGCACGCCATCCTCAAGGGATTAGCCGACTTGTACATGCTGATTACACCTAGTGTCAGACCAGGCACTTCAACATGTGAGTGTAACTGCTATTGCTGCTGCTGTTTTTATTACATTAATTAAAATACTACACTATGAGACTTTTATTCATGTCTCCTGTGGAGTCATTTTTCACATACTAGTTTCATCCCGAGTGGCCAGTGGAGTGGAATTGGAATCAGTGGAATCAAACTAGTATTCCAAAAGCGCTTTTTGACCATCCTGTAAAAAGGGGACAAACATCTCTGGTGAGTGGCCACCTTCCCATTGAGCAATCATGGTGAAAGAACCTAGAAGTTATATCTCAGAGCATTCTACTTTGGTGTTGGGATTTATCACATTTGGACTTTTAGCTTGCTATTTATGCAATTTATTACATCCGTGTCACAATTTTATGTTGGATGTTATTATTGTATTTTTTTCACAGCCATTCATGGTTTTCACTGACCATTTATAGTGCCTCATCCTTTAATTACATATCCACATAATTTGTTAATGACCAGGAGGAGAGGGAAGAGGAGACATGGCCTCCATGCTGGGGTCTATGAGACCTGTAGAGACCAGAGTAGCCTGAAATTACAACAGGAGCTGTACTAATCCCAGAACCTAAGCAAGCAGCTTTACGAGATGTAGAAAAAAGTGCACATGATGGGAATTGGCTTTTGCCGTAAAGGAGTGCTTAACAATTGCAACCCTGATATGCTTAATGAGCCTGAAATTAGGCTTTACAGCCCAAATGAAGCTCAAATGAAATCAGTTGAGTACAATTTAGGTGCACCAAAATGTGTTGTACCAGTTAAGGTCTAGAGCAGGGATCTCCAAACTATGGCCCTCCAGCTGTTGCGGAACTACACGTCCCATGAAGCATTGTAAAAACTCTGACATTCACAGACATAACGTAATTTTGGCAATAAAATTACTTAAACCCCCAGAATATTATATATTTTCTGAAAGCAGAGGCCTTGCAGAATAAAAAGTTGATAGCTGCAAATGTTTATGCTACGTGTTATTTGCACAACTGTCTATTAAACATAAACTTTCAGGAAAAAAAATAAAATACATTTTAGTGCAAAAATAATATAATACCCATTTTTTGGTTAAAATTTAAAAGATGAGGTTGCATCGAGTAAAGAGATACCAAAAATTCCATGTTTTAAAATTTAATGCGTCCATGATATCGCAAAGAACTAAGGTGTGCAAAAATCACAATAGGTGACCCTTTAAAAGCCTTTACAAATTATCAGTTTATAATTAACTTGGAGTTCTTGTGCTAGAATTATTGTTCTCACTCTGACGTTTATGGTTATATGTCACATGTGTGGTGCGACCACGGTTTACATATATGTGCACACCCTGGGCTTGCATTTGCATGTGTGCGGGGCAACAGGGGTTACGGCATTTTTTTTTAATTTAAATAAATTTTATTATAAAAAAAATGTAACCACTTCCTATCTGGGCCATCGACAATTGATGGCCACAAGGTGGCTCTACATTGCCGGGAGGCCGTCAATTGACGGCCTCTGGCCACCCACCGCTGGGGGGCGCGCGCCCGCTGCGTCACTTAGGTGCCGATGCGTGTGCCTGGCGGCCGCGATGTCCGCCAGGTACCCATGATAAGCAGTCACAGAGCCAGGGACGTGGATCTCTGTGTGTAAACACAGAGATCCACGTCCTGTCAGGGAGAGGAGACCGATGGGGTGTCCCTTGTACATAGCGACAACCATCGGTCACCTCCCCCAGTCAGTCCCCTCCCCCCACAGTATGAATCACCTAGCAGGGAACACAATTAACCCCTTGATCACCCCCTAGTGTTAACCCCTTCCCTGCTAGTCACATTTATACAGTAATCAGTGCATATTTATAGCACTGTTCGCTGTATGAATGTGAATGGTCCCAAAATTAAGTCAAACGTGTCCGATGTGTCCGTCTCAATATCGCAGTCCTGACAAACAACGCAGATCACCGCCATTACTATTAAAAAAAAAATGTCATAATTCTATCCCCTATTTTGTAGGCGCTACAGTAGGTGCCGCCGATATCGTGTCAATCTCGCCGCTTCTAGCGGCGATATTGACACCCTATGAGCTCCGTCGCGAGAGCCAGCGCCAAGCTGTCTCGTCATTGGGAAAGGAAAAATGTTCCTTTCACGATGAGCGACACGCATTGCCGATAGGCGGGGATCCGACGCGGATTCCCGCCAATACCAGGCACTGCGTTTGGTATGAATCCTGAGCGGGAACTCAACGCCAATTTTTAAAGAAAAAAACGGCGTGGGTTCCCCCTCCAGGGGCATACCAGGCCCTTGGGTCTAGTCTGGATTTGAAGGGGAACCCCACGGCGAAAAAACGGCGTGGGGGTCCCCCTCAAGATCCAAACCAGACCCTTATCCGAGCACGCAACCTGGCAGGCCGCAGGGGAAGGGGGGGACCGCAGGGGAAGGTGCGGCCCCCCCACCCCAGAGCACCCTGCCCCCATGTTGATGAGGACAGGGCCTCTTCCCGACAACTCTGGCCGTTGGTTGTTGGGTCTGCGGGCGGGGGGCTTATCGGAATCCGGGAGCCCCCTTTAATAAGGGGGCCCCCAGATCCCGGCCCCCCCACCCTATGTGAATGAGTATGGGGTACATCATACCCCTACCCATTCACCTGGTGGAAAATAAATGGAGATAAAAACACAACACAGTTTTTAAAAGTATTTTATTGCACCACTCCGGAGGTCTTCTTCCGACTTCGGGGGTCTCCGGTGTCGTCGCCGCGTTCTCCGGTTCTTTCTTCTGCCGGGCCTCCGCTAACTTCTTTTTAGCTCTTTTGCTAACGGAGGCCCGGTCTTCTCCGTCGTCTTCTTCTTCTTCTCCTGCTCTCCGGTTCTTCTCCCGCTCTCCGGTTCTTCTCCCGCTCTCCGGTTCTTTCTTCCGCCGGGCCTCCGCTAACTTCTTTTTAGCTCTTTTGCTAGCAGAGGCCCGGTCTTCTCCATCACCTCGTCCGGCTCTCCGTTGTCCTTCTGCCGGCCCCTCCACTAACTTCTTGTAGCTCTTTTGCTAGTGGAGGGGCCGGTCTTCTCCGTCGTCGCCGTCTTCTTCCCTCTTCTCCTCCTCGATGTTGACTCGTCGCTTCCTCTCGCAGTAATGGTAAATCTTCGGTCCGCAGAGATTAATATAGGCTTCACATGACGTCACAGTCACATGGTCCGGGGCACATGTGCACATGACGTCACAGTCACATGCTCCAGGGCACATGTGCACATGTGCCCCGGAGCATGTGACTGTGACATCATGGGACCATGTGACTGTGACGTCATGTGAAGATTTGGTGTCCCCTGGCTGCAATGGCCAGGAAATGGTTCATTTGAAACTGAAAGTCATGTCGCTTTCAGTTTCAATGTTTACATGCGTGATTGAGGCATGGATTTGCCTCAGTCTCACAATGCTCTCCCACCCCTAGCTGGCAGTTGTGTTTTCAGGCTCCTGGTCACAGCTGGCGAGCTCAGAGAACAACGGGCAGTGGGGGGCCACCGAAAAGGGGGAGGGCTCTGTGAAAGTGACTGATTAGCAGCAATGAAGGCAGAACTTAGAACGTGATCACGTCACTTCCGGTACTTCCGGTTTCCTGTATCTGGTCTGTGGAATGCACGCCGTCCCAGATCTGTTGAATTTACTCTGTTCAAGCTTTTGGCACTAGTGAGTGCCTTTTTTATAAATAAAAAAAATCTATTTTATCGAATTTACAAAATGAGTGTCCCTCCTTTCCACCCATCCACATGCTGATATCCGCATTGGATACCTGGAACAAAGGCTGATCTGACTACATGCGTTTTACCCCTGTAGAGGTGCAGCTATCTGGTGAGTGTGGAACGAGAGGGGAGCACAAGTGTTGATCACTTTCTGCACCGAAGTTGTGACCAATTTCTCATATAAATTCCCTTTGGAATTCAGCACCAGTCAATTTGGAGAGTCACGTTTGTGGACATTGATTGCACAAGTCACTTTGGACTATTATTGGATATTACATATATATTTTGTGTTGCTTTTTATACACATATATTTCCTAGTACTTTATTATTCAGTTTATGGATGAAGATTTTGGTACATAGCAATCTGTCCTCCCTTGGATCATGTTATTCTAACTAAGCAATTAGCTAGATGCAATAATGCTGTGAGTGCACCCCTACGATATATATATATATATATACCGTATATACTCGAGTATAAGCCGACCCGAATATAAGCCGAGGCACCTAATTTTACCACAAAAAACTGGAAAAACGTATTGACTCAAGTATAAGCCTAGGGTGTCCATCTGCATGCCTCACTGTGCCTCACTTTGCCTCACTGTGTCCATGTGCATGCCTCACTGTGTCCATGCCTCACTGTGCCCATGCTTCACTGTGTCCATGCCTCACTGTGCCCATGCCTCACTGTGCTCATCTCTCACTGTGCCCATGCCTCACTGTGTCCATGACTAGACTGAAGTTTGGAGTCCAGGGGACCTACGGCCGGCCAGTACCGGGTCCCCAAAGTCCGGGAGATCAGGCACAAAAAGGTGACTCGAGTATAAGCCAAGGAGGGCATTTTCAGCACAAAAAAAATGCTGAAAAACTTGGCTTATACTCGAGTATATACGGTATATATATATATATATATATATATATATATATATTGTGAGGGGGTTAACTCGGTAGCGGGTGTGTGTGACCCCCTGGTTGGGCTCCCCACACAAAAACAGGGCCAGCAGACGGAGGTTGTGGTTTTCAAAATCAAAAGGTGCGGTTTATTTCTCTATGTACAGTGACAAAAACACAGCAAAGCCAAAAAGAAACATAAACAAAATAAATCCTGGTCAGCTTGACCTCTGACTAAACATGCAGGTTTCCTAACTAACAACTGGGATCAGCCTGGTGCTGTCCTAGTCCCTAAGTCCCTGGTTTAGTCAATGTCCAAACAAATAGCCACACAGGCTTTGTCTCACCGCACAGGGGTTCACTCTCCCTAGACAGTCCACACAGGTCTGGTTCCAGGCATGAGCAAACACCTAATGAATCTGGGAGTTTTTATAGAGGCCTTAAATGAGCTGACAAGCTTCAGCTGGTCTCATCAACTCCCTGCCTGCACGACGCCCAGCCCTCTCTCTAGAGGTATGAGTCATCCATGAGCCCACTAGCCTCAGCTGGGCTTCATCAACTCCCTCCCTAGTTGTATAAGTCGGCATAAAGCCTGAATCTGGGAGAAATATATCTACCCCCCTGGATGCAACCAGGTGACTTTACCTTCCTGCTGTCACATACCCCCCCCCCTCTTGTTTTAACCTTGGGGTTGGAACACCAGCAATCAGGCATTCATGTACTCGAGACAAAGCATCCACATTCCCCATTTGAACGCCAGGGCGATGCTTTACTGTGAAGTTGAATTCCTGTAGGGCCAGGAACCACCTATTCACTCTTCTATTTGTCTCCTTGTTTTGAGCCATCCACTTTAACGGAGGGTGATCCGTAACCATGTCAAAGTGCCTACCTAGCAGATAGTACCGAAGGGAATCTAGAGCCCACTTCACCGCTAAACACTCCTTTTCAACCGTGGCGTAATTTACCTCATGGGACTTCAACTTCCTGCTGAGGTAAATGACTGGGTGCTCTTCCCCGTTCCAGACCTGGGACAATACTGCTCCTAACCCCACATCTGACGCATCACTTTGTACGACAAAGTCTTTAGAGAAGTCGGGTGAGTACAACACTGGCTGGCTACATAAGGCTTGTTTCAAGAATTGGAATGCTGCCTCAGCCTCGGGGGTCCATTTAATCATGCCCGACCCTTTCCCTTTCGTCAGGTTGGTTAGGGGCACAGCCTTAGAAGCAAAGTGGGGAATGAAGCGCCGATAATAACCCGCGATTCCCAGAAAGGCCCGTACCTGCTTCTTGCTGTTGGGACGTGGCCAACTCTGGATGGCCTCGACCTTGTTGAGTTGGGGTTTTATCACTCCCCTGCCAATGGTGTACCCAAGATATTTGGCCTCCTCCTGCCCAATGGTACACTTCTTGGGGTTAGCCGTAAACCCCGCTTCCCGGATAGAGTCTAGGACTGCTTGCACTTTTGGCAGATGTGAGGCCCAATCTGTGCTATGGACAATTACGTCATCCAGGTAAGCCGCAGCATACTTCCGATGGGGCCTCAGTATCTGGTCCATTTTCCGCTGGAATGTGGCCGGCGCATTCTGTAACCCGAACGGCATTCTCTTATATTGGAACGCCCCGTCTGGGGTTACAAATGCGGTTTTCTCTTTGGCCGACTTGGCCGGGGGAATTTGCCAATACCCTTTTGTGAGGTCAAGAGTCGTCATGTATCGGGCTGTTCCCAGCCGGTCGATCAACTCATCTATACGTGGCATGGGGTAGGTGTCAAATTTTGTAACTTTGTTCAACTGACGAAAATCGTTACAAAATCGCCAGCTCCCATCCGGTTTAGGCACCAACACAATGGGACTAGACCAATCACTTTGGGACTCCTCTATCACCCCTAAGTTCAGCATTTTCTGTACTTCCTCCCGTATTGCCTCCTGTCGGGCCTCTGGGATCCGATAGGGTTTTAACTTCACCCTTTCACCGGGCGGGGTAATAATATCATGCTCTACCCCAGATGTTTGTCCCGGCAGCTCAGAGAACACCTCCTTGTTGCGAAGCACAAACTCCTTAACCTCCTGTTGTTGGGGTTGTGACAAGGTGGCTGCTATTCCAACCTCCGGAATCACGCAACCAGTTGGAGCTGGTGACCAAGTTTCTGCGACTAGGGACTCTCTATCCCTCCAGGCTTTCAACAGATTAACGTGATATATCTGTTCGGGCTTTCGCCTTCCTGGTTGTCTGACCTTGTAATTCACTTCGCTCACTTTTTCCATTATCTCGTAGGGGCCTTGCCATTTGGCAAGGAATTTACTTTCAACCGTAGGGACAAGTACCAATATCCTATCCCCCGGGGAAAAGGTACGGGTCTTGGCTTCACGGTTGTACACTCTCTGCTGTGCCAACTGCGCTTGGGCCAAATGTTCCTTCACGATGGGCATTACCTGTGCAATTCGATCTTGCATCAGGGCGACATGCTCAATCACACTCCTGTGGGGAGAACTCTCACTTTCCCAAGTTTCCTTGGCAATATCCAACAGCCCTCTTGGGTGTCTCCCATACAGTAACTCAAAGGGGGAGAATCCCGTAGAGGATTGGGGCACCTCCCTAATAGCAAACATCAAATAAGGAAGTAGACAGTCCCAATCCTTTCCATCTCTATCCACCACTTTCTTCAACATTTGTTTTAGGGTTTTGTTGAATCTTTCAACCAGCCCATCGGTTTGGGGGTGATACACAGATGTACGCAATTGCGTCACTTTGAACAATTTACACAGCTCTTTCATAACCCGGGACATAAAGGGTGTACCTTGGTCCGTAAGCAGTTCTTTACAAATACCCACCCGGCTAAAAACAAGAGATAGCTCTTTGGCTATGGTTTTGGCCGAGGTATTTCTGAGAGGGATCGCTTCTGGATAACGGGTGGCATAGTCCATTATAACCAATATGTACTGGTGCCCCCTAGCGGACTTGATTATAGGACCTACCAAATCCATTGCGATTCTCTCAAACGGGACCTCAATGATGGGTAGAGGGACCAGCGGGCTACGGAAATGTGGCATCGGGGCCGACCTCTGACACACAGGGCAGGAGGAACAATAATTTTCTATGTCCTTCATCACCCCAGGCCAATAGAATCTCTGTAATACCCTCTCTCGGGTTTTCTCTGTCCCCAGATGACCTCCAAGAATGTGCCCATGGGCCAACTCCAACACCAACTTCCTGTAAGGTTTGGGCACCACAAGCTGCTCAACGGTTTCTTCTGCCCTTTTTGCCACCCGATACAGTAGGTCCTTCTCTACGCTGAAGTATGGGTAAGTGCAGGTATTATCTGGGTTCACTAACTCGCCATCTATTTCCACTACGTTTTCCCGTGCCTTTATTAGGGCGGGGTCTTTTAACTGTTCTGTGGCAAAATTTTCCCTGTGAACCTCCAGATCAGAAAACTCCACAGACGGTAGGTTTTCGTCTGAGGAGGTGGGCTCCTCTCCAGTTTCTTGAGTCTCCCCTGCCAATACTGACAAGGGAAATTCTGGAGAGTCCTCACCACTCTCAGAGGAGTTCTGGCTATCACATTCCTGGTACATAGGGGCACCAGTGGGGGGCTCAGGATCATCCCACAGTTCCCAGAACTTCGGAAAATCCCTTCCCACAATGGCATCATGCGGTAATTGAGATACTAACCCCACTGGATGAGAGAGGGTACCTTTGGGGGTCTCGAAACACACTGTAGTCACTGGATACTCTCGGGTGTCCCCATGCACACAAATAACAGCTACCTTGCTATTCCCAGAGACCTCTGTTTTAACTAATTCAGCCTTTATCAGGGTCACAAGGCTACCTGAATCCAGCAATACCACAACATTTCTACCATTAATACACATTTTGCATAAATGTTTCTCAGTTCCCCGAATGGCAGTGCATGCGACTGTCGCACACAGCGACTGACGTCGGTCCGTCAGAAAGTCACATTGCATGGGTTCCTCCACAACCGGGCAATTTGCTGCAATATGTCCTGCTTGCCGGCAGCGGTAGCAAACAATCCTTTTGGCTGCCTCTTGAGCCCCTGACTTCCCAGGCTGTTCTCGCCAAACTTTGGGTAGATCTCCCACCCTCTCACTCTCTCCACCCTCACCCCTTGGAATCCTCTTATCCGCCCCTGGGGATGGTCTGGTCTTAGGGTGGAAAGTCCAAGAGTCTCTGGAAGAGGCCGTCAGGTTCTCTGTAGCCAAGTATTTCTCTACACGATCTACAAGACCACCGGCCGTCTCTGGGTCTCCATGGCTTACCCACTTTTGGATGGCAGTAGGAAGAGCTCTCAAAAACCGATCCATTACAACACGTTCCACAATCTCTGGTGCGGACAAAGTCTCTGGCTGTAGCCACTTCCTGCTCAGGTGAATGAGATCATACATTTGAGACCTGGGGGGTTTTCCAAGCTGGAAAGTCCAGTTATGCACACGCTGAGCCCGGACAGCCAGGGTGACACCCAGCCTTGCCAATATTTCAGCTTTTAGCATCACATAGTCTTTTGCTTGGTCAGGCTCTAGGTCATAGTAAGCCTTCTGCGATTCACCAGTTAACAGAGGAGCCACCAGTCCAGCCCACTGCTCCTCAGGCCACTTTTCTCTTTCAGCAGTCCTTTCAAATGTGGTCAAAAATACCTCTGGATCATCCTCTCCAGTCATTTTTGTCAATAAACGACTCACCCCAAAGGACGCGGTATTAGTGGGACGGCTTTCCTCACTGGTCTGCGGACGTTGCTGCACTACTGCTTCCATTTGTTGTAGTCTCTGCTCTTGCTTCTGTAACAGGTCTAAGAAGCGGGCCTCAGATTGCTGCTGGGCTTGTTGCTGAGCTTCCAGACTCTGTTGGTGAGCTTGCTGCTGGGCTGCAAGGCTCCTTTGCAAACCTGCATTTGTCTGCTGTTGATTGGCATTTGCTAGAGCCAGCTGTTTCAGTATCTCCTCCATGCTGGCTTAAAAAAACTGCCACTGGTTCTCCACCAACTGTGAGGGGGTTAACTCGGTAGCGGGTGTGTGTGACCCCCTGGTTGGGCTCCCCACACAAAAACAGGGCCAGCAGACGGAGGTTGTGGTTTTCAAAATCAAAAGGTGCGGTTTATTTCTCTATGTACAGTGACAAAAACACAGCAAAGCCAAAAAGAAACATAAACAAAATAAATCCTGGTCAGCTTGACCTCTGACTAAACATGCAGGTTTCCTAACTAACAACTGGGATCAGCCTGGTGCTGTCCTAGTCCCTAAGTCCCTGGTTTAGTCAATGTCCAAACAAATAGCCACACAGGCTTTGTCTCACCGCACAGGGGTTCACTCTCCCTAGACAGTCCACACAGGTCTGGTTCCAGGCATGAGCAAACACCTAATGAATCTGGGAGTTTTTATAGAGGCCTTAAATGAGCTGACAAGCTTCAGCTGGTCTCATCAACTCCCTGCCTGCACGACGCCCAGCCCTCTCTCTAGAGGTATGAGTCATCCATGAGCCCACTAGCCTCAGCTGGGCTTCATCAACTCCCTCCCTAGTTGTATAAGTCGGCATAAAGCCTGAATCTGGGAGAAATATATCTACCCCCCTGGATGCAACCAGGTGACTTTACCTTCCTGCTGTCACAATATATATATATATATATATATATATATAGAGAGAGAGAGAGAGAGAAAGAGAGATACATTTCCTTATTAGCACTTTATTCTGTCTCTGGATGAAGATTTTGGCACATAGCACTATTTGCAGTTTTGAAAAACACTTTTTATTTTCATTGATGAAGTTTTTGGCACAATTGGATCATTTGGAGTCTTGGTAACAATTGCACTTGCACATGCACTTTAGCACTTTTTCAAGATTGCTTTGGTCAATATATTACTAAGTCTCTTGGCAGCGCCATCTACCTCTTTATATTTATATTGCACTGTGGCTCACAATGGCTCAAAAGTGATATGGTCCAGAAATATTTAGACAGAATAAAGGTGGATAAAGCACCTGGACCAGATGGCATACACCCACGGATCCTAAAAGAATTGAGCTCTGTAATTTCAAAGCCATTGTATCTAATTTTTAGGGACTCATTAATGACGGGAATAGTACCAATATTCTGTCTAAATGGATTGGCGCAGGGCCAATATGGTGCCTATATTTAAAAAGGGAACAAAGTCTTTACCAAGTAACTATAGACCTGTTAGTTTAACTTCTATAGCTGGGAATATACTGGAGAGATTAATAAAAGACCACATGGATGAGTTCTTGTTGGAAAAAAACTATTTAAGCAACAGACAGCATGGATTCATGAAAGACAGAAGTTGTCAGACAAACCTGATTTATTTTTATGAAGAGGTAAGTAAAACCTTGGACAGAGGCGTGGCAGTGGACGTGGTATACTTGGATTTTGCAAAAGCGTTCGATACAGTTCCCCACACACGGCTCATGTGTAAGGTAAAGTCTACAGGCTTGGAAATATCAGTTTGTAAATGGATAAAAAACTGTCTAAAAGACAGAATTCAGAGAGTCGTGTTTAATGATTCTTACTCTGAATGGTGTAAGGTTATCAGTGGTGTACCCCAAGGTTCAGTGTTGGGATCCTTACTTTTTAATATCTTTATAAATGATATTGGGTCTGGGATCAAAAGTACTATTTCTGTCTTTGCAGATGACACCAAGCTATGCAGTGGAATAACGTCCTTACAGGATGTCTCCAATTTACAAGCCGAACTCAATGCTCTGTCTAATTGGGCGACTATGTGGCAGATGAGGTTTAATGTTGATAAATGTAAAGTTATGTACTTGAAGGCAAAGAATATGAATGCATCATACATTCTAGGGGGAGTACAACTGAGGGAATCCGTAGTGGAGAAGGATCTGGGGGTTTTCGTAGATCATAAGCACAATAATAGCATGCAATGCCAAGCTGCGGTTTTCAAAGCGAGCAAAGTCCTTTCTTGTATTAAGAGAGGTATGGACTCCAGAGAGAAAGATATAATTTTGCCCCTGTACAAATCATTAGTAAGACCTCATCTGGAATATGCAGTTCAGTTTTGGGCCCCAGTTCTCAAAAAGGATATTGGGGAACTGGAGAAAGTGCAGAGAAGGGCAACCAAACTAAAAAGAGGCATGGAGGAGCTCAGCTATGAGGAAAGATTAGAGGAACTGAATTTAAGAAGAGGAGAATGAGGGGGGATATGATCAACATGTACAAATATATAAGGGGTCCATATAGTGAACTTGGTGTTGAGTTATTCACTTTCCAGGGAAAATCCGATTGCCTCTTGGGGGATCAGGAAGGAATTTTTTCCCCTGCTGTAGCAAATTGGAACATGCTCTGCTGGGGTTTTTTGCCTTCCTCTGGATCAACTGTGGTTATAGAATTGGGTATATGGGTTTGCTTTTTTTTTTTTTTTTATGGTTTAACTGGATGGAGGACTTGTGTCTTTTTTCAACCTGACTAACTATGTAACTGTACTTCACACAGTGAAGTTTCCAGGGGAGGCAGCAGCCATATGTACACCTAAGCGCAGAATTTTATGTATATATATATATATATATATATATATATATATATATATATATATTGTAACGGGAAGGCCCGGGGAACTCAGAATCGCTTAGAAAGTATGAGATACCCTTGCTTCAGCTCCCCCAATGCCTCTTATGTGTCAACCACCCTGTGTCTCTATTAGAACATTTGACAGACACCATAAAGCCCCGTACACACGATCGGTTTGACTGATGAAAACCGTCCGATGGATGGTTTTCATCAGACCAACCGGTCGTGTATGGTACCCATCGGTCTTTTTTCCATCGGTTGTAAAAAATAGAACTTGTTTTAAAATTTTCCGATGGATAAAAAACCGATGGGAATTTCCGATCGTCTCTGGGCAAGTCTATCGGTTAAAAAACCCACGCATGCTCAGAATCAAGTCGACGCATGCTCAGAAGCATTAAACTTCATTTTTCTCGGCTCATCTGAGTGTTTTACGTCACCGCGTTTGGAACGGTCGGTTTTTTGACTGATGGTGTGTGGCCAAGACTGATGAAAAACAGTTTCATCGGATTTCCGATGGACAAATCCATCGGACGAAAATCCATAGGTTATCTGATCGTACGGGGCTTAAGCCTTCAATTTACAAATTCAACCTTAATTAATTCAGATTTTCAGACTAATGCATTTTTTAATGAAACCAAATAAATAAAAACGAATTTCAGGAGTAACTAAGTGTGCACATGTCTATAAATCATCTTGTATAGTAAGAGAACCCCTCAATTAGGCTAAACTTCTCAGTATAGGTAACTTCTCAGTATAGGTAATAGTGCATAGAGCGTTCATCTCTTCCAGCATATGTGGGGGAGCAAAATCAAGTAGTGACATGGAGCTAAGGCAAAAGAAGCACAAAGAACGAGGTTGCCTTGTATTATATAAAATCATAGAATATCCCCCATTTAAAAACCTATGAAAATAAAAATATAAATGAGAAGATAATTTTTGCAAAAACATGATTATGTATATTTAGCAACCTGCCATATTCCATTCCCCAAATCCCAACCATATTTACTGTGTTTGTAGACACACACCAGATCTGCTATTAAATGCACTAAATGCCAATTAAATATTGTCACAGCCACCATTTGAAAAAGCATATGGTACTAGAAGTGTTTTTAGAAACATCTGGTTTATTTTCATTACTTTAATGATATCTGAAAAATTATTTCTGAATGCCAGATTTGTGGAACTAATTGTTATCAAATATAGTCCTTAATATAGCTTTGCAGGAATACCAACATGTTTTTCTAATAGTCATCATGAAAAGTTGCTGGCAGAACTAAATATACGAGTAAGATTATCTCACTAAATGTGACACACTGCCCCTCAATTAACAAACATTAGTTATTATTCTTAAAGGAACCAAGTCACTACACAAGAGGTAAATGAAACCAAAAGCACCCTGTGAAAGAAGAAGAATATTGCGTGCAGTGCCTGTCCAGCAAGAGGCAACTCTAAACATTGCTGTCTTGCAAACATAGCTAACATAGCTGCCGCTATGTATATAAAGTGTTTGGGCATATCACCGTTCTGCACAGATAAATATTATACATCTTCTTTTATTTTTTGTAGTATTTTATGTAATTTATTTTCCAAATAAGCTTTATTTAGAAATGTAAAAGACAAAAAAGAAACAATCACAGGTTATATGGGAATAACAAACTTTCAATCTCATCTAAAGTTATAAGAAATAGTCGGTTGAAACAGAAATGCTATATTCTACAAACGAGTTTCTGTTATAGATTCATAAGCTGATGCAGAAGATTGCAGGATTGAGGATGAAAGGAATTTCAGGATTTTTATAGTGGAGCTCATCTGATATATGATACTTTATGGTTTAGCGGGAGAGCAGTTTTGCTCGGTTAGTCATAATAATTTAATGGGAGTCAAAGTAAAAAAGCAGAAGTGTTGGTGTGGGGCATGAAGAAGAAAGAAGAAAAGAAAAGTGTAGAGAGAGAAGCGTTAGGGGGATAGGGACAGAGAAAGAAATAAGGGGGGGGGGGGGTTAGAGGGTACTTCTAAAAGTGTATGAGGGGGCTTGGGGGTTCTCCAACACTGTCCTTTCAGGCATGGAAAAAGTGGGTACCTGAAGCTCCCATGCTGACTATTTTTGCAGCATCCATATAGTTATGAAGAGTGTTGTTGCTACTACCTAACTTTTAAACAAATTACATTTCTTTGTGTTCCACATTATATTACTTTTTTAAACTGCTGCCCCCCCCCCATCTCCTCATCATCTAAATCTACAAAAGCCTTACCTATGTGTAGAGCCCTGCTCCTATTGGGTAGGCGCTAGTGTAAATTTAGTTGTCTGAGCTGTAGTTTAGCTCAGAATAATTGTACCAAATTTTGGGGTCTCTGTTCCAGTTCAGCTGGGTTGCACATTTTCCACCTGACTGTGGGTGTCGCTGTCAGGTCAGGGTTGGAAATGCAGCAGGCTGAATGTATTGGGTACCTCTTGTCCAGAAGCAGCTCAGTGGGATTGGTCACCCCGCTGTGCATTCTGGGAGAGGGTACTTAAGGGGCAGACACCGTTTTGGCCAGGTCTTCCGATCCTGACCTGACGGCCCTCCTGGCCTCAGGGATGTGTTAGCAGTTTTCTGCCTCTGGGACTGTAGACCCCCCGAGGCTCCGTTTCTGAGAGTAGGCCCAGGAGTTGCTGGGGCCTACTGATCCAGAGATGGTCCTGTGTCGCCTTGGCTGCGGGAAGGGACCGAGCAATTGAGGACTCAATTGGAGGACGCATCTGGATCAAGAATCTACCTCACAGTGCTGCCAGCCTGGCTGAAAATCCTAGCACTGTGGGTTGTGTTTCGGAACTTTACAGAGTGTGTGGTTACACAAGTCTGTGGCAGAGACTTTTTGAACAAGCTCGCACCGGCTGCTAGGTCAGTGAGAGAGGCCTATCCGGTGGTGGCTATATCCAGTGTGGAAGCTGTTGGTCCTCTGGATTAGGAAAATACCTGTGATCCGCAAGCAAGGTACCTGAATCTCCCCTAACCCTCCATCCCTCTGTCTGGAAGTTCTTTAATAAAACCCTTGCGAAAAAGAGACTAAGTGTTTGGTGCAGACATTTGTGATAAACTCTTCAAGGAAGACCCCTAGGACAGACTAGGTGAACAGTAAGGTAACGGCAGACCCAAATCTTAAACCAGCGGCCCCTGCGGGGGTATTGCTACATATGTTTGGTATTTTCAAGAACCTATTGACTAAGTCAGTATGCAAAGGAATTGTGATGTGCAATAATACATAGCTACCTTACATTAGTTTACTGCAATCAGATTCAGAAGGAAAGCAAGCTGCAGCTGAAAGTTCTATCAAGTAGCTTTTAAGTAATTCTGTTCAGGGCTGGTTTAATTATTCTGGAGTGGTTCCTCCTGGAGAGCATTCAAGCCCATTTTTTTTGTCTCCACCATTACATATGTAGCGGGGTCCTCAATTTAGTGGGATACACTTGGGGGTAGTGTGACCCAAGTGTGTAATTGTGTTAGGGTTCAGACCCCTTTTTGTTATTCGTGGAGGATTGGGTGGTGTAATATTCTCCTTGACCAGTGGGTGTCAGTGTACCTACTGGCTCAGGGTAGAATCACTACCGGAGTACTACCCTTCTTTGTCCCTTCCTGGAGATGGTACGGCCGGGGCGGGGAACCCGCCGTGGTGTAGACGGGAGGAGATAAAAGGGGGAGACGCCCTCGCCACGAGGTCTTCGGGGATCATCTCTTCACGCACACAGGCACCTTCAGCCTGGGTGCGGGCGGTTCAAGGTTCCGGCCTAGGCGCCCTAGGCCTGGCCGGAATGAAGATGGGGTCCATCCCAGGCACCTTCAGCCTGGGGTGAGGTACTATTGAGGAGGCCTGGGACCCGGTGACTCCGACTGGGTCCCGCGAGGGTGAAGTTGCTCCAGGGCGCCCCTTGCGAGGGGGCCCGCATCTGAGGTGAGGAGGCTGGGGAGGTCACTCGTTCGAAGACCCGGTGTAGTGTCAACCCGGTGACGGATGGGCCTTCGGTAACTCCCTTGGAGGACATCTTCCCCTGATAGGCGCCGCAACGCAACGGAGGTATTCATGTCAAGACTCCTACAACCCTTGGTCATAGCATAGGGGTGTAGGGACCCATATCAGTATAGTGCCTCGACCTGCTCATCCCACCGTATCATGCCATCGCATTGCCTGTATGTGGAGATACGAAATAAACCAACAGTTGGACTGTGATCGGTGTATGGACTCTGTTAATGGGAGCAAAGGGTGGTTCGGTGGTTTCTGCACGTCAGACTCGGTACATGCTCAGGACACACCGGCCCGAGGAAACATTAGGTATTGGCCTTTACCTCGCCCGCCGTTTTGGGGAGGACATGGGCCGTAGCGCACCTCACCCTGTCGCGTGACATACCCCTAGCTAAAGAGGACGGGGTGAGGGGGTGGCTACACGTGGGGGCTCGTCGTCCGGGATAGTGTGTGTCTTGGCGATGGAACTGAGAACGTCTGTGTTTGAACTTTGCTGCCCGGAGGAGTTCCGAACAGGTCGGCCATGTGATTGGCCAAAGTGCATCCCTGCTCGGAGTTGTGGACATGACCCTAAGTCGGGAAAGGCCCACGCAGAGGAGCGTAAAAAGGGAAAGGTCCAGCCGTGTGAAGTACTACATGTGGGGACTGTTAATGCACTGCGCCACGAGGCACCCCATGACTGTACAATTCGTGGGCGGAGGCTGGCGGAAGCCCGCGAAAACGTACAAGTTGTGGGAGGAGTCTGGCCACGTGTGGAGATACACGTGGAGACTCCGGCGCGTGGTCAGCGCGTGATGGAACAGCAAGTGGTCGGGATGGCCTCAAGCTCCCCGTGGATACCGGTACCTTACCCCACGAAGATGACTGCATTTGCTGCTCCCCTGACAGACACGGGAATAAGACTTAGGCCCCGAGGACAGTTGGCTCTGTATTCATGCAGAGACACGGAGGCTCTCGGTGTGATCTGTCCCGGATGCTCGGGACTGGTGGTCCAACTAAAGCCATTCGGGCGATGTGAGGCATGCAAGGAGTTCCTTTTTGAGGTTGAACCATACACGGAAAGGCCCCGGGCCCTACGCCTCAACTGCATCACAGGAACCGCCACTCCGGAGGGAGAGATCCAGGCTTCTGCGGAGGTCCCCGTACACGCTGACCAGGGCGAAGTGACTGCCCAACCAGAGATTGAGAGAGAAAAATCCGAAGACACTGCTTCGGTCACCACAGACTCCCTGCTGCCACCCCCGAAGAGGAAGATAGGCCTGGTGCAGGCCTCCTGTGGTCATGGTCAAGCTTCACCCCGCCGCTTGCCTGGCCTGGATGGCGCCGGTAGAGAAGAGAGTCCCGGACATCCCAGTTCTTCAGTAGGTCCAGGTGAGCTAGGGGCTGGGACTGTGGTGTTGGTTGGAGGTGTTGGGAGTTCACAGCCGGTGGAGCCCGAAAGGGAGGGTAGCCTTCCGTCTACTAGAGACTACCTTCCCGCCGAGATGTATGACACCTCCGACCTAGAGTCGTTGTCAGACTGTGGGGATGACGGGGAAATAGACGAGCTGTTTCACCGGAAGGGCTGGGACAGACGCCCGCTACCTGTGCTGAGTAAACCACAGGATTCCCCTATGTCCATAGAAGACAGTACGCTCCGGGCGCAGGCTCCGGAGTTCCCGAGAAAATCTAACCCTCTGACCAACTTTCCTCATTGAACTACATCACCCGCTCTGATGGTGGGGACGCAGCGTGCTTCGTTGCAGGCACCAAAGACAAAGCAACCCGAGATGGTGAAGGTACCTCGGCACCCAGAGGCCATTGTACAGCCAGGAGAAGGTGAGCGAGATGTGATGCCGCCCTTAGCCAGATTGCAGAGACTTTTCTCCCAGAGAGTCGCCCGTGAATATGGGTGGGAGTACCCCTACTTGCCTCGGGACTTATTGTATGAAGTTGAGGTCCTGCGATCAAGGTGGTATGACGAGTTTGTATGGGAAAAGCTTAAAGTACCCCATGCCAGGCGATACCTGTCATGTTCGCCGCCTGTGTCTAAAAAGTTCAAGGACTGCAGAGCTGATTGGAGACTTGGGCGCCATATTCATGCTGATAAGGTGCTCATCTGTAGGAAAGAAGGAGAGGATGTCGAGTATTCAGTGGAAGTGTTTGACGGGCACCTGAAGCCACTGTTTCTGCCGGATCCAAGGTTCTACTTATAGGAGGAGTGAGCTCCTATCTTGTTGCTGTTGAAACTTTCTGGATGAGACATTCCCAGACGCCTAGAACTGTGCCCTACTTTTGTTTTGATTTGGGCTTTTCTTTTACTCACTGGAGACTTGGGAGCTGTTGTGTTTTTTTTCTCCCTTTTCTTCATGTGCCAAAGGCAGAGACTTTTGGGGTAGAGTCAGAGTAGGAAAGCAGGAAGAATGAAGATCTCACCAAGTGTCATTACCGCAGCTCTGTCACCAGGTGGCAGTGTTGTGCAACGGTTGTTCGAAATGCTACACATGCATTACTTACTTATTGGACTGAGCGGGTCTCTCGGCTGACGGACCCACTCATGCCAAGTTAACACAGAGTGTTAGGATGTGTTTTCTTTTTGTTGTTTCCCTTCTGCAGGAGATTCATCGGTCAAGACTACTGAGAGTGGGGTGGTTCTTAGACAGCGATGGGAGGGATTGTACATGTGTACAGAATAGATGTCTTATACAAATGTTTATCGTTTTATATTTCCCCTTTCCCTTTTGAGCATGTCTTGGCACATTTAGTATCCAAAGATTTGAGGGATAGCCTCTGGGGCCCACTTCATGTCACCACTCTTTGGGAGACATGGGTGTGCACCTGACGCTGGGGACCAGCATCAAATCACAGGGGGGAGTGTGTAGCGGGGTCCTCAATTTAGTGGGATACACTTGGGGGTAGTGTGACCCAAGTGTGTAATTGTGTTAGGGTTCAGACCCCTTTTTGTTATTCGTGGAGGATTGGGTGGTGTAATATTCTCCTTGACCAGTGGGTGTCAGTGTACCTACTGGCTCAGGGTAGAATCACTACCGGAGTGCTACCCTTCTTTGTCCCTTCCTGGAGATGGTACGGCCGGGGCGGGGAACCCGCCGTGGTGTAGACAGGAGGAGATAAAAGGGGGAGACGCCCTCGCCACGAGGTCTTCGGGGATCATCTCTTCACGCACCCAGGCACCTTCAGCCTGGGTGCGGGCGGTTCAAGGTTCCGGCCTAGGCGCCCTAGGCCTGGCCGGAATGAAGATGGGGTCCATCCCAGGCACCTTCAGCCTGGGGTGAGGTACTATTGAGGAGGCCTGGGACCCGGTGACTCCGACTGGGTCCCGCGAGGGTGAAGTTGCTCCAGGGTGCCCCTTGCGAGGGGGCCCGCATCTGAGGTGAGGAGGCTAGGGAGGTCACTCGTTCGAAGACCCGGTGTAGTGTCAACCCGGTGACGGATGGGCCTTCGGTAACTCCCTTGGAGGACATCTTCCCCTGATAGGGGCCGCAACGCAACGGAGGTATTCATGTCAAGACTCCTACAACCCTTGGTCATAGCATAGGTGGTGTAGGGACCCATATCAGTATAGTGCCTCGACCTGCTCATCCCACCGTATCATGCCATCGCATTGCCTGTATGTGGAGATACGAAATAAACCAACAGTTGGACTGTGATCGGTGTATGGACTCTGTTAATGGGAGCAAAGGGTGGTTCGGTGGTTTCTGCACGACAGACTCGGTACATGCTCAGGACACACCGGCCCGAGGAAACATTAGGTATTGGCCTTCACCTCGCCCGCCGTTGTGGGGAGGACATGGGCCGTAGCGCACCTCACCCTGTCGCGTGACATACCCCTAGCTAAAGAGGACGGGGTGAGGGGGTGGCTACACATATACTAACAATAATCTGCCCATTCCTAAATGGGCAAGGTTTGGAATATTTCAAAAAAAGAAAACCCTAATGCCCCGTACACACGTTCGGACTTTTGCCCGGCCAAAATCACATCGGAATTCCAACGGAAAAAGACAGATGGGGCATAAACATGGTCGGAATATCCGATGGAAAAAGTCCATCTGACTTTTCCGATCGTGTGTACAAGGCTTTAAAGAAGCATTTTAGTATGCAGTCGGATTGATTTACAAAATGCAAAGAGAATGTTCACTTTGCAAGGAAATTTTCACTTTGCAAATGAATTTTCAGTTAGCTTAGTGAATGTGGTAAAAACTCATTTAACATAGAACATTCAATAATGTGCATGGAAAAACAAGAACTTTTGCTTGCACATTATTGGATAGTGAAAGCTAGCAGAGCTTCACATTAACTAAGCTAAAGTGACAATCTGAGCCCAGAGTTGGCATTAAAAATCATGGAGCTCTATACAATCTACCTGTAGGCATTGTGCACTTGCAGGTTTTCTGGTTGCTGAATAGATCAGTAAACAGTAGTTCACTCATCTCCCTCCACTCAAAATGTCAGCTTGCTGATGCTGGTTCACTACAGGATCGAGCTTCAGGGACACTGTGGAGGCTCCTCCTTGCAGGGATAGGTAGCTTTTATGAGACTTCTAAACTTGCGGGACAGTGCTGGTGAGGAGGGGTTAATTAAAATGTAAAGGTGTTGTGGTGGGGGATGGAGCACGGGGATAGGGCTATAAACAAGTAAGGAATACTCCAACTCCTGTCACCAGGGAGTTGAAGTGTGTCAGTGATAAGGAAGGGAAGGGGCCATGGGACACTTGTGGGACAAAACTGAAGTGAAGATATCTAGGGTTTGTGTGTGGGGGTGATGAAGATTGAATGTGAATGCAATGTTATGGGGCATTGAAACAAAAGTGGTGGGAAGTGTAAGAGCAGCTGAGGTTTGTATACACCGGAAGCAATCACTACCATACGCAGAATCCCCTAGTGGCAAAAACAAAAAAACTATCCTATAATTTAGCCCCCTGGTGGCAAAACAGCAGTGCAACGTAAAGAGTAAGGCCCCTTTCACACGGAGGTCCGTTCAGGTCCGCCTGTCAGTTTTTTAGGCGGACCTGAAACGGATCCTCCATGCACCCCTATGGAGGCACGGATGTCAGCGGAGACATGTCCGCTGACATCCGCTCCGCTCCGCCAAAGTGTGACGGAAGAAAACCCTATTTTTCCTTCCGTCGGCGGAGCGGATCGGATGACAACGGACTCTACGGTCCGTCGTCATCCGATTCCCCATAGGGGAGAGCGGCGCTCTGACAGGGCGGTCCCTGCACAGTGTGCGGGGACCGCCCAGTCATCCGTCGGCTCAGCGGGGATCAACAGAGCGATCCCCGCTGAGCAAGCGGAGCTTCACGGGGCGGATCTGCACGGATCCGCCCCGTGTGAAAGAGCCCTAACTCCACTTTTGTTGAGAAAAAAATATCCCCCCTAGGTGATCTATGTATATTGCAGAGATTTTAACAAATTTTGTTGCAGATTCCTACCTTTAGTTATTCTGAAGAAGAAGTTGTTTGTTTGTCTGTGTCCATGTGTCAACTGAATCTGTATAAGACTGTTTTTTTAATTATCAATCAGCTCCTGCCTTCAGGACTCTAATGAAGAAATTGTCAGGGTCAGCATTTCTTTAGATGTGATATATATTTGGGAGCATCTCACCAAAAATTGCATTTTTGTTGCAGGGGATGCTCAAAAATCGGACTTTTATCTTGGTGCAGACTTCTGGGAAAATCAGAAAGCCAATCACACAAGCAGGAAATGGCATTTTCAGGGGGCATTCTGTACACCATTTGTGTACAGAACGCCTCTAGGTAGCCATCTTGCATTGCATTTTACAGAAAATGACAGCGCTGTGGATTGAAAAGGACAGTCATTTTTAATAACATTCAATAGTACTATAACTTGAATCGCAATTGTATACAACATATTATTATTATTGCTATTTTTTTTTTCTTATGAACGTGGAGTTACCCCTAATTATTATATGTGAAAAATTATAGCAGGTAAAAAAAGCAAATAATATAGCATATACAAAAGCCATATTGTAATTTAATGTTATTAAAAGATACCTTTCCTTTTAAATCTGCAGTTGTGGCAATTTTCTGGTAAATTCAATGCAATATGGCAACCTGGAGGCGTTCTGTACACAGGGCAGCACAGTGGTGTAGTGGTTAGCACTTTCACCTAGCAGCAAAAGTGTCGCTTGTTTGAATCCCAATCACGACACCATCTGCCTGGAGTTTTCATGTTCTCCCTGTGTCTGCGTGGGTTTCCTCCGGGTACTCCGGTTTCCTCCCACACTCCAAAGACATGCTGGTAGGTTAATTGGATGTTGTCCAAAATTGGCCCTGTATATATATGTGTTCGAATGTGTGTCCCAAGCGTGTCAAGATCCTACGGGGTAAATGACCGCACCAGCCAAGCAGACACTGGCTACAAAAAGTGCCTTGAGGCGATTCAGTTCACATTTGTAGCGCTATACGCTATAGCGCTATACAAGTTTCCTATCCATTCATTCACTGTTGGTCTACAGAACACCCCTAGAAATTTCATGCTTGTGTGATTGGCTCACAGATTTTTCAGAAGTCTGCACTAAAGTCAGATTTTAGCCACCCTCCGCAATAGAAATTTTAGTTTTGATATAATATTTATGTGAGATACATTCAAGGGGATTCAGACCCTGTCGTTTTCTCATTTAAACATGAAGTGTACCCCAGCTGAAGATAACAAAGCAGTCACTGCCATTCAAAATCAGTATCCAGAAACAGAGCGGAAACAGTTTGTAATCTGCAACAATCATTGTTAACCTCTTGCTGGCCATGTAATGCATATGTGCAGCCATTAAGAAGGTGTGCTTTAACATTTACACACTACACATATGTGTCTATGGGGGACATAGGCTTCCGTGCTGAGAGCGCACTCACTGCAAGCTCCCAGCACAGAGCTCTTGGTCTGTACTTGGTCTGTAACACTGATCGGGAACTGGCAAGACCAGCTGCCGATCATGTGACCACCATTTAAAGGAATATCAGGGTGGGCAGGAAGGGGTTAAAATCCTTGCAATCATAGGTGTGCGCAGCCTTTGGCATTAGGGTGTGCACCCCGAAGCTCAAACACACTCTACCAATCACTCACAATGTTCATTCAGAAAGGGAAGGGGCCGGTAAATGGCATTTTTACTGGCCCCTTCCCCCACTCATCCTAAAACATCCACAGCAACAACCGGTGGGAGAGGAGGGAAGCCAGCAGTGCTGTGGGGGGAAAGAGGGGGAGCCAGGTCAGTAGGGGGAATCTGTTCTGCACAGGGTGATTAGAGTGTGCCTGGGCACACCTGGCACACCCTGTGCGCACGCCTATGCTTGCAATAAACATTACTCACCCGGAGGGCATTTTTTTTCTCAACATAAAATGGTGTTACACTTTAATGTAGTTAAACTTACCTGCACTGCAGCCCATCATAGTGCAAGGCTCAGCTTTTGTCTATTCATAATGAAAGACTATTGTGTTACCAAAAGTACCATATTTACAGAAACAAATCTGGTTGATTTGTAACTATGCATTACTGTACTTTGCACACTGATCTTTAGTATTAATAATTGTTACTATACATTGCACACTAAACTTTGGCCTTGGCATCATATCTGGCACACCAATTATGCATCTTAAACAGACTTCAGAATTCTTTTTCATTTTATATTTGAAAAGAACGTCCTCTGGACCTGAATTTCATTTCTGTGTGACACAGCTGATGAGTTCTTATGCTGAATCAACTTATTGTAAGCTAAGGATAGCAAAACACATAACCTAGCTTTAACCCATATTGTATTTCAAATATCTCAAGCAAATGCTGAATATGAGAAAAGAAGATGTATGTAAAAAAAAAAAAAGTACCCTCTACAGTTTGGTTTGGAAATTGTTAGGGCTGAAATGCTGAACAAGCTGCTTGAATAGGCATGGCACATTGAGCAGAACTGCAGACAATAATGTATATTGAAAGATCACTTATCCAAACTATTTAACAGCTCCGCATGACAGGACCACACTATACGAGCGGAAATATGTTTATATTATATTAGAGCATGGACATGATCGTATTCATTCATACACAATAAAGCACAGCTCAACCCATAACGTATATTTCACTTTTTAAAGGACGCTAATGTATTTTACATAATTTAAAGTAAAATATTTGGTTATCCTACTGAAAAAAAAAAAAAATTACACCACTGTTTTGGACTTTTGCAATGAATCAGAGATATAAGCTTCTAGGAAAATATTGCCTCTGGATCCTTCAAAAAATAGAAGCAGTCCTTGGGGGATTCAGCTGAGAAATATATGGGTTTGGGAGCTCTACATTTCATTAAATGTTGCACTGAATCAGAAACATTTTGAGTTTTCATCTCCCAGAAATTAGGAGAAATCCGGTTAACCACTTGAGTCCCCATCGCCATTTCAAAGCGGCACTGAGACAGCAGTTATTTGTCCCACTGCTATTTTAAAACAGCAGTGGGAATCAGTGGCTCCCACAGGTCCCAGCAGGGGCAATAACTTGAACGGCTAGCAGACTATAACAGCCGCCATTCAGTACTATGCCCAGGAGCTGAAACGGTCAGCTCCTGGGTTTTGGATGCTTTCATAGGACACTCCAAAGGAGCACTTTGTGATAGTGAAAGTAACCACAGCGCTTCCATGTGGTGTTTACATTGGGAGTGGGATTATGTCATGAGTGATGTCACTGCACACATTACGCATTTTTTACACATTTTTACGGCACTGACGGGCACTGATGAGGATTCACTGTGGGTACTGATGAACACTAATAGGGCACTGTAGTGGCACTGATGAGCACTGTAGTAGCATTGATAAGCACTTTAGTGGCACTAATGAGCACTCACTGATGGCACTGTAGGGCACTGGTGGCATTTTAGGTCACTGATGAGCACTAATAAGCACTCACTGATGAAACTGATGTGCACCGTAGGGCACTGATGTGCATTGATGGCACTGATAAGCACTCACTGACTCACAGGCACAGTAGGGCACTGATGGCACTGTAGGGCACTGATGAGCACTGTAGTGGCACCATAGGGCACTGATGAGCACTGTAGTGGTACTGTAGGGCACTGATGAGCACTGTAGTGGTACTGTAGGGCACTGATGTGCAATGTAGTGGCACTGATGAGCAGTGTACTGGCACCAAAGGACACTGATGAGCACTGTAGTGGCACCGTAGGGCACTAATGAGCACTGTAGTGGCAATGATGGGCACTGTAGTGGCACTGATGGCACTGTAGTGGCACTGTAGGGCACTGATGAGCACTATAGTGGCACTGTAGTTGTACTGCTGAGCACTGTAGGGCACACTGAATCAAGCCAACTCACGCTGCTGCAAAGTGTCTGTCTCCTTTCCTCACACGCTCTATTAGTGGAGAGAGCTGAATCAGGCATAACACTGGTTTGTTGACAAACCACAAACATCATTGGACGGAGCGATCACGTGGTAAAGGGCCACTGTGGTTGGCCTTTTACCCTGATCTGTGATGCACTGGGTCCCACGGACCCAGCGATCATGGGCACTTCCGGATGTGCGCTCCAGGGGCAAGTGGTTAATGCTTCACGTAGTTTGGTGCCGCCCAGTGTGTTCTTTTGGTCCTACGGGTGTATTCATCCATCCAGGACTCCTATATTGGTCTGTGGTTCCCTGCTTGTGAGACTGGCCTTCGGAAGCCCTTACTATGTGATGATCTTGATTTTAACTGTCACAACGTGAGTTGCCATTTGTCTTCTCACCACAATAAATCTGTTATTATACTACACTCAGATTGTGCACTGCTGTTCTTCATCTGTTTGCCTAGAGATTCTTCAGTCTCTTCAGAGGTGCTGCATTGAAATCAGTGGATAGCTACCCTGAACACTCCAATTGGACTCTATGGACTTTTTGCTGTTCTGCATAGACATTTATGTACACACAACCCTTTTTGCGCCATATACCCCATTACTACTATATGGCATGCTGTACTCTTTAAATGTAGTGTGTTGTGATAGACCAAACCACATAGCAATATCACTATAATGAATAGTACTGATTTCAATAAAGTTTAGATAAAAAAGTAACAGTGGGATGCACCGTTTTCAGTGCATTGGCTCTGTTCCTTGCACACTAGTAACTGCTTTCTAATGCAGCTGCTGGTGTGAACAAGCCCCTAGTGACCAACTGAAATTACACTGCACCGCTATTAATACTGCCACTTCTCCAACAGTAGCCTGCTACAAAGGAGCACTGGTGTCTCTGTAAGAGCAGATATGTTGCTGCAGCTGTCCAATGCACCCCCTGATGATTCATATATACAACTCTGCATTCAGCAGAGAAAAGCAATAAGCATGTCACGCTGCTGCAGTGAGATTGTTGATTTGTTTTAAATAACATGTTATGCTTACCTGCTCTGTGTAGTGGTTTTGCACAGAGCAGCCCCAATCCTCCTCTTCTTGGGTCCCTCGCTGACACTCCTGGCCCCTCCCCCCTACTAAGCTTGCTATGGGGGCATCCGAGCTGAGCCGCAGCTCTGTGTGTCCATTCAGACACCATGGTCTCACCCCCCCTCCTCTCTTCTCATTGGCTCACTGACTTTCATTGACAGCTGTGTCTCAGTCAATCAAGAGGGAGAGTCTTGGACATCCGAGTCTCTCGTGCAACATCGCTGGATCAAGATGGGGCACAGGTAAGTATTAGGGGGGCTGAGGGAAGCTGCTGCACGCATAGAATGCATTAAAGTGATTGTAACGCCCTGTTTTTTTTTCAATAAAACGAAAAAACATGTTATACTTACCTGTTCTGTTGCAATGGATTTGCACAGAGCAGCCTGGATTCTCTTCTTCTCCGTCCCTCTTGTGTGCTCCTTGTCCCTCCCTCCCGTTGAGTGCCCCCACAGCATGGGGGCACCAGAGCTGCTTCAGACACAGAGCTGTGGCCCAGCCCTGCCCCCTCTCTCTACTGATTGGCTGACTCACTTTGATTGGCAGCAGCGGGAGCCAATGGCACCACTGCAGTGTCTCAGCCAATCAGGAGGGAGAGTCTCAGACAGCAGAGACATTCGTGGACATCGCTGGATAGAGATTGGGTTCCGGTAAGTATTAGGGGGGCCGAGGGGGGCTGATGCACAAAGAAGGCTTTTTATCTTAATGCATTGATAACACAAACAATATTTTTTTTGTTTTTTTTATAACTAAAAGCACAAAAGTTAATGTTATTTACAAATAGAATAACATCAGGAGATCATGGAAAGGATGAATATGTACAAAATGTCACAATTTGTGTTTTATAATTGGTAATAAATCTGTGTTTACCAGGAAAAAATAAATATGCTTCTCTTTTGTGGTAAATAAACATAATATCAAATTGAGATTTGAAATAGATTAAAACGGGTCACATTACTGTGAATAAATCTGCGTTCTTGAAAAAAACACCATACTTTCAAAACACTAAAATAGTGATTGCATGTGCGAATAGAAAATAGACAATGCAAATAAGGTGGTTGCCATGACAATGTTATACACTACATAAACGCACGTGGCACTTCAATTCCTAACAAACATTCACATTATGTACTGCACAATGAGATTAAAGGGGTTTGGTAAATCTAATACACATTTTGTAGACAGTAGAAATAGTTTAATTTAAAACTCCATTTAAACAATACTCCATTATTATTACTACTATTATTCGGTGTTAATAGATCTGTTAAAACAGTATTCAGACATCCAGTAACTTTGACTCATGTTTTACATGTTATGCCCTGTACACACGATCGGTTTTACAGATGAAAACAGTCCGATGGACTTTTCTCATCGGACAAACCGATCGTGTATGGGCCCCATCTGTCTTTTTTCCATCGGTGAGAAAAAATAGAAGATGTTTTAAATTTATCCGATGGGAAAAAAAAACGATAGCAAATTCCGATCGTCTGTGTGGAACTCCATCGGACAAAAAACCCACGCATGCTCAGAATCAAGTCGATGCATGCTCAGAAGCATTGAACTTAATTTTTCTCGGCTTGTCGGAGTGTTTTAGGTCACAGCGTTTGGGGCGGTCGGATTTTTGACTGATGGTGTGTAGGCAAGACTGATGGAAGTCAGCTTCATCCATCGGATTAGAATCCATTGGAAATCCGATCATGTGTACAGGGCTTTAGAGGCAGATGCTCAAGAGCAACAACAATATATTATCTGTAGCTAGTCATATATAGTATAATTTGATTGCAAAATCCTTGCAAAACCTCCTTTAGATTTACCAACAATCTTGTAATCCAAAAAACAACCTTAGGCTAAGTTTACATATTTGGGGGAGGGGAAAACAAAATAAAATTTGCATTCCCGACCTGCAGAGAAACGCACTGCACTTTAGCAAATGCGCAGGGGTTCAGTTCATTCCCCCCCCATCTTAATTATTGTTGGCAAATGTAGTGTGCTGTCACCTGAACCTAATAAACTCTAATGCCCTGTACACACGATCATTTTTTCCGATGAAGAAAAAAAACGATCGTGTGTGGGCCCCATCGGACTTTTTTCCATTGGTGTAAAAAAATAGAACATGTTTTAAGTTTTTCCGATGGGAAAAAAAAACGATAGGAAATTCCGATCGTCTGTGTGGAACTCCATCGGAGAAAAATCCAATCATGCTCAGACTAAATTACAAGACGGGAGCGCTCGTTCTGGTAAAACTAGCGTTCGTAATGGAGATAGCACATTCGTCATGCTGTAACGGACTGAAAAGCACGGAGACTGAAAAGCGTGAATCGGCTAACACCAAACTTTTACTAACACGCGGTAACACGAAATCAGCAAAAGCAGCCCAAAGGGTGGCGCCATTGGATTTGAACTTCCCATTTATAGTGCCGTCGTACGTGTTGTACGTCACGGCGTTTTGGACGGTCGGAATTTTGTCTGATGGTGTGTAGGCAAGACTGATGGAAGTCAGCTTCATCGGAATTCCGACAAAAAATTCCATCGGATTTTATTCCATCGGAAATCCAATCGTGTGTACAGGGCATTAGGGTTTGAATAAATGTAAAGGTTATAGGAATCTCCTCGAGATAAATCAGTTTGTGTCCATGTCTACAAAGCTAAGTTAGATTTCAGAACAGGAGTACAGAAAACTTTCTCTTATATATTCTAATCCATTTCAAATACATTTATAAAAACTTCATTTTTCAATATTCATACATTTTAAATAGACACAAGGAAACCATTTTGATAACATTACTAAATGCCATGTTTTCTGAGAACGACAAGTAGAGAGAACATGAAGGATGCAATTATTTCTCCCATAACTGTCCCACTTGTTTCATATCTCACACAATGCCAGCATCCTTTCAGCCCCTGCTCTCAAGGCTGTCCATCAAATGCTTACATGAAAATTATTTTCCCCTTTTCTTATGTATTATTGCCATTCCAGTATTTCAGTGTTCAACACAGACTAAGCACTTAGAATTCTTAGTTGAAAAGTCCTTTACATCTTACATCTTCAATGTGAATTATTTGCAATGTGAAATGCTCAATGAGATCTTGGGATACTATATAGAATCTTAGTGATTACATTGGATGTTGCTGCTGCTCTCTATGAACCGGGGACTCTGTGAGGTAGGAACTACCTATTCAAAATATAACTTCAGTATATACATGTAGCGGGTATATGCTTTTCTATTATGTTTAAATTTGGTGGGGGATCTGTGATGTGTGGTTCCCTGGGGCCCAGCGGGTGGCGCTGTCACTTTGGGCCCGGGGTTGAGTCATCGTTGCAGTGGCATACCCTTTTTGGCCTCTCACAGCATAAGTACAGGGGGGCGGGGGCTCCGCTGGGCTTGCTGGGGGAGGGTATAAAGGGGTCGGCCATTTTGGTCACGGGGTTCGTCGAGTCCCAGGCACCTTCAGCCTGAGGGCTGTGGTTCGTGGTCGGTGTCCAGGTGGCCTAGGCCTGGACACCCGGAGCTCGTGTTCCACCGCAGGCACCTTCAGCCTGGGGTGAGGTACTCGGTTGGAGGCCTGGGGCCCAGTGTCCTCCGCTGGGCTCCGCAAGGGAAGGATTTCCTAGGAGACCCCAGGAGTGGGGTACCCAAATCCAGAGGCGTAAGGGACCGGAGGAGCTACTCACCCAAAGACCTGGTGCAGCAGATTGCCGGTGCCGGTTGAGCCTCAGGAGACCGCCCGGAGGGGTATCTTCCCAAACAGGGGCCGAGTGCAGTCAGGAGGAAGGTTCACCGTTCATCCGGTCGGTGGCAGCGACCAAGATTCTCAACAGGTGGCATAGATCATGTGCCAAACCTATTCGCTGATAGGAGAGTTCATTGTGCCTGGGCCTACTCGTATCCACACCCCCTATCTGTTCGTTGAGGGAGTCCAACTGATTGTGTTTCATCCTGACATTGAAGAATAAAGGAGTGTTGGACTTTTATTGGTGTGGAGCTCATTTACTGGCAGACACTGTTCCACAGAAGGAGCGGAGGCTTCTAGCACCGAACACCGACCCGAAGGTAAAGGAACTTTGCTTATACCACACAAACATCTGCGGTCAAGGCTTGGCGTGGTGACCCCGCACTCTCTCTTCCAAGGTACCCCTAGACAAGCAAAAACCAGCCACAGAAGAGTGAGAGAGGGAAGGCCGCTACATACAAAATTACAATAATCAGATATTTTTGTAAATTATGCATGTATTGTTAATTATTTTTATTCAGGATTGATATAGCATCAATAGTTTTGCACAACACGTTACAAAATAAGAAAGACCGTACAGTTATAAAACAATTCAATACAAGTGATTTAAGAAGGCCCTGCCTTTTAAGAGCTTGCAATCAAAAGGGAGAGGCAAATGATAAAAGAAAGTAAAGTGCTGACCAGGACTGCCCTGCAGTATGTGATCAATGTGATGATTGCTTCCCTTATCCTACACAGCTGCACAATAATCCCTTCACCTTCACTCCATGTGTATGACTTTGGATGCACTATATCTAGTGCACCATTACCAAGCTCTATGTTTTAACCAACTCAATACCACAACATTTATTAATTTACAAACTATTGTGGCAATATGACTTTTTGGGTGTCTACTAAAAGGGGTTACTATTAGACATGTGCATTCGTTTTCGTCCGAATGCATTTTCGTCCCAATTTTGGGGATTTTTGCGTTTGTTTTAACAAATGATAACGAACATGCTGAATCCAAAATCCGAAAGATCCGACATAAAAAATGCTTTATTTTCGTTTCGTTGCGACAACAGTGCAATATAGATAGAAGATTTGACATGACGGTGACAATAGCAATCTGTGTCTATCGAATCTGTGGTTGAATGTGCCTAACCTAACTCTATTAGTCCAAGATTATTCCACATAGAGAGAAAAGATTCAACATTATAGAGACATGAAAATTCGACGAAGCAGCTAAAAACATACGATCGCCGCGAGCGGACATTTATGATCAAATGCTCCACCCATAGGCTATAGAAGAATTCTAATGTTGGTTGACTAGTAATAATAATTAATAAATATAATTTTTACTATTCATATAACATTAGAATTCTACTATAGCTTGTGGGCGGAGCATTCGACCAAAAATGTACGATTGCGGCGTCATACAGTTTAGCTGCTTCGTCGAATCTTCTTAGAACATTCGACAGACACCATAAGCCTTCAATTGACAGATTCTACCCTAATTCAGATTTTCGGACAAATGCATTTTTTAACTAAACAAAATAAATAAAAACTAATTTCGGGAGTAACTAAATAAATTTATTTTTCGGATGAAAACAAAATTCCGAAACAAAATATTTCAGTGTCCACATGTCTAGTTACTACGAGGAATGTTGTATTCTAGCATTTCTTTTAATATGTTTTATAATGAAATAAAGGAAATATTTTCTCTTAATTGTCAGTCTCTTTCTTTTAAAAAAAATAAAAGCCCCACTGATTGCTAAGTACCACCAAAAGAAAGCTATATTCATCCAAATAAATTAGGACAATTTATTTGGATACATTATTGCATGAGCAAAACATTTTCAGTCAAACTAACAGCACTGAAACCTGAAAAATGGCCTGGAAATTAATGGATTTTACAATATGGTATTCGAGTGGTTAAGTAATGACTGCACCTTATTTTACATTATGATGCCTAACTGTATTTTAAGGTATCATCTGATACAGAAAGAAGCCCCATTACATTTCAAAGTGCAATTATTTTACTATTTTTTTGTGGTTCTGGCATTTGTACATTTGTATCATTTGACAAAGCGTTTAGGAACCAGTTAAACCAAAACTGATTTTTTTATATTTTGAGTAGCTATTGGTTAATTTAATATTTCACTGGCTTCATATTTTGCATTCCATAAGGAATATCTTTTTCTTGGTGCTCCTCTATCATAAACATTCACTATTCCTGTTCTAGCATGAGTAATCTTACTCTTCCCGTCCCCATTCTCTGACCTTTAAAAGCATAAATCTTCCATAATGGACTGAGACTACTTTATATTGGCCACATCTTGCATGTAGATCTGGGTACTCAATAACCATAGTTCATGAATAATAATCATTGAGTAAAAAGACCCACCATAGTTTGTCAAAAAACTGAAATATCAATTATGGGTGCCTTTGTCCTTTAAAGCATGAAGCACTTTAGCTTTCTTAGTATATTCAGGAGCATTAAGTTTACTTGCTTCTATAATCGTTCACCTTTTTTAGTTCTTTGAAAGCTGTACTATAATACATAAAAAAAAGTCCAGTTAATTTTGATTTCTTTCTATTTCTAGATAAATATGTCTGCATTTACTGGGATCTCTGCATTTAATCTCTCAGTTCAAATATTACTTATTTATACATCCTTCACTAATATATACAGTCACTCCTAGTTCTTGTATTTATTAAAATAAGACTCTACATTATGGAGGAGCCTTATCACAGCTGTGCAATTTTCACATATATTTACAAGGACAGGCAACTGAGACTTCTGTCTTGTAGCTGGAAACGGATCAGACAGGTCCTCTTAGCTGATTAGGAGAAAGTGTGCTCCTGAAAAAACTTTTTCTGTGTACTGACAATGTTTTGAATCGATTAAGCTATTGACATACTTATTTTTGTACATGCCTCTATATTTTCTAAAGGCACATTTAATAAGAATACTTGATTTAATATTAATAAATAAACAGACATATTTGTTGTGTTATCATAAAAGTGTGCTTATAATTTAGTAAGTAAAATTATTGTCTGACTACAAAAACGTTATGCCATTCACATCTGCGAGTGCACGTAGGCTGAAAGTGCACATGGTCTGCGAGTGCATGTGGGTCTGCGAGTGCACGTGGGTCTGCGAGTGGATGCGGATCTGTGGGTGTACACGGGTCTACGGGTGCACATGGGTCTGCGAGAGCACGCGGGTCTGCAGGTGCACGCGGGTCTGCAAGTACCTGTGTATTGTCTTGTTGAGTATTAGTGTCAGGAAGCTAGTTGTTAGGTAATTTGGACATGGTATAATCCCAATCCTCATTAAATTAGTAGGTACGATGCCCAGGGGGTGTGGAGATGTGGCTCGGTGTACATCTTGTGTCTTGTATGCATTCCTTGATTATCTGATCGAGGGCAAATACTGCTGTGCAAAATGTAAGCACATTGTTTTCCTGGAAGCCCAGGTTCTGAATCTAGGGAAGCAACTGTCAGCACTAAGAAGACCCTCCATAATAAAGGAGAGCCGGGAACGTACCCTGCAGGTGCCGGAAGGGGCCAGCACAGAGGCGGGTGGAGACAAACAGGTGCAGGCACTAGAAAAGAGTAGATGGGTGACAGTCAGGAAGGATAGAGGGGGAAGTGCCAGGGAGGCCGATCCAGGGCTAGAGCATCCCAACAAGTACTCTCTATTGAGTGGCATTGGTGAAATCAGTCAGGGACCAACACTGCTGGAGCTGAGGGACTCTCCTAGCTGCCAGGGGAAGAATTCCTCCAGTGAGAGTGGGGGGGAGGGTGAAGGGAAAGGATAGATTCTGGTGGTAGGGGACTCAATTCTTAGAAGGACAGAGAGGGCAATCTGTGACAAAGACCTGAAGCGCCAAACTGTATGCTGTCTACTGGGCGCTCGGGTTCAGCACATCACGGATCTGGTGGACAGATTACTGGGAGGGGCTGGGGAAGACCCCGCTCTCATGGTGCACGTTGGCACCAATGACAAAGTCAGAGGCAGATGGAGTGTCCTAAAGAACGATTTTAGGGACTTGGGAGCTAAATTGAGGAAAAGGACCTCCATGGTAGTATTCTCAGGAATACTACCGGTATCTTAAACCACACCAGAAAGGCAGAGGGAGATTAGGGAAGTAAACAAGTGGCTGAAGAGCTGGTGTAGTAAGGAGGGGTTTTAGTTCCTGAAGGACTAGGCAGACTTCTCAGTCGGTCACCAGTACTATAGAAGGGACTGCACCTAAATGAGGAGGGTGCAGATCTGCTGGGACTAAAGATGGACAAAAAGTTAGAGGGGTTTTTAAACTAGGTGACGGGGGGCGGGTCCAGAGGTAGAGATAGTCAGCACGGAACATATTCCAGAGGGTAGTATTGGGGGCATTAGTGGTAGGTTGACTAAAGCACATAAGCCCAAGGTAAGTATAGTAACAAGTCCTAGTTCTATCTCGGAACACCCAATAAGGGGGTAGTATGCGACTTGTCTAAACTACATGGCATGTTCACCAATGCCAGGAGCCTGGTGGACAAGATGAGTGAACTGGAGATACTGTTGTACGAGGAGGATTTGGATTTTGGGGGAATTTTAAAGACCTGGTTCAACAGCTCTAATGATTGGCAAGCAACCATTCAAGGGTATACCCTTTATTGCAGTGATAAAGAGGGTAAATAAGGGGGAGGGGTATTTTTATATATCAAGAATAATGTACAAGTGAATATGAGAGATGACATCACTAAGGGACTGTCAGAAACCATGAATCAGACTGAGACATAAGTACAGTTAAATAATAAAAGTAAATGGAACAAATGTAGTCAAAACATAGCCAAATTTCGGTAACCAGAACGAATACTCAGACAAGCTAGAAAGTCAGGAAGCCAAGGATCAGGGTAGTGGAACAGCAGGCAGAATCTGGAGCCAGAAGAAATGTCAGCCAAGCAAGTCTTTAACAGGAACGCAGGAGATAGTCTCTGTGATGTTGACCAAGGCGAAGGCAGAGATCATCTGGGCTGGATGGCTTAAGTAGGCAGGACTGACGAGCAGGAAATCATCAACAGGTGAGTCACTGTGAAGAGATAGGAGCTAGTAATTGGCCAAAAGCTAAGCGGCCAGCTCAGAGAAGGAAGGGCTGAGCCCAGCCCTGACAGTACCCCCTCCTCAATGACCCCTTCCCCTCGGAGGACCACCAGGATTGAGGGGAAAATGTATATGGAAATCACGGAGGAGGATAGGGGTATGAACGTCTGAGGATGAAACCCAAGAGCGTTCTTCCGGACCGTACCCTTTCCAATGCACCAGGTACTGTATGCACCCATGGAACCTACAGGAGTCAACAATGGACTATACTTCATACTCCTCATGTTTCTCAACCTGTACAGGGTAAGGATGTGGCACAGAGATGGTAAAGCGGTTGCAGACTAAAGGTTTTAATAAGGAGACATGAAATACATTTGAGATACGCATATTAGAAGGAAGGTCTAACGCATAAGCAGCTGGATTTATCCTGCGAAGAATACGGAAAGGACCAATAAACCGAACTTCAGAGAGGGAACAGGAAGTTGGAGGTTGTGAGATGGCAGCCAGACCCTGTCCCCAACCTGGTAGAAAGGCGCAGGCATGCAGGCGTGCCCAAGTGTAACGAAGACCACGAAGATGCTCCTCTAATGCAGGAATACTCTGTGGAACAAATGAATCAGGCAACATGGAAGATTGGAAACCATAGTTCGCCATAAACGGGGACAATCGGGAAGCAGAATTCAAGGCACTTTTGTGAGCAAAGTCCACCCAAGGTAAGTGTTATGATGGTCAGAAATATAGCAACGTAGGAATTGCTCCAAGGACTGATTGGCTCGTTAAGCGGCCCCATTAGACTGCGGGTGATATGCAGAGGAAAAACAAGCTGAAAATCCCAACTGTGCACAAAAGGCTCGCCAGAACTGGGATACAAACTGACTACCCCTGTCCGAGACAATTACCTTGGGTAGCCCGTGTACGCAAAAGATCTCCCGAGCAAGAATGGAAGCCAGTTCCTTAGAAGTGGGCAACTTCTTAAGTGAAATATGAGACATTTTCGAGAAGCGGTCAACCACAATAAGGATAACTGTGTTGCCCTGGGAGTTGGGTAACTCCACAATGAAATCCATAGACAGGTGGGTCCAGGGCCCCTCTTCATTGAGTATGGGATGTAGGTGGCCTACTGGAAAGTGTCATGGAGTCTTACTCTGAACACACACAGAACAGTCAGCTACGAAGGCGGTTAAATCAGCACGATAAATATAAAAAATATCGCGCCCAAAATAATTAATTACAAACTTAATAGACTACACAGGTGACACAAAATGAAAAGTATCAAATAATACCTGTAAATATATTCCCACCATATATATTACTCAGTAAAATGTGGATATATAATGAAGAAGTGCAAACATGGAAAAACACTAGTTGCCGTAGGCTAATCAAACCATCAGATTATATAATTAGCCACCAGAGGCTGAGCAACAATAATGTGCAAATGAATATAAGTATTGGAAAAAAGTCCTTGAAAAACTTAAAAAACACAATATTACAAAAATAATGTCCACCACATATAGAAATGTTTCCTTCACACTGGAAAGGAGGGGAAGAAAAATGAACTTTGAAAGATGTAATCAAGGGGAAGGATGATGGTATAGGAGAAATGTCCCAAAGAATCCACAGATGTCAGAGAAGACCACATCCACCGCGGTGAGTAAATGTGTAAGAGATGGGTACGTTACCAGAAATGATGGACCTCCACTGTGGCAAGGTCTAACAGGCCTGCAGATATCACCCTCTGCGGGGTACAGGAGTTTATCCACCTGATTTCACGGAGTGATGATCCCAGTGTAGGTTCTTAGCATCTGTTATACTGATCCTTTCACTGCGGGTGCTGCGATTGATCACTCCAAAATAGGAAAAAAAAACTGTTGGCATGGAGGCTGCTAAATCAGCACGTAGACTAGGCCACCAGAATTGTTGGGAAATGGCCCAAAAGAGTTGATTCTTCCCAGGGTGGCCAGCAGCCTTGGGAGAATGGTAAGTCTGAGCACGACAGTACAGAGACTCTCTGGGACAAAGCAGCGGTCACAAGGTTTCTCAGGAGGAGCATGGACCTGAGCAGTAAGAATTTTGTCACCCAAAGGAAGAGTGAGACTGGTGTGAACCGTAACTAGAATACGATCAGGAGGAATTACAGGAACCGGAACCGACTCCATCTTGGAAGTGGAGGAAAATTATTGTGACAAAGCTTCAGCCCTTACATTCTTAGTACCGGGTAAGAATGAGACAATGTAATTGAAACTTGACAAGAAAAGAGCCCATCGTGCCCTTCTGGGAGGGAGGCGTTAAGTCTCAGACAAGAATGTGAGATTCTTATGGTCAGTAAGAATGAGAACCGGCACAGTGGTACCTTCGAGGAGATGTCTCCATTCTTTCAGGGCTAAAATGATCACTCACAGCCCTCTGTCACCAATCTCGTAATTGCACTCCGCAGGTGACAATTTCTTGGGAAAGTAGACACAAGGATGCATAGCGCTCTCAGAGGTAGGACGTTGAGACAGAAGGGCGCCAACTCCAGTATCAGAAGCATCAACCTCAAGGATAAAAGGTAACGTAGGATCAGGATGTGTTCAGCACAGGAGTAGAAACAAAGGCAGCCTTGAGACTTTTAAAGACCTTAATGGACTCCGGAGACCAACTCTGTGGGTTACCGTCATTTCTGGTCATATCAGTCAGGGGCTTGACCAGAGACGAGAAGTTACGAATAAACGTCCGATAATATTTGGCAAAGCCAAGAAAACGCTAGAGAGGACGTAAACCCACGGGTCGGGGCCACTGTAGAACTGCTGAAAGTTTCTCTGGGTCCATCGAAAAACCAGCAGTGAAAATGACATAACCCAGGAATTAAACCTGTTCAAGATGGAATTCGCACTTCTCCAATTTAAATTAGAGATTGTTCTTTGTTAGTTTCTGAAGCACACAACAGACATCTGTGTGGTGGCTCTCCAGGGACTTGGAAAATATGAGGATATCATCGAGATAAACCACCACACATAACTGCAACAAATCTCGGAGGACATTGTTAATAAATTCCTTAAAACTGCCTGAGCGTTACAAAGGCCAAAAGGCATTACGAGGTACTCATAATGGCCTATTCTGGTATTAAATGCAGTTTTCCACTCATCGCCCTCCCTAATCCTCACAAGATTGTATGACCCTCTCAATTCAAGCTTCATGAAAACCATTGCTCCCTTGAGGCGGTCAAATAACTCGTAATAAAGGAATGTCAGCCAAGCAAGTCTTTAACAGGAATGCAAGAGATATTCTCTGTGATGTTGACCAAGGCAAAGGCAGAGATCATCTGGGTTGGGCAGCTTAAGTAGGCAGGACTGATGAGCAGGATATCATCAACAGGTGAGTCACTGTGGAGAAATAGGAGCTGGCAATTAGCCCAGCCCTGACAGAGAGCTAGGGAGGAGTTGGAATCCTTATAGGTAGAGCTCCAAAGGGATGAATCTAAGGGGGAAATAATACTGGGAGTATAATAGTAGAAAAAATCAGACAGCGCAAGACCAATCCTAACACAATGCAGCTGAACACTGAGGGTCAATATAAAATAATCCTTAAGCAAAACGTATGTAAAAAGCAGTGCAGCGCTCAAAAGAAAACTAAAGTCCCATAAACAAGTCCAAGAAGGTGAGGATTAAAAGCCAAGGTGTAATGACGGCTGACACAGCAACAGGAAGGAGGAAGAGACTCCTAGGTAGTGAACAGGGTGCTTAAAAAACAGTCACTGTGCATCCACATCAGTGTTTCCACCACCAGAGATACAGGCCGCTCACCTTAATGAATGGACCTCTGATTTAACAGAAAGGTCATGCATGCAGTCCCCTGGCAGGGGTAATGGTAAAGATGAGTGGGCTGTCTTCACATATGGTACTTCAGTCAGTCTCCTCACACAATCGGAGGCCTCACAAATGCACTCTCAGATGATTGTTCATGTAAAATTAAAAGGAATACATAGCGCTCTCCGTATAATAAAAAACACTAGTTTATTAAAACAGAGACTACTTACAAAGGTGGCACTGAATCCCAGTGCCCGGATAAAAGAATGTAGCATACAAAATACAAAACCAGGTAGGTGGCTGTCCTGACATCACATAACCCCCCGCACGCGTATCGTCCGTGGGTAAGGACTTCCTCATCGAATATTCACTGAGGAAGTCCTTACCCACGGACGATACGCGTGCGGGGGGGGGGGTTATGTGATGTCAGGACAGCCACCTACCTGGTTTTGTATGCTACATGCTTTTATCCGAACACTGGGATTCAGTGCCACCTTTATAAGTAGCCTCTGTTTTAATAAACTAGTGTTTTTGATTATATGGAGAGCGCTATGTATTCCTTTTAATTTTACATGAACAATCATCTGAGAGTGCGTTTGTGAGGCCTCCGATTGTGTGAGGAGACTGACTGAAGTACCATATGTGAAGACAGTCCACTCATCTTTACCATTACCCCTGCCAGGGGACTGCATGAATGACCTTTCTGTTAAATCAGAGGTCCATTCGTTAAGGTGAGCGGCCTGTATCTCTGGTACAAATACCATACTGGTGACCCCACAATAGGGATACAACTTTTTTGCTGAAGGGAGTTTAACAAGACACATGGCCAGTCATTAAAATTAGAAGAAAAGAGGTTTAACCTTAAACTACGTAGAGGGTTATTTACTGCAAGAGTGGCAAGGATGTGGAATTCCCTTCCACAGGTGGTGGTCTCAGCGGGGGGGGGGGCATCAATAGTTTCAAAAAACTATTAGATAAGCTCCTGAACGACCACAACATACAGGGATATACAAGCTAATACTGACATATAATAACACACATAGGTTGGACTTGATGGACTTGTGTCTTTTTTCAACCTCACCTGCTATGTAACTATCTATTTTCTCATATCTGCCCAAAGATTATCATGGGAAAAGCAACTGGATATTTATGGTTCAAGATTCAGCTGTGATTGGCACAATTTACACATCGGTATGCTAATTAGTTTCAGCATGTCCACCGCCTATTATACTAGTCATGTGACTGGACTAAAGCTACAGAAATATCTTGAAAATATAACCTGCTTTTCTGGTCCATGGTGTACTTAATTACTGTTTTGTAAGTTACCTGTAAACATTGACAGGTATGGAGTTTAAAATACAATCAAGCACAGATAGTAAAATTATTTTGAAGTATTCCCTGGCCTTTCTTGGTTTATAACATCTGAAAGAGTTCTGCAAGCTGTTTGTGATAAACTATATCTTGTTCAGGGAAGACTTTGCCATCTGTTTATTTGAGAACATCATTTGTCATGGTTTATCCTCAGATAAAAAGTTATCTTTTGCACTCATGGACAGTTTCTTTCTTTTTATAATTACCCATCCTAAATTTTAGGCTTAAAAAATATTTTTTAAACATAAATGCAAATATTGGATAATGTTAAGAATATTAAGAATTAAAGTAGATCTAAAACCCACCCAAAAGCAGCACTGAGATATAACAAAGAGTGAAAAAAAGGTGAAAATAAGAATTTTATTGGAAAAAATTACAGCTGTTTTTATACACAGAGCACAAAGAAAATTAAATGTCACCCAGTTGGGGTTTACATTTACTTCATGCTATAATAATGCAGTACAATTCTGCAAGTCAAGTGTAAATGTTTATAAAGGTCGTGGAACTGAAGTTGAATCCTGATATACTTAAACTGTATTTCAACTTTCACTGTCAAATTTGAGAAAAAACACACTATGGGGGTGATTTACTAATAACAGTGCGCTGCGCCGGTTCATACCTTAATTGGTGCGCTGGATAACTCCTTCACTGGGCTCAGGAACCAGCGGCGCACTGTTATAGTAAATAAAAATGTCAGCGGCGCTCTATTAAAATGAATGGTTCCCTATGGGAGCCCATTGATTTGAATAGAGGTCGCCCGGGAAGTCGGATGAAGCCGATCCGACTCGTGGGGCGACTCGTGTGCCGACTGACACAGGGACAGCGCGACTTTGCGAGGCAACTTGGACACGACCTGAGCATGAAGCAGCCGCTCAAGTCATGTCCTAGAGGCGACTACCTGGCCAAGAATGTCTCCAGCGCGATGGCATCACGCTGGTTCTCGGCAGCCTCGCTGTCCCGTGTTTGGTATGAATCATGAAGGGGAACTCCACGCCAAATTTTAATGAAAAAACCGGCATGGGTTCCCCTTCAGGAGCATACTAGGCTCTTAGGTCTGGTATGGATTTTAAGGGGAACCCCCTAAGCCGAAAAACGGCGTGGGAGTCCCCCCAAAATCCAAACCAGACCCTTATCCGAGCACGCAACCTGGCAGGCCGCAGGGGAAGAGTGACCCCCTCCCTCCTGAACCGTACCAGGCCGCATGCCCTCAACATGGGGGGTTTGGTGCTTTGGGGCAGGGGGGCGACCTGCGGCCCCCCCACCCCAAAGCACCCTGCCCCCATGTTGATGGGGACAAGGGCCTCTTCCCGACAACCCTGGCCATTGGTTGTCGGGGTCTGCGGGCGGGGGGGCTTATCGGAATCCGGGAGCCCCCTTTAATAAGGGGGCCCCCAGATGCCAGCCCCCCACCCTATGTGAATGAGTATGGGGTACAACCAGTACAGTCAATAAAAAACACAACACAGGTTTTCAAAGTAATTTATTAGGCAGCTCCGGGGGTCTTTCTGCCGGGCGCCCCGCTCTCTTCTTTCAGCTCTTTTGATAGCGAGGTCCCGGTCTTCCTCGTCATCTTCTTCCGTCTTCGGGGGTCTTTCTGCCAGGCGCCCGCTATCTTCTTCCAGCTCTTTTGCTAGCGGGGTCCCGGGCTTCCTCGTCGTCTTCTTCCGACTTCGGGGGGTCTCTTGTTCTGTTCTCCGGTGTCGTCTCCGCTCTCTCCGGTTCTTCTCCCGCTCTCCGGTGCCTTCTCCACGATCTCCGGTTCTTTCTGCCTTCCACCGGGCGCCCCGCTATGTTCTTCTAGCTCTTTTGCTAGCGGGGTCCCGGTCTTCATCGTCGTCTTCTTCCCTCTTCTCTCCGTCCGATGTTGCCTCGTCGCTGTCCGCCGCTACACCCGCTGACCCCGCCCCCGTATGACGTCACAGTCCCGGGGAATGATGGGACTGTGACATGATACGGGGCGGGGTCAGCGAGTGGCATCACCCGGTGACCACGCCTCATGCCAATATAAGTGGGTGCGCTACGCAGGCAGAGCATTGTAGCGGCGGACAGCGACGAGGCAACATTGGACGGATAGAAGAGGGAAGAAGACGACGATGAAGACCGGGACCCCGCTAGCAAAAGAGCTGGAAGAAGATAGCGGGGCGCCCGGCAGAAGACAGAAAGAACCAGAGATCGTGGAGAAGGCACCGGAGAGCAGGAGAAGAACCGGAGAGCGCGGAGACGACACCGGAGAACAGAACAAGAGATCCCCCGAAGTCGGAAGAAGACGACGAGGAAGCCCGGGACCCCGCTAGCAAAAGAGCTGGAAGAAGATAGCGGGCGCCCGGCAGAAAGACCCCCGAAGACGGAAGAAGACGATGAGGAAGACCGGGACCCCGCTAGCAAAAGAGCTGGAAGAAGATAGCGGGGCGCCCGGCAGAAAGACCCCCGAAGACGGAAGAAGACAATGAGGAAGACCGGGACCCCGCTAGAAAAAGAGCTGGAAGAAGATAGCGGGGCGCCCGACAGGAAGACCCCCGGAGCTGCCTAATAAATTACTTTAAAAAACTGTGTTGTGTTTTTTATTAACTTTTTTTGCCACCAGGTGAATGGGTAGGGGTATGATGTACCCCATACTTATTCACATAGGGTGGGGGGCCGGTATCTAGGGTCCCCCTTATTAAAGGGGGCTCCCAGGTTCCGATAAGCCCCCCGCCCGCAGACCCCGACAACCAACGGCTAGGGTTGTCGGGAAGAGACCCTTGTCCCCATCAACATGGGGACATCCTCCCCATGTTGAGGGCATGTGGCCTGGTACGGATCAGGAGGGAGGGCCCCCCTCTTTTCCTGCGGCCTGCCAGGTTGCGTGCTCAGATAAAGGTTCTGGTGTGGATTTTTAGGGGGACCCCCACGCTATTTTTTTTTTTTAAGTTTGGCGCGGGGTTCCCCTTAAAATCCATACCAGACTTGAAGGGTCTGGTATGGATCTTGGGGGGACCCCCACACCATTTTTTTTTCCATTTTCTTGGGGGGGTCCCCTTTGAATCCATACTAGTCCCAAGGGCCTGGTATGGACCTGGGGAGGACCCCACGCTGTTTTTTTTCTATTTTTTTTTTTTTAGAGCCGGCAATGTTTATTTTTTTTTACATTTCCTTTAACAACCAGCTATAAACAGGTTAAAAAAAATAAAAAATTGCCGCAAAATCGCGGTACTTGCGTTTTGGATCCGGGTCCATTGAATTCTATTACATCCAAAACACTGTTTTTGGCCTGGAAAAAAACATCTGCAGTTGCGTTTAACATCGTTTTTCACAAAGCCTAAAAATGCCTTCAGACACCAAAGATTTCCACGTCTCAGACGCGGTCCCGGCGTTTAGCCTCATTTTAGTTTAGAAGCGTTTTTAAAGGTGACCTCTTTTTTTACATTGATAAACTCAAAAATTATGGCAAATGAGGAAAAACTATTCAAAATATATATATATATATATACTGTATATATATATATATAAAAAAAATAAGGAAATTGCTTCCATTGCATTGTGGACAATCCACAACTTGGGGCAGGTGATGTGGCAAGTGGACAATCCACAACTGGGGGCAGGTAACGTGGCATGTGGACAATCCACAACTTGTGGCAAGTTATGTGGCAAGTGACACGCTAAATACAAGTACACTGCTGCTCTCTCAGCTGCTGATACTCACTCTGGTCTCACAAAATAGCTGAAATCGTTAATAATACTGTTTTTGGAGCTTAGGGCGGCTCCTTATGATGTTTCCTAACTAAACCCTTATAGACGCAAATGTGGAAAAACGCGGCATGCAAACGCCACAAAGCGCGCCTTTCTAAACGCCGCTTTCAACCTTAGTTCTGAACACTTTGCACCAGCGTCCCGTGTACATGGGGCATAAAAACGCCTATGCCATTTACAGCTCAAAAACGCCATGGTGGCCATAAGGCCATAGGCTAACATGGAGAGACGTTTTTAAGCTGCTAAAAACGCTCAAACAAGCGGCTGGAAAAACGTCCGTGTGCATGTAGCCTTATATTAACCACTTGCGCACTGGCCACTTAAACCCCCTTCCTGCCCAGACCAATTTTCACATTTCAGCGCTGATGCACTTTGAATGACAATTGCGCGCTCATACAACACTGTAACCCAATGAAAATGTATTATTTTTTGGCACACAAATAGAGCTTTATTTTGGTGCTATTTGATCACCTCTGCATTTTTTTTTTTTATATAAATACAAAAGACCGACTAAAAAAAAAAAAATGGATATTTTAACCACTTCAGCACTGAGCCTATTCTGGCACTTCTCTCCTTCATGTAAAAAATCATAAATTTAGGGCTAGAAAATTACTTCAAAACCCCAAACATTATATATGTTTTTCTTTAGCAGACACCCTAGGGAATAAAATGGCGGTCATTGCAAATTTTTAGCTCGCTCGGTATTTGCGCAATACATTTTCAAACGCCTTTTTTTTTAAAAATAAATGGTTTCATGAATAAAAAAAAATTACAAAACAGTAAAGTTAGCCCAATTTTTGGGGATAATGTGAAAGATGTTGTTATGCTGAGTAAATAGATACCTAACATGTCACGCTTTAAAATTGCGCACACTCATGGAATGACACCAAACTTCAGTACTTAAAAATCTCCCTAGGCAATGCTTTCAAAATTTTTACACGCTACCATTTTCGCATTACAGAGGAGGTCTAGTGCTAGAATTGTTGCACGCGTTCTAACGCACGCAGAAATACCTCACATGTGTGGTTTGAACGGCGTTTACATATGTGGGCGGGTCTTACGTGTGTGTTCTCTTCTCAGCACGAGCTACCGGGGACATGGGCGTTTTTTTTTTTTTTTTTTACTTTTTTGTATTTTTTACTCTTTTTTTAACTTTTTAGTTTTTTTGATCACTTTTATTCCTATTACAAGGAATGTAAACATCCCTTGTAATAGGAATCTATTGTGACAGGTCCTCTTTATGGAGAGATGCAGGGTCAATAAGACCCCACATCTCTCCTCCAGGCTGGAAAGCATGAGATCGGTCAAAAAAATTCACTGATCTCATGCTGACAGCCGAGATCACGGCTCTGTTTACATACGGGAACCCGGCATGATGTCATAACGTCGCGCCCGGGCCTCTGACGGTCATAGAGATGACTGGTAACCATCTGGTCACCAGTCATCTCTATGCTTGCCATCTGGCACCGGCCAATTCGTTCTCCGAGCCCCAGATGGCACGGGAGAGCCCGGAGAAGCACCGGATGGCGGCGGGAGGGGGGGACGTCCCCTCCCGCCACCTATAAGAACGATCAAGCGGCGGAACTGCCGCTATGATCATTTTTATCGTGCACAGAATCGCCGGCTGAAAAGAATGATATCTGAATGATGCCTGCAACTGCAGGCATCATTCAGATGTCACCGCACAAAGCCAAGGACGTCATTTGACGGTGGGCGATAGAAAAGTGGTTAATGTTTCGAAAATTTTGAAAAAAGGTAATTTTTCTCCTTCATTGATGAGACTGCACTGATGGGCTGCACTGATGGGCACCGATAAGGTGGCAAGGGTGGGCACTGAGAGGTGGAATTGCTAGTTGACACTGGTGGGCTTTGAGAAGTGGCACTGCTAGGTGGCAATGATAGTTGGCAGTGATGGGCACTGATAGGCAGCACTGCTAGGTGCCACTGATTGGCACCAGTGGTGGGCATTGATAGGTGGCACTGGCAGGGGCTACTGATTATCACAGAATTGCCTCTTTCTCTTCGGGCCCGATGTCCCTTGCACATAAGCTGGTGATTGCCTTTTTTTATGCTCACGCTGTCAGCACAAGGAGAAAACTAAAACCATTACCCAGCTTTTGTTTACATCACGTGATCAGATGTCATTGGCTGACAGCTGATCACATGGTAAAGGGCAGGGATCGGCCCCTTACTCGGATCTGTCATCACCCGAGTCTCAGTGACTTAGTGACCACAGCGCACGCGCGAAGGGGAGGACGTCTATTGATGGACTCCCGGCAATTGAGGACCGTGCTGTGGCCGTCGATCAGTTATAGCGCTGATCTCAAGTGATTAAAGAGGGTCTAAATGGTCCATTGACATGCATCACAATTCAACTTAGGAATGTGTCTTTGCAAAGTTAAACTAAATGAAATCCTTTCTTATTTTTGCTTGGGGATAGAGTGCAGAGGGATTACAAGTCTAGACAGTTTTTGGGGATGTCTGCACCCCTGATAGGGTGAAGACAACTCCCAAATTTGGCCACTTTATCCTTCCAAATAATTCACTTTCTGTCACATAGCCACACAGGAAGTGAGGTCAAATCCCTACCAATGTCTTTCCTTGCGGACACACAGGTCAATCTAAATACTTTCCCCATTATGTACATTGCACTCCAGCATTTTGCGGGGTACACCCCAAATTATTAGGTATTTTGGACTTTGGGGTTTATTTACTAAAGGAAAATCTAATTTGCACTACAAGTGCACTTGCTGGATATCCGAGGGGGACATGCAAGCAAACAAAAAAAACACAATATTTGCTTTTACATGATTGGATGTTACAATCACCAGTGATCCCTCAGATTTTCAGCAGCTACACTTTTACTGCAGAGTGGATTTGTCTTTACTAAACCCCAAACTACCCAATGATTTGGGGTGTACCCAACAAAGTGCTAGAGTGCAATTTGCTTAATGGGGACACTAGTTAGATTGATCTGTGTGTCCCCAAGAAAAGACATTGGTAGGGTTTTACCTTCAATTCCTGTTTAGCTGTGTGACAGGAAGTGAAGCCAATTTTACTAAAAGGGGACACAAAGCCCAACCTAAAAAAACAGGGGTTCTAACACTTACTTTGTTTCCCTCAAAATGCCCACAATTAAAATCGTATTGCCTTGAGCTATTTTTAAGTGCAGTGCTCTAAATCAGTGCTTCTCAAGTACCCCCAACAGGCCATGTTTGCAGGTTTTCCTTCATCTTGCACATGTGCTTTAAATTACAGTCAATGGTTTTGTATTTTGGACAGCAATTCTCAATAAGATAAATTCACAAAACATGTCCTGTTGGGGGTACTTGAGGACTGAGAACCACTGCAGTAAAAAGGAAAAGTGAATACTTACCGCTCTGTATTTTTCATTTCCTGGTGATTATCCATGGCAGCACACAATACATGCATATGCTAGCATGAAGGCACCAGGGTAGACAAATCACACCTGTTTTGTTTTGACATGCCAATCAGCTGTCACATTTGTTGCAAAGAAAACGCAAAACAAACCTCAAAACTTTGCATCAAATTTTATTGGTCAACAAAACAAAAGTGAAGCCAAAATAAAAAACAGGGTCAATTTGAAAGAATTACAGACTCACAACAATTTGAGAAAGATTTGGCAAAATAATGCAGCACAGACAATTAAATCAAAGTGAACAAACGACAAACAATAACAGCATCAAAATTATTTCAGGGGAACATTTCCCCCACACAAAAATATACAATCCACCAAATTAAAACAAACACCTGTTTTGCAAAGACATAACAAATAAAATACATGTGTTACAAACTCGATAAGGACACCAAAATGTACTTTTTGCCCCCCACACACGCACTTGCCTCTTTTCAGGGCAAGGGAGAGAATGCTATCTGCGAGCTTTATATAACATAGGTTTGTGAGCTAATGAGGCAATTGAAAACACATACACAGTCCATGAAACACCCAAAATGCAAATTCACCCAATGTAGAGACTGAACTTCAAAGTGGCTACACCTGTTAAGGATGTCCTTCAATTACTAACCCATAAAAACACTCTCTGAGCATGCTCAGAAATATCCAGGTGCTGTTCACACACAAAAAGCACCAAAAAAAATCTAACTGCCTGGGCGTGCTCAGTCAGAACAACACAAATGCAGCTAGCAGAAATCCCCCCCCCCTGTCCAAAATTAAGCACATCATCCAGCATGCTACAAAATTTGAGATGGGACAATCACCCCCCCCCCCACCTACCAACAAATACCATTGCAGTCTATAGGAACTGACTTGTTAATTTTGCTAGTCCCCACTTGGCTGGCTTATCTTCTAGTTATTGGCCTTAAAATGGTGGCCAAAGGGACATATATCAATGTCACCAATTTGGACAACACCAAAAACAAAACAAGGAGAAGTGCCTTTAAATATGCCAAATTGCTTAAGGGCCATTTCACACCACATGCAGTCCATTGCGTTTTTTATGCATCAAAAATGCATGGAAAGTTGGTTATATGGTTCTAAATGGCAGTGTTTGTTCCAGTGCGTTCCAGTTCCACAAAAAAGTAGAACATGCTGCATTTTACCTGCACTAGACTGTACTGGAACGCAGCAAAACGCATCATGCTGCATTTTACCTGCACTGGACTGTACTGGAACACACCTAAATGCACCAAAAACGCACTGGAACACACTTGTCCTTATCTATGGTTAATAAAAAAGAGGGGTGAAAAAAAAGCACTGGACTGCATCAAAAACGTACCAAAAATGCACTGGAACGCATCAAAAACGTGCATGCAAAAAAGCACCTGGAACGCATCCGGATTGCGTTTCTATGGTGTGAACTGGCCCTAGTTCACACCATAGAAACGCAGTCTGGATGCGCTCCAGGTGCTTTTCTGCATGCGCATTTTTGACACGTTCCAGTGCATTTTTGATGCATTTTTGATGCAGTCCAGTGTTTTTTCCCCCTCTTTTCACTTAGGACAAGTGTGTTGCAGTGCGTCTTTGGTGCATTTAGGTGCGTTCCGGTGCATTCCAGTGCATTTTTGGTACGTTCCGTTGCGTTTTTGATGTGTTTTACTGCGGTCCAGTACAGTTCTGTACCTAAAAAATGCAGCATGACCATTTTTTTTTTTGCTTTCTGAAACGCACTGGAACGGACTGCAGTGGTGTGAACTATGCCATTGGCATTAATGTGATCATCTTTCTTTGCGTTTTTCATGCATCAAAAAAATGCACTGCACTGCATCCGGTGTGAACTGGCCCTAAAAATCATACCTGGGGGGTGTCTATAGTATGCCTGTAAAGTAGCGCATGTTTTCCATGTTTATAACAGTTCCAGAGCAAAATTACATTTCTAAAGTAAAATAATAGTCATTAAAAAGTACTCGCGGCTGTAATGAATTGCTGGTTCCCTTCAATACAGATTAAAGTCATTGAAAGTCTTTGAAAAAAAAATGCGTGGGGGTTACCCAAATTCCATTACCAGGCCCTTCAGGTCAGGAATGGATATTAAGGGGAACCCTGCCGCAAATTAAAAAAAAAAATGCGTGCGGTTCCCCCAAATATCCATACCAGGCCCTTCAGATCTGGTATGGATTTTAAGGGGAACTCCACCCCAAATAAAATAAAAAATGGTGTGGAGTCCCCCCAAAAATCCACACCAGACCCTTATCCGAGCACGCAACCTGGCAGGCCGCAGGAAAAGAGGGGGGGATGAGAGAGCGGCCCCCCCACCCTCCTGAACCGTACCAGGCCACATGCCCTCAACATGGGGAGGATGTCCCCATGTTGATGGGGACAAGGGCCTCATCCCCACAACCCTTGCCCGGTGGTTGTGGGGGTCTGCGGGCGGGGGGCTTATCGGAATCTGGAAGACCCCTTTAACAAAGGGGACCCCCAGATCCCGCCCCCCCTGTGTGAAATGGTAATGGGGTACCCCTACCATTTAACAAAGAAGGTGTAAAAAATGTAAAAAATTACAATAGCAGGTTTTTGACAATTCCTTTATTAATGTCTTCTCTTTTCTTCCATCTTCTTCCATCTTCTTCTTCCAGCTTCTTCTTCCATCTTCTTCTTCCACCTTCTTCTTCCATCTCCTTCTTTTCTCCATTCGGGTTTCTTCCTCCATCTTGTTCTTCATCTTCCTCTTCATCTTCATCTTCCTTCTTCTTTCGGTGTTCTCGTCCGCATCTTGCTCCGGCTTCTTCTTCCCCTCTTCTTCGGCCGCTTCGTTTGAATTGGAGGTTCCCGCTGTGTGACGCTTCAGTTCTTCAGTTCTCCTCTGGGTCCGCTGCCACCCCATGACCCCGCCCCCTCTGACACACATGGATTTCACGGGGACTTTCCCCGTGGTGTCAGAGGGGGGCGGGGTCACCGGGTAGCAGCGGACCAAGAGGAGAACTGAAGAACTGAAGCGTCACACAGCGGGAACCTCAAATTCAAATGCAAACGGGCGAAGAAGAAGGGAAGAAGAAGCCGGAGCAAGATGCGGACGAGAACACCGAAAGAAGAAGGAAGATGAAGATGAAGAGGAAGATGAAGAGGAAGATGAAGAACAAGATGGAGGAAGAAACCCGAATGGAGAAAAGAAGAAGATGGAAGAAGAAGGAAGAAGAAGAAGATGGAAGAAGAAGATGGAAGAAAGGAAAAGACATTAATAAAGGAATTTTCAAAAACCGGCTATTGTAATTTTTTAAATTTTTGACATTTTCTTTGTGAAATGGTAGGGTACATTTGTACCCCATTACCATTTCACACAGGGGGGGGGCCGAGATCTGGGGGTCCCCTTTGTTAAAGGGGTCTTCCAGATTCCGATAAGCCCCCTGCCCGCAGACCCCCACAACCAGCGGGCAAGGGTTGTGGGGATGAGGGCAAGGGTTGTTGAGGGCATGTGGCCTGGTACGGTTCAGGAGGGGAGGGGGGGCGCTCTCTCGTCCCCCCCTCTTTCCCTGTGGCCTGCCAGGTTGCATGCTCGGATAAGGGTCTGGTCTGGATTTTTGGGGGGACTCCACGCCATTTTTTTTTAAATTTGGGGTGGATTTCCCCTTAAAATCCATACCAGATCTGAAGGGCCTGGTATGGATATTAGGGGGGAACCGCACGCATTTTTTTTTAAATTTGCGGCAGAGTTCCCCTTAATATCCATTCCAGACCTGAAGAGCCTGGTAATGGAATTTGGGGGGACCCCCACGCTTTTTTTTTTTTTTTTTATCAATGACTTTCAATGACTTTTCTCTATATTGCCGGGAGCCGACAATTCATTATAGCTGCAGGTGCTTTTAAATGCCTTTTTTTTCCTTTAGAAATTTCATTTTGCAGGCGCACTGGCAAGTTCAGAGCTGCGCCTGTTCAACTTATGCAAATTGAGTTACGTGACTTGACATTTACTAAGATTTTGCAGGCGCAGTGAACCGGCGCATTTGAACAAGTAAAATTCCCGCGCTGAGCTAAAAAAAAACTCCCGCAGCTCTAAACGTAATTAACGGCGCAGCCGGCTGGTTCTGAAAAAGTTACTTTCTCACTCTATTTTGGGCATGTTTGTTATTTGGGCAGGTGTCACTAAACTTCCTAACATCACCCCACATCACCCCCATTATATTCGCACTTCCAGCTTCTTTATATTTAGATTTTAAGATGCCGTGCGCCAGGTCCATAGTGGCGCACTGAGCGCCTCCTCCCATCCGCCGAGAACACTATAGTAAATAGGAAATAGGGCTGCGCTATCGCCGCTAATGTTTTGTAAATACCAAGACAGCCATTGCGCGCGCATTTCGTAAATCAGCCCCTATATGTTTGTTATGTGTTCAAATTTCCCAAAATCTTACCTTTCTAGGTGTTTTTGGAGCAGGCCTTGGACAAACTGTAAGATACTCTGATCAATTTGAAATTATCAAAATCATAAGGCAGCAGTGTGAACCTTACCTAACTCCCTAGCCCCCTCTGGCTACTAGTTTTGAAGTTTTCAAAAAAGTAAAATGCAAGCAGCTTTTTTTAAGTTAGGCCATGTTAATAGGGACATGTAAAAAATATAAAGTAGGTGTTTGTAGGCAGGTTGCCTACAATATGTTAGATAGTTGGCTGAACCAGGCTGGGGAAGGGGTTAACATTTCACACCTCGATTCCTGGGATTTGTGGGCCCTGCCTATCCACCCTTTGATATAAATTTAGGGAGAAGGCTGGGTTCCGGAATCATCCGCTCTCGGAGATGCCATGATGGCTATGACATGCTAAGGGGACTGATGTGCCCAGCAGTTTATTAGGGAAGACCAAACCCTGGGGAATGCCAGAATTTGACTATCACCTTGTTGAGGTATGCCTGGGCAGCTTAGCTTAGCTTAGCTAGACAGGGTTATGTTGCACTGGAAAGCACCAAATTGACTTTTACAAATATTCAGTAAAGATTTATCAACTGTTCCAAGCCTGGTCGGAAGTCATGTAAAGGGGTGCATGATGGTTCCTGGTGTATGAAGGAACAGGGTCAGTAAAGCACATTTGGGGTATGAAGCAAGCCACTATGCAAAGTTAACTGGGCAAACACAAGTTGGAGGAGAAATGAAGTTTCTATGGGTAGCCAAGAACTACTGTAGCAGGTCATACAGTGGAGTACATTGCATGGCAGAGGGTCCTCTGGTAGCAAGGTGGTTGTTGATCTGGCTTCCCCCCCTGTGGTGAGTTCACTAAAGGTATTGGGACTGAACCTACATTATGGAGACCCACAACTTGGCTGCATGGTACGAGAGAATGGAAAGAGTTAACCAAGTGAATGCATGAGATTCTCGCTAAGTGCACAGTGAGACCCCATCCTGTCACAAGTGAGGTTGCAATGATACGCCGGACCGGTGGAGTCGGAATAGGCTCAGAGGTGTCTCTCCTAAATGCAATGTACAGTAAAAGAAATGTGTAGTGACAGAGCAGAGCATTTTTACAGGGAGACTGTACATTTTTTACTGCACACTGTATAAGGCTCATCTCTAAGCTATGAAACCGCCATAATGTTTTTTTTTACATGACCGTGGTCCCCGTCTGGTCCCAGACAATGATGAGCATGCTCACGTGCGAAAGGTACCGCCACGTGCAGGGCACGTGGCCCTACCCACATGTTATTCAAATTAAAATGCAAAAGTGGCAAAATACACTTTAAAGTAATGCTTATCTGAATGAATCATGAGGTCTACCATTGCTGATATCTCCTTCTAAAAAAATCTTGTTGCTTGGCTGCCATATTGACCTCTGGGTTTAATACTTTTTGAGGCACTGATCCCAAACAAGAATGCTGATCAGGAAAAATCAGGAGTGAAGTCGGACATTCTAATCTCCATACTTGTTCTACTGTAGGTCAGTGCCTCAAAGCATTAACACCAGGTTACTAGCAATTGGAAAATGAGAGGTAGCAATGACAGCCTCAATTTTTTTATTAATAATTCATCACGGGGGTATGCCATAAAGCATCAAAATGAGACCTTACATAGGATGACAGACATAGACAGATTCAAGAAAAAAAAAAAGAGGATAAAAATGGACTTTAAAGGTAGCCACTGCACTGGTGTCCCAAGTTTAAAGACATGCTCAACAACATATAAATATAAAAATTTACTTTTTATTAGAAAACATTAAAACTGATAAGAAACTGTAAACATCATATAATATGTGCTAACACAACATTCGCTCTCCCATTTATGCTAAGAAATAGTACAAGTGGTTCATAGAGCGTAGACATGTGCACACTGAAATATTTCGTTTCGGAATTTCGTTTTTGTCCGAAAAATAAATTTATTTAGTTACTCCCGAAATTCGTTTTTATTTATTTCGTTTTTCGTTAGGAATTGCATTCGTCCGAAAATCTGAATTAATTAAGGTCGAATCTGTCATTGAAGACTCATGGTGTCTGTCGAATGTTCAAAGAAGATTCGACGGAGCAGTGAAACTGTACGACGCTGCAATCATACATTTCCGGTCGAATGTTCCGCCCACAAGCTATAGAAGAATTCTAATGTTGTATGACTAGTAATAATTATATTTATTCATTACTATTACTAGTCAACCAACATTAGAATTCTTATATAGCCTATGGGCGGATGCATTTGACCGGAAATGTACGATTGCAGCGTCGTACAGTTTTGCTGCACCGTCGAATCTTCTAACTTTCGATGCTTTGTCGAATCTTCGTCATTCTAGCTATTTTACTGCTCCTCCTCTTTGGTTACAATCAGCCAATAACATTCATCATCAACTTTATTTTTATTTTACTTCCCCCACCCAATTCCAGCAGTGATCTTTTCTCTCTATGTCGAATCTTTTCTCTCTATAATAACAAATCTTTTCTCTCCTATGTCGAATCTTTTCTCTCCTATGTCGAATCTTTTCTCTCCTATGTCGAATCTTTTCTCTCTATAATGTCGAATCTTTTCTCTCCTATGTCGAATCTTTTCTCTCCTATGTCGAATCTTTTCTCTCCTATGTCGAATCTTTCCTCTCCTATGTCGAATCTTTCCTCTCCTATGTCAAATCTTTTCTCTCCTATGTCAAATCTTTCCTCTCCTATGTCGAATCTTTCCTCTCCTATGTCGAATCTTTCCTCTCCTATGTCGAATCTTTCCTCTCCTATGTCGAATCTTTCCTCTCCTATGTCGAATCTTTTCTCTCCTATGTCGAATCTTTTCTCTCCTATGTCGAATCTTTTCTCTTCTATGTCGAATCTTTTCTCTCCTATGTCGAATCTTTCTCTCCTATGTCGAATCTTTTCTCTCTATAATGTCGAATCTTTTCTCTCCTATGTAGAATAATCTTGGACTAATAGAGTTAAGGTTAGGCACATTCGACCACAGGTTCGATAGACACAGATTGTTATTGTCAGCGTCACGTCGAATCTCCTATCTATATCGAACTGTTGTAGCAACGAAAACGAAAATAAAGCATTTGTTTATGTCGGATCTTTCGGTTTTCGGATTCTGTGCTTTCGTTTTCGTTTGTTAAAACGATAACGAAAATAGCTGAAATTCGGACGAAAATGCATTCGGACGAAAACGAATGCACATGTCTAATAGAGCGTAGCCTAAGCAAAATGGCCCACAGTACAAGCATGAGTCAAATGCATCTGTATGGTTGTTATCTATGAATAAGGGTCACATGCGAGGTAATAGTCTTGTCACCTAATGGATCTCTACATGTTTTGCCAACGGCTTCTTCAGGGGATCCTAATTGGCACAAGTTTGGAACAGAGAGCATAGAATGGCTATTCCGTATAGTGGGAGAAGGGAGAGGGGCGAGCAGCCAAACTGAAAAGAGGAAGGACGTGCAATGGAAAACAGCCAAAAAATCAGGAGCCCGACCAGGCTTGTATTTATATGTCCCTAATCAAAAGTTGCAACAATCATAGTTCAAAAGACTGGTCAATTTACATCCAACTGATAAGACAGCAATTACAGAAAGTTCAAAAGTTGCCCGTTGCCTTTTGTATAAGGCTCCAAAGCATACTGCCGCCAATCCCAGCTAAAAGCGTTCCCTGTCAGGGAAAATAACTGAGCCGTCTGCCCGTGCAGTAAACATTAAACATAAAACTTTAATGTTTTCTAATAAAATTTAAATGTTTATATTTATATGTTGTTGAGCATTTCTTTCAACTTGGGACATCAGTGGCTACCTTAAAAGTATTTTTTATTTTTTTATTGTATTTAACTTTTGGATGTGGAGCCACACCATGTGAGTTTATGTCTCCTAACATTGTTTCTAGACATTGACAGATTGTCACAGACTATTACAATGTATACTGAAATACTTAGACATGTAGAGTCTATGACAGATGGATAGATATCATCATTGAAGGAGAGTCAGACATGCCTGCTGGAAGTCTCTGGAAAAAAACTTAGCTTCTAAATCCCTATCTGTTTTACACAAACTATCACAAATTTCCCTCAAGGGAGAGATGTGGTTTAATTTGACTGTTAGAAGTTTATTTATAAAGGACTCATTGTGCTGTTCACACATCTAATGTTTGCTGGACAATTGTCTATCTGTATTTTATGGTATTCATTTTTAAAGAGGGTATGTAATGTGGCAGATGGGTGAATTGTTTAAATTCAAATGTGATGGGCAAAACGTGTTTGTTATTGGATGCTGCTGTATGCTTCTGTGTTGTATGTGGATGTTAATGAGCTATACTTATTCCCTTTAAATGTGACAGGGAAATCTTGTTTGTTATTAGAATCTGTCTTTCACATTTTATGTGGCTGCTAATGGGTGACACTTGTTTAAAAATTCTGGGTGAACAGGAAGAATTTTCTTGAAAATTATAGCCAAATGCTATGATTAAAAAAGTCAGTAATTTTCCACCCAAAAATCCACCCAACCCAATTCTTTTTCAATAGACCCCTTTAACAATGGAACAAACACAAAATTGATGCATGCATGAGGTGCAGATATCTGAAGGTATCAAAAGCAATGTGTTTTGGAGCTTTGCCTATTAGGACAGCTCAATTGTCAATGAATGCCTGTGACCGACCCCTGTACTTAAGAGGAATACATCCACTGTGTAAGCTTCTTTGCTCGAGACCAGCATGATCCAAGACCCCTTAGCCCACCCAGTTACTTGTCGAGACATTAGTGTAGGGTGGAAAACATAAGACTGTTTATTCAAACACAGGCACAAAGCGAGATACACTCAGGGGACAACCCCCCCTGCTTTGCATAATGACACAGGGCGTGGTAAACTTTACCTCCTCCAGTAACATCACACACAGGTGTATTCAACTTTCGAACAGTAGACAGTCTTTAGGAGTGGCTGCTGGAGAAATCCCCCCTCCCCTCTAGCATCTACCGTAATAGCTGACAGGGGTTTCATTACCATGTAAGTCAATCCACATAAGCATATGCATCCCATAATAGGTTGCTCCCAATGCCAACAGAAACAATAGAACAATGGGATACAACCATACCTCAAACGATCTAGTGAAATGTCTATAACAGTACATGAGACCAAGCTCATGCAATATTCCAGCAGTTGAAAAGGAGGTGCAATGCATTCATCTTCATATATTTCTTGAAGGATATTGTTCAGAAATATTACTGTCCCAAGTGAAAGAGCCCCTTCATTCTTTCAACAAAAAACATGTATACAAGACCCAGGACAACAGGAGTAACATGAAATGCTGATGCAGGGTGGTTGTACGATGAGTCAGGTTAGTGCAGACCCAACTGGGGTTCTCAGTCCCCCTGTGCCCCCAATAGATACAGGGTAACTTACACATAGGAGGAACTGGAGCTGGACAAGGAGTTTCCAGAGCTCTCTAAAGTAAGCTGGGTTCCACAAGCCCAAAGTGACTCCCTTAACACAATGCCTATCAGACATTTAGCTTGCAGAAATATGCATGTAAGCGGCATTCTCAGCACAGAAATGCGCATGGGCATGCACTCAGTGCATGCTGGCCACAGACGGGCTATTTAAGGATGCTTCTGCTCATGCTTAAGAACTGACTGGTCCTTAAGCTATTCCCTGCATCCTGCTACTAGGGATGAGCTGAAAACCCCCCAGTTCGGTTCACACCAGAACTTGCGAACAGGCAATAAATTTGTTTGAACATCCGAACACCGTTAAAGTCTATGGGACTCGAACATGAAAAATCTAAAGTGCTAATTTTAAAGGCTTATATGCAAGTTATTGTCATAAAAAGTGTTTGGGGACCCGGGTCCTGCCCCAGAGGACATGTATCAATGCAAAAAAAAGTTTTAAAAACTGCAGTTTTTTCGGGAGCAGTGATTTTAATAATGCTTAACGTGAAACAATAAAAGTGAAATATTCCTTTAAATTTTGTACCTAGGGAGTGTGTATAGTATGCCTGTAAAGTAGCACTTGTTTCCCGTGCTTAGAACTGTCCCTGCACAAAGTGTAATTTCTGAAGGAAAAAAAGTCATTTAAAAGCACTCGCGGCTATAATGAATTGTCGGCTCCCGGCAATATAGAGAAAAGTTATTGATAAGTCATTTGGTAATTTGGTCCCCCCAAATTCAATTACCAGGCCCTTCAGGTCTGGTATGGATATTAAGGGGAACCCTGTGTCAAATTAAAAAAAAATTAAGTGGGGTTCCCCCTAAATATCCATACCAGACCCTTCAGGTCTGGTATGGATTTTAAGGGGAACTCCACAGCAAATTAAAAAAAAAATGACGTGGAGTTCCCCCAAAAATCCATACCAGACCCTTTATCCGAGCATGCAACCTGGCAGGCCACAGGAAAAGAGGGGGGACAAGAGAACGCCACCCCTCCTGAACCGTACCAGGCCACATGCCCTCAACATGGGAGGATGCTTTGGGGGTCTGTGACCCCTCAAAGCACCATGTCCCCATGTTGATGGGGACAAGGGCCTCATCTCCACAACCCTTGCTCGGTGGTTGTGGGGGTCTGCGGGCGGGGGGCTTATCGGAATCTGGAAGACCCCTTTAACAAAGGGGACCCCCAGATCCCGGCCCCCCCTTTGTGAATTGGTAAGGGGTACATTGTACCCCTACCATTTCACAAAGAAAGTGTAAAAAATAAAAAAAACACACAGACACCGTTGGGAAAGTCCTTTATTAAAAAAAAAAACCCATTCCAGCGATGTAATCCAGTCTGTCCAGCATTGTTCTCTATGTCCCGTGGTGATCCGATGTCCAGAGCAGCAGTCTCCTCCAGTCTCCACTCCACATGAAACCCCCATGACGTACGAGGGGGCGGGGTCACCTGTCACATCATAGGGTAAGCCCGGCTTTCCCCGCTTGCCGGGGAATAGCCAATGACGTAGGCGGGACTCCGCCTACGTCATTGGCTATTCCCCGGCAAGCGGGGAAAGCCGGGGCTTACCCTATGATCTGATGGGTGACCCCGCCCTCTCGTACATCAGACCCCGCCTACGTCATTGGCTATTCCCCAGCAAGCGGGGAAACCCGGTCTTTCCCAGTGACGTGCGGGTGACCCTGCCCCACTCTGATGTAACGCAGGTTTCCAGTTGCATCAGAGGGGGGCGGAGTCACCCGCACGTCACTGGGAAAGCCCGGGTTTCCCCGCTTGCCGGGGAATAGCCAATGACGTAGGCGGGGTCTGACGTACGAGGGGCGGGGTCACCCGTCAGATCATAGGGTAAGCCCCGGGGAATAGCCAATGATGTAGGCGGGACCCTGCGCTACATTCCAGAGAACAGGCCGCGTCGAAAGTCAGTCACATGACATAGCCGTACCAATGAGCGGCATGTCCGCCACTGACATAACCCTGCAGCGTGTGTGTGGAACGCACCGTGTAGGTGCTGAAGCCAGTTACCCCACGCTACATAGCATGGATCAAGGGAAGAGCGCCGCCGCCACCCAGGTCATCACCAAGGTCCGTCTCGCACCGCAGGAAGTGCAGAGATGGCCATCTTGGATGAGGGCAACTAAAAGGGACACCTAGTTGGAATAAGCAATGGGGGAGAAAGATTGAAGGCTGGCTGAAACAAAAAAAACACCAGACCAAATTGGGTACAAATGCGTGGCAAATTGGAACCCAAGATAAAGATCCAAAAACCCCACTGGGATGGATGGGTGGGGAGAAAGGTGGACCAGGGACAAATTACCACCGGTGCCGATTCTTTCCAATAGGAAAAAATTATTAAGGGGCCAGTATCCACAAAGTCAAAAGCCCCTCACAGGCACCGGATATGAGCATGCGTCAAAAAATTGGAAGAGAATAAACCCGGAGGAAGGACAAGATGAACTACATTACCAAAGGACATCTGGTTATGTCCAGGACCAACACGAAGTGCATGCATAGAAAACCATCTGTCAAACATCTGTTAAAAAACAATAAATGATCATAAATCGCTTCGACAGAATGTGACAGTTTAAACAGTTAAAGAATATACAATAAAAGAATATATATAAACCCCAAATTGTATGTTTGTGTGTCTCAAAGATTACCCCACTTCCACCTCCATAAAAATAGAGGGGGGAAACAAAGATCCTATAGATGGAAAAGGACCATTCCAGGGTAGATCAAGGTGGGTATACCAACCTGAAACACCCTGTAACATCAATCAGTCTTCCCAGAACTATAGCCCTCCAGAAATGGACGAAAGCTTTCAATCTAATTCAGTCCAGGGGGTGTGGTTGCCCTAAGGTACCTGATCCAGCGCATTTCCGGCTGGAGCAGGACCTTATTCCAATCACCACCCTTACGTGGTATGTGAATTCTCTCCACAACTGAGAACATTACCCTGGGCATTTTGTACCTATGCTTTTTGGCAATATGTTTGCCAAGGGGCAAATAGAGGTTCCCTATTTTCATGCTGTGCATGTGTTTTTCCACTCTCTTCCCTAATTCCTGTTGAGTTTTTCCTACGTAGAAGGATCCACACTGGCAAACCATCAGGTAGACCACACCCTGCGTCCTGCAGTTAGCAAGATGCTTAAGTGTGAAGGTCTCCACATTAGGTAAAGCCAGTGTGGACCCCCCGCCAATGACAGCACATTGAGAGCATGCACCGCAAGGATAGGTCCCAAAGGTTTTACATGGATCCTTCCTTGCCTCACCCTTATATTCACTCTGAACCAACATTCCACCGATCGATCCTGCCTTTTTGAAGGTGATTTGGGGTTTGGATGATACTAATTTCTTCAGGATTGGATCCTCCGTAAGAATTGGCTTGGTGAGGATATGTCTAATTTTCTTATGTTCATTTAAATAATTCATAATTATCCTTGAGATGTTATCCTCTTTTATTTTTTTCTTTGATGTTTTTAGTTCCCTTTACTCTATTGAATGCCTTCTTCAAAGTTGTTCTACTATAACCTCTGTGCAAAAATATAGATAAATCAATGCGCAACCTATTAAATGAGCCAACACAGTGCTGTAACCATACAAGTGAAAATATGTGTGAAAATGGACTCGTGAAAAAAGGGACACTTAGATGAATGTCCCATAATTACACCTTATTAATTAGTGAAAATAATAAGTGAAAATGAGCAAAAAACAAAAATCAACAATATATAACGTCCCGATCAACAGCTCCACCCTGTTGATCGGGACATCACTACGCTACAGCTGACTGCTACTCAGCAGCTGAGTACGATCTGTTTTTGAAATTGCCGCTTTTCCTCTGTCAACTCCATGTGAAGCGATTTTATTTGCCCGAACCTAATAAAGGGTATCTTCTTTTACAACTAAGAAGTATTGCGCCATGAAGTTTTTTCCTTTTGTCATTTCAACATCTTTTCCTGCTCTGTGAGCGAGGGGGTCCTTGTTACGAATACCCTGCTCTGAGGGCTTCTGGAGGATCGGGTGGTCGGTGGTATCGGTTTACGGCATGTCGGTGGACATCTCCATCTATGTATGAGCCCCATAAGATATCTGTAATAGGGATCCACCTGAGCTGGTAAGCCTCCATTGCCTTTTTCATTTCATTCAAGCAAGTTGGAAAAGCCCCCTGTTTTTTGCCTAAATTTCAAGATCAGGAGTTTTGCTTGATGAAAACCATCAGATGTTGTCATCTTTGTCTTTATGAACTATGAGACACTCGAACTGTGCATGCACAAGTTTATTGTCCTTAGGGGACATTATATATTGTTAATTTTTTGTCTTTTGCTCATTTTCACTTATTATTTTCACTAATTAATAAGGTGTAATTATAGGACATTCATCTAAGTGTCCCTTTTTTCACGAGTCCATTTTCACATATATTTTCACTTGTATGGTTACAGCACTGTGTTGGCTCATTTAATAGGTTGCGCATTGATTTATCTATATTTTTGCACATACGTTCACAGCTGCCATTCCAGAAGTATATAAGTTTGCGGCACCTGTCACATTTACATTTATATTTTGTTTTTCATTCATTTGTTCAATACATTGTTTTTATTCCACTGGTTATCACTTTTGGTTTAGATAGTGTGAGGGGGTTAACTCGGTAGCGGGGGTGTGTGATCCCCTGGATGGGCTCCCCACACAAAAACAGGCCCAGCAGACAGAGGTTGTGGTTTTCAAGATCAAAAAGGTGCGGTTTATTCCTCTATTTACAGTGACAAAAAAAAAAACACAGCAAAGCAAAAAGAAACAAACAAAATAAACCCTGGTCAGCTTGACCTCTGACTAAACATGCAGGTTTCCTAACTAACAACTGGGATCAGCCTAGTGCTGTCCTAGTCCCTAAGTCCCTGGTTTAGTCAATGTCCAAACAAATAGCCACACAGGCTTTTTCTCACCGCACAGGGGTTCACTCTCCCTAGACAGTCCACACAGGTCTGGTTCCAGGCATGAGCTAACACCTAATGAATCTGGGAGTTCTTATAGAGGCCTAAATGAGCTGACAAGGTTCAGCTGGTCTCCTCATCTCTGTCTGCACGACGCCCCACACTCTCCCTAGAGGTATGAGTCATCCATGAGCCCACTAGCCTTATACAACTCTCCACCTAGTTGTATAAGTCGGCGTAAAGCCTGAATCTGGGCGAAATATATCTACCCCCCTGGATGCAACCAGGTGACTTTACCTTCCTGCTGTCACATACCCCCCCCTCTTGTTGTAACCTCGGGGTTGGAACACCAGCAATCAGGCATTCATGTACTCGAGACAAAGCATCCACATTCCCCATTTGAACGCCAGGGCGATGCTTTACTGTGAAGTTGAATTCCTGGAGGGCCAGGAACCACCTATTCACTCTTCTATTTGTTTCCTTGTTTTGAGCCATCCACTTTAACGGAGCGTGATCCGTAACCATGTCAAAGTGCCTACCTAGCAGGTAGTACCGAAGGGAATCTAGAGCCCACTTCACCGCTAAACACACCTTTTCAACGGTGGCGTAATTTACCTCATGGGACTTCAACTTCCTGCTGAGGTAAATGACTGGGTGCTCTTCCCCGTTCCAGACCTGGGACAATACTGCTCCTAACCCCACATCTGACGCATCACTTTGTACGACAAAGTCTTTAGAGAAGTCGGGTGAGTACAACACTGGCTGGCTACATAAGGCTTGTTTCAAGAATTGGAATGCTGCCTCAGCCTCGGGGGTCCATTTAATCATAACCGACCCTTTCCCCTTCGTCAGGTTGGTTAGGGGCACAGCCTTAGAAGCAAAGTGGGGAATGAATCGCCGATAATACCCAGCGATTCCCAGAAAGGCTCGTACCTGCTTCTTGCTGTTGGGACGTGGCCAACTCTGGATGGCCTCGACTTTGTTGAGTTGGGGTTTTATTACTCCCCTCCCAATGGTGTACCCAAGATATTTGGCCTCCTCCTGCCCAATGGTACACTTCTTGGGGTTAGCCGTAAACCCCGCTTCCCGAACAGAGTCCAGGACTGCTTGCACTTTTGGCAGATGTGAGGCCCAATCTGTGCTATGGACAATTACGTCATCCAGGTAAGCCGCAGCATACTTCCGATGGGGCCTCAGCATCTGGTCCATTTTCCGCTGGAATGTGGCCGGCGCATTCTGTAACCCGAACGGCATTCTTTTATATTGGAACGCCCCGTCTGGGGTTACAAATGCGGTTTTCTCTTTGGCCAATTTGGCCAGGGGGATTTGCCAATACCCTTTTGTGAGGTCAAGAGTCGTCATGTATCGGGCTGTTCCCAGCCGGTCGATCAACTCATCTATACGTGGCATGGGGTAGGTGTCAAATTTTGTAACTTTGTTCAACTGACGAAAATCGTTACAAAATCGCCAGCTCCCATCCGGTTTAGGCACCAACACAATGGGACTAGACCAATCACTTTGGGACTCCTCTATCACCCCTAAGTTCAGCATTTTCTGTACTTCCTCCCGTATTGCCTCCCGTCGGGCCTCTGGGATCCGATAGGGTTTTAACTTCACCCTTTCACCGGGCGGGGTAATGATGTCATGCTCTACCCCAAATGTTTGTCCCGGCAGCTCAGAGAATACCTCCTTGTTGCGAAGCACAAACTCCTTAACCTCCTGTTGTTGGGGTTGTGACAAGGTGGCTGCTATTCCAACCTCAGGAATCACGCAACCAGTTTGAGCTGGTGACCAAGTGTCTGCGACTAGGGACTCTCTATCCCTCCAGGCTTTCAACAGATTAACGTGATAGATCTGTTCGGGCTTTCGCCTTCCTGGTTGTCTGACCTTGTAATTCACTTCGCTCACTTTTTCCATTATCTCGTAGGGGCCTTGCCATTTGGCAAGGAATTTACTTTCAACCGTAGGGACAAGTACCAGTATCCTATCCCCCGGGGAAAAGGTACGGGTCTTGGCTCCACGGTTGTACACTCTCTGCTGTGCTAACTGCGCTTGGGCCAAATGTTCCTTCACGATGGGCATTACCTGTGCAATTCGGTCTTGCATCAGGGCGACATGCTCAATCACACTCCTGTGGGGAGAACTCTCACTTTCCCAAGTTTCCTTGGCAATATCCAACAGCCCTCTTGGGTGTCTCCCATACAGTAACTCAAAGGGGGAGAATCCCGTAGAGGATTGGGGCACCTCCCTAATAGCAAACATCAGATAAGGAAGTAGACAGTCCCAATCCTTTCCATCTCTATCCACCACTTTCTTCAACATTTGTTTTAGGGTTTTGTTGAATCTTTCAACCAGCCCATCGGTTTGGGGGTGATACACAGATGTACGTAATTGCGTCACTTTGAACAATTTACACAGCTCCTTCATAACCCGGGACATAAAGGGTGTACCTTGGTCCGTAAGCAGTTCTTTACAAATACCCACCCGGCTAAACACAAGAGATAGCTCTTTGGCTATGGTTTTGGCCGAGGTATTTCGGAGAGGGATCGCTTCTGGATAACGGGTGGCATAGTCCATTATAACTAATATGTACTGGTGCCCCCTAGTGGACTTGATTATAGGACCTACCAAATCCATGGTGATCCTCTCAAACGGGACCTCAATGATGGGTAGAGGGACCAGCGGGCTACGGAAATGTGGCATCTGGGCCGACCTCTGACACACAGGGCAGGAGGAACAATAATTTTCTATGTCCTTCATCACCCCCGGCCAATAGAATCTCTGTAATACCCTCTCTCGGGTTTTCTCTGTCCCCAGATGACCTCCAAGAATGTGCCCATGGGCCAACTCCAACACCAACTTCCTGTAAGGTTTGGGCACCACAAGCTGCTCAACGGTTTCTTCTGCCCTTTTTGCCACCCGATACAGTAGGTCCTTCTCTACGCTGAAGTATGGGTAAGTGCAGGTATTATCTGGGTTCACTAACTCGCCATCTATTTTCACTACGTTTTCCCGTGCCTTTATTAGGGCGGGGTCTTTCAACTGTTCTGTGGCAAAGTTTTCCCTGTGAACCTCAAGATCAGAAAACTCCACAGACGGTAGGTTTTCGTCTGAGGAGGTGGGCTCCTCTCCAGTTTCTTGAGTCTCCCCTGCCAATACTGATAAGGGAAATTCCGGAGAGTCCTCACCACTCTCAGGGGAGTTCTGGCTATCACATTCCTGGTACATAGGGGCACCAGTGGGGGGCTCAGGATCATCCCACAGTTCCCAGAACTTCGGAAAATCCCTTCCCACAATGGCGTCATACGGTAACTGAGATACTAAGCCCACTGGATGAGAGAGGGTACCTTTGGGGGTCTCGAAACACACTGTAGTCACTGGATACTCTCGGGTGTCCCCATGCACACAAATAACAGCTACCTTGCTATTCCCAGAGACCTCTGTTTTAACTAACTCAGCCTTTATCAGGGTCACAAGGCTACCTGAATCCAGCAATACCACAACATTTCTACCATTAACACACATTTTGCATAAATGTTTCTCAGTTCCTCGAATGGCAGTGCATGCGACTGTCGCACACAGCGACTGACGTCTGCCCGTCAGAAAGTCACACTGCATGGGTTCCTCCACAACCGGGCAATTGGCTGCAATATGTCCCGCTTGCCGGCAGCGGTAGCAAACGATCCTTCTTGCCGCCTCTTGAGCCGCTGATTTCCCAGGCTGTTCTCGCCAAACTTGGGGTAGAGCTCCCACCCTCTCACTCTCTCCACCCTTACCCCTTGGAATCCTCTTATCCGCCCCTGGGGATGGTCTGGTCTTAGGGTGGAAAGTCCGAGTGTCTCTGGAAGAGGCCGTCAGGTTCTCTGTAGCCAAGTATTTCTCCACACGATCCACAAGACCATCGGCCGTCTCTGGGTCTCCATGGCTTACCCACTTTTGGATGGCAGTAGGAAGAGCTCTCAAAAACCGATCCATTACAACACGTTCCACAATCTTTGGTGCGGACAAAGTCTCTGGCTGTAGCCACTTTCTGCTCAGGTGAATGAGATCATACATTTGAGACCTGGGGGGTTTTCCAAGCTGGAAAGTCCAGTTATGCACACGCTGAGCCCGGACAGCCTGGGTGACACCCAGCCTTGCCAATATCTCAGCTTTTAGCATCACATAGTCTTTTGCTTGGTCAGGCTCTAGGTCATAGTAAGCCTTCTGCGATTCACCAGTTAACAGAGGAGCCACCAGTCCAGCCCACTGCTCCTCAGGCCACTTTTCTCTTTCAGCAGTCCTTTCAAATGTGGTCAAAAATACCTCTGGATCATCCTCTCCAGTCATTTTTGTCAATAAACGACTCACCCCAAAGGACGCGGTATTAGTGGGACGGCTTTCCTCACTGGTCTGCGGACGTTGCTGCATTACTGCTTCCATTTGTTGTAGTCTCTGCTCTTGCTTCTGTAACAGGTCTATGAAGCGGGCCTCAGATTGCTGCTGGGCTTGTTGCTGAGCTTCCAGACTCTGTTGGTGAGCTTGCTGCTGGGCTGCAAGGCTCCTTTGCAAACCTGCATTTGTCTGCTGTTGATTGGCATTTGCTAGAGCCAGCTGTTTCAGTATCTCCTCCATGCTGGCTTAAAAAAACTGCCCGCATTCTCCACCAACTGTGAGGGGGTTAACTCGGTAGCGGGGGTGTGTGATCCCCTGGATGGGCTCCCCACACAAAAACAGGCCCAGCAGACGGAGGTTGTGGTTTTCAAGATCAAAAAGGTGCGGTTTATTCCTCTATTTACAGTGACAAAAAAAAAAACACAGCAAAGCAAAAAGAAACAAACAAAATAAACCCTGGTCAGCTTGACCTCTGACTAAACATGCAGGTTTCCTAACTAACAACTGGGATCAGCCTAGTGCTGTCCTAGTCCCTAAGTCCCTGGTTTAGTCAATGTCCAAACAAATAGCCACACAGGCTTTTTCTCACCGCACAGGGGTTCACTCTCCCTAGACAGTCCACACAGGTCTGGTTCCAGGCATGAGCTAACACCTAATGAATCTGGGAGTTCTTATAGAGGCCTAAATGAGCTGACAAGGTTCAGCTGGTCTCCTCATCTCTGTCTGCACGACGCCCCACACTCTCCCTAGAGGTATGAGTCATCCATGAGCCCACTAGCCTTATACAACTCTCCACCTAGTTGTATAAGTCGGCGTAAAGCCTGAATCTGGGCGAAATATATCTACCCCCCTGGATGCAACCAGGTGACTTTACCTTCCTGCTGTCACAATAGGTTAGCGCGGATTATCCACCCTTTTAAAATATAGCTACTATAACCTCTAGCTAGTAAACGGTTACTTAATTCGTTTGGTTCAACTTGGAAATCAGTATCTGATGTACAATTCCTTCTAATACGGAGGAATTGGCTGAAGGGGATGGACTTTTTAAGCGCCACAGGGTGGAAACTAGCTGTGTGCAGCGTGGTATTGCCAGCAGTTTCTTTCCTGAAAAGTCTACTGTGGATTTTCCCCTGTACATCCTTGGATATCATAATATCAAGGAAACTGACCTTGGTTGAATCATAAGACATTGTAAAAAATAGATTTAAGTTGTTGGCATTCATGAGTTCTAGGACTTTTTTAACTACTTCCCACCCGGCCACTGTACATATACGGCCGGGTGGGTGCTCTCTCCTTCTGAGTGGACGTTCCTGAACGTCCCTCAGAAGGAGGGGGATCGCGTGCGCGCGCCCGCCGCGTTACCAAGGACCCAGTGCGCGTGCCCGGCGGCCGCGATTGCCGCCGGGCACCCGCGATTGCCCGGGAACCAAGCAGGAAAGTGGATCTGTGTGTGTAAACACACAGATCCACGTCCTGTGAGGGAGAGGAGGCTGATGGTGTGTCCCTTGTACATAGGGACAACCATCGGTCACCTCCCCCAGTCAGTCCCCTCCCCCCACAGTTAGAACACATTGAGGGAACATATTTAACCCCTTCCCGCCCCCTAGTGGTTAACCCCTTCCCTGCCAGTCACATTTATACAGTAATCAATGCATTTTTATAGCAGGGATCGCTGTATAAATGTGAATGGTACCAAAAATGTGTCAAAAGTGTCCGATGTGTCCGCCACAATATCGCAGTCACAATAAAAATCGCAGATCGCCGCCATTACTAATAAAAAAATTAAAAATGCTATAAAACTATCCCCTATTTTGTAGACGCTATAACTTTTGCGCAAACCAATCAATACGCGCTTATTGCGATTTTTTTTTATACCAAAAATATGTAGAAGAATACGTATCGGCCTAAACTGAGGAAAATTTTAATTGAAAAAAAAAATGGGTATTTATTATAGCAAAAAGTAAAAAATATTGTGTTTTTTTTTCCAAACTGGACACTCTTCTTTTGTTTATAGCGCAAAAAAAATTTTGTTTGGGAGCCACGTCGCACGACCGCGCAATTGTCATTTAAAGTGTGACTGCGCTGAAAGCTGAAAAATGGCTTGGGCAGGAAGGGGGTTTTAGTGCCCAGTAGGGAGGTGGTTAAGATCATCTTCAGACCCATCCCAGACATGTTCTGCTCCAGCGGGAAATGCACTGGATCAGGTACCTTAGGGCAACCACGCCCCCTAGACTGAATGAGATTGAAAGCTTTCGTCCATTTCTGGAGGGCTATATTTCTGGGAAGACTGATTGATGTTACAGGGTGTTTCAGGTCGGTATACCTGCCGGCATGTTCCACCCACCTTGATCTACCCTGGAATGGTCCTTTTCCATCTATAGGATCTTTTTTTCCCCCTCTATTTTTATGCAGGTGGAAGTGGGGTAATCTTTGAGACACACAAACATACAATTTGGGGTTTATATATATTCTTTTATTGTATATTCTTAAACTGTTTAAACTGTCACATTCTGTCGAAGCGATTTATGATCATTTATTGTTTTTTAACAGATGTTTGACAGATGGTTTTCTATGCATGCACTTCGTGTTGGTCCTGGACATAACCAGATGTCCTTTGGTAATATAGTTCATCTTGTCCTTCCTCCGGGTTTATTCTCTTCCAATTTTTTGACGCATGCTCATATCCGGTGCCTGTGAAGGGCTTTTCACTTTGTGGATACTGGCCCCTTAATAGTTTTTTCCTATTGGAAAGAATCGGCACCGGTGGTAATTTGTCCCTGGTCCACCTTTCTCCTCACCCATCCATCCCAGTGGGGTTTTTGGATCTTTATCTTGGGTTCCAATTTGCTACGCATTGGTACCCAATTTAGTCTGGTGGTCTTTCTGTTTCAGCCAGCCTTCAATCTTTCCCCCCCATTGCTTATTCCAACTAGGTGTCCCTTTTAGTTGCCCTCATCCAAGATGGCCGTCTCTGCACTTCCTGCGGTGCGAGACGGACCTTGGTGATGACCTGGGTGGCGGCAGCGCTCTTCCCTTGATCCATGCTATGTAGCGTGGTCATGTGAGCGGCGCGACCAATCACCTGCTGCTTGGTGGGGTAACTGGCTTCAGCACCCACACGGTGCGTTCCACACACACGCTGCGGGGTTACGTCAGTGGCGGACATGCCGCTCATTGGTGCGGCTATGTCATGTGACTGACGTTCGACGCGGCCTGTTCTCTGGAATGCGGCGCGTTGGCGGGGAAAAATGACGCTCGGCTCGATGAGCCAGTGCGTCATGTGACCCTTCATTGACCAATCAGACGGAGCAGAGAGATATAAAAGGACATCAGAGGAGTTACATGGTGTCATTCCTCTCCTCTGCTGGCAAGCAGAGGATGTCTCACATGGAGATCTGCTGAAGGGAACTCTCAAACAAGGTCCTTTTGCTGTTTGAACCTTTAATCCTTGGATCGACACCTCTTTCTGGTAGGTAGTGTACTGAATCCCCTTGGAGAGTATTTTCTTCCTTTCAATTTCTTGATACTCATCATCTCCTTATATTTTTCTTTAAGGCACCTTTTGTTTGGACCCTTTTTTTCATTCGTCCTGACTCCGTATATGAGCATGTTGCAAGATATGAGAATACTTGGAAAGGACATTAGAAGGGAGCTCACACCATAATGTGATTGGAACATGAAGTGCATGTATAAATTTTTAATGAATTTGATTGAGTAAGTTCTTTTCCGTTTTCTGCTTTCACATGTAATATTGGGGAGTGGAGAATGGGAAACTTATTTTGTTTTTTGTATCTAATGGAACTCTTAGATCTGTCATAGAAAAGAATACAGTTGAAATCCCTGAACGTTTACATAGACAGTTTGAAACGCATTAGTTGAAGCCTTCCTTGATTCGTCTCCGGATGGAGTGGTCAACTTAGGCTATTGAATTCATTTCAGTTTTTTCAATCATGCTACAGATTTTATGGATGTTATTGTAAATTTATGTATTTTTCCATGAATATGTATTCTTTTTTCTTTTGGTATAAATAAATATATTTTTGTACAAACATTTTTCTTTTGTTGCCTCCACAATCCCAAATACTAGAGGTTTTTTCACTAATCTTTGTGAAATGGTAGGGGTACAACGTACCCGTTACCAATTCCCATAGGGGGGGCAAAATCTGGGGGTCCCCTTTGTTAAAGGGGGCTTCCAGATTCCGATAAGCCCCCCGCCCACAGACCCCCACAACCACCGGGCAAGGGTTGTGGGGATGAGGCCCTTGTCCCCATCAACATGGGGACATGGTGCTTTGGGGTCCAGAACCCAATGCATCCTCCCCATGTTGAGGGCATGTGGCCTGGTACGGTTCAGGAGGGGAGGGGCGCTCTCCCTTCCCCCTCTCTTTTCCTGTGGCCTGCCAGGTTGCGTGCTCAGATAAAGGGTCTGGCATGGATTTTTGGGGGGAACTCCACACCATTTTAAAAAAAAATTGTCTTGGAGTTCCCCTTAACATCCATACCAGACCTGAAGGGTCTGAATTGTGCATTTTACTCTTTTTATGTATCTTTTAAAATTGCTATTTTAATATATGTGGAAATAAAGTGCATTCTTTAATATAATCAGTGTATGTAGTTGTACAGTATATGGCACCTTAAAAATCCCATGTTTTGTGATTTTTGTAATGTATATATTGCCAAATATTGTCAAAAGTGTTTTACTAAACTGTGAAAATACAAAGAAAACTGTGAGTTTTAGTAAACATCACAGATCTTCTGTTCCTGTTTATCATGCAAAGAGTATGCAAGTTAAGAATTACTATACTTTGGGTTTCAAAATCATTGGCATGTTGTGGATTTTATTTCATGGAAAAACATTTTTTTTTACTCATACATTACAAGACACAGGATAGTATTCTGGAATATTGGGTTATACTGCCACCTTCAGGAGAATTGTACAGTGGCAAATCAAAGCAAAGCTGAAAGGACAGCCCAGTATAGTCACTTCTAATAACAGCATGGCTCAGTTTTTTGCTAGTGTTCCAACTGGATTGAGGAAGGGGGTCCTTAGAAGAATAAGAGGGCCAGCCTGTAATATTGACCTCGGGGCACTGGAATCCAGTTTAGTTGATCACCTAGGCACATGGTACAATTTGCCCTACAGGTCCAGGGCCAATGTACACCTGTCTGGTGAAACCCAGTCACTGAAGACTCCTTAGGGAGTATGCCCCTAAATGAGTGAAGACCATTGAATAGGGTTTGTCTCTGACACTCTGTCTTTCTGACTGGAGGAAGCTACAGGATGGAAGGCAACTGGGTAAATAAAAGCCCCTGCTTTTGGTGTTCTTGGTGCCCAGGTGTTCTGCTCCAGTGTATAATGGCACAGCACTGGCTGTGACACATTCAGTCGCAAGTAGGTGGCGGGAGAAGAACACTTTCCATTTTAAGGTTATTGTCTTTTTTGGTTGCCAGGCTTTCAGCCTAACACATTCTTACTAAGTCAGTGCATTCCTCTGCTAAGTCAGGCACACTGCACATGCATGTGCCATTTTGGAACATGCATGCAAACTCTACTCAGCCTTTCCTATATCCTCTTCGACCACATTTCTGGGAAGTTATTCTGTGCTTCCAGCTACTTTCATTGATTGTTACAGTTGGCTTCAACATATCCTGTTCTGCAGTGTTATTGAGAACACCCCCAAGAGAGATCACTCACACCTATCCCATGGCAGATCAAGTCCTGTTAAAAGTCTGTACTTGGTTATTGGCTTCCTCTAGGGCCTCCTTAACCCCTTCTGGGGTGCTCCACTTCTTTGGTTTGCCAAGGAGGAGTGTTCTGTTACCATGTCTGAATTTATGGTCAGTTTTTCATTGTTGGAGACCTTGACCCCCAAAGTATGTCTCTGATCTCCCTCTAGCAGCAGCTGCTGTTACCTACTCACTTGTGGAAATAAATGTTTTTTGTCTGGTTCTAAGGATTCAAAACACAAAGAGATTCAGAATACTGAATATCTGCAAACCCTTAGGATACCATTTTGGTCCTTAATGACAAAGTGTGTACATGCCTTGACTTACAGCAGCCTGTGGCAGCCTTGCCATTATTAACCAGTCTAGGAGCTCGGAAAATGCTTTATACTGCTAAAACCTTCCATAGTGAGGAGCTAAGGAGCCAGTTCATCCTGAACCCACATGCAACAGTTTCATTATTACCTGTAAACTGGCTTTTACAGCCTGTCTTGTACATGGACTGGTCTCAGCTTGAAAAGATCTTTGACCCCCTCCTCCCCCCAAGCATTTTGCCCAGCAAAACCAATTGAAGAGCGTTTCCTAAAAAAAAAAAGGTCTGTCCCTGATGTGGGCACTGCCATTTCCTATCTCAACAGGACCGTAACTGTCCTGTTGAGGATATCCCAGTGTGTATGTACAGTGTGGCTAAAGGACTTCTGTCTTACATCGACTAGAGTGCCTTCTTGTGACCCTGCACAATGTAAAAGTATGTTGTCTCTGTGGGCTAAAATTTCACATTTTGGTCTCTGCCTCCACCCCACTTCATGTGGTCAAACTTGCCAACATCTCTGCAAAGCTCAGTGGACCTCCAACCTGCTCTGGAGCACCCCCTCTCAAGGGGTCATAATTATGGTCCCGGAAGAAGCGTGGTTCTAATATTTTTATCCCAACTTGTTCACTGTCCCCAAAGCTAAAGGAAGCACTCGCCCCATACTGAACAAATTTCTTTGTGTTCCAAAATCCTGTATGGAATTAACATGGCCAGTTGTTGTTTCCTTCCATCTGGGAGATTTTCTAGCCTTTGTGAAAATAAAAGATGAATACTTGCGCATTCCCATCTTACTGGAACATCACTGCTACCTGTGCTTTTCTGTGGGTACACAACATTACCAATTTACGGCTTTTCCATCTGGCATGTCCACTGCAGCTTATGTCATCACCAGCATGCTAGCCCCAGTTCACACTCTGCTTCAATGTCAGGGCACCCTTATTGTAGAATATTTAGATGAATTGGGACAAACTCTGTCAACCAATGTCCAACTGATTGTAGCAAAGGACCCCTCCAGTCAATGTCCAATGGCCCCCTTGGGGGTATGCACTAGAGCCATCCCATCACATGAGATATCTGGGCTTGTTACTAGATATAGCAATATCCAGGGTTTTCCCTCCATAGGAAAAACTCCAGAATATTTTTGCAACTCAAAAAGAAGTAGATAAGGTCTTGGTTTAGGCAGAGTGGGACATTCCAGCCATTTCTGTTGTGCACATTCCTGACACTGACAATTGGCAAGTGGACTCCAGACAGTAGTTTCTTCACCTCAAGGTGTTTCTAGACCTCTGTTGAAGGTTATAGATGCAGAAAGTGGACCTCCTGGCTTCCCAGTTCAACAACAAACTGGTCAAGGATGTCTCCAGGCTCAGGGATCTCCTGGCCTTTGTGGTAGATCAATTTAACCTGATCTATGTATTTCCTACTCTGAAATCCCTTCCTTGTCTTCTTAGCAGGAATGAGATGGAGGACCTTCCAGTGATTCTAACTGCACCAAACTCACCAAGATGGATGTGGTACTCAGACCTCATCAGGCTCCATCAGGCTGCTGGCAGATTTCCCATGGGTCCTCCCAGATCATGTGGATCTTCTGAACCAAGGATTGTTTTACCACCCTGCTTCTCGGTCACTGGCTTTTAAAAAGGGCTCTTGAAGTCCAGGTCCCTCTGTCTATTATTTTTATTCTATACTCACAAGGATGCCTTTCCCATCATCATCACTCCTGTGAGGCACGTTTCTGAGTTGGCAGCCTTAACCTGTAAAAAACCCTTGCTTGTGTTACTCAAGGCAAGGTTGTTTTAAGTCCCAGAGCCTCTTTTTTTTACAAGGGTGGCAATTAAGTTTCCCAAGGGACCACATCAGAAACTGGGACTGTTGTGGAGGGCTGAACTTACCTCTGCTCAGAAATAATTTTCTGGTAAGCTCTATAAGCGCATAAGCATAAAGAATACAAACACCCGGGCACTAGGAATAATAGGTGCAACTGTAGAACGTGTACCGGGGTGGGCTCCCCAGGATACAGCGAAGTCACGAATAAGGAAAACAACTCCACCACAAGCTCTTGTTAAAACTGAATTTTTACTTAGATGCGGTAAATGAACCCAACCGCCAATTCTGGGAACATACAATAAATTTACAGACACCCAGCCCGAAGGCTGGGACCCTTATGCTGCACAGCGCGGCGCCCTACGTAGGATGTAGGAGAGAGACAAAGTAATTTGCCTACTGGTGGGCACAACCAAACCGCCACACTTTACCTGTTAATACCCTAAAAACAACACAAGAATAACTGTATGGGTGTGTGGTGCGGGCTAGCCTGCGGTGCAGCACAACAGTTTACAAACTTACAAAGCTCTACCGTATTTCCCCCTCCCAACCAGTGTTGTATCATGCGTCTGTGTGTTCCTCTTGAGCACATCGCCAGTCTATCTTGAGTTTGTAAAAAAGGTAATCAGCTCTCCAATTGTGAAACGTCACTTTAGGTTATGGAGTCCCTGTAGTGAACAGTAGCAATAATTGTGGCCTGACACAAACATTGACCCTACTAACTATCTACAGGCCTGGTCTCCGTCTCTAGGCGCCAACAAAGTATGGGGTGCGTGCACGATCTTACCGACCCGGGTCTGCTCTGCATCCGCTGGCGACTCTGACCGGAACAAAATGTCTCTCCAATAAGTATGCGGTCCCGCAGTGTGTATTGTTTTGTTCCTCAGCTCTCATCCGTCTTCCTGTAACTAATTCCTCGTTCCTCTGGAAAGGATCTCGGACACAAGCAGCTTCACTCAGCTGCAGTTCTGGTCACTGAAGTCTGTTTCCACAGTCTGTTTCCATGGCTGCCTGCTCTCTCTCTCTCTCTCTCTTTTATGAATCTCTGTCCAAACAGCCCGTTAGCTGTGTCAAAAAAAAAAACAGCGGCATCTTGTGGCCAAACAGCAGAATGACAGTTAAATATTTAATTTTCAACAAACAGTGTTCAGACAATGAGAGCTGCCTCCCATCTTACACAACTGCTCATGAAACAGGTCTCTATCAGGTGGGTGGTCAGGGGGTGGTAAAAACAGGTAGCAGAGCCATAGTTTTACTACCCCCAAGCCACCCACCCAAACTATAAAATAACAGCTGGAGGGGGATGCTTACATGCCAGGGCTGAAGCATTTTTTATCTTGGGCTGCAGAGTTTGACAATCAGCACCAAACTGCTGACTGCCTTAAAGTGGAATTAAACCCTCCTATCTTTTACAGTAAAGAAAGCAGCTTCTGTTTAATCTTCAACTGCCATGGTGCTGCACCTGTCATCAGTTATGTCACAAGCCATTTTATGGTTTGACAGTTTGGTTGAGGACACAATCAAATGTGACAATTAGCAATCCTGGCGTTCCAGGAATGTAACTGTGTTTAAACCATTAAATCAATGGGTTATTTCCGCTTTATGATTTACTTCTGCTCAGGGGCTCTGGGATTCAGCAAAATGGCAGCCTCCAGCAAGAAGAAACAGGAGCAATGCTAGAGGCAAAGTATAACAGTTACTTCATACCTGCAGAGTTACTTCATATCCCATAGTGCGTTATAGACCCAGGTTCTTTGGAATACACCAGAACCAACATGCACCCATTTGAATAACTTCAGACCAGGCTCATAACGGTTAATATATCTTTACTGAACATCATATGGCATACAGTTTAATATGAACAATGTCCTTTCCCTGATCCTAACTAAGATAATGTAGCGGCCCAGGCATACCTACGTCAGATGAGAGTCCATTATGGCATTGTTCATGGCTTGGATGTCCTCTGCAATTCCCGGTATCTTCAGCAACACTCCAACTCACTGATCCAGCGTTTCCGTCCCCGCTCCTCCAGCTGGCAGCCTCGGACCATAGGTAATCCCCTTTTTTAGCACAGGTGACTCGGGTGAGACCAAAAGCAAGGAAAAATGTACCCTGGGCTGGCTGCTGCCTAACTAAACTGTGTATATTTTCAGGTTGCCTTCAGGCTGATTTCCTGTATACATAATACAGCAGGGCAACCACTTAGCACAGGACCTAGAGGCAAGTAAAAATCACTGGAGTAGTGATGTCTACTTCAATGATTTCCAGCTTTTAGGGGGATCGGCCAGGTATGGTATATACATACCTGTAGTTATATTGGTCCAAGCTGGATAAATATAACTATGTATGAAATATGCATACCGGAATTTCTTCTTTAACATTTCTAGATGTTCTCTATTACATAGCAAATCTTTACTTTGTGAGTTCAGGTCCAATAGAGAGTGTTAAAAATTCTTCTTTCATTTGTACAATTACTACCCGGTAATTATATATGAGTCTAACTGTTCTATGTGCTAGTTTCTTAACTACTTTATTTCCAATTTTAAATACTTGTATTAAATGCCTAGGGTCATTAGAGGCTTTACTTTCTGTATGTATGAATCAAATTAATGTATTTTGCTTTTATTATTCTAGCAGAAGATTATTGCTATAGTCATGAATAAAAATAATCTCCATAATTTTAACTGATAACCGCATACAACTTTATCTCACATGATATTTATTATAACTTTTGTTAAAAGGTTATTGGATGTGGTAGTACTTAGATGATTATGTTGACTGTATTGCCTCTGGGCCTGTTACAATGCTATTGAAATTTACTTCTGAATATTCATTTGACTTCTAAAAATTTCATGTGGCTTGTTCGGCTATGGAACAATTTATAAAGATAACATCTCTGCTTAGGAGAAGACATTTGGGGATGAAACATAACTGTACCCTGAAGTGTGTGCAATTTCCCTTAATATAAGCTAAGTTCATTTAGAAAGATGAATTGGTGCATTTGAATGTGAGCAGAATCATATTATTTATAACTAGCAGTAGTGAAGCCATAGCAGGAGTGTTGTAGCTAGGTTTAATCATTTAGGGTAGAGATTTGGTAGATGCAATTCACAATAATCAAATATTAGTAATTACAACAATACAATCTTTGTCTTGAAAGTGGTTGTAAACCCCACTCATGAAATTTGACTTAAGCACATATATCTTTAGTGTTTACTTATCCCTCTCCAAAGCTCTAAGTGATGTGTCTTTCTGCTGCTCTGTTCCTCTGTTATCAACAGAATCACTTCTGACAAGTTCTCCAACACACAAGATAACAGGAGCTGAAAATTTGTGTCGGGAGTGTGCTTAGAGGGAGATAAGCAGACAGCTTGTCTATTCAGACTATATCTCTGCATGTTCCTTCGTCCCTCTGCCTATTTGGAGGGGGGAGGTGTCCCTTTCCTCCAATCATCTCTCACACAGTGTAAGCCCAGACGCCCCTCCCACTGCTGAAAGAGGAAACAAGCTTTGTAACAGGATCTGCACTTTCCAAAGAAAATAGTAAGCTGAATAAAGCAGATATACAAGTAAAACTTATGTAGGGAGATTTGTTTCATCTGTGTATCATATGAGGCTATTCACTGCACTGGGTATAGGAGAGGGTTTACATCCACTTTAAGTGAAATAATTCTTGATGGATTATATATCTTATTTCTCTTTGTTTTCACATTTTATAAATCGTAACCTAAAGCTAACCTGTTAGCAGTTTTAAACATTTCAGTAAGAAACCCCTGCCAGGTTTTCACTACTATTGGTTGGACGGCTCTATTACAGGGATTTACTCACACTCTCTGTCTTGATGAAAACAGTTTATCAGACAGGAAATTAATAGAAATACCCAACAGCCACACAGATAGAAATAAAAAATATTGTTTTTGGTAAAGTCTGGGAAGGATAGAACCCAAGTCAGGTTTTTATTGTATTTGTGTCTCTGCAGATTTCCTTAACTTCATTTCCAGTAAAAACATTGCCAGCAGGAGGTGAGAGAAAATCTCCCTAATGATGCTCCAGATAGCAGTAAAAACTCTACAGAAGTTCAAGTACTTCATTCAAAACTAGAAAAAATATTTTGGGTTTGACATACACTTTAAAAGCCATTAACCACTTGCCGATCAGCTCCTGTACATATACGTCGGCACTTTAAAGATGGATATCTCGGTGACGGCAGCAGCTGCTGCCACAAGCGAGATATCCATCTTTTCAGTGAGCGGTCCTGTAAACGATAATGGTGGTCTCTGCAGCGGATTCGCCACGAGATCACCATTATCGGCGGCGGGAGAGGGCCCCCTCTCCCGTCGCTCTCCCGCGCCCTCTGACGCTTTTTTTTATTGCATTTTAGTCTAAATATGAAATCTGAGGTCTTTTTGACCCCAGATCTCATATTTAAGAGGACCTGTCATGCTTTTTTTCTATTACAAGGGATGTTTACATTCCTTGTAATAGGAATACAAGTGACCCATTTTTTTTTTAAACAGTGTAAAAATAAATAAAATCAAGTAAAAGAAATAATAAAATGAAAAAAAATGTTTAAACTGCCCCGTCCCGACGAGCTTGCGCGTAGAAGCAATCGCATACATTACTAGCGCCCGCATATGAAAACGGTGTTCAAACCACACAAGTGAGGTATCGCCGCAATCGATAGAGCGAGAGCAATAATTCTAGGCCTAGACCTCCTCTGTAACTCAAAATATGCAACCTATAGAATTTTTTAAACGTCGCCTATGGAGATTTTTAAGGGTAAAAGTTTCACGCCATTCCACGAGCGGGCGCAATTTTGAAGCATGACATGTTGGGTAGAAATTTACTCGGCGTAACATTATCTTTCACAATATAAAAAAAAATTGGGCTAACTTTACTGATGTCTTATTTTTTAATTAAAAAAGGTGAATTTTTTCCCAAAAAAGTGCGCTTGTAAGACTGCTGCGCAAATACGGTGTGACAAAAAGTATTGCAATGACCGCCATTTTATTTTCTAGGGTGTTAGAAAAAACAATATATAATGTTTGGGGGTTCTAAGTAATTTTCTAGTAAAAAAACCTGTTTTAAACTTGTAAACACAGAGTCTGAAAAACAGGCTTGGTCCTTAAGTGGTTAAGGTGCCATGTGGACTGAGAGGAAGATAGTGAGGCTTAGCCATGAAGTCAGGGAAGTTAGTCCCTTAGTGAAAGGGTTAAAATAGTATAAGAGAGACATACAAGGAATGTTTTTTTTTTTTTTCTGGAGAGTAATTGTAATATATTGATTTTATGGTGCCTGCTCCTAGGCTGAGTTTTCATTTTTAAAATGTTAAAATAACAGGTACAGTACATACCCTAGGATTATGCAAGTCAGTCTATCAAGGAAAGACAGCTTGACAGATCTGCAAGTTGTGAGGCCAAACAATAAATGTCTGGAAACATTAAAACCCTACATTTAGAAGTGCCACATAGCTTAAATCTTACAATATAACAACATCAATGTTTCAAAACAGGGATTTTTGAGGCACAACAATATTTTTTTTCATCTAAAACATATTATTTATTCAAAAATGCGTACAAAAAGGCCATACGTTTCTCACTTCATTACAAAAATTACAAACATTTTTCTTCTAAAGTAGACCATATCACAACCACATTATGACACAAAAAGGTTATATCGTATACATTCAATAATCCATGGGCGGCACAGTGGTGTAGTGGGTAGCACGCTCGCCTAGCAGTAAAAAGGGTAGCTGGTTCGAATCCCTGCCTGGATTTTGCATGTTCTCCCCGTGTCTGCGTGGGTTTCCTCCGGTACTCCGGTTTCCTCCCACGCTCCAAAGACATGCTGGTAGGTTAATTGGCTTCTGTCTAAATTGGCCCTAGTATATGAATGCGAGTTAGGGACCTTAGATTGTAAGCTCCTTGAGGGTAGGGACCGATGTGAATGTACAATATACTGTATATGTAAAGCGCTGCGTAAATTGACAGCGCTATATAAGTACCTTAAATAATAATAATAATATAAGGCTTCCTGGATACATGAGGGGAGGGTCACAAGATACACAGAGGTCTGTTAAAAAAATTGCTTTGCCAATGCAAGACTCTGAGACATAAGACCACTAACACCATAGATGAGGCACAATTCCTCCCACTGATACTAGTAATTAGGCACCATTGCTATTGTTATTTCTAACACCCTATGATGCGGCTTTATTCCTTCTCGAATTGACCCCAGCTGCTAGGTTATTTTATACTCCCATTGTTTTCTTCCACTGACTACTGACAGTAAGGCATTGTGCTGGTTTATTTAGAATGTTTGAGGACCCATATGCCATACAGTACATCATACAGGCAGGTATCAGAATGGTAGTAGACTGCAATTTAGTAAAAATAAATTTAAAGTAACTACACTGCCATACCTGCAAAGGAACTCATAGGAAATCACAGAATTTTAATCAGACAAATCAGTGATTTAGCCCAGTAATTGATATCCTTAAAACGTGTTGAGTAAATGTATAGTGAAAATGCAATAAATGTAACATTTTCCATGGTATATAAATAGGGTGTTGGTACAGTAACTACATTTTCTCTTTGAACAACAGAAGTTGGAGAATCTCAGCAAAATTTTTTCAACCATTGATCAACCACTGGAGGAGAGGAGAGTGGATAGTGGGAAAGATTGTGGGCAGACCCATAAATCATTGAATTGCTGATTGGAACAAAGCATATGATATAGCCACCCATGGAAAGTAATTGCTTACACCCTACATTCTTTTAGAAAAGCAAGGGGAGAGGCGCCTCTGAGTGCAGATGTTTAAAACAATTTAATAAGAGATTGCAGTACAGGCAACTCACATTTTACTGGATAAAAACAGGCATTGTACGATTTCCATATGTAGAAGAGGGTATCATCAGGTCAGTCATCAGCCTCCTTCTCCTGCTGGGGCGCTGTGTTGCTGGTTCTTCCTATCTGCACCGCTTTAGATGGATGGAATAGCCGGCGGCGGTGGAGATACTGCAGAGCACGGCCTGGGTGATGGTTTTTCCGGCAGGCGAGGGCCGATGACGTCACTGGCATGCAACGCGTTTCCTGAGCCGGCGTGCTGCGTGTGACGTGGCAGTCGCGGAGGCTGATGACTGACCTGATGATACCCTCTTCTACATATGGAAATCATACAATGCCTGTTTTTATCCAGTAAAATGTGAGTTGCTTGTACTGCAATCTCTTATTAAATTGTTTTAAACATCTGCACTCAGAGGCGCCTCTCCCCTTGCTTTTCTTTTCAGTACTTTTGGAACACGGTTTCTGTTTCTCCTTGATGGCAGCCCTGAGACTGTATATGTGACTGTTTTTACTACTCCCCGCCCGGCTCCCTCCCCTTCATTCATTTATCCATTTTTTCTCTCTCCCCTCCACATGCCCCGAGAGCCTGGTCTCTATGTTTACCGATTGTACATGCATTGTACATACACTATCCTAAACCCCATACTCTAAGGATAACAGCGATTTGGACTCATGCGCATATTTACTTGTATAATACATTCTTTTAGACCTTATGGTCTAGGGAATGAGTCATTGCTGTGACTAAGATATGCTGAGCTGTTCTTATCATGAGAGGGGTCTGTCAGGTCACTATGCAGATTTTTCAACACATTCTAAAGACGGTTCCTTGGATGGAATAGGTATGAACAGTGTGAGCAAATGATGACTACAGATCTTTAATGACTTGGATCTAGTAATATGTCTTATTTGCTGTTCCATATCCTATACAGCAACTATATCTGGTGAGTGTGTTTTTCTGCTATTGGTGAAGGCTGCACTGAGGAGCTGGAGAACTAGATGTTGGATGTCATCTGAAATATTACCTTGAATTTATTACACAAAGACTCACCTTGAACTTTATTTTTTCATGTTTATTTTTGAGTATTTTTCTCTTTAATGTACTACTGGAACACTTCAGGTGTTTTATTTTAGATGTGTTAAGCGCTACAATTTTTCAGTGCTCTGTATATCTGCACTAATTGCAAGCAGTTATTTCCACCAACAAGCAGTGACAATATCTTCATATTTTTTTCAACCATTGAATGTGCTGTTGTAAGTGAAGGCACTTCTATCAAGTGAATGTGTTAAAAAGGTTCAGCAAAGCTACCAGCAAATCCTTTATTAATATTCTGCTTAGACTTACTTTTAAATTGCTTGACACAAACATTCTTTTGTAGGCAATGGGATCTCTCTCGAGTCCAAATTCTAATACTGGCCTTGCACATGTTCATACAATTGTTTGATAAATAGTTTTTTGCTCTAAATGGGAGAAGTTGTGATTGAAAAAGAACAAACTGTCCCTGTAGAAACTAAAGTCATATTTGGCCAAATTGGTCTTTTGCTTTGTTGCATCAAGCAACCATTTTTGTGGACAAGATTGTTTTAAAATGTTGATCCCATAATCGATGGTTTACCTTATGTGTATTGTTAGCATGATAAAAAAACTTTGTGCATTAAAGATCTTAGGGAAAACATATGACAAAATACTGGTAAAATTTAGGAGTCACAATGATTTTTATTTTTTTTTACAGAAAGTTTCATGTTTTATTGCATTGCCCTATATCACAAAACAGTTGATTTTGAATTAGCATATTTTCTACTCTTTTGGGAAGTTTAATTTAGCACACAAATATCACAGCTGACTTCCCCAATATATTCAGTTTTCCATTATTTTGATGAAATTTAACACATAAGCAGTTAGTTTCTACCCTTTGGGATTAGAGCAGTTTACTGTCTGCTGCTGTAAGTATCCTAATGGGAGTTTGTTAGCATATGCTGGTATCATGGAAGAAATGAAGAAAATAGAAAGTAATCAAATAAACTTTGCCAGCTAAAATTATATCTGCAGTTGAGAAAATTACTGGCAGCTGTCCAAAAATAGAATCGATTTCCATAAACAAATGTTAATATATCAATGTAATGTATTTACTAATGAGATTAATTAGGTTGCAGTACATAAGTTATATGGAAAATTGAAGAAGGAATGAAGAAGGCATGTCAAAAGATTGAAAACACTCATATGCATATATTTCCTGGGACATGTTTTCTCTCTCTGTAAATATACATTTAAGTTAATGTGACTTAGTGTTATGACCCTAAAATTAATTTTGTATTCAGATTTACAAAAACCCGCATCTAAATGCCAGTGTTTTTGAAATTTCCCCTAAAATACAATTTTTTTCAGCAGCCTGTAACTGAAAATAAATATTAAAAAAAAAATCCCTAATGCAGAGTTAAACCGACTGATAATGAATCATAACCCTACTACTATATTGAATAAGAATAATTATTATCACCATAAGAAGAAATGCATCTGAAACAGTAATAATACTCATTCTCTCATATGGGAAATGGAAAACTCACATAATGTGCTATACTAAAAATCGGAGTCCTCTTGCACCATCATTAAAATGCTCTCTCAAATGTGTTTTCTATAGAATACCTTATTTGCGTAAATATATACTGTATATAATATGTGTTTTTTCTTATGAATTAGGCCAATGTCAGGATCTTGAAATAAATGCTGCAATGATGTTATTTTAGGAATGTACAGGTTTAGTTGGAGATAATGTGTGCCTATGGGCCCAATTATTTCTAGTGATACTGACTATAGAGTTAGTGTAGGAAACATGAAATAATCTTCCTGTATACTAACAGAAAACAAAATCTGGGCCACAGTCAAGATGTAAGACTGCATGATGGTCCAGTGAAGCACTTTACACATGGACCAGGAAAAAGAGCCATTCAGAGGAAAAAAACAACAACATACTTTGTGCATTCATCAATCTCTCTATGTCAGAGATACATCTCTGTTTTGATTTCCATTTGCTTTGTTGCTCTTCAGCTGGTGCTTTAATGAATGCCTTTAATCTCGCTGTCCTTTTGCCTCAGAATAATGTGACCTTCAGCTCCCTGGTCTCATTTCTGCAGAAGTTTAAAGTTTAGAGTGCAACATAAATACTTCTGCTACAATAGGTTAGTTAAAAACAACTTTCTTGAATCCTTGAGTTCAGGCCTTAAGAGCCCAAAAAAATCTTAACAATGCATTTTGTATAATTTTATTTTCACTTCCACAGTGTCATTCAATGTTGTACAAATATCATCATGCTTTCCTAAAAAAAAAAAGGAATTTTCCTCTTTTTCCACAGTGAAAAGATTTGCAGTCCTTGACAGAAGAAGTCACTAGATGTCTTGGGTATACAATAAATTGCAACAACTTTACTTTTCATTTTAGCCTCAACAACAGTTTTCATATAAAATGTTATCCAACATATAAAATAATGTTGCTAGATGTATACAGTGATATTTTTGCACTCAGGTAACAGTCGATTGGTATGATGCTAGGTTGTGATACTTTCTGTCATATCATTGTGGTTGTCATTTGCATTTTACTAAATCTGCAATGTTTTATTTTCCAGACATAATGCTGCACTGTATATATTCTTGGTGTATCATTCCATCTGAGTTTCATACTTTGCATGTTGAACAATCAACTAGCCCTACATGTAGCACTACCCCCGTAGGAGCTGCTGGTTATTTTTGGTCCTGCCATTACCCCAGAGTTCAATGTATGAAAACTTACTTGGCTCTAAATTGTGCAATGAGCCCACAGATGCATTCACCAGTCACTTAGTCTTTTACCCAATGCTTTTTATTAAACAACTTGAACAGTAGAGGAATGGAGGGTTAAGGGAAAGTTCAGATACCTTGTGCGGATCACTGAGGAACTTGAGATCCAGAAGACAGAAACAACTCCTTGTCAGCGGATCTTGCTCACCTGGATAGGCCTCTCTCACTGGCCTAGCAGCCGGAATAATGCACGGACAAAGTCTCTGCCACAGACTTGAGTGAAACGAATTAAGTCTCTACTACAGACTTCGGTGATTAGCAATAGACAAGCGAACACAGCTACAAAGTACCTAAAGTCCCTTTAAGCCCATCCGGCAGTACTGTGAGGTAGATTGGTTAGTATGCACCCTCCAATTGAGTCACCAGGCCCTTCTTGAGATACCAGCCTTTCGCTCGGTCCCCTCCAAGATGAGTCCTCCCCCGGATCCTTCAATTGCTCGGCTTTTCCCCGCAGGTAAGACAGCACAGGACCACCTCTGAACCAGTAGGCCCCAGACAGGCTTCTGGGCCTACTTGCAGTCACGTAGCCTTGGGCCAGCAGGCCCAGAGGCAGAAGAGCAGTTGTCACATACCTTAGGCCAGGCGGGCCATGAGGTCAGAGCGCGAGAAAAATGGCGTCTGCCCCTTAAGTGTCCTCTCCCAGAATGCACAGCGGTGAACCACTCCCACTGGGCTGTTTCTGGGGAAAAGGGACACCCAATACACCTTAGCCTGTTGTCCTTCCATCACTGGCCTGTGGTGACAACAACACCTACAGACGACAGTGTGGAACTGCACACAACACAGCCAATGCTGGAGCAGAAGCTAATTTAGCCATAATATTGAATCTGAACTATGTACAGAACAGATAACCCACTAAATTTACATGCGAGCACCTGGCCAACAGGAGCAGGGCACTACATACATATAATGCATAAGGCAGTTAATCACTCTCTGCTACTCAATTGTCTTCTCTTAGGATGCTAGATTTTGCACTGTTCTTAAAAATGTTTCCTTGTCTTTGACCAGATCTCTGTGCCTCTTACTTTTTCTTATGTCCTCATCTCATCATTCCTTTATTAGATTAGGACAAGAACCAGTCTTTGGTAACTTCCTCTTCTCCATCTACAGACATGGTCAGCTTGCTCAATCTTTGGGATTCCAGTAAAATCTGTATGCAGATCAAATCACAAAGCTCTTTTTTTTTTCTTTTGTGTCATCCTGCTTTTTTGAGGCTTGTTCTGGTTAAAACTGAGAGAATATTTTTCCTTTCTATAAATATGTTCCTCTGATTTACATAACGGCCATTGTTAATAACATCTCAGCTTCACAGTCATGCTGCTTAGGGTTTATTTTTGACTCTCAGCTTTCCTTTCCTCCAAATTTGTTTTAAGTTGTCTAAGAGGTCACCTATCACTATCCCAGGAGCTGGCTGCATGATAAACTGACAGGCAGTTTACATAACTGATAATACCTGCAGGATTGTTTCTTTTGTATAAGCAAAGCTATTTTCTATTTCACGTGGGCAGAAACATAAATGGCACAATATCATACCCATTTGTTGTTATTGCAGTCATACACCTCAATGACAAACAACCATGTCTATTAGATATACAGTGGCAATATTCCTGAATTACACTCCGTTCATACTTTTGAAGCACTTTGAAGGCTTCACTGTGAGTGACTTACATAGCGGCAACAATAAAGTGAAATTGCTCATTGTATAGCATCTGCAACGGTACATTTATTTATGTAAGAGATGCTGTTGGCGTTCAACTGTATAGCATTCTGATGCAATGAAATAATTATATGGATCAGATGCATAAATCACATCCTCTGCAAAGTACTGTACCTTCTCTGCAACTAACAACGTTTTTTTTTACGTTTTGCCTGACTGTAAAGTTTGTTTATTTCATCACAAGCAGGAGCCGTGGTATCTATTTTATAGTGAACAGGTTCATCAATGCCATAGAGCAGGGGTCTCCAAACTTTTTAGTTTGAGGGCCACATTTTACTTTATTCATATATTCGCGGGCCGAAAAAAAAACCCCAGTTATTTATAAATGAATCTGCAGCAGCAGAATAGAATAGAATTTGACAGGCTGCCGGCAGGAGAGCTGGATGGCGCACCTGTATCCTCAGATCAAACCTAAATGCCATAACCTCATGCAGGGGGATAAACTTCCAGTGTGCACAAGGCCTTACATCTGTGTTACCGTGACACACACTGCCCATACATTTGGTCCCCATCAGAGTCTCCCAACACATTTCTGTCCCCATCAGCCTCTCCGCTGCACATTTGTGTCCCCCTTAGATCCCTCTTCCATATTTGTGTTACCATCAGAGACCCCTGCACATTAATGTCCCCATCAGAGACCCCCCCCCACACACACACTAGTGTCCCCATCAGAGACCCCCACACACAATGTCTCCATCAGAGACCCCCCCACACACTAATGTCCCCATCAGAGACCGCCCACACACATTAATGTACCCATCAGAGACCCCTGCACACATTGTATCCATCAGAGACCCCCACACACAATGTCCCCATCAGAGACCCCCACACACAATGTCCCCATCAGAGACCCTGCACATTAATGTCTCCATCAGAGACCCCCCCCCACACACAATAATGTTCCCATCAGGGACCCCCCACACACAATAATGTCCCCATCAGAGAACCCCACACACAATAATGTCCCCATCAGAGAACCCCACACACATTAATGTCCCCATCAGAGAACCCCACACACATTAATGTCCCTCTAATAGGGCCCCATTCCACATTTGCGTCCTTCATCAGTCACCTCTCCGCATTCAGGTCCCCATCAGAGAGCCCCCACCACAGCACTCACATTTCAGCCCCAGTAATATCGATGCCCGGCTTCAGTGCAGCTCTGCTGTATCTCCCAGCTCCTGCCCAGCTGTTACACGGGCACGTGGTATCCAGACTGAAAGTGGGGAGGGAGCTAGGAGGTGCAGCAGATCCTAGCCAACAGCTGCTTAGTGAGGCGCTGGGTTGGCTGGCTTAGTCGCGTTGCGGGAGTATGCAGCGCACGTCCTGCTCCCCAACATAGCTTAAGAAGAAACCGATTGTGCAGTGAGTCTGAGGACTCAAACTGCGGGCCAGAAAAAAAGGCTCAGCGGGCCGGATGTGGCCCGTGGGCTGTAGTTTGGAGACCCCTGCCATAGAGAATATGTTAACATTAGCACAGTAAGTATGGCAACTGTTTTCCATTCCTTGCACCCCTTGAGCTCAAATACTTATACACACTCCAGTTGTGCCCTCCTTGTAGCCTTTCATTTTGTCTCCTCTGACATGTCACCTTTGCAATGAAGCAGACAGTCTTAGTATATTTATATAAAAAAAAAAAAAAATGCAAGGTCACAATTACAAACAGTGCTTTACTCTCACTGACCAACAATTTTTTTTCACCACCCACAATGACAACCAATGACCCCCACCACTGGCAGACAAAGCTTTTTTTCTTCCTCTGATACCAACATATGTTTTTCTTTTTTTTACTAAACTCCAATACACCAATGTATTTTTTTTCTTTTGTTCTATTTTTTTCTGTTTTCCCCCCTACTGACACTGCTGCATTTTAAAAAATTATAAAATGCAGCGCTAGCGAATATAAATGTGCTCAATACAAACGTATGTGTGAATGTCAACCATCTAAACCTTTCGGGATGATGGTACACACTATTAGTGAAAAGATTATGCACCAATGATTGGTGTCACCAGAAATGCAGTGGGTGTAATACTAAATGTTACCACTAAAAAGTGATCAACTAAGTAAAACCAGAAAATATACTGTGCAAAACATTAAATGAACTGAACAACCAGGCAAATAGCTCTAGGAGTAATTCACAGTACTACAGATGGTTTTCAACATCAAAGAAATAATGTCCCATTTGCAACAGTGGTTGTAATATAGAAGGAAGGGAAAAAAATAAAATAAAAATAAAAATGCTTTAAAATAAAATAAAAGTCACCCAACATCCAACTTCTAGGACCAATAATGTTCGGTGAAATTCAACAGTTGGCTCAATAGCAGCAGAGATCAGAGGACCATGTGGGGAATAAAAAGAAAAAGCAACTTGTGAAGTACCGCTTAGGAACAGATTAACAATACGCTGTTATTGGGAAAACTCACAAGCCTTCAATGATAACCGAGCGTCAGTGTGTTCCGGGTTCACAACGGCGTGCGTTCCACAAGAACCGGAAGCAGCGTCACTGGTTCTTAGTGTTGACCGGTTGGTCCTTGATGATGCCCTGGAGGAGGGGCGAAATGCATTGACAAATTTCCGGTCAACACTAAGAACCAGTGACGCTGCTTCCGGTTCTTGTGGAACGCACGCCGTTGTGAACCCGGAACACACTGACGCTCGGTTATCATTGAAGGCTTGTGAGTTTTCCCAATAACAGCGTATTGTTAATCTGTTCCTAAGCGGTACTTCACAAGTTGCTTTTTCTTTTTATTCCCCACATGGTCCTCTGATCTCTGCTGCTATTGAGCCAACTGTTGAATTTCACCGAACATTATTGGTCCTAGAAGTTGGATGTTGGGTGACTTTTATTTTATTTTAAAGCATTTTTATTTTTATTTTATTTTTTTCCCTTCCTTCTATATTACAACCACTGTTGCAAATGGGACATTATTTCTTTGATGTTGAAAACCATCTGTAGTACTGTGAATTACTCCTAGAGCTATTTGCCTGGTTGTTCAGTTCATTTAATGTTTTGCACAGTATATTTTCTGGTTTTACTTAGTTGATCACTTTTTAGTGGTAACATTTAGTATTACACCCACTGCATTTCTGGTGACACCAATCATTGGTGCATAATCTTTTCACTAATAGTGTGTACCATCATCCCGAAAGGTTTAGATGGTTGACATTCACACATACGTTTGTATTGAGCACATTTATATTCGCTAGCGCTGCATTTTATAATTTTTTATCTCTCAAGGTGTTAGTGCCTTATGCTGTAGCAGCTGCGCATATAATAATTTCTTTTCACTTGTTATTTATTTTTGTATGTCTCCATAAGTGCGAGTTTTAGTTTTTGTTTATTTACTGCTGCATTTTGTTCACCTCAGCAGCATACAATGCATTTTCTTTGTTCCCTTACTAACTACTAACATCAATGCATTCTTCTTCTTACTCACACTGATAGTAGGTGTTTTTTTCTTGTCCAACTGACCACTGTCATTGGATATTTTTTATTTCCACTGACCCCTGACACTATACATTTTTCTTCCAACTTATTACCCACGTTGTGTGTTTTTTCCTTCCTCTGACCACCAAAACCAGGAATTTTGTTCTATCCCATTGACTCTGGGGCATTATTTCTTCCCAATCCCAGGTATTTTTCCTCACACTGATCAGCAATGTAAGGGCCTCCTTGATACTTAGTCCTGACTGTTATATCCTGTATACTGTATTGTACATTGCATAGTCCCGAAAGCTACATAAACTGCGTGTACTACATACTGTATTACATAGATACGACCTTTGCATTCTACATGCTACAGTGGGGAAAAAAATAATTTAGTCAACCACCAATTGTGCAAGTTCTCCCACTTAAAAAGATGAGAGAGGCCTGTAATTGTCATCATAGGTATACCTCAACTATGAGAGACAAAATGTGGAAACAAATCCAGACAATCACATTGTCTGATTTGGAAATATTTTTTTTTGCAAATTATGGTGGAAAATAAGTATTTGGTCACCTACAAACAAGCAAGATTTCTGGCTCTCACACACCTGTATCTTCTTCTCCTCTGTCCTCCACTCATTACCTGTATTAATGGCACCTGTTTGAACTTGTTATCAGTATAAAAGACACCTGTCCACAACCTCAAACAGTCACACTCCAAACTGCACTATGGTGAAGACCAAAGAGCTGTCGAAGGACACCAGAAACAAAACTGTAGACCTGCACCAGGCTGGGAAGACTGAATCTGCAAATGGCAAGCAGCTTGGTGTGAAGAAATCAACTGTGGGAGCAATAATTAGAAAATGAAAAACATACAAGACCACTGATAATCTCTCTCAATCTGGAGCTCCACGCAAGATCTCACCCCGTGGGGTCAAAATGATCACAAGAACGGTGAGAATAAATCCAAGAACCACACAGGGGGACCTAGTGAATGACCTGCAGAGAACTGGGACCAACGTAACAAAGGCTACCATCAGTAACACACTACGCCGCCAGGGACTCAGATCCTGCAGTGCCAGACGTGTCCCCCTGCTTAAGTCAGTACATGTCCGGGCCCGTCTGAGGTTTGCTAGAGAGCATTTGGATGATCCAGAAGAGGATTGGGAGAATGTCATATGGTCAGATGAAACCAAAGTAGAACTGTTTGGTAGAAACAAAACTCGTCGTGTTTGGAGGAGAGAGAATGCTGAGTTGCAACCAAAGAACACCATACCTACTGTGAAGCATGGGGGTGGCAATATAATGCTTTGGGGCTGTTTCTCTGCAAAGGGAACAGGACGACTGATCCGTGTACATGAAAGAATGAATGGGGCCATGTATCGTGAGATTTTGAGTGTAAACCTCCTCCCATCAGCAAGGGCATTGAAGATGAAATGTGGCTGGGTCTTTCAGAATGACAATGATCCCAAACACACCACCCGGGCAACAAAGGAGTGGCTTCGTAAGAAGCATTTCAAGGTCCTGGAGTGGCCTAGCCAGTCTCCAGATCTCAACCCCATAGAAAACCTTTGGAGGGAGTTGAAAGTCTGTGTTGCCCAGCGACAGCCCCAAAACATCACTGCTCTAGAGGAGATCTGCATGGAGGAATGGGCCAACATACCAGCAACAGTGTGTGACAACCTTGTGAAAACTTACAGAAAACGTTTTACCTCTGTCATATACCTATGATGACAATTACAGGCCTCTCTCATCTTTTTAAGTGGGAGAACTTGCACAATTGGTGGCTGACTAAATACTTTTTTGCCCCACTGTATGTTGTGTGTTACTATGTCCTGACCAAAGCATTTATTTGCTCAACATTTGCTTGTTGATGTGTTGTTTGCAGCTATATCATTGATTTTTTATTTTTAAGATAGGCTCAGACAAAGTGTTATTTTACTGTCTGTATTGTGTTTTATTTTCTTTAAATTATTCTTTAGGTATATATGTGTCTGTGAGACTCTCTCATAGCACAGTAATAAAAGGTATTATATTGGTATAAGAACTGCAAATTTTGTAAAGTGTGTTCTATAGGGTCAGACTCTACTTAACCATGGCCCTTTAAACCATGGTTATTCAAAGTAATGTAGCCATGCCCATCATCGCTGCAACACTGATGCCAAGGCCATAGCAAAGATGTGGATTACTCTACCTATTGGTTTAGTTCACATCACATTATATGTGCACTCAACTACCAAATAGTAGGATTTTTAAAACAGCTTACCTGTAAAATCCTTTTCTTGGAGTACATCACGGGACACAGAGCAGCTTAGTCATTACTATGTGGGTTATATAGAATTACCTTCAGGTGCTGGCACTGGCAACTTCCAAAACAGGAAGTACCCTCCCCTATATAAGCCCCTCCCATCCGGGAGTACCTCAGTTTTGTAGCAAAGCAATACAAGGCCCCAAAAGAGGGGTGGGAGCTCTGTGTCCCGTGATGTACTCCAAGAAAAGGATTTTACAGGTAAGCTGTTTTAAAAATCCTACTTTCTTGTTCATACATCACGGGACACAGAGCAGCATAGTCATTACTATGTGGGACGTCCCAAAGCAATGCCACATGAGGGGGGGGATACACCATACATAAGCTGGGCGCCATCAGGCATGAGGATCTTTTGCGGCCTGCAACACACTGCGCCCAAAGGCGACATCCTCCTGACTTCTAACGTCCACCTGGTAGAACCTAGTAAACGTGTGTACTGAAGACCATGTTGCGGCCTTACAAATTTGCGCCAGGGAGGCCTGGTGATGCACTGCCCATGAAGTTCCAACTGCTCTCGTGGAGTGCGCCCTAACTTTGAATGGAGGCGGTCTACTTCTCAAGCCATAGGCTTGTATTATGACCTGTCGAATCCACTTGGCTAAAGTAGATTTTGATGCTGCCTGACCCTTTCTGGGGCCTTCCGGCAGAACAAATAAAGAATCCATTCTACGAATCTGAGCAGTGGCTTTTAGATAAGCTTTAACTGCTCTTACTACATCCAAAGAATGCAATAACTTTTCCTCTACCGAGCTTGGTTTGGGGAAAAAAGAAGGAAGAACCACATCCTGGTTCAAGTGAAACCCCGATACCACCTTAGGAAGAAAGGCTGGGTGAGGACGTAATACTACTCTGTCCTTATGGATAACCAGATATGGCTCTTTACAGGACATGGCGGCTAATTCCGACACTCTTCTAGCCGAGCATATGGCTACTAAAAATATCAATTTCCTGGTGAGTAGAACCAAGGAAATGTGCCGCAAAGGTTCAAATGGCTGCTTCTGCAGAACCGACAGAACCAAATTTAGATCCCATGGGCATATGGGAGCCTTAATCGGTGGAATAATACGAGTCACACCTTGCATAAAGGATTTGACAAGTGAATGCATAGCCAGGGGCCTTTGAAATAGTATTGACAAGGCCGAAACCTGGCCCTTGATAGTACTTAAGGCAAACTTCCTGTCTACAGCCCACTGCAGGAAGTCCAGAATTCTGCCTATAACGTACTTACGTGGATGCCATTTTCTGGCCTCGCACCAAGTGATGTACACCTTCCAAACTCTATAGTAGATCTGCCTGGATACAGGCTTCCTGGCATTGATTATAGTTGATACCACAGAGTTAGAGAGACCTCTCTTCTTTAGGATGTGGGATTCAATAGCCAGGCCGTTAAACTTAGAGTTAGTAAGGAAGGGTGGTATATCGGTCCTTGCGAAAGCAGGTCCGAACGACGTGGAAGGGTCCAAGGACTCCCCACAGACATTTTGATGATCTCCGCGTACCAGGCCCTTCGGGGCCACGCTGGAGCCACCAGGATCACCGGCTTCTTCTCCAACCTGACTCTGCGAAGGAGTCGAGGCAACAATTGTAGCGGAGGGAATGCATATATCAGTCTGAACTGATCCCAAGGGAACACCAGAGCATCCGAGCCGCAAGCGAGGGGATCCCTTGTCCGGGAGACAAATCTGTCCACCTTTGCGTTGAATCTGGATGCTAGCAGATCTACATCCGGTGTTCCCCACCGCTGACATATTGCTCGGAAGACCTCGGGATGAAGGGACCATTCCCCTGGGCATAACTGTTGGCGACTCAGAAAGTCCGCCTTCCAATTCTCCACCCCTGGAATGAAGACAGCTGATATACATGGGACATGCTTTTCTGCCCATTCCAGGATGTGACTTACTTCCCTCTGGGCTGCACGACTCCTGGTGCCTCCCTGATGATTGATATATGCCACTGCTGTGGCATTGTCTGATTGAATTCTGACAGGGGACCCTTGGAGTCTGGATGTCCAGGCTACTAGGGCGTACCGGGCTGCTCGTATCTCTAAGAGATTGATGGGCAGGGTTTTTACTACATTTGACCATCTGCCCTGGAGAGACCATTGCTCCAGTACTGCCCCCCAGCCTATAAGGCTGGCATCTGTAGTGACCACCTTCCAAGATATCGGGCTGAAGGGTTTTCCCTTCTGGAGATTCTGGGGGATCAACCACCAGCAGAGACTCTTCCGAACGGAAGGGGACAAAACCATCGGGAAGTCTAGAGCCTGAACTTTTCCGTTCCAGGCTGACAATATGGCACAGCTTCGAATGATGCTACCATCTTTCCTAGCAGCCTCATTCACAGGCGTATGGACGGCTGTCTTTTTGCACAAAGCAGACGGACCAAGGCCCTCAAAGAGGATACCTTGTCTAGAGGTAAGAAAATCTTCCTCTGGTCTGAATCCAGCCGTAGCCCTAGATATACCAGGTTTTTCACTGGCTGTAGGGCTGACTTGTCCAGGTTGATGATCCAACCGTGAGACTCTAGATACTTGATTGTATCGACAATTACCACTTCTAGCTTGGCAACTGAGTGGTCTATCAACAACAGGTCGTCTAGGTATGCCATTATCGTTACACCCCGTGTTCTTAGATCGGCCAACAGTGGGGCCAGAATTTTTGTGAACACTCGTGGTGCTGTGGCCAGACCGAATGGTAAGGCTCTGAACTGAAAATGGCGCCCTTCTACTGCAAAGCGTAGGAATTTTTGATGACCTGGAAAGATGGGAACATGCAAGTAAGCATCTTTGATGTCGATCGAGGCTAACCATTCCTCCCCTTGTAGGGCAGCGGTGACCGATCGGATCGACTCCATCCGGAAAGACCGGACGTTTAGAAATTTGTTTAGACTCTTTAGGTCCAATATGGGTCTTATGTCCCCGTTTGGCTTCGGGACTGTGAAAAGGTTTGAGTAGAAACCCAACCCCCACTCTTCCATAGGAACCTCCATAATTACTCCTTGGAGCAATAGTTGTTCTAACGCCAATAGGAGAGACCCTCTTTTCAGAGGGTCTCTTGGCATGCCTGACCACATAAAATGGGACGGAGGAGACTCTTTTAACTCCAACTTGTATCCCAGAGTTACTGCGGAGAGCACCCATCTGTCTTTGATCGTCTCCCGCCAGGTCTCTGCGAACAACTGAAGTCTTCCCCCCACCCGTTTGAGTGGGGGCAGCCCTTCATAGGCTTGACTTGGAGGCTGGTTTAGTACCTCTTCGGATCCAGGGCTTTTTATTACCCTGTGGCTGTCCCTGATTTTTACCTCCTGAGTTTAACCGAGGAGGCCGTCGGAACTGCTTAGTAGCAGACGTCGCAGGGATAGGAGAGGTAGTCCTCTTAAAAGATGGACCCCTAGACCTCTTTTTACTCGGTAAGAGAGTACTTTTACCACTGGAAATCTTCTGGATATACTTATCCAGGTCTTCGCCAAAAAGGCGTTCCCCATGAAATGGGAAGCTAACTAAGAGCTTCTTACAGGGAGCTTCAGCAGACCAGTTTTTGAGCCACAGAAGCCTACGCATATGTACCAAAGACAGCGTGAGGCGGGAGGCCTGATGGATAGAATCCTTGATGGCGTCAACCGCAAAGCATAATGCTCTAGGCAGATCAGCCAGAGCCTGGGCCTGCTGGTCTGGCAAATCCCTCAGGACCATTTTCATTTGATCCTTTAAAGCTTGGCAGACCCCAATAGCTGCCACTGCTGGCTGTGTAACAGCCCCTGCTGTGGAAAAAGCAGATTTTAATAAAGATTCCAATTTTTTATCCACTGGATCTTTGAACATTTGAACATTATCTACTGGACATGTCAGTGATTTGTTCACAGAAGAGATGGCTGCATCCACCGTAGGAACATTCCATCTCTGGGTGAACTTTTCCTCCATGGGATAGATCACCGGAAACCTTTTAGGCGGAACAAATAGTTTATCAGGATGTTCCCAGTCCTGGTATATAAGTCCTTCCAATAATGGATGTATTGGAAAGGAGCAATTAACCTGGGGAGCTTTTAGCGACCCCAATGAGGAGACAGCAGTAGTTGATGGTTCAACAAGAGGCATTTTAAATGCAGATCGAACCATGTCAGTTAGGGTCTGGACCCACAATCTTTCAGTCTGTGATGCTGAAAATGGTTCATCTACTGTCGATTCCTCAAAAACAGAGCTAACCTCCTCCTGATCCCCTTCAGGTAGGTCGGTCCCTTCCTGGGACTGTTGCTCTGCCAACAGGCACTCTAATGGAGGTGATGGAGATCTGGCGCGCTTTCTTTCCTGTAGAGAAGAAGCGATCAATGCAGCCAATCTCTGCTCCAATCCCTCCAGAGTTGAGGAAAAAACCTCCTCTGTTATATATGCAGGAGCAGGTGGACTGAGGACAGCCGCAGTACCTGGCACTCCCGGGGGTTCCTTATGGGTATTAACCTCTGATTTCTCAGGGGAGGAGGGTGCAGATGACTGCTCCAGATCCTCAGAGCCCGATGGAGACCCCCTACACTTCCTGAGAGGTATATCTCGGAGTTTTTTAGGCGGCATATTCCTTAGTTCAAAGCTGAGGTATTCCAGCCGCAATACACCCCTTACTGAAATAGTCTAATGCAATTTGCTGCTATGTACATCAGTGGGTGTCTACTAATGCGTCTTTCTGGGGATGCCTGTATCAACCGCCCGCTGTAAGCCCCTATACCATGCTACCAGCTCCTTTTCATGCTCTGTGTCCATAGCAAGCAGCGTGGACTGAGTCCTTTTATCTTGCTGGGACGCCCGCACATGCGAAGAAGCGCTGGGCGCACAGAGCGCATCATCCGCCAGGCTCCGCCCCCTTTTTTGAAGCTAAACCTTATAAAAGGAAAGCATGTGTGCGCGTGCGCGCGCGCGTGCACGTGTGCGCTCTTGGCGCCATGTAGGGAGGGGAGCCAGGGTCCCTGTTTCACCAGGACTCGGGGATGGAAGGAAACTACTTGGCAGCATGACAGAGGAATGCAGCTTCCCTGATAGAGAGCTCACTCATCTGCCTGGACTTTCACCATGGAAGGAATAGTCCCAAGAAAAAAGACGTTCCACAGCGGCCTCTAGTGGACAAACACAGGTACCGCACCTTTGTCTTTTTTTTTTTTTTTTTTTAAAACCTCCTTTATGAAAAAACATTTCCAGGTTTACAGTTTTTTTAAAACTTCCCTTATGAAAAAACATTTCTAGGATTTCTTAGGCATATACAGCTATTAGCGGGAATACCCTTTAGGTAACAGGCAGAAAGACATATTAGGCTTGGGGGTCCCCTCAATAGAACCAAGTTCCTGAGGGGCCCCCACTTACCTTTTCCCCGCCGCAGGACTTTGTTTGGTCCACAGAAGCCCAAACCTCACCTCTCACGGCAGGCATTGTACTAGACCTTCAGGGACCGGGTTCCCAAGGATTCCACTCCCCTGGACCTGTATAGCACCCTGCACAGATAGCCTCTTGGTTTTGGGTATGACCAGAGCTCTGGATCCCAGGGTCCAGCCCTCCTAAGAGAGGCATTATAGGCAAAACCCTGCTCTTCTCTGCAAGGCCCGGGTACCGACCGTTTAGCTATGAAGCTTTTTTGGTCGGATCCGGAATAGCTAAGGCCCAGAGAACCTGTACACAAGCCCAGATGAATACATGTTAACCTTGGCCAACACCTTAGACACTGGCAAAAAAAACTGAGGTACTCCCGGATGGGAGGGGCTTATATAGGGGAGGGTACTTCCTGTTTTGGAAGTTGCCAGTGCCAGCACCTGAAGGTAATTCTATATAACCCACATAGTAATGACTATGCTGCTCTGTGTCCCGTGATGTATGAACAAGAAAGACACAAATTAATGATGATAAAAGTAACAATAATAATATACATTTCAGATGCACACAAATAAGAGTGCACCTCTGGGAAAATAAAATTCATAGAAGTTAATACGTAATAAATAAAATAACTTTCAAGTCAGGATAGAGTTCAGATACAATAAGTGAAAGTGAATCCTTTGTTCTCTTGCAGACACTTCTGGGCGTGTAAGACAACATGTCCTCTGCTAGGTATTGTGACTGTTGGGGGGAAGGCACTGCAACCAATTTTTTTTATACTAGCAACAAGGTAGCTTTAACAGTTTCAAATAAACAGTAGGAAGGATTAACACACCAACAACTGCCAAACTTTCAATCACCTCGCTTGAACTACCTACTTACTGCACTGGTTCCACAGTACGAGACATGTTCACCCTTTTAGCTTGACTTCAGTCTCTTAGCAGAAGATGGGATGCTCATGATGACAGCTCCTATCTCATATACTATCAGGCCTATGTTATAATTGTTACCAACAACAGAATCTGCTTTTAATTGCTGCTGCATCCCACACTTCCAAAAGTTAAGATGGGAGTAGGAGGATAACAATAAGTGCATAACTTTGTTTTGTTTTGGATATTAATAGTCATATTAAGACAGTATACAATAAGTACAATACCATATTTAAAAAAAAAACAGTACCCAGCATATATTATTAGCCCTCAAATATTTACACAATTCTGTCCTTAGATGTCGGGGCTGTACAGGATATATTGTGTATACAGTAGTTATTTTAACAGATTTAAAAAAAGATACTGTATATACTCGAGTATAAGCCGAGGCACCTAATTTTATCACAAAAAAATGGGAAAACTTATTGACTCGAGTATAAGCCTAGGGTGTCCATCTGCATGTCTCACTGTGCCTCACTTTGCCTCACTGTGTCCATGTGCATGCCTCACTGTGCCTCACTGTGTCCATGCCTCACTGTGCCTTACTGTGTCCATGCCTCACTGTGTCCATGCCTCACTGTGCCCATGCCTCACTGTCACTGTGCCCATGCCTCACTGTGTCCATGCCTCACTGTGCCCATGCCTCACTGTCACTGTGCCCATGCCTCACTGTGTCCATGCCTCACTGTGCCCAATCTCCATACCTGATCTCTGGCGCTGTGTGACTAGACTGACGTTTAACATAGGAGTCTATGGAAGGGGTGCCTGGCTTTGAAAAATCGTTTCTCCCCACCGTAGGTCCCATGGACAACAACCTTTGCACACTTGTAGAGGAAGAGTGGGGCTACATGTGTGCCAAGTTTGGGGTCCTGGGGACCTACGGCTATCCGGGATCAGGCGCACAAAGTTGAAGATGGACACAGACTCGAGTATAAGCCGAGGGGGGCATTTTCAGCACAAAAAAATGTGCTGAAAAACCCAGCTTATACTCGAGTATATACGGTACCTAATTACTACTCAAAACATTCATTAAATAAAGTGAGAATGGAATTAAAGTGATTGAAAAGCTTTTCTTTTTTTTTTATATATAAAAAAAGGGGGTTATTTACAAAAGGCAAATCCCCTTTGCACTACAAGTGCAAACTACAAGTGCAAAGTGCACTTGAAATTGCACTGAAAGTGCACTTGGAAGTGCAGTCACTGTAAATCTGAGGGGAAGTTCTGAAATGAGGGGAAGCTCTGCTGATTTTATCATCCAATCATGTGCAGGCTAAAATGCTGTTTTTTATTTTCCTTGCATGTCTCCCTCGGATCTACAGTGACTGCACTTCCAAGTGCACTTTCAGTGAAATTTCAAGTGCACTTTGCACTTGTAGTTTGCATTTGTAGTGCAAAGTGGATTTGCCTTTAGTATACTGCCATTGTATATTTATCTGCTCTGTGCAATGGTTTGCGCAGAGCACCCCCAAACGTCCTCTTCTGGGGTACCCAGCTGGTGTTCTGTGTTCCTCCCGCCTTCGGAGTGCCTCCATAGCAAATCGCTTACTATGGGGGCACTCATGCTGGCTCGATCCCAAGCCGGGCTGTGTGTGTCTCTTCAAACACACAGCACCGCTTGACTCTACTCTCTGCTCATAGGTTTTGACTGACAGTTGCAGAAGCCAATGGCTTCCACTGCTTTCAGCCAAACCTGTGAGAGAGGGGAGAGGGAAGAAAAGCTGCTGCAGACGTGCACAGCACTGGATCAAGATCAGACTCAAGTAAATATTTAGGAGGGGCTTGGAGGGAGTTACTATTGAAAGTTTTTTTTACTTTTATGCAGAGAATGCATAAAAGGTAAAAGCTTGCAAATGTGAATGCACCAGATTTGGCACTCTGTAGTTTTAGTACGTCAATTCCTAATGCCTGGTACACACAGGCAGTTTTTTTTTTATTGAAAAAAAAAAAAAAAAACAGAGGAGCTCGCAAACAACTTGCTGTACTAACTATGCAATATTACTGTCCCCCTGCCAGAACACACCAGGCAGCGTTCCCAGCCATTGGCTGCCAGCTCTGATCGGATCCTGATTAGCTGCTGGTTTTGAAACATGCCCGTTCATCAGAAGCTGGATGTTATGCTGGCCATACACGTACAGTATTTAGTCCGAAACTGGTCGTTTTTTTCTTTCCCAATTGGTCGTCTTGAGGACCGCATATAAATATTATCTTCCTTGGCCGGAAGTGATGTCCTTGATGATGCCCTGGAAGAGGGGCGAAACGCGTTGACGTAATTTCCTGCCAACTTCTGAACCAGTGACGTTCGCTTCCGGTTCCCGTGGAACGCACGCTGTGTGTAGCCCGGAACACACTGACGCTCGTTTTCCTAAGAAGTCTCGTGAGTCTTTCAAAGAACAGCGTTATGTTTTATTGTTCCTCAGCGGTACTTCACAGGTTGTTTTTTCCTTTTTCCCTCATATGACATCTCGATCATTGCTGTTACTGAGTCCAACTGCTGAATTACATCGTACCTATCGGACGTAGCTAGATGCTGGGTGATGTTTTCATTTTTTTCATTTTACTCTTTCCTCACTCACTCTCTTGTTTGATGAACTGCTGAACTCAAATTAGCCTGTTGTATACGGGTCATTATCAACAAATCTTGGTTGGCTGCTGTTTCTTTTTTGGCTGGTGGGGTCTCAAAGAGGAAAATATCATAATTGCAACCAGTTTTTTTGATACAATTTATATGCTGATGATATATATTTATCACTACTGCATATACCATTTTAATTTTTTTTTGTAAGCGCAGACATGTGCTACTAATATTGATTATACTATTTGAATTTTCTTTGTTAAGCGCAGATATGTGCTATTATTATTGATCATATTATTATTATAATTTTTTTTCACCAGTTTGTATTCAATTTTGGAGGGTGACAACATCTCCATGATTGACCTTTAGGTGTCACAATTGTTGTTGCACTTTAATTAATTTTCCGCTAGCGCTGCATTAATTTATTTTCCTGGTTTTGAAGCATGCCCGTTTATCAGAAGCTGGATGTTATGCTGGCCATACACGTACAGTATTTAGTCCGAAACTGATCGTTTTAGATAATATCATTCGACAATCGTGCCGTTAGTGGACCCAACTTTACAGGCGATTTTAACCGTGGGCCAGGCTAATAACGATGGATCTGAAGAGAAAACTTTTACTGTTTTAACTAAAGTATACTGTATATGTGTATGTTGTAATTGAAACTATAAGAATATTCTGGCTTGTAAAATTTATATATGTTTTTATTGTTAGCCAACGGTCACTAAGTTAATGGAAATGTTTATGGAAACTAGTTTATTCTGTCAGTTAGTGGCCAATTCGCTTTCAACAGATGAATAATCATTTAGTCTGCAAACGGCCCAAATTCTGTGCATGTATGGCCAGCGTTAGACTGGCTTCTGTCGGACAGGCGACTGTACACACTAGCTGTATGTCAGCCAATTTCTGTTGAAAGGGTCATTACCGGCCGATACACGGCAAGTGTGTACCAGCCTTAACTATTGCTGCAGCTGTTTTGTGATATAAAATATTACATTTTTTGGGGTGAGGTTTCATATATATTAAATGACAGAAGATGCAGTGAGATGAATGAGACTGTATTCCAAATAATAAGAAGAGCTGGAAACTTCAGCATTGAGATATTGCTGGTGAAATTCTCCAAAATGTTAACACAATAGCAGACTTTGAAAAAACACCAGTGTCACCATTACTGAAATTTGGGGTTCAGCTGATCATTTGGTTTGTTAACCAGCTTAAAAACAAAAAGTTAAATCAGTTTATTTTGTTCTATGGCAGTGTTGATACCATAAAAGTACTGTTTCAATTAATTTTTTTTATGACCAGTTTATTCTAGTGTAACTGCAAAGTAAAACTCATCTTTAAAATCATGTCTCCTTACAAGTTGTAGACTTCTGGCAATTAGCGGTACAGTAGTTTAATTGCAAAGTGATAAAATAGCAAACCAGTATTTAGAGCACGAAAATCGCCAAGGTAACAAGCTCCAGGAGATGAACGTGTGTGCTGAATCCAAGGTAATGCTTTATACAAGCTCAGTCCATGCTTCTCGATGACACTTTTGAGCACTCAGTTTGGATTTTCCCTTAGAGGCGGCTTTACATTTTTATTTCTCTCTGGAGAACTTTATGGTCTCTAAGCTAATGGGAAGCCAAATGAATGACAGCAACAGCTGCATTGAAATGACGGCTCCAGTAATTAAGCATGATAATCAGGAACCCTGTAAAGTAATCCTATAAAAAAAAAAGTTTCCTGACTAAAAAACAAGTAACAAGTTGCTAGATGTTTGTTGAAGGCATATTGGGGAAGATTTACTAAAACTAGTGCACACAGAATCTGATGCAGCAGTACTTACAGTGCCTTGAGAAAGTATTCATACCCCCTGAAATGTTTGCACATTTTTGCATTTGTATTCAGCCCCCCTGAGTCAATATTTTGTAGAACCACCTTTTGCTGCAATTACAGCTGCAAGTCTTTTTGGGTATGTCTCTACCAGCTTTGCAGTGACACTTTTGCCCTTTTTTTTTTTTTTACAAAATAGCTCAAGCTCTGTCAGATTGGATTGGAAGTCTTTCCACAGATTCTCAATTGGATTTAGGTCTGCACTTTGACTGGGCCATTCTATAACACTTGAATATGCTTTGATCTAAACCAGGGGTCTCAAACTGGCGGCCCTCTAGCTGTCCCATGAGGCATTGCAAGGCTGACCGTTACAAGCATGACTCCCACAGGCAGAGGCATGATGGGACTTGTAGTTTTGCAACAGCTGGAGGGCCGCCAGTTTGAGACCCCTGATCTAAACCATTCCATTGTAGCTCTGGCTGTATGTTTAGAGTCGTTGTCCTGCTGGAAGGTGAACCTCCGCCCCAGTTCAAGCCTTTTGCAGACTCTAACAAGTCTTCTTCTAAGATTGCCCTGTATTTAGCTCCATCCATCTTCCCATCAACGCTGATCAGCTTCTATGTACCTGCTGAAGAAAAGCATACCCACAATATGATGCTGCCACCACCATGTGTCACGGTGGGGATGGTGTGTTTAGGGTGTGTTTAGGCCAAAAAGTTCAATTTTGGTCTTATCTGACCAGAGCACCTTCTTCCACATGTTTGCTATGTCCCCCACATGGCTTCTCCCAAACTGCAAATGGGACTTCTTATGGCTTTCTTTCAACAATGGCTTTCTTCTTGCCACTCTTCCATAAAGGCCAGATTTGTGGAGTGCACGACTAATACTTGTCCTGTAGACAGATTCTCCCACCTGAGCTGTGGATCTCTGCAGCTCCTCCAGAGTTACCATGGGCCTCTTGGCTGCTTCTTTGATTAATGCTCTCCTTGCCGGGCCTGTCAGTTTAGGTGGACAGCCATGTTTTGGTAGGTTTGCAGTTGTGTCATACTCTTTCCATTTTTGGATGGTGGATTGAACAGTGCTCTGTGAGATGTTCAAAGCTTGGGATATTTTTTTTATAACCTAACCCTGCTCTAAATTTCTCCACAACTTTATCCCTGACCTGTCTGGTCTGTCCCTTGGCCTTCATGATGCTATTCGTTCACTAAGGTTCTCTAACAAACCTCTGAGGGCTTCACAGAACAGCTGTATTTATACTGAGATTAAATTACACACAGGTGGACTCTATTTACTAATTAGGTGACTTTTTAAAGCAATTGGTTCCACTCGCGCCAGGCCCTTCTGAACCATACCAGACCATATGCTCTCAACAATGGGTGCTTTGAGGCAGGGGGGCTCATTTTCGGGTCCGGCAGTGGCGTCGGCATCGCGATTGACAATGTATTACATCAGGGACACAGTTTTTTTATTTTTAACCACTTCAGCCCCAGAAGATTTGGCTGCTCCATGACCAGGCCATTTTTTGCGATACGCCACGCTTTAACTGACAATAGCGTGGTCGTGCAACGCTGTACCCAAACAAAATTGACGTCCTTTTTTCACACAAATAGAGTTTTCTTTTGGTGGTATTTGATCATCTCTGCGGTTTTTATTTTTTGCGCTATAAACAAAAAAAGAGCGACAATTTTGAAAAAAAGCACAATATTTTTTCCTTTTTCTATAATAAATATCCCTATTTTTTTTTTAAAGCAAATTTTTTCCTCAGTTTAGGCCGATATGTATTCTTCTACATCTTTTTGGTAATAAAAATCGCAATAAGCGTATATTGATTGGTTTGCGCAAAATTTATAGCGTCTACAAAATAGGGGAAAGATTTATGGCATTTTTATTATTATAATTTTTTTACTAGTAACGGCGGAGATCAGCGATATTTTTCGGGACTACGACATTATGGCGGACAGATCGGACACTTTTGACACATTTTTGGGACCATTGACATTTATACAGCGATCAGTGCTATAAAAATGCACTGATTACTGTGTAAATGTCAATGGCAGGAAAGGGGTTAACATTAGGGGCGATCAAGGGGTTAACTGTGATCCCTATTGTGTGTTCTAACTGTAGGGGGATAGGAGTGACTGGAGGAAATGACAGATCGTTCTTCCTAGCTAGTAGGAACTCACGATCTGCCTCTCTTCTCCTCACAGAACAGGGATTTGTGTGTTTACACACACACACATCCATGTTCTGGCTCTCGTGCCTGCGTTCGCACATGGCCGGCGGTAATCGTGACTGCCGGCCACGCGCATCGGCACCCCTGCAGTGCAGCAGGTGCAAGCCTGCTATCCCGCTTAAAGGGACCGACATACAGCTATGACTGTTCGCAGGATCGTGCTGACCTGCCGCAGTATAATGACGATGGCTTGTCGGCGAGTGTTTAATAAAGAATTGTCAAAAACTGCCTCCTTTTTTTATTACTTTTTGATGCCTTGTTAAAGGGGGCTTCCAGATTCTGATAAGCCCCCTGCCTGCAAAGCCCTACAACCACCGGTCAGGGTTGTGGGGATGAGGCCCTTGTCCCCATCAACATAGGGACAAAGTGCTTTGGGGTGGGGGGGAAGGGGTAGAGGAGGCAATTTAAATGCTATTTCATTCTTTTTTTTCTTTAGAAATGTCAGCTTTGCTGCAGCATGTTCTATACATGCTACAAATGCACCACTTTACAGGCAGACTAAGGGGACCCCCCAGTCACTATATTTAAAGGAATTTTCATTTTTATTGTTGCACGTTAAGCATAATTAAAATCACTGCTCCTGTAAAAGGAATCTTTAAAAAAAAATTGCATTGATACATGCCCCCCAGGGTAGTACCCAGATCCCTATACCCTTTTTATGGCCAATAACTTGCATATAAGCCTTCAAAATGGGCACTTTTGATTTTTCAAGTTTGGGTCCCATAGACTTTAACCACTTAAGCCCCGGGCCATTCTGTTGCTAAAGGACCAGGCCCCTTTTTGCGATTCGGCACAGCGTCGCTTTAACTGACAATTGCGCGGTCGTGCGACGTGACTCCCAAACAAAATTGACGTCCTTTTTTTCCCACAAATAGAGATTTATTTTGGTGGTATTTTATCACCTCTGTGGTTTTTGCTTTTTGCGCTATAAACAAAAATAGAGCGACAATTTTGAAAAAAATTCAATATTTTTTACTTTTTGCTATAATAAATATCCCCAAAAAATATATAAAAAACATATTTTTTCCTCAGTTTAGGCTGATACGTATTCTTCTACATATTTTTGGTAAAAAAATTGCAATAAGCATTTATTGATTGGTTTGCGCAAAAAGTTATAGCGTCTACAAAATAGGGGATAGTTTTATGGCATTTTTATTAATATTTTTTTTTTACTAGTAATGGCGGCGATCAGCGATATCGTGACTGCGACATTATGGCAGACACATCTGTCTCTTTTGACACTATTTTGGGACCATTGTAATTTTTACAGCGATCAGTGCTGTAAAAATGTACCGATTACTGTGAAAATGACACTGGCAGTTTAGGGGTTAACCTGTAGGGGGCGCTAAAGGTGTTAGATGTGACCTAATGTATTATTCTTACTGTAGGGGGGCGTGGCTTGGCGTGTGACATCACTGATCGTCGTTCCCTATGACAGGGAACAGACGATCAGTGACAGGCTCACTGGGAAACACGGGGAGAGGTTTGTTTATACTTACCTCTCCCCGTTCTTCAGCTCTGTGACCCGATCGCGGGACACCGGCGGTGATCGGGTCTGCGGGTCCCGCGGGCGCGGTCACGGAGTACCCGACCAGGTCGCGAGCGTGCCGCTGGCGGCGCGCACGCGACCCACAGCTGTGCATATTAAAGGGGACGTACCAGTATGCCAATATGCCAAGCCATGCCATTCTGCCGACGTACATCGGCGTGCGGCGGTCAGCAAACAGTTAATAGAGCTCGCAGGTCAGAACTTTTTCTCTGTTCGGAAATTCTGGTGCGAACCGAACAGGGGGGTGTTCAGCCCATCTCTAGGTCAATCATAGTGCAAAATAAAATATATGTGCACATGCATAATCGTTGAAGTTAATTGACACCAAATATGAAATAGGTTACCAAGGAAACTGCAACCTTGGAAGCACGAGGGGGAAACGGAAGAGGTAAATTTTGTTAGTTGTGCTATAGTCAAATACCGGTCAAATAATATCTTATGAGCATTTTCCTGGGCTAGGACATTGATGGAGCAATGGGCTGCTGTAGACCAAATTTTAGTTCATTCAGAGGTTTCTAGTGATTATCCTAAATCACGTTCCCAGTTAAGGATATTGTTTTAGAATTGTTTTTGAGGGAAACTAAGGTCGTATATAAAAGAGAAATGAGTCAAACCAAAAATCACTGTGCTAACAACAAAAATTCTAGAACAATAAAATATATACAGTATGTACAACAAGTCGATAAGTGATAAAAAATGTGCAAAAAGATGTAATCAGTTGCCGCTCATCACTGACATGTGTTCCCACACCCAACAAAATGTTATCAACTAATAGTCTAGCACAACCCAACCCATATAATAATATAAAAAATAATATATACAATTCATATAAGTGATCATCAATTGAAAATCAAGAACTCATACATTTCCAAATTCATGGCGTGAATATATATATATATATATATATATATATATATATGTAGCACTACCCCCAGATTAAGGGAGCTGCTGGTTTTGTTTAGGGCCTGTACCCTAGCTATCAACCCCAAAAACTTGGCTCAAACCCTCCCTTGGCACAACTGGTCTGTACTGTAATTGTGAACCCACTGATGGTTGGGAACACAATAATACCACACAACAGTAAAATGGTACCTAAAATTGTTACCTGGTATAACCACTCGTACAGCAGGATATCAGAGAACTCCACACAGTATTCTGTTTAACCAAAGATCAAGTTTACTCAATGGTAGAAAAAGTAGCAGAGTTAAACAGAGGTGCAGTTGACTTATGCAGGGCCCTGCAAAGTCAATGATATATATATATATATATATATATGTCAATAATAAAACACAGCGTTAATGTACACTTTCTTCATAAGTAACCTACCTATGCTCGCGAGCTTGCCCTAATGGGCAATACTACACCCGAGTCCCGTCAATAACAGTTCTAGTCAGGCCTGACTAAATTCAATGCACAGTTCTTTCAATAGTAGGAGTCTTCACTAGCAATTGTTGGTGCACATAACATTTGTAATCCACAGGGTGATTAAAAGAAAGCAAACTGAACTTCCACAATGTCTATGGATGTGAAACTCTCTGACGGTGTGAACACCAACTTTAAACCATGCGGCCACCGCGAGATGCTCAACGGCCTTCTGTGTGGTGCACCACTCTAATAATGGCGGGCCTTCAAAAAGTCACAGGCCTACACAGCAGCTAATGAAATCCAGGAAGGTGCCCTCTCACCCAAAGTAGGCCTTGTCTCTCCGGTACTCTCCGCTGTCGGTGTCCCGATCCGCTGTCTCTCGGCAACTTGCAGGCTCCGGTTCCTCTCACAGCCGCACTGGATATCGTTAGATGGACGACTCCGGTCTCTGAGAACCGAGAGCTGAACACACGGGAGAGGAACCCTCCTTAGCCTGAGTGATCCTACTCGATAGCTGTAGGCCCAGGCTTCAGGCCTAGACGCTCTGGTAGCAGGCCTCAACGCAGGCTTCCTGCTTGATCGAGGGTGAGGTCCAGAGAGAGCGAGCGTAGCTTCTCCCTTGCTTTAAGTAACCTCCCCCAGAAAGCTGTGCGAAGATACAATGCACTTTGGGAGTACAGCTGCACTGTGGGTACCATAGTCAATTTGATACCCATGGCAATGAAGTCCCTTTCTCCCTGTACCACAAGTTCCACAATGCACCATTCCATACAGTTAAACAACAGTCACTGTAATATCCTAAAGAAAATCCGGAGGGAGCTGGGGTCAATTCTCAAGATAACAAAAGTCTTTAACACACTATAAAGTGACACCCCGCTACACATATATATATATATACAAATAAATATAAGGTCTAAAAAGCCATTACACTCGGTAGTAAATACATACATATATATATATATATATATATATATATATATATATATATATATATATATATACTGTGTATATATATAATGAATGGAAATCATATAAAAGTCTACTAATATTGTGTGTCAGCCAGAAAGAAGAAAGTGCATCAAGTATGCATGCTTCAATCCAAATGCATGTACAGAAAAATGTGCTCCACCACCTGTTCTAGCAGCCTCTTACCTCATGAAAAGACCCCCAATTGGTAAGGTCAGACATAGCCTTCCCAGATCTCTGGGTGATATCACTGCAGAAATACTTCAAGGGCACCCCAAGAGCACAGGGGCCAGGTTTCACTCCACTCCAAACTTATATTGCCTTCTCACTCAGCAAGGGATATAAGAAATAAAAATGCATAGTGTAGTATGCCCTACTATTTTATTAACCAAGTAAAATTATTACTCACAAAGGAGTTCCACTCTATAATCCAGTGCACTAGATAAACATCACCTGTTTAAAATCCAAGGTAATTGCCCCCTTAAGCATGGACATCCATAGAACAGAAATGCTAAGATGGCCATTTGTCGACTTAAGGGGGCGTAATCACATGACGTCATCATGCCGGAAGCCGGCGAGTATGTCAAAAGATATACTGTACATACTCGAGTATAAGCCGAGTTTTTCAGCCCTTTTTTAGGGCTGAAAATACACCCCTCGTCTTATACTCGAGTCAGTGTACCTGAAGGGCTGTGGGCGTCCATTTTTCAAAAGTCACGGCTTCCTCCTGATCCCGTTCCGTGATAGGCGTTTGACACTGTGTTCCGCTACCGCCTATCATGGAGGTCCTCTAATCCTCGGACTCAGTTTCCCAGCAGACACTGTGTTCAGTGTTCCGCCTATCACGGACCTCCTCTTGTCCGAGGTTGAAAGAAGGTCCGTGATTGGCGGAACACTGAACACAGTTTCTGCTGGGAAAATGAGTCCGAGGATGATAGGACCTCCATGATAGGCGGTAGCGGAACACAGTGTCAAACGCCTATCATGGAATGGAACGGGACCAGGAGGAAGCCACGACTTTTGAAAAATGGACGCTCGCAGCCTGTCAAGAATTCAGGTATGCTGCAATGGGCACAGTAAGGTTGGGCTGCAGAACCATAAAAAGGAAGGGACAACACACTAAACTTTAAAAAAAAATTTGCATGCAAGTTTTTGGGCAGACCTCATGTTTGCATAATGAAAGCCATTGCACCCAGCTGCCAAGAATAAAAAGCACAGGAAATGAGCAGTGAAAGTACGCTATTTGCTGTGTGCAAGCCTCTCTGAACTACCTGATATTGTTCTTAGCACCTTTGCCACTTGATATTGTTCGTACACTCTCATTTATTGAATGAAGGAAATGAGTGCCCAAATCTTTGACATAAACACAGTGAGGTTGCAAATGGGCACAGTGAGGCATGCAAATGGGCACAGTGAGGCTGCAAATGGGCATTGTTGACCCTCTTTTCCGCTTACAGTAGCTGCTGCATTCTCACCCAAGGCTTATACTCGAGTCAATACGTTTTCCCAGTTTTTTGTAATAAAATTAGGGGCTCGGCTTATACTCGGGTCGGCTTATTCTTAAGTATATACGGTATATATCAAAAGAGTATATCATGGGATTATGTATATCATAAGATATGGGATGTATAGATTAACTCTAATTTAACTTTGAATAGGAGTAAAAGATAATTGTAAATAGTGCAAGATCAAGAAAAGGAGACAGTTATGGCAAAAGAGAAAGCGCAAGAGTGAATGTTATAAGGAGGTATGGAAAAGTGGTGAACAGCGGCTACCAGGATATTGGGGTAGTATGATTAGTTATTAGTAGACATGTGCGATTAGTTTCTAACGAATCGGAAATTCGTACGAATTTTTCTAAATTCGTACATTTGTACGAATCCGAATTACGAATTTTTATGAATACGAATTCTGTACGAAATACGAAATTTTGTTTACGAATTTCGGATCCAAATTATCCGAATCCAAATTACCAAATAACGAATTTCAACTAATACGAAAGAAACAAACAAAAAAAAAGTTACGAAAGTAGTTGTGTCCAGAATCGCTGAAAACAATGTACTCTACCCCGTCCGAAAGTACAAATTATGGTATTGAGCTTCCCTTTAATAGTGCTGTTGTACGTCTTATACGTCACCGTGTTCTTGGCGTTCGGAATTTCCGACAACATTTGTGCAACCGTGTGTATGCAAGACAAGTTTGAGCCAACATCCTTTGGAAAAAAAATACACGGTTTTGTTGTCAGAATTTCCGATCGTCTGTACGCGGCATGAGTCCGTAGAGTTCAATATTAACGATTCGTACGAAATTCGTAACATCCAGCTATTTACCCTGTTTGTTAAGGAAGCCGGCTACCACCTTCAGTAAATTACCAAATGCTTTTACTACTAAAATACTGCCTGACTTCATAAAATAGTGCATGCAGTATTTTAGTAGCATTTTTTAGTGAATGCCAAGATTTTTTTTTAAACGCTGTGTGCAGACATGTACTGGCTGTCGGGACTACCGAGAGTATCCCAGTGGGATGATGGCTCAGTGGGCTGACTGGGGGCCCAGAGGAAGAGGACAGACGGGAGGCGGAGGCTGACAAGGAGCTGCTGGAAAGAGGAGAACAGCGAGAGCACCTCCGGATCAAGCGGGAGACCCGGCGCTGCTGGCCATCAGGTACCCGGCATCCTACACATACTTGCCCACACACAGAGCCTGCGGGGGGGAGCGAAGGAGGGGCTGCAGATAGGGACAGTACTATGTGGTCTTTCTCAGCCCTCCCCTCTTTCTCTCAGTCCCCCTCTGTCTCTCAGCCCCCCTCTTTCAGCCCCCTCTGTCTCTCAGCCCCACTGTATCTCAGTCCCCCCTCTGTCTCTCAGCCCCCTCTCTGTCTCTCAGACCCCCCTGTCTCTCAGCCCCCTCTGTCTCTCAGCCCCCCTCTGTCTCTCAGCCCCCCTGTCTCTCAGCCCCCTCTGTCTCTCAGCCCCCTCTGTCTCTCAGCCCCCCTCTGTCTATCAGCCCCCTCTGCCTCTCAGCTCCCCCTCTGTCTCTCATCCTCCCCTGTCTCTCATCCTCCCCCTGTCTCTCAGCTCCCTCTGTCTCTCAGCACCCTCTGTCTCTCAGCCCCCCCTCTGTCTCTCAACCCCCCTGTCTCTCATCCCCCCTCTGTCTCTCAGCTAGGGATGCCACCTCATCACTTTAAACCCGAACACATATTAATTACACATGTTCTGTGTTTGATTAACCACTTCAGTGTTTGATTAACCCCGGACCATTTTGTTGCTAAAGGAACAGGCCCCTTTTTGCGATTCGGCACTGCGTCGCTTTACCTGACAATTGCGCGTGCAACGTGGCTCCCAAACAAAATTTACGTCCTATTTTTCCCACAAATAGAGCTTTCTTTTGATGGTATTTGATCACCTCTGCGTTTTTTTTGCGCTATAAACAAAAGTAGAGCGACAATTTTGAAAAAAATGCAATATTTTTTACTTTTTGCTATAATAAATATCCCCAAAAAATATATAAAAAAACGTTTTTTACCCTCAGTTTAGGCCGATACATATTCTTCTATATATGTTTGGTAAAAAAAATCACAATAAGCGTTTATTGATTGGTTTGCGCAAAAGTTATAGCGTCTACAAAATAGGGGATAGTTTTATGGCATTTTTATTAATATTTTTTTTTTTACTAGTAATGGCGGCGATCAGCGATTTTTATCGTGACTGCAACATTATGGCAGACACATCGGACACTTTTGACACATTTTGGGACCATTGTCATTTTTACAGTGATCAGTGCTATAAAAATGCACTGATTACTGTGAAAATGCACTGGCAGTGAAGGGGTTAACCGCTAGGTGGCACTGTAGGGGTTAAGTGTGCCCTGATGAGAGCTTCTAACTGTAGGGGAGGTGGGCTGTGTGTGACAAGACAGTGATCACTGCTTACGATTACAGGAAGCGGTGATCACTGTCATTGTCACTAGGCACAAGCATCTCCCCGCTCTATCTCTCCGTGAGATGATCGCGGGTGTCCCCACGACGATCAAGTCCGCGGGAACCACAGTCGGGCTCACGGAGAAAGCGGCAGGGTCGCAACCACACGGCGGCATCTTAAAGGGACGTACCTGTACGTGCCAATGCCTGTCCGTGCCATTCTGCCGACGTATATATACAATGAGAGATGATACCGCTCCAAAAACTACAAATCCCTTGGCTTGGCTTCCGTCCCACTAAACCACAAGGTGCTGGCTATGCACAGGTGCATTGGATAGAAGAAAATCCTGGACTGCTGCACTCCATAAAACAACGTTTTATGGAATGCGACAGTCCAGGATTTTCTTCTATCCAATGTATATATACAGGAGGCGGTCCTTAAGCGGTTAAGGTGGTAATTAAACTCACTTGGTGCCTTACCTGCATTCAATTAGCCTCAGAACCTGTGTAATTAATATGTGTTCGGGTTTAAAGGTGGCAACCCTACTCTCAGCCCCCCTGTCTCACAGCCCCCGCTCTGTCTTTCTAGGCACAATCATATAACAATAATATACCATTTAAAGGGGTGTAAACCCTCATGTTTTTTCACCTTAATGCATCCTATGCCCCCCAGCCTGAGCCCAGTTTTCATCTCCTCGGGAGCTATGGATGGTGTCTCGTGTCCTGATTTGATAGATTGATAGCAGCGCAGCCATTGGCTCCCGCTGCTGTCAATCAATTCCAATGACGCAGGAGCCGGGGGCGGGGCTGAGTCATACATTCGGCGGCTATGGACGCCTAATGAATGACTCGGGAGCGCGCCCGCAAGGTAACCCCCTCGGGAGAGCGCTTCACCCAGGGGGTTATCCAATGCGGGGAGGAGCAGCGAGAGCCGCCACGGACCCCAGAACAGGTCAGGGCCACTCTGTGCAAAACGAGCTGCACAGTGGAGGTAAGTATGACATGTTTGTTATTTTAAAAAAAAAATAATTATCCTTTACAATCACTTTAACTGTTGCCTATTGATTATTTTTAAAAAAAGTGAAAGGCAGAATGTAAAAATGGTACTATTTCTGCATATAATGACATTTCACGAAATTACTGAAAATTCCACATGATCAACATTCCCCTTCAACCACGAAAAATTCCTAAAACATTATAATACTTTGTTTTGTCAATTTTTACGTTTGTAGGATGGATATCTGCACAGCTGCATCTTAATGGATTTGTTCACCTCAAAGGGGCTGGCCCCATGCACAGGAGACGCCGGTGCAAACTCTGCTGAACGCATGTTTTTAAAGACTGAAACCAGCGTTTAGAAATGCCCGTTTTGCCGCGATTTTAGCGGCGTTTTACCGTGTTTTACCGCATTTGCGTCTATAGGCGTTTAGTTAAGAAACATCATAAGACCCTCCCTAAGATCAAAAAACAGTATTATTTAACCATTTCAGCCATTTTGTGAGACCAGAATGAGTAGCAGCAGCTGAGAGAGCAGCAGTGTACTTGCATTTAGCGTGTCACTTGCCACATCACCTGCCACAAGTTGTGGATTGTCCACCTGGCCACCTCACCTGCCACAAGTTGGGAATTGTCCACTTGGCACGTCATCTGACACGTCACCTGCCACGTCACCTGCCACAAGTTGTGAATTGTCCACTTGCCATGTCACCTGCCATGTCACCTGGCCACGTCACCTGCCACAAGTTGTGGATTTTCCACTGACCACGTCACCTGGCCACGTCACCTGCCACGTCACCTGGCCACATCATCTGCCACAAGTTGTGGATTGTCCACTTGCCACGTCACCTGGCCACGTCACCTGCCAAGTCACCTGGCCACGTCACCTGCCACAAGTTGTGGATTGCCCACTGGCCATGTCACCTGGCCACGTCACCTGGCCACATCAACTGCAACAAGTTGTGAATTGTCCACTTGCCACGTCACCTAGCCACGTCACCTGGCCACGTCACCTGGCCACGTCACCTGCCACAAGTTGTGGATTGTCCACTTGCCATGTCACCTGGCCACGTCACCTGCTACGTCACCTGGCCACAAGTTGTGGATTGTCCACCTGCCACAAGTTGTGAATTGTCCACTTGCCACGTCACCTGCCACGTCACCTGGCCACGTCATCTGCCACAAGTTGTGGATTGTCCACTTGCCACGTCACCTGCCACAAGTTGTGGATTGTCCACTTGCCACAAGTTGTGGATTGTCCACTTGCCACGTCACCTGCCACAAGTTGTGGATTGTCCACAATGCAATGCAAGCAATTACAGTTTTTTTATATTTTTTAAAGGTTTTTCATCATTTGCCATAATTTTGGAGATTTCTAATGTAAAAAAATAGGTCACCTTTAAAAACGCTTATAAACGAAATCGCTGGAAAACGCCGGTACCGCGTTTAGCCGTGTTTAGTGTCTGAAACGTGGAAGTTTTTGTGTCTGAACCCATTTTTTTGCTTTCAGAAAAACAAGGTTAAACGCAACTGCATATAAACGGCAATAAACGAGACTGTGTACATGGTCACATAGGATAACATTGAATGGGTTCAGGGGCAGTTGAAAAAAGTGCCTCTGAACGCGAGTTTAACAGCGTCCTGTGTGCATGGGGCCTAAGCCTGCCAGGGACATTTTTTTTTTTTTTTGCACACATGTTTAAAAAAGAAATTTAGGCTGAAAACAGACAAGACACCCTAGAGAAAAAGAAATGTTGTAGTTCCAATTTTTTTATGTCACGCATTGTTAGCGCAGCAGTATAGGAAATGTAATGTCATTTTTGGGCACACAAATGCAATAAATGACCACATTTCTGGTGAAACTTAAAAGATGAGATTGCACACACATAAAACAAACCTTCATCCCAAAAGGAGATCTAACCACTCTCCTAATGGCACAATCTGTGCCATCTTGACACTGTTAATCCAACAATTGCAGCTGCAGTAACAGGGTAGAAATTTCCTCAACTCCTGCACTTACAAACAATTTGTTATAAAAGCACCCATTCCACTTGAAATTTTTTACTTTCTTGTACCCAACATATCCCTTAAACATTGGTCAACACTTAGGCGTACCCAATTAGGAGCGCTCTTAAAGAACAATAAGCTCCGCATTTTGCAGAACTTCAAACTAACTTCCAAATTCCCTCTCAAAGCTTGTTTGTTTATAGACAAATTACATCATATCTCAACAAATACTCAACTCTAGAAGCAATTCTACCGAATAAAGCCTGGTCATTTTGGTCCTCAGACTCTCCCAAGCTGAAATGCATCACACTCTTTTATAACATACTACAAGCTAAAGACAACTTTGTAAAGTCTTCTGCCCTAGAGAGATGGGAACTTGATCTAAACACATCCATTTCAGATGCGCGTGGCAACAGGCCATTTACTATAACCAAAGCGCCTCTAAATGCGTAAATTACTGGAAGCTATCCCAAAAACTCCATCACAGATGGTACCTAACCCTGGGCCAAATGTATAAATTTGCCAATGTAGATGATGACAAGAGTTGCCACGGATGTTCCCAGACAGGATCTTTACCCCACATAATGTGGGATTGCCCACACCTACAAAGTTTTTGGAACCAGATATTTACCCTTATATCTGGGGTCACGGGTTGCTTATCAGCACCTTCCCCTGCACTGGCCATACTCAGAGTAGGCATAGAAAGGTTCCCCTTCCAGTTCAGATACCTGGTTATGCACATCCTATTTGCAGCCAGATTGATGGTATGAGGAAATGGAGAACTGCAGCTCCAAATATATCTGACGTTAAACTTCAACTGAACCTGACATTAGAAAATGAAAAACTCCTAGCTCTACAGTCTGGTTCCCTTGCAAAATTCTACAAAACATGGGATCCTTGGCTTAAAGCTCATAAACCACAGTAAATGAGACATGTTAATATCATCCTTATAAACCTCCAATGACTCGCCTAACCTCTGATTGCTTTGTCTTGTTCTAATTTTGACTGAAATGTTAAATTCTTTGTCACAACAAGCTATGCATGTTGCTATTACTACCGTTGTAACTCAACTTACAATGTATGTTTTGTTTTTCTCTTGTCCTAAAACCTAATAAACATCATAATTTAAAAATAAATAAAAAAAGATGAGGTTGCACTAAGTAAATAGATACCCAACATGTCAAACCCTAAAATTGTGTTCACCTATGAGACAGCGATAAATGTCAGTGCCCTTTATTTTCCACAGGTGACACTTTAAAAACCCCTACAGGACATTAGTTTAGAGCAGGGGTGCCCAACCAGTGGCCCGCGGAACCCTCTGATGTGGCCTGCGACCTCCTGCTCTGGGATGGAATAGAATACTGTTAATAAATGTCAGTTTCTTACTAAAATCACAGTGTATATATGGGCATATCTGTTCTGCAGTGGTTAGTTACTGGGCTGCTTTCAAACTAATCCACAGATGCAGAGCAGCGCATCTGCGGGTTACCTGCACTGAGCCATAGACTTCTGTTATTACCTGCAAGTTTGGTGAGCTTTCTGAAAGTGCACCAAACCTGCAGAATATAATAGAAGTCCATTGCAAAGTGCAGAAAAGCCAACGGTACACTGCGTTGTACCCCCGGTGCGGCTAAACCGCAGCGCATCAGTGTGAAAGCAGCCATGTACCCCTTTTACACGGTCAGTCCGACCCAATTGGACCCTCAATTCACCTCTAAGGAGTGGCAGATGTAAACCGACTTGTGTCCTACCTCCAATCTGATCCGGCTGTGTCTGTGTCCGCTCTGAATATGCAGAGCGGACATGGACCTGCCATCCACCCGGTCCGCTGATTGTGGCCCGCGCGACCAGTTACCAAGTTGCTTAAGTGGCCCTCGTGCTTCAAAAGGTTGGGCACCCCTGTTTTAGAGTTACCCAGGAGCTCTGGTACTAAAATTGCTCTCACTCTGGCGTGTGTGGCGATATGTAACATGGGTAGTGCAATTGATGTTTTTTGCGTACAGTACCTGACCGCGATATTGTACATAATCGCGGTCAGGCAGTGTGAAATTCGGCTGCTCGCGACCCCCGTCGCGGGAGCCAGCGCCGAGCTCTGTCGCTCCTCCCGCTCGCCACCCGCAATACATTCCTATGGATGCGCTGCATCTCGTGGGGGCGGCGAGCATGAGAATCAGAGCCTCGTAGTGGCGATATCCAGCGCGATCCCATCGCGCTGGATATACAAAATCGGCGGCACCTACTGTAGGTGTCCCTGGTGCTTGTATTTGCATTCCTATGTGCATGTATGTGGGGAAGAGGGCTCACAATTTTTTGTGGGAATTGTAGTGCTTGGGTGGAACTTACATTTTTGTACTTTTTCTTTTACTAAACTTTTTTCATCACATAGGGAACAAAAAGTCCCCCATGTGATGATCTTTTCTATTTAATGAGACACCAGAGGACACCAGCTTGTACTGCATTAGATTCTCCTCCAGTCACACAGGCTGGGGAAAGTGACAAGGGGACCCTAAAGTGAAGTTTTACACATTACTGCCAGATCAGCAAGAGGAGAGGAGAGCGGACAGCATGCAATGCCAGCTCCAGGCATGCCAATGGGCCTGTGGAGTCTGGGAAGCATGGCAAAGGGGTGCATTGGAGAGTGGGTGGCTATTACTGGGGTGTGTGGAAGCGATCGGGCAGCTGCAGAGCTATTCAATAACTTCCATCTGACAGACAGAAGTTGGTTTGTCTGATATACACACTCTCCCGATGGCTGCAGCTGAACAGGTGACTGGTAGATTGTGGTCTGGGCTTATTGACCTGCCATCCCAAAGCATCAAACAGAGTGCAATTCAGAGGGACTACTTGTAAAGTTGGAGCTGTAGTAGGGAGCAAAAGCCGATGCCTCCTTTGTAGTGCTGGCTCCTGTCCCATGCGGAGTGATACCAGCTGAACTCCATTTCTTATCCCGTCTAGCGGTCTCAGCAGTGGTGCCAACAGTGGGAAAGAAGAGATATTCAGGTCAGTGTGAAGCAATACACTGGGCATAATAGAATAGGGCTGCTTTCACACTAATGCAGATGCACTGCGCTGCACCTGCATTGCAGGTAAACCGAAGCACATCATTGTGAAATCAGCCTTATAAGGAGCTCAGAACAGTAATGCATAGTACACACGACCAGTAAAAAGTCCCGGGGGGAATACCGAGAACCTGCTCAGTCGCTTTTTCCCCCTACACACGGCTGGGTTTCCCGACAGGAAAACTGCCATTGAGAGCTTTGGTCGGAAATCCCAGCCATGTGTATGCTCCATCGGCACTGTCTCGCAGTGTTTTACATTGAAAACTGCCGTGAACGAAAACCGAACATGTTCTCTTTTTTCCCGCCACGATTCTGCCGGGAAAACTGCAATTTAGCATACACACCGCTGTTTTTCCTGGCGAAAAACTGTCATGGCAGTTTTCCTGCTGGGAAAAACGGTCGTGTGTACGAGGCATCAGGGTTCATTTTCACTTTGGGGGCGGGTGGTAAAACCCCATAGTAAAGACCTGTTTTTTCACCCACACCCCCTTTAGCTGCAGCGGCTAAAGGTGTACACATGTCGCATGCAGCCGCAACAGGAGTTAATTGCCCTGTCATTGTTGGTGGGTGTAGCACCTGGCAAGCATGACCCATTCAAGTGAATGACGCCCACCAACTTTACGTGTGAATGAGCTAGGGTGCTGCTGCTGAATGAAACTAAGGGCTCATTCACAAGTGCAGGAGGCTTTGCCGCTTCTCTGAAAAGTAATCCCAGTGTGTGTTTGACAGGTGGTGAGAAGGCGATATGTTGCCTTCTTACCGCCTGATTTCAACCCATGATTGCTGTGCAATGACCGCGATTGTGACGCGGTAGTACGGTTTAAAACAGTTGTGAGGAGGTGACACTGTGCCCAGTGAGCTTTGACTTCTCCCATGTTGTTCAGGTAGATCTCCACCTCTTTAATGTTGCCTTCCCCTGCCTTAGGTAAACTGTGAAAGGTTTTATCCCGGTAAACTTGTCAAACAACAGAGTCTCATATCTGCAGCATTGTATCAGCTCTGTTTAGCAGTTTACTCTATACAGTAGCTGATACATTACATTCAAAAGCTAAGTTCACCTTTATGAGAAAATATATATATATATATATATATATATATATATATATGCACCTATTTTTGCAGGTAAAACAAATGTGAATTTATTATTTTTAAAAACAGAGCATTGCACCAGCGATCATTGGATTTCAGGCACCTACAGACACTGCCTACCTGTAGCCATACCTCTGTAAAAGCTGTCAGTTTCCGAGCTATATAAAGTGTCAATAGACTAAGAGCGCACCGATCAGCACTCACATTCCATTGAGCCTACAAGTCTGTTTGCTGCGGTGGTAGATGGGACTTGTAGTTTATTCATTTACGGATCCCTGTGATTGAATGACAAAGCTGTGCAGGCAGAATCCCATACAGCTGTGCCAATTATAAATGTGACAGTGGCTGTGGGGAAGAAGAACCCCTATCTGCTCTCACAGGAAAGGCTAAGGGGGTCTTCTTCAACATGTTAAACCAAAAAATATAAGTGATTAGGTGAACCTATCCTTTAAATCATTAGCTCATAGTATTAAAGTGGTTGTAAACCCACTTTTTCAACTCGCACCTACAGGTAAGCCTAGATTAAGGCTTACCTGTAGGTGCAAGAAATATCTCCTAAACCTACACGGTTTAGGAGATATCTACTAAAATGACAGGCGCCGCTGTCTACGGCGCATGCGCGCCGTAGCTAACGGCGCATTCATGGGGTTAATCCCATTCACAAACTCGGCTACTTCCCAGCAATAGCTGGGCATAGCCGATTGGGACGCCTCCCGCGCGCATGCTCAGAGTGACGTCTCCGCCGCTCCGGCCAATCACAGCGCCGGAGCGGCGCTGTGATTGGCTGGTGCGGCGAGACCCGGAAGTAACATTCCGGCTATCGCCGCAGAGATGGCTGTGGCTCAAGACAGGGACATGGACGGCTTCGGGGGCCCCGATCTAAGGTAAGTGGTACATAATGAGCTAGTATGCTAGTCATACTAGCTCATTATGCCTTTCTCTTGCAGGTGTTGTAAAAAAAAAAAAAAACGAGTAGTGGGTTTACAACCACTTTAACTCTGTTAATATAAATGAAAATCATTTGAACTGGTGAGAAAGTAACTTAATTACATTTGTTTTTGCCTCCATTCACACAAAATGTACATGCAGTTTCACGGGACGAATAACTTTGCCATTTTATGTTTTTTAAATACACCCCTAATGCCTTGTACACACAGTCAGATTTTCTGTCGGAATAAACTCTGACGGGTTTTTCAGACGGAATTACGTTCAAGCTGTCTTGCATACACACTGTCACACCAAATTCCGACCGTCAAGAACGCGATGACGTACAGCACTACGACGAGCCGAGAAAAATTAAGTTCAATGCGTCGACTTGATTCTGAGCATGCATATTTTTTTCTACGTCGGAGTTCCATACAGACGAATGGAATTTCTCTTCCAAATGTTCTCTTTCTAACTCCGTCGGAATTTCCGACGGAAAAAGTCTGATGGGGCATACACCCTGTCGGAATATCCGATGAAAAAATTCCATCTGACTTTTTACTCGGAAATTCCGACCGTGTGCACGTGGCATTAGTTTACTGTGCAGATGTCTTCCTCATATTATTTCCCCTGCTGGTCAAATGTTCTTAGCCTATAGTGTTGGACTATTTTCTCTATTGATCAAATGTTTGTCAACTCTTCTGATCCAAAATTCTTAGGCTCTTTTCCCTTAGGACATAATGTTAGAGAATGTTATATTCCCTCTCCAAAAAGCAACAATTAGAAACTGATAATTCACACATATTAGAAACCTTATGACTTTTGAACAAATGCACTGCTATTTTGTTTATGAATAGACCCCTATGATTTTCTATCATTTAGTGACTTTCTAACTGCATGAAGACGAAGACAAAGGGAAATTACCTTCTGCAGGAGCTCCTCCCCACTTACCTGAGCCAGAGCTTGATCCAGCGATGTGCACGAGAGCTGAGGCTCTCTCAGTGCTCGCTCTCTTCATTGGCTCAGACACAGCAGCTCCTGCTGCTGTCAATCACGGCCAGTAAGTAGGGAGCCGGGGCGGAGCCGAGACGCGCTCTGGGTGTCTTATACAAACAAAGATTTGGGGGGCACACCCTAAAAGATGCATTAAAGATGGTGCAGCCATAAGACCATAAAACAAAATATTACAATGCACACATGCAAAAAATTACATTTAACTCCTGCAAGGCTATTTAAAACACCTGAACATTTTCAAAAAATATGGGGATTTGGTCACACCATATGGCTACAGTATATGGTGCTGCAGCCCACTTACTGCAACAAAGTACCCCATTATCAGTGGGTCCTACGCTATTCATAGAATGGAAGATCCTTTTTCTCTGAACCATGGGAGAAATACACTCCTCTATATGGGAGAACTTAAGTCCATTTTATGTGCTTGGGTGTAACTTTTTTTTTCGCACTAATATTTTTTTTACTTAACTTTTTTTTCATCAAAACAGTCCCCTCTATGATGATTTTTTGGTGACAAGTTCTCTTTATTGAGATATGCAGGGTCTAAAATACCCTGCATGTCTCCCCTGTACTCCACTGAATGTTTTGCAATGCAGATCGCATTGCAAAACATCCTACACCGGCAAATCGAGTCGGGGACACCGAGAACGTGACCCAGAAGTGACGTCAGAGACGTCGCTTTCCTAGTCACTGCAAGAAGGGGAGGAGAGCGGACGTGTATCCACCCTTCTCCTTCCCCTCTACCTGCCGGCACCCACCATGACTGTCCCGAGCCCGCCGATGGGCAAGCGGAGCCCGGTAAGTATGGCGGGAGTGTGCAAGTGGGGGTGCGCCGGTACCGGGGGGGTGTGAGAGCGATCAGGTGGCAGTGGCGCTTCCCAAACGCTCTCACCTGACAGGCAGGAGTCTACCGTTGGGTCCATACGACGTACGGGCCTGGCGGCGAAAGGGTTAAGGGCCACAGGGATTAATTTCTGCGTGGTTGAGTAGACCAGTCCTTATGCCCAGCACTCTGTGTGAAAAAACCTCTAAAATAGGATTATATCGGCAACGAGAACAAATTATATAGAAAAATATAAATTTATTTGTACAAAAAGGTCATTGTATACAATACCTATATTATGTTGATAACATTAAAATATGAAACATGAATGGGAAACAAATGATACAGTAGCCAGGATTCAAAACCTCCAGATCCTCTGGAGACAGTCAAAAAGTGGCTTCAACCAATGCGTTTCAAACAGTTTACAAAATAGTTCTTCATCAGGAATATTACGTTTCCTGATGAAGAACTATTTTGTAAACAGTTTGAAACGCGTTGGTAAAGCCACTTTTTGACTGTCTCCGGAGGATCTGGAGGTTTTGAATCCTGGCTACTGTATCATTTGTTTCCCATTCATGTTTCATATTTTAATGTTATCAACATAATATATGTATTGTATACAATGACCTTTTTGTACAAATACATTTATATTTTTCTATATAATTTGTTCTCGTTGCCGATATAATCCCATTTTAGAGGTTTTTTTTCACACAAATTTAACTCAGGGATGATGGCAACCACATGTTTTGACGCATGAGTTGTCCTAATTTATGCCCAGCACTCTAGTCTAGTATTGCTATTTTTTTAAGTTCAAAGACCCTGTCATACCAGTGCTATTAAGAGAGTACTAAAACCAGTACTTATCATACATATATTTCAGTAATATGTTCTAATTTGCTCTGTGCTGCATGATAATTTCCCATCACCAAATGTTAAAGAATGGAACAGAATTTAGCATGTGATTTTGAATAATAACAGAAATATGAAAAATGCTTGATTTAATGCTGTTTGAAGCATCAAGCCCAAAAAATGGTGTTGCACTGCACTGACGTGTGCTGCATGTGAACAAAAGCTTCAAATAGCATAGAGATAAATGGAGGCCATCTAACATTAAAGAGGAAGTAAACCTCAGGCTGAATTTTTTTTCTGACCTGTAAAATAAAGGCATAATGTGCTAGTGTGCATTGCATACTAGCAGATTATGTGAAACTTGCCTGCAAACAAAGCCCTCCACCGATGCGTTGTCACTGCTGGAGGTTGCTTCCATCTTCACCCATCTTCCTTCCATATCCGCGGACTCTGGCTGTGTGACTGGCCAAAGCCATGCGCCGATGATGTCATCGGCTGCATATACAGTAAATATCTCCTAAACGGTGCACGTTTAGGAGATATTTACAGTACCTACAGGTAAGCCTTTTTATAGGCGTACCGATAGGTACAATTCGATTCAATACAATTTGTAAATTTATAACCACTTAAACTGATGTATGTGAAAAGTGCAAGGCAAAGAGCAACATTTGTCTGATAAAATGTATTTCCCTATGAACTTGGCTTTTGGCAATAATGACAATTTAGGGTCCCCGTGATATAGTGTATCCCATAGATAGGGAGAAGGCATAATGCACGAAGATAGATTATTTTATTTTTTTTACACATTAGTGAAAATAATACACTTTGCATTTCATTATGACATATAATTGACAACATTTTACTGAAAAAGCTGAACAAGAACTGCAGCAGAAGTTTAAAAACTAAATCAAAATGTAGTGTCACAACTTTCAAAAATTGTTGCTAAAAACAAGGATTATTTTGTATCACTAAACCAACCTCCATTTTGGCTTTTTTTATTTTCTCACACCACATTAACTGTGAACTCTATGCACAAAAGATTTCTTGAACCATAATTGGTTATGTTCCAGATAAAAGTAATGGAAATTTGATTTTATTACATGAACTTAATGGTGCTTGAAGCTAGCTCAACAGAATCGTCTATGGATACGTGGAAAATTGGGCTTTTGTGTGCTGTTTGCCATGTTTCAATCCATATCTTCATAAAAGTATTTTTAATTTAAATCAGATCAGCATTTCAGATAATGAGAATTTCATACAAATTACTAATTTACACTGTAGAACAATGAATCTATCAAATGTTTTATTCACCTTAACTCATCAAACTGTATTTATACCTTCCATATTTACAAATTCATCTTACTAAGTGCTCTAATATGCTAAAATGGAGCATTAGTGTAATATTATGAAAATAAGCAAAATAAGCATAATACAGCACACTATATTAAAACAATCAAAGGTAAACATTTTTAAAGCGGAACTCAGTGCAAACAATTTCATTATAGGTACAGTGTATTCTAGAGACATCATGGGGTTAATTTACATTATGATGGGTAATCCTAACAGATGACAAGCTCATTATGTGTAAAGCTGGCCATGGACAGTTCAAATCTCTGCGGGTTCAGCAGGGAACGGCCAAAATTTGAAACCATGTATGGGCAGTCTGAATGTACCCAAGTTATTTGATCAATCAACTTGGGTACAACCAGCGATTTTACATGCAAATATTGCTAGCGCCAGGGGAACACAATAGCTCCATGGGAGGGATTCCCCCCACAGTACTGAATCAAGTGATTTTCTTGGTTGCAGGAAAGAAAGTTGCTCCATCTTTTGCCCGCTTAAGACTTCAAAAAAGGTTCCACTGTTCACAGTAAAACTAGTTCATATGCTACAACCATTGCCACCACCGTTAAGACATTATTCAAGTAGATGACAAAAATATATACTTTTCAGTTTATTTTAGACACTCTGTCTAAGGCAGCCTCCTTAAGCCAGCCCTACATGGATCGAAATTTGGCGGGTTTGGCAGGGACCATCTGAATTTTGATCCATGTATAGGCCCTTTGCTTGTACAACCACCCTTTTGTTTGTAATGTGAGGCTCTATGGTAGTAGTTCTATCATTATATGTAACAGCAAAACTGCATGTGATGACATAGGAGTAGGGATGAGCTTCGAGTTCGAGTCGAACATGAGTTAGACTCGAATATCGTCTGTTCGCTTGTTCGGCGAATTTCGAACATTGTGGGCCGTTTGCGCCAAATTCGAGTGGCACGTCACAGCCCATAATGCATTGCGTCATCACAGTGCATTGCTGGCTGTTGATTGGCCAAGCATGCACTATGACCCGCATGCTTTGGCCAATCACAGCGCCGTCAGCACAGAGAGCCATAATTGGCCAAAGGCAGGGTGCCTTTGGCCAATCATGGCTCAGGGGGACTAAGTACATGCCCCACACTATATAAGGCCACCTGCACGTCGGCCTTGTGTAGTGTGTTGCAGCGGCGGAGAGATAGAGAGAGAGAGAGAGTGTCATTTCATTTCAGTTAGCTAGATTGAGCAGGCAGTTGATTTAGTTAGATCCAGTATTCCAATATATTTAGTATATATATATATATATACATTGCAGGCTTTGTATATATATATATCTACTGTATACAGTTTAGCTAGATCTCACTGCAGAGCGTTCCTGTTGTTCTCTTTCTAATAATACTACAGGCAGGCAGTTGATTCAGGGAGCTGCAGTATATTAAATCAGTGTACTGTACCCTGGGCACATTGTGCAGCTAAACCTCACTGCAGACAATTTCTGTTGTTCTCTTCCTAATAATACTACAGGCAGGCAGTTGATTCAGGTAGCTGCAGTATATTCAGTCAGTGTACTGTATCCTGGGCACAGTGTGCAGCTAAACCTCACTGCAGACAATTCCTGTTGTTCTCTTCCTAATATATATACTACAGGCAGGCAGTTGATTCAGTTAGCTGCAGTATATTCAGTATATACTGTATATATATATATATATATATATATATATATATATATATATATATATATTAGGGATGAGCCGAACACCCCCGGGTTCGGTTCGCACCAGAACCTTCGAACGGACCGAAAGTTTGCGCGAATTTTCGAACCCTATTCGTTATAATGGACGCGAACGTTCGAAATCAAAATTGCTAATTACAACGGCCAATATGCATGTTAATGTCATAAAACAGGTTTGGGGACCCGGGTCCTGCCCCAGGGGACATATATCAATGCAAAAAGAAATTTTAAAAACTAAAGTTTTTTCGGGAGCAGTCATTTTAATGATGCATAAAGTGAAAAAAAAAAAAGTGAAATTTTCCTTTAAATATGGTACCTGGGGGGTGTCTAAAGTATGCCTGTGAAGTGGCATGTGTTTCCCGTGTTTAGAACTGTCCTTGCACAAAATGACATTTGTAAAGGAAAAAAAGAAGCCATTTAAAACCACCTGCGGCTTTAATGTCATGTCTTGTCCTGGCCGCCATATGGCTGAAAATCCTTGAGAAAAATGGCATGGCTACCCCATCACCCCCCCCCCCCCCAGCCCCTTTGGGTCTTGTATGGATACTAAGGGGGACCCCGCACCCAAAATAAAACCCTATACCTACAACCCTATATACTCTGAACAGCAGTATATAGGTGGTGCAAACAAGACATGGACTGTAGGTTTGTTCTTAAGTAGAATCTGAACAGGTACATTATGAAGTGTAGCTACATCCCAAAAAAATCAATTTTTAAGCTTTTTGGAGAACATAGGGAGGGGTTATCACCCCTGTAACATTTGCTGTCTTTGCACATCTGTTCAGAACATGTCACCTCACTTTCCGTCCCAATGACAAATGTTTTTGGAAAAGTGGGGTTTTAATTGAAACAAGGATTGGTGATAAAGCATCAGTAGAGAGGAGATACCCTTTTCCCAAATTAAATCTAACAGGATAGAATTTTCCTTCCTAGGGGTAGATTTCCTCTCACTTCCTGTTTTCTCTTGCCGTTTGCAAGTAGGAGTCGTTTGTAAGTTGGATGTTTGAAAGTAGGGGCCTGCCGTATATACTCTGCAGAAATTTGCCCTATTAGATGTTGGTGTAGCCACAAGACTGGTGGGCACAGGAATGGGCCCTGCTGTGAGTTAATAGATCAAGATTTGTACTTGCATGCACCTGTTGAACCGGGCAGAAAAATTGGGCCTTTGGTGGTGGTGGTGGTGGTGGTGGACGGTGTTGCCACAAGACTGTAAGCCCTCACAGTTACTCTTGGTGGGTGCAGGAATGGGCCCTGCTGTGAGTTATTAGATCAAGATTTGTAATTGCATGCACCTGTTGAACAGGGCAGAAAAATTGGGCCTTTGGTGGTGGTGGTGGTGGTGGACGGTGTTGCCACAAGACTTTAGGCCCTCATAGTTACTCTTGGTGGGTGCAGGAATGGGCCCTGCTGTGAGTTATTAGATCAAGATTTGTAATTGCATGCACCTGTTGAACAGGGCAGAAAAATTGGGCCTTTGGTGGTGGTGGTGGTGGTGGACGGTGTTGCCACAAGACTGTAGGCCCTCATAGTTACTCTTGGTGGGCGCAGGAATGGGCCCTGCTGTGAACTATTAGATCAAGATTTGTAATTACACGCCCCTGTTAAACAGGGGCTGAAAAATTGTGCCTTAGGCATTGGTGCTGGTGCCACAACACTGCAACCCCTCACAGATACTGTACTTGGAGCACAGCAGTCACACCTGTTGCGAAGCATCTTTTTAAAAAATTGTAATTACACGCCCCTGTTATACAGGGGCTGAAAAATTGTGCCTTAGGCACTGGTGCTGGTGCCACAACACTGCAACCCCTCACAGATACTGTACTCTGAGCACAGCAATGAGACCTGTTGCAAAGCATTGCCTAAAAATTTTAATTACACGCCCCAACAGGGGCTGAAAAATTGTGCCTTAGGCACTGGTGCTGGTGCCACAACACTGCAACCCCTCACAGATACTGTACTCTGAGCACAGCAGTCACACCTGTTGCGAAGCATCTTTTTAAAAAATTGTAATTACACGCCCCTGTTATACAGGGGCTGAAAAATTGTGCCTTAGGCACTGGTGTGGTGGCATGGATCATTGAGGAGGAGGAAGAGGATAGTCAGTGAACATAACAGGACAGTCACTCAGCATCAGCATAGGCAGTCTTGAAGGGATGTGACATTATAAATTATTCCGTTATATCCGCTTCAGGTGTCTGGTAGCTGGTGGTGATCCAAGACTGATTCATTTTTATGAAGGTCAGTCGATCAACCGAGTCGGTGGACAGGCGCACCCTATGATCGGTGACAAATCCTCCAGCAGCACTGAATGTGCGTTCGGAAAGAACGCTGGATGCAGGACAGGCCAGTAGCTCAATTGCATACTGTGCAAGCTCTGGCCAGTGATCCATCCTCAGGACCCAGTAAGCCAGAGGATTTTCGGTGGGAAAGGTGTCCAAGTCTGACCTTGCCCCTAGGTATTCCTGCACCATGTATATCAGACGCTGGCGATGGTTGCTGGAACCGATCATACCTTGGGGCTGCGGACTAAAAAATTGTCTGAACGCATCGGTCAGACGTCCACCTTCCCCACCGCTCCTTCTGCTACTGACCGAAGCCTCAGCAACTCGTCGTCCAGGACCAGGAGTTTGTAACCTCCCAGTTTCTGGGAACGCGTTGCACAGACCTTTCTGCAAGGCCTCCCTGAGATGTCTCATCCTCTGCTCCCTCTGCGACGGCAAGATAAGGTCCGCAACCTTACCCTTGTACCGTGGATCAAGGAGAGTGGCCAGCCAGTAATGGTCACTCTCCTTGATCCGAAGAACACGAGGATCCTTCCGCAGGCTTTGCAGGATCAGGGAGGCCATGCAGCGTAGGTTAGCTGAGGCATTCGGTCCGGAGTCTTCTGGGTCACTGAGGATGACATGATCGCCAGCCACCTCCTCCCAGCCACGTACAAGTCCACTGGTTTGTTGGGACTGTACATCATCCCTAAAAGACTGCTGCTGCTGATGCTGAGTGCCAGGCTCCACCTCCATGCTCACACAATCCTCCTCCTCCTCCTCCTCCTCTTCCTGTGTGATGGGTGGGACAGAAGGAACATTGTCTGGATAAAGGGGGCCTTGAGAGACAAGGAAGTCCTCCTCTTCCTGCCTCTGTTCTGCCTCAAGTGCCCTGTCCATTATCCCACGCAGCGTATGCTCCAACAGGTGGACAAGAGGTACAGTGTCACTGATGCATGCACTGTCACTGCTCACCATCCTCGTGGCCTCCTCAAATGGTGAGAGGACAGTGCATGCATCCCTGATCATGCTCCACTGGCGTGGGGAAAAAAAGCCAAGCTCCCCTGACCCTGTCCTGGTGCCGTAGTCGCAAAGGTACTCATTGATGGCCCTCTGCTGCGTGTGCAGTCGCTGCAGCATGGCCAACGTTGAGTTCCACCTGGTGGGCATGTCACATATTAGGCGGTTCTTGGGCAGGTTCAGCTCCTTTTGCAGCTCAGTCAGCCGAGCACTGGCATTATAAGATCGGCGGAAATGCACACAGACTTTCCTGGCCTGCCTCAGGACATCCTGTAAGCCTGGGAACCTGCCCAAGAACCGCTGCACCACCAGGTTGAGGACGTGAGCCATACAGGGCACATGGGTGAGCTGCCCCTGTCGCAGGGCGGAGAGGAGGTTGGTGCCATTATCAGAAATGACCATTCCTGGCTTAAGCTGGCGTGGCGTCAACCACCTCTCGGCCTGCCCCTGCAGAGCTGCCAGAACCTCTGGCCCAGTGTGGCTCCTGTCCCCCAAACACACCAGCGCAAGCACGGCATGGCATCTTTTTGCCTGCGTACTCGCGTAGCCCCTTGTACGCCTACGGAGCACCGCTGGTTCCGAGGACAGAGCACTCGAAGAGGACATGGAGGAAGAAGAAGAGGAGGGGGTGGAGGAGAGAGGTGTGTCACAACCAGTAGTAGCATTTTGGAGGCGTGGTGGCGGAACAACCTCCAACACTACTGCACCTTGTCCTGCATCCCTCCCAGCTGCCAATAGAGTGACCCAATGGGCCGTGAAAGAAAGATAACGTCCCTGTCCATGCCTGCTGGACCATGAGTCAGCGGTAATATGCACCTTACCGCTGACCGCCCTGTCCAGCGAGGCATGGACATTGCCTTCCACATGCCAGTAGAGAGACGGAATCGCCTTCCGTGAGAAAAAGTGGCGTTTGGGAACCTGCCACTGAGGAACCGCACATTGAACAAACTCACGGAAGGGGGCCGAGTCTATCAACTGAAAAGGCAGCAGTTGAAGTGCTAGAAATTTAGCCAAGCTAGCATTCAACCGCTGGGCATGTGGATGGCTGGGAGTATACTTCTTTCGACGGTCCAGCAGCTGGGGCAGGGAAATTTGCCTGCTACAATCGGACGTCGGTGTACTGCAAGTACTTGGTTGTGACACACCTAATTCTACACCTTCAGTCCTCTCAGAGCAGCTTTCAGAGAGGACTGAAGATATAGTGGGGATGGAGATCCCAGCTGATGAGGAGCAAGGAGAGGTCCGCTTTGTTCTTTGGTGTGGGTCTTTTATGTGTGCTTGCCAACGAGCTGCATGGCAGGTCGACATATGTCTGCTCATGCTTGTGGTGCCCAAGCGGCTGATGTTTTGGCCACGCGAGATACGCTTGAGACAAATATTGCAAATAGCAGTGGTGCGATCTGATGCGCTCGTCTCAAAAAAGGCCCACACCAAAGAACTTTTGTGATAACGTGTAGAGGCAGCGCCCTGCACAGGCGGAGCTCTGCGGTGTGGTACAGTTGCTGTGCTGGCCTCTAGCTGGCTTCCAGGGGGCATCCTGCCTCGTTGGACATGTGACGCTGCATCCTCCTCCTCCTCTCTCCCTTCAGGCACCCACGTGGAGTCAGTGACCTCATCATCCCCTCCCTCTTCACCACTAGAGCAAACCTGGCAGTAAGCTGCAGCTGGTGGAACACTACTGCCAGATTGCTGTCCTTCAGCATCCCCTCTCTCTGCGCACACACTACTGACTTCCTCAAGCTGGGTATCATCATCCGAGCCTTCGAATCGTTGGGCATCCTCCTGGAGCATGTACCCAACACTGTGCTCAAACAGTTCGGGGGACTCCTCAGGAGGACATGGTGGGTCTAGGGAAGGGGTGGCTGATGATGCCATTGAGTACGCGTTGGCAGCTGCTCTGCCAGTACCCTGAGCCTGGGTGAGAGAGGATGAGGAGGATGAGGAGGGCTTGGTCATCCATTCTACCAAGCCTTCGGCATGATGCCCCATGTCCCATGGCCACGTGCTGATGACGATGCACGACCACGTCCACGGCCAGCACTGTTGTCTCTAGAAACAGAGCCTGCCTGCCCTGTGTTCTTGCCTCGGCACGCTCTGCCTCTCCTTGGCGGTCTTCCAGCCATTGTAGTCGGTAGTGTATATAGTATAAAAAATAGAACTCCTATGTGTGCTCACAACACACTGTAGGTCCTATGGGTGCTGACACTAACACACTATAGGTACTATGTGTGCTGCTGACAAGAAAATATAGGAGCTCTGTTTGCTGCCACTAACACACTAGAAGTCCTATGGGTGCTGCTGAGAAGAAAATATAGGAGCTCTGTGTGATGCCACTAACACACTAGAAGTCCTATGGGTGCTTCTGAGATGAAAATATAGGAGCTCTGTGTGATACCACTAACACATTAGAAGTCCTATGGGGGCTGCTGAGAAGAAAATATAGGAGCTCTGTTTGCTGCCACTAACACACTAGAAGTCCTATGGGTGCTGCTGAGAAGAAAATATAGGAGCTCTGTGTGATGCCACTAACACACTAGAAGTCCTATGGGTGCTGCTGAGAAGAAAATATAGGAGCTCTGTTTGCTGCCACTAACACACTAGAAGTCCTATGGGTGCTGCTGAGAAGAAAATATAGGAGCTCTGTTTGCTGCCACTAACACACTAGAAGTCCTATGGGTGCTGCTGAGAAGAAAATATAGGAGCTCTGTGTGATGCCACTAACACACTAGAAGTCCTATGGGTGCTGCAGAGAAGAAAATATAGGAGCTCTGTGTGATGCCACTAACACACTAGAAGTCCTATGGGTGCTTCTGAGATGAAAATATAGGAACTCTGTGTGATGCCACTAACACACTAGAAGTCCTATGGGTGCTGCTGAGAAGAAAATATAGGAGCTCTGTTTGCTGCCACTAACACACTAGAAGTCCTATGGGTGCTGCTGATAAGAAAATATAGGAGCTCTGTGTGATGCCACTAACACATTAGAAGTCCTATGGGTGCTGCTGAGAAGAAAATATAGGAGCTCTGTTTGCTGCCACTAACACACTAGAAGTCCTATGGGTGCTGCTGAGAAGAAAATATAGGAGCTCTGTTTGATGCCACTAACACACTAGAAGTCCTATGGGTGCTGCTGAGAAGAAAATATAGGAGCTCTGTTTGCTGCCACTAACACACTAGAAGTCCTATGGGTGCTGCTGAGAAGAAAATATAGGAGCTCTGTTTGCTGCCACTAACACACTAGAAGTCCTATGGGTGCTGCTGAGAAGAAAATATAGGAGCTCTGTGTGATGCCACTAACACACTAGAAGTCCTATGGGTGCTGCTGAGAAGAAAATATAGGAGCTCTGTGTGATGCCACTAACACACTAGAAGTCCTATGGGTGCTTCTGAGAAGAAAATATAGGAGCTCTGTGTGATGCCACTAACACACTAGAAGTCCTATGGGTGCTTCTGAGATGAAAATATAGGAACTCTGTGTGATGCCACTAACACACTAGAAGTCCTATGGGTGCTGCTGAGAAGAAAATATAGGAGCTCTGTTTGCTGCCACTAACACACTAGAAGTCCTATGGGTGCTGCTGAGAAGAAAATATAGGAGCTCTGTGTGATGCCACTAACACACTAGAAGTCCTATGGGTGTTGCTGAGAAGAAAATATAGGAGCTCTGTGTGATGCCACTAACACACTAGAAGTCCTATGGGTGCTGCTGAGAAGAAAATATAGGAGCTCTGTGTGATGCCACTAACACACTAGAAGTCCTATGGGTGCTTCTGAGAAGAAAATATAGGAGCTCTGTGTGATGCCACTAACACACTAGAAGTCCTATGGGTGCTTCTGAGATGAAAATATAGGAACTCTGTGTGATGCCACTAACACATTAGAAGTCCTATGGGTGCTGCTAAGAAGAAAATATAGGAGCTCTGTTTGCTGCCACTAACACACTAGAAGTCCTATGGGTGCTTCTGAGAAGAAAATATAGGAGCTCTGTGTGATGCCACTAACACACTAGAAGTCCTATGGGTGCTTCTGAGAAGAAAATATAGGAGCTCTGTGTGATGCCACTAACACACTAGAAGTCCTATGGGTGCTTCTGAGATGAAAATATAGGAACTCTGTGTGATGCCACTAACACATTAGAAGTCCTATGGGTGCTGCTGAGAAGAAAATATAGGAGCTCTGTTTGCTGCCACTAACACACTAGAAGTCCTATGGGTGCTGCTGAGAAGAAAATATAGGAGCTCTGTGTGATGCCACTAACACACTAGAAGTCCTATGGGTGCTGCTGAGAAGAAAATATAGGAGCTCTGTTTGCTGCCACTAACACACTAGAAGTCCTATGGGTGCTGCTGAGAAGAAAATATAGGAGCTCTGTTTGCTGCCACTAACACACTAGAAGTCCTATGGGTGCTGCTGAGAAGAAAATATAGGAGCTCTGTGTGATGCCACTAACACACTAGAAGTCCTATGGGTGCTGCTGAGAAGAAAATATAGGAGCTCTGTGTGATGCCACTAACACACTAGAAGTCCTATGGGTGCTTCTGAGATGAAAATATAGGAGCTCTGTGTGATGCCACTAACACACTAGAAGTCCTATGGGTGCTGCTGAGAAGAAAATATAGGAGCTCTGTGTGATGCCACTAACACACTAGAAGTCCTATGGGTGCTTCTGAGATGAAAATATAGGAACTCTGTGTGATGCCACTAACACACTAGAAGTCCTATGGGTGCTGCTGAGAAGAAAATATAGGAGCTCTGTTTGCTGCCACTAACACACTAGAAGTCCTATGGGTGCTTCTGAGAAGAAAATATAGGAGCTCTGTGTGATGCCACTAACACACTAGAAGTCCTATGGGTGCTTCTGAGATGAAAATATAGGAACTCTGTGTGATGCCACTAACACATTAGAAGTCCTATGGGTGCTGCTAAGAAGAAAATATAGGAGCTCTGTTTGCTGCCACTAACACACTAGAAGTCCTATGGGTGCTTCTGAGAAGAAAATATAGGAGCTCTGTGTGATGCCACTAACACACTAGAAGTCCTATGGGTGCTGCTGAGAAGAAAATATAGGAGCTCTGTTTGCTGCCACTAACACACTAGAAGTCCTATGGGTGCTGCTGAGAAGAAAATATAGGAGCTCTGTGTGATGCCACTAACACACTAGAAGTCCTATGGGTGCTTCTGAGATGAAAATATAGGAACTCTGTGTGATGCCACTAACACATTAGAAGTCCTATGGGTGCTGCTAAGAAGAAAATATAGGAGCTCTGTTTGCTGCCACTAACACACTAGAAGTCCTATGGGTGCTGCTGAGAAGAAAATATAGGAGCTCTGTGTGATGCCACTAACACACTAGAAGTCCTATGGGTGCTTCTGAGATGAAAATATAGGAGCTCTGTGTGATGCCACTAACACACTAGAAGTCCTATGGGTGCTGCTGAGAAGAAAATATAGGAGCTCTGTGTGATGCCACTAACACACTAGAAGTCCTATGGGTGCTTCTGAGATGAAAATATAGGAACTCTGTGTGATGCCACTAACACATTAGAAGTCCTATGGGTGCTGCTGAGAAGAAAATATAGGAGCTCTGTTTGCTGCCACTAACACACTAGAAGTCCTATGGGTGCTGCAGAGAAGAAAATATAGGAGCTCTGTGTGATGCCACTAACACACTAGAAGTCCTATGGGTGCTTCTGAGATGAAAATATAGGAGCTCTGTGTGATGCCACTAACACACTAGAATTCCTATGGGTGCTGCTGAGAAGAAAATATAGGAGCTCTGTGTGATGCCACTAACACACTAGAAGTCCTATGGGTGCTTCTGAGATGAAAATATAGGAACTCTGTGTGATGCCACTAACACACTAGAAGTCCTATGGGTGCTGCTGAGAAGAAAATATAGGAGCTCTGTTTGCTGCCACTAACACACTAGAAGTCCTATGGGTGCTGCTGAGAAGAAAATATAGGAGCTCTGTGTGATGCCACTAACACACTAGAAGTCCTATGGGTGCTGCTGAGAAGAAAATATAGGAGCTCTGTGTGATGCCACTAGCACACTAGAAGTCCTATGGGTGCTGCTGAGAAGAAAATATAGGAGCTCTGTGTGATGCCACTAACACACTAGAAGTCCTATGGGTGCTTCTGAGAAGAAAATATAGGAGCTCTGTGTGATGCCACTAACACACTAGAAGTCCTATGGGTGTTGCTGAGAAGAAAATATAGGAGCTCTGTGTGATGCCACTAACACACTAGAAGTCCTATGGGTGCTTCTGAGAAGAAAATATAGGAGCTCTGTGTGATGCCACTAACACACTAGAAGTCCTATGGGTGCTTCTGAGATGAAAATATAGGAACTCTGTGTGATGCCACTAACACATTAGAAGTCCTATGGGTGCTGCTAAGAAGAAAATATAGGAGCTCTGTTTGCTGCCACTAACACACTAGAAGTCCTATGGGTGCTTCTGAGAAGAAAATATAGGAGCTCTGTGTGATGCCACTAACACACTAGAAGTCCTATGGGTGCTTCTGAGAAGAAAATATAGGAGCTCTGTGTGATGCCACTAACACACTAGAAGTCCTATGGGTGCTTCTGAGATGAAAATATAGGAACTCTGTGTGATGCCACTAACACATTAGAAGTCCTATGGGTGCTGCTGAGAAGAAAATATAGGAGCTCTGTTTGCTGCCACTAACACACTAGAAGTCCTATGGGTGCTGCTGAGAAGAAAATATAGGAGCTCTGTGTGATGCCACTAACATACTAGAAGTCCTATGGGTGCTGCTGAGAAGAAAATATAGGAGCTCTGTTTGCTGCCACTAACACACTAGAAGTCCTATGGGTGCTGCTGAGAAGAAAATATAGGAGCTCTGTGTGATGCCACTAACACACTAGAAGTCCTATGGGTGCTGCTGAGAAGAAAATATAGGAGCTCTGTGTGATGCCACTAACACACTAGAAGTCCTATGGGTGCTTCTGAGATGAAAATATAGGAACTCTGTGTGATGCCACTAACACACTAGAAGTCCTATGGGTGCTGCTGAGAAGAAAATATAGGAGCTCTGTTTGCTGCCACTAACACACTAGAAGTCCTATGGGTGCTGCTGAGAAGAAAATATAGGAGCTCTGTGTGATGCCACTAACACACTAGAAGTCCTATGGGTGCTGCTGAGAAGAAAATATAGGAGCTCTGTGTGATGCCACTAACACACTAGAAGTCCTATGGGTGCTGCTGAGAAGAAAATATAGGAGCTCTGTGTGATGCCACTAACACACTAGAAGTCCTATGGGTGCTTCTGAGAAGAAAATATAGGAGCTCTGTGTGATGCCACTAACACACTAGAAGTCCTATGGGTGCTTCTGAGATGAAAATATAGGAACTCTGTGTGATGCCACTAACACATTAGAAGTCCTATGGGTGCTGCTAAGAAGAAAATATAGGAGCTCTGTTTGCTGCCACTAACACACTAGAAGTCCTATGGGTGCTTCTGAGAAGAAAATATAGGAGCTCTGTGTGATGCCACTAACACACTAGAAGTCCTATGGGTGCTTCTGAGAAGAAAATATAGGAGCTCTGTGTGATGCCACTAACACACTAGAAGTCCTATGGGTGCTTCTGAGATGAAAATATAGGAACTCTGTGTGATGCCACTAACACATTAGAAGTCCTATGGGTGCTGCTGAGAAGAAAATATAGGAGCTCTGTTTGCTGCCACTAACACACTAGAAGTCCTATGGGTGCTGCTGAGAAGAAAATATAGGAGCTCTGTGTGATGCCACTAACACACTAGAAGTCCTATGGGTGCTGCTGAGAAGAAAATATAGGAGCTCTGTTTGCTGCCACTAACACACTAGAAGTCCTATGGGTGCTGCTGAGAAGAAAATATAGGAGCTCTGTTTGCTGCCACTAACACACTAGAAGTCCTATGGGTGCTGCTGAGAAGAAAATATAGGAGCTCGTGTGATGCCACTAACACACTAGAAGTCCTATGGGTGCTGCTGAGAAGAAAATATAGGAGCTCTGTGTGATGCCACTAACACACTAGAAGTCCTATGGGTGCTTCTGAGATGAAAATATAGGAGCTCTGTGTGATGCCACTAACACACTAGAAGTCCTATGGGTGCTGCTGAGAAGAAAATATAGGAGCTCTGTGTGATGCCACTAACACACTAGAAGTCCTATGGGTGCTTCTGAGATGAAAATATAGGAACTCTGTGTGATGCCACTAACACACTAGAAGTCCTATGGGTGCTGCTGAGAAGAAAATATAGGAGCTCTGTTTGCTGCCACTAACACACTAGAAGTCCTATGGGTGCTTCTGAGAAGAAAATATAGGAGCTCTGTGTGATGCCACTAACACACTAGAAGTCCTATGGGTGCTTCTGAGATGAAAATATAGGAACTCTGTGTGATGCCACTAACACACTAGAAGTCCTATGGGTGCTGCTGAGAAGAAAATATAGGAGCTCTGTTTGCTGCCACTAACACACTAGAAGTCCTATGGGTGCTGCTGAGAAGAAAATATAGGAGCTCTGTGTGATGCCACTAACACACTAGAAGTCCTATGGGTGTTGCTGAGAAGAAAATATAGGAGCTCTGTGTGATGCCACTAACACACTAGAAGTCCTATGGGTGCTTCTGAGATGAAAATATAGGAACTCTGTGTGATGCCACTAACACACTAGAAGTCCTATGGGTGCTGCTGAGAAGAAAAAATAGGAGCTCTGTTTGCTGCCACTAACACACTAGAAGTCCTATGGGTGCTGCTGAGAAGAAAATATAGGAGCTCTGTGTGATGCCACTAACACACTAGAAGTCCTATGGGTGCTGCTGAGAAGAAAATATAGGAGCTCTGTTTGCTGCCACTAACACACTAGAAGTCCTATGGGTGCTGCTGAGAAGAAAATATAGGAACTCTGTGTGATGCCACTAACACACTAGAAGTCCTATGGGTGCTGCTGAGAAGAAAATATAGGAGCTCTGTTTGCTGCCACTAACACACTAGAAGTCCTATGGGTGCTTCTGAGAAGAAAATATAGGAGCTCTGTGTGATGCCACTAACACACTAGAAGTCCTATGGGTGCTTCTGAGATGAAAATATAGGAACTCTGTGTGATGCCACTAACACACTAGAAGTCCTATGGGTGCTGCTGAGAAGAAAATATAGGAGCTCTGTTTGCTGCCACTAACACACTAGAAGTCCTATGGGTGCTGCTGAGAAGAAAATATAGGAGCTCTGTGTGATGCCACTAACACACTAGAAGTCCTATGGGTGCTTCTGAGATGAAAATATAGGAGCTCTGTGTGATGCCACTAACACACTAGAAGTCCTATGGGTGCTGCTGAGAAGAAAATATAGGAGCTCTGTGTGATGCCACTAACACACTAGAAGTCCTATGGGTGCTTCTGAGATGAAAATATAGGAACTCTGTGTGATGCCACTAACACACTAGAAGTCCTATGGGTGCTGCTGAGAAGAAAATATAGGAGCTCTGTTTGCTGCCACTAACACACTAGAAGTCCTATGGGTGCTGCTGAGAAGAAAATATAGGAGCTCTGTGTGATGCCACTAACACACTAGAAGTCCTATGGGTGCTGCTGAGAAGAAAATATAGGAGCTCTGTTTGCTGCCACTAACACACTAGAAGTCCTATGGGTGCTTCTGAGAAGAAAATATAGGAGCTCTGTGTGATGCCACTAACACACTAGAAGTCCTATGGGTGCTTCTGAGATGAAAATATAGGAACTCTGTGTGATGCCACTAACACATTAGAAGTCCTATGGGTGCTGCTAAGAAGAAAATATAGGAGCTCTGTTTGCTGCCACTAACACACTAGAAGTCCTATGGGTGCTTCTGAGAAGAAAATATAGGAGCTCTGTGTGATGCCACTAACACACTAGAAGTCCTATGGGTGCTTCTGAGAAGAAAATATAGGAGCTCTGTGTGATGCCACTAACACACTAGAAGTCCTATGGGTGCTTCTGAGATGAAAATATAGGAACTCTGTGTGATGCCACTAACACATTAGAAGTCCTATGGGTGCTGCTGAGAAGAAAATATAGGAGCTCTGTTTGCTGCCACTAACACACTAGAAGTCCTATGGGTGCTGCTGAGAAGAAAATATAGGAGCTCTGTGTGATGCCACTAACACACTAGAAGTCCTATGGGTGCTGCTGAGAAGAAAATATAGGAGCTCTGTTTGCTGCCACTAACACACTAGAAGTCCTATGGGTGCTGCTGAGAAGAAAATATAGGAGCTCTGTTTGCTGCCACTAACACACTAGAAGTCCTATGGGTGCTGCTGAGAAGAAAATATAGGAGCTCTGTGTGATGCCACTAACACACTAGAAGTCCTATGGGTGCTGCTGAGAAGAAAATATAGGAGCTCTGTGTGATGCCACTAACACACTAGAAGTCCTATGGGTGCTTCTGAGATGAAAATATAGGAGCTCTGTGTGATGCCACTAACACACTAGAAGTCCTATGGGTGCTGCTGAGAAGAAAATATAGGAGCTCTGTGTGATGCCACTAACACACTAGAAGTCCTATGGGTGCTTCTGAGATGAAAATATAGGAACTCTGTGTGATGCCACTAACACACTAGAAGTCCTATGGGTGCTGCTGAGAAGAAAATATAGGAGCTCTGTTTGCTGCCACTAACACACTAGAAGTCCTATGGGTGCTTCTGAGAAGAAAATATAGGAGCTCTGTGTGATGCCACTAACACACTAGAAGTCCTATGGGTGCTTCTGAGATGAAAATATAGGAACTCTGTGTGATGCCACTAACACACTAGAAGTCCTATGGGTGCTGCTGAGAAGAAAATATAGGAGCTCTGTTTGCTGCCACTAACACACTAGAAGTCCTATGGGTGCTGCTGAGAAGAAAATATAGGAGCTCTGTGTGATGCCACTAACACACTAGAAGTCCTATGGGTGTTGCTGAGAAGAAAATATAGGAGCTCTGTGTGATGCCACTAACACACTAGAAGTCCTATGGGTGCTTCTGAGATGAAAATATAGGAACTCTGTGTGATGCCACTAACACACTAGAAGTCCTATGGGTGCTGCTGAGAAGAAAAAATAGGAGCTCTGTTTGCTGCCACTAACACACTAGAAGTCCTATGGGTGCTGCTGAGAAGAAAATATAGGAGCTCTGTGTGATGCCACTAACACACTAGAAGTCCTATGGGTGCTGCTGAGAAGAAAATATAGGAGCTCTGTTTGCTGCCACTAACACACTAGAAGTCCTATGGGTGCTGCTGAGAAGAAAATATAGGAACTCTGTGTGATGCCACTAACACACTAGAAGTCCTATGGGTGCTGCTGAGAAGAAAACATAGGAGCTCTGTTTGCTGCCACTAACACACTAGAAGTCCTATGGGTGCTTCTGAGAAGAAAATATAGGAGCTCTGTGTGATGCCACTAACACACTAGAAGTCCTATGGGTGCTTCTGAGATGAAAATATAGGAACTCTGTGTGATGCCACTAACACACTAGAAGTCCTATGGGTGCTGCTGAGAAGAAAATATAGGAGCTCTGTTTGCTGCCACTAACACACTAGAAGTCCTATGGGTGCTGCTGAGAAGAAAATATAGGAGCTCTGTGTGATGCCACTAACACACTAGAAGTCCTATGGGTGTTGCTGAGAAGAAAATATAGGAGCTCTGTGTGATGCCACTAACACACTAGAAGTCCTATGGGTGCTGCTGAGAAGAAAATATAGGAGCTCTGTGTGATGCCACTAACACACTAGAAGTCCTATGGGTGCTTCTGAGAAGAAAATATAGGAGCTCTGTGTGATGCCACTAACACACTAGAAGTCCTATGGGTGCTTCTGAGATGAAAATATAGGAACTCTGTGTGATGCCACTAACACATTAGAAGTCCTATGGGTGCTGCTAAGAAGAAAATATAGGAGCTCTGTTTGCTGCCACTAACACACTAGAAGTCCTATGGGTGCTTCTGAGAAGAAAATATAGGAGCTCTGTGTGATGCCACTAACACACTAGAAGTCCTATGGGTGCTTCTGAGAAGAAAATATAGGAGCTCTGTGTGATGCCACTAACACACTAGAAGTCCTATGGGTGCTTCTGAGATGAAAATATAGGAACTCTGTGTGATGCCACTAACACATTAGAAGTCCTATGGGTGCTGCTGAGAAGAAAATATAGGAGCTCTGTTTGCTGCCACTAACACTCTAGAAGTCCTATGGGTGCTGCTGAGAAGAAGATATAGGAGCTCTGTGTGATGCCACTAACACACTAGAAGTCCTATGGGTGCTGCTGAGAAGAAAATATAGGAGCTCTGTTTGCTGCCACTAACACACTAGAAGTCCTATGGGTGCTGCTGAGAAGAAAATATAGGAGCTCTGTTTGCTGCCACTAACACACTAGAAGTCCTATGGGTGCTGCTGAGAAGAAAATATAGGAGCTCTGTGTGATGCCACTAACACACTAGAAGTCCTATGGGTGCTGCTGAGAAGAAAATATAGGAGCTCTGTGTGATGCCACTAACACACTAGAAGTCCTATGGGTGCTTCTGAGATGAAAATATAGGAGCTCTGTGTGATGCCACTAACACACTAGAAGTCCTATGGGTGCTGCTGAGAAGAAAATATAGGAGCTCTGTTTGCTGCCACTAACACACTAGAAGTCCTATGGGTGCTGCTGAGAAGAAAATATAGGAGCTCTGTGTGATGCCACTAACACACTAGAAGTCCTATGGGTGCTTCTGAGATGAAAATATAGGAGCTCTGTGTGATGCCACTAACACACTAGAAGTCCTATGGGTGCTGCTGAGAAGAAAATATAGGAGCTCTGTGTGATGCCACTAACACACTAGAAGTCCTATGGGTGCTTCTGAGATGAAAATATAGGAGCTCTGTGTGATGCCACTAACACACTAGAAGTCCTATGGGTGCTGCTGAGAAGAAAATATAGGAGCTCTGTTTGCTGCCACTAACACACTAGAAGTCCTATGGGTGCTGCTGAGAAGAAAATATAGGAGCTCTGTGTGATGCCACTAACACACTAGAAGTCCTATGGGTGCTGCTGAGAAGAAAATATAGGAGCTCTGTGTGATGCCACTAACACACTAGAAGTCCTATGGGTGCTTCTGAGAAGAAAATATAGGAGCTCTGTGTGATGCCACTAACACACTAGAAGTCCTATGGGTGCTGCTGAGAAGAAAATATAGGAGCTCTGTGTGATGCCACTAACACACTAGAAGTCCTATGGGTGCTTCTGAGAAGAAAATATAGGAGCTCTGTGTGATGCCACTAACACACTAGAAGTCCTATGGGTGCTTCTGAGATGAAAATATAGGAACTCTGTGTGATGCCACTAACACATTAGAAGTCCTATGGGTGCTGCTAAGAAGAAAATATAGGAGCTCTGTTTGCTGCCACTAACACACTAGAAGTCCTATGGGTGCTTCTGAGAAGAAAATATAGGAGCTCTGTGTGATGCCACTAACACACTAGAAGTCCTATGGGTGCTTCTGAGAAGAAAATATAGGAGCTCTGTGTGATGCCACTAACACACTAGAAGTCCTATGGGTGCTTCTGAGATGAAAATATAGGAACTCTGTGTGATGCCACTAACACATTAGAAGTCCTATGGGTGCTGCTGAGAAGAAAATATAGGAGCTCTGTTTGCTGCCACTAACACACTAGAAGTCCTATGGGTGCTGCTGAGAAGAAAATATAGGAGCTCTGTGTGATGCCACTAACACACTAGAAGTCCTATGGGTGCTGCTGAGAAGAAAATATAGGAGCTCTGTTTGCTGCCACTAACACACTAGAAGTCCTATGGGTGCTGCTGAGAAGAAAATATAGGAGCTCTGTTTGCTGCCACTAACACACTAGAAGTCCTATGGGTGCTGCTGAGAAGAAAATATAGGAGCTCTGTGTGATGCCACTAACACACTAGAAGTCCTATGGGTGCTGCTGAGAAGAAAATATAGGAGCTCTGTGTGATGCCACTAACACACTAGAAGTCCTATGGGTGCTTCTGAGATGAAAATATAGGAGCTCTGTGTGATGCCACTAACACACTAGAAGTCCTATGGGTGCTGCTGAGAAGAAAATATAGGAGCTCTGTGTGATGCCACTAACACACTAGAAGTCCTATGGGTGCTTCTGAGATGAAAATATAGGAACTCTGTGTGATGCCACTAACACACTAGAAGTCCTATGGGTGCTGCTGAGAAGAAAATATAGGAGCTCTGTTTGCTGCCACTAACACACTAGAAGTCCTATGGGTGCTGCTGAGAAGAAAATATAGGAGCTCTGTGTGATGCCACTAACACACTAGAAGTCCTATGGGTGCTGCTGAGAAGAAAATATAGGAGCTCTGTGTGATGCCACTAACACACTAGAAGTCCTATGGGTGCTGCTGAGAAGAAAATATAGGAGCTCTGTGTGATGCCACTAACACACTAGAAGTCCTATGGGTGCTTCTGAGAAGAAAATATAGGAGCTCTGTGTGATGCCACTAACACACTAGAAGTCCTATGGGTGCTTCTGAGATGAAAATATAGGAACTCTGTGTGATGCCACTAACACATTAGAAGTCCTATGGGTGCTGCTAAGAAGAAAATATAGGAGCTCTGTTTGCTGCCACTAACACACTAGAAGTCCTATGGGTGCTTCTGAGAAGAAAATATAGGAGCTCTGTGTGATGCCACTAACACACTAGAAGTCCTATGGGTGCTTCTGAGAAGAAAATATAGGAGCTCTGTGTGATGCCACTAACACACTAGAAGTCCTATGGGTGCTTCTGAGATGAAAATATAGGAACTCTGTGTGATGCCACTAACACATTAGAAGTCCTATGGGTGCTGCTGAGAAGAAAATATAGGAGCTCTGTTTGCTGCCACTAACACACTAGAAGTCCTATGGGTGCTGCTGAGAAGAAAATATAGGAGCTCTGTGTGATGCCACTAACACATTAGAAGTCCTATGGGTGCTGCTGAGAAGAAAATATAGGAGCTCTGTTTGCTGCCACTAACACACTAGAAGTCCTATGGGTGCTGCTGAGAAGAAAATATAGGAGCTCTGTGTGATGCCACTAACACACTAGAAGTCCTATGGGTGCTGCTGAGAAGAAAATATAGGAGCTCTGTTTGCTGCCACTAACACACTAGAAGTCCTATGGGTGCTGCTGAGAAGAAAATATAGGAGCTCTGTTTGCTGCCACTAACACACTAGAAGTCCTATGGGTGCTGCTGAGAAGAAAATATAGGAGCTCTGTGTGATGCCACTAACACACTAGAAGTCCTATGGGTGCTGCTGAGAAGAAAATATAGGAGCTCTGTGTGATGCCACTAACACACTAGAAGTCCTATGGGTGCTTCTGAGATGAAAATATAGGAGCTCTGTGTGATGCCACTAACACACTAGAAGTCCTATGGGTGCTGCTGAGAAGAAAATATAGGAGCTCTGTGTGATGCCACTAACACACTAGAAGTCCTATGGGTGCTTCTGAGATGAAAATATAGGAACTCTGTGTGATGCCACTAACACACTAGAAGTCCTATGGGTGCTGCTGAGAAGAAAATATAGGAGCTCTGTTTGCTGCCACTAACACACTAGAAGTCCTATGGGTGCTTCTGAGAAGAAAATATAGGAGCTCTGTGTGATGCCACTAACACACTAGAAGTCCTATGGGTGCTTCTGAGATGAAAATATAGGAACTCTGTGTGATGCCACTAACACATTAGAAGTCCTATGGGTGCTGCTAAGAAGAAAATATAGGAGCTCTGTTTGCTGCCACTAACACACTAGAAGTCCTATGGGTGCTTCTGAGAAGAAAATATAGGAGCTCTGTGTGATGCCACTAACACACTAGAAGTCCTATGGGTGCTGCTGAGAAGAAAATATAGGAGCTCTGTTTGCTGCCACTAACACACTAGAAGTCCTATGGGTGCTGCTGAGAAGAAAATATAGGAGCTCTGTGTGATGCCACTAACACACTAGAAGTCCTATGGGTGCTTCTGAGATGAAAATATAGGAACTCTGTGTGATGCCACTAACACATTAGAAGTCCTATGGGTGCTGCTAAGAAGAAAATATAGGAGCTCTGTTTGCTGCCACTAACACACTAGAAGTCCTATGGGTGCTGCTGAGAAGAAAATATAGGAGCTCTGTGTGATGCCACTAACACACTAGAAGTCCTATGGGTGCTTCTGAGATGAAAATATAGGAGCTCTGTGTGATGCCACTAACACACTAGAAGTCCTATGGGTGCTGCTGAGAAGAAAATATAGGAGCTCTGTGTGATGCCACTAACACACTAGAAGTCCTATGGGTGCTTCTGAGATGAAAATATAGGAACTCTGTGTGATGCCACTAACACATTAGAAGTCCTATGGGTGCTGCTGAGAAGAAAATATAGGAGCTCTGTTTGCTGCCACTAACACACTAGAAGTCCTATGGGTGCTGCTGAGAAGAAAATATAGGAGCTCTGTGTGATGCCACTAACACACTAGAAGTCCTATGGGTGCTTCTGAGATGAAAATATAGGAGCTCTGTGTGATGCCACTAACACACTAGAAGTCCTATGGGTGCTGCTGAGAAGAAAATATAGGAGCTCTGTGTGATGCCACTAACACACTAGAAGTCCTATGGGTGCTTCTGAGATGAAAATATAGGAACTCTGTGTGATGCCACTAACACACTAGAAGTCCTATGGGTGCTGCTGAGAAGAAAATATAGGAGCTCTGTTTGCTGCCACTAACACACTAGAAGTCCTATGGGTGCTGCTGAGAAGAAAATATAGGAGCTCTGTGTGATGCCACTAACACACTAGAAGTCCTATGGGTGCTGCTGAGAAGAAAATATAGGAGCTCTGTGTGATGCCACTAACACACTAGAAGTCCTATGGGTGCTGCTGAGAAGAAAATATAGGAGCTCTGTGTGATGCCACTAACACACTAGAAGTCCTATGGGTGCTTCTGAGAAGAAAATATAGGAGCTCTGTGTGATGCCACTAACACACTAGAAGTCCTATGGGTGCTGCTGAGAAGAAAATATAGGAGCTCTGTGTGATGCCACTAACACACTAGAAGTCCTATGGGTGCTTCTGAGAAGAAAATATAGGAGCTCTGTGTGATGCCACTAACACACTAGAAGTCCTATGGGTGCTTCTGAGATGAAAATATAGGAACTCTGTGTGATGCCACTAACACATTAGAAGTCCTATGGGTGCTGCTAAGAAGAAAATATAGGAGCTCTGTTTGCTGCCACTAACACACTAGAAGTCCTATGGGTGCTTCTGAGAAGAAAATATAGGAGCTCTGTGTGATGCCACTAACACACTAGAAGTCCTATGGGTGCTTCTGAGAAGAAAATATAGGAGCTCTGTGTGATGCCACTAACACACTAGAAGTCCTATGGGTGCTTCTGAGATGAAAATATAGGAACTCTGTGTGATGCCACTAACACATTAGAAGTCCTATGGGTGCTGCTGAGAAGAAAATATAGGAGCTCTGTTTGCTGCCACTAACACACTAGAAGTCCTATGGGTGCTGCTGAGAAGAAAATATAGGAGCTCTGTGTGATGCCACTAACACACTAGAAGTCCTATGGGTGCTGCTGAGAAGAAAATATAGGAGCTCTGTTTGCTGCCACTAACACACTAGAAGTCCTATGGGTGCTGCTGAGAAGAAAATATAGGAGCTCTGTTTGCTGCCACTAACACACTAGAAGTCCTATGGGTGCTGCTGAGAAGAAAATATAGGAGCTCTGTGTGATGCCACTAACACACTAGAAGTCCTATGGGTGCTGCTGAGAAGAAAATATAGGAGCTCTGTGTGATGCCACTAACACACTAGAAGTCCTATGGGTGCTTCTGAGATGAAAATATAGGAGCTCTGTGTGATGCCACTAACACACTAGAAGTCCTATGGGTGCTGCTGAGAAGAAAATATAGGAGCTCTGTGTGATGCCACTAACACACTAGAAGTCCTATGGGTGCTTCTGAGATGAAAATATAGGAACTCTGTGTGATGCCACTAACACACTAGAAGTCCTATGGGTGCTGCTGAGAAGAAAATATAGGAGCTCTGTTTGCTGCCACTAACACACTAGAAGTCCTATGGGTGCTGCTGAGAAGAAAATATAGGAGCTCTGTGTGATGCCACTAACACACTAGAAGTCCTATGGGTGCTGCTGAGAAGAAAATATAGGAGCTCTGTGTGATGCCACTAACACACTAGAAGTCCTATGGGTGCTGCTGAGAAGAAAATATAGGAGCTCTGTGTGATGCCACTAACACACTAGAAGTCCTATGGGTGCTTCTGAGAAGAAAATATAGGAGCTCTGTGTGATGCCACTAACACACTAGAAGTCCTATGGGTGCTTCTGAGATGAAAATATAGGAACTCTGTGTGATGCCACTAACACATTAGAAGTCCTATGGGTGCTGCTAAGAAGAAAATATAGGAGCTCTGTTTGCTGCCACTAACACACTAGAAGTCCTATGGGTGCTTCTGAGAAGAAAATATAGGAGCTCTGTGTGATGCCACTAACACACTAGAAGTCCTATGGGTGCTTCTGAGAAGAAAATATAGGAGCTCTGTGTGATGCCACTAACACACTAGAAGTCCTATGGGTGCTTCTGAGATGAAAATATAGGAACTCTGTGTGATGCCACTAACACATTAGAAGTCCTATGGGTGCTGCTGAGAAGAAAATATAGGAGCTCTGTTTGCTGCCACTAACACACTAGAAGTCCTATGGGTGCTGCTGAGAAGAAAATATAGGAGCTCTGTGTGATGCCACTAACACACTAGAAGTCCTATGGGTGCTGCTGAGAAGAAAATATAGGAGCTCTGTTTGCTGCCACTAACACACTAGAAGTCCTATGGGTGCTGCTGAGAAGAAAATATAGGAGCTCTGTTTGCTGCCACTAACACACTAGAAGTCCTATGGGTGCTGCTGAGAAGAAAATATAGGAGCTCTGTGTGATGCCACTAACACACTAGAAGTCCTATGGGTGCTGCTGAGAAGAAAATATAGGAGCTCTGTGTGATGCCACTAACACACTAGAAGTCCTATGGGTGCTTCTGAGATGAAAATATAGGAACTCTGTGTGATGCCACTAACACATTAGAAGTCCTATGGGTGCTGCTAAGAAGAAAATATAGGAGCTCTGTTTGCTGCCACTAACACACTAGAAGTCCTATGGGTGCTTCTGAGAAGAAAATATAGGAGCTCTGTGTGATGCCACTAACACACTAGAAGTCCTATGGGTGCTGCTGAGAAGAAAATATAGGAGCTCTGTTTGCTGCCACTAACACACTAGAAGTCCTATGGGTGCTGCTGAGAAGAAAATATAGGAGCTCTGTGTGATGCCACTAACACACTAGAAGTCCTATGGGTGCTTCTGAGATGAAAATATAGGAACTCTGTGTGATGCCACTAACACATTAGAAGTCCTATGGGTGCTGCTAAGAAGAAAATATAGGAGCTCTGTTTGCTGCCACTAACACACTAGAAGTCCTATGGGTGCTGCTGAGAAGAAAATATAGGAGCTCTGTTTGCTGCCACTAACACACTAGAAGTCCTATGGGTGCTGCTGAGAAGAAAATATAGGAGCTCTGTGTGATGCCACTAACACACTAGAAGTCCTATGGGTGCTTCTGAGATGAAAATATAGGAACTCTGTGTGATGCCACTAACACATTAGAAGTCCTATGGGTGCTGCTAAGAAGAAAATATAGGAGCTCTGTTTGCTGCCACTAACACACTAGAAGTCCTATGGGTGCTGCTGAGAAGAAAATATAGGAGCTCTGTGTGATGCCACTAACACACTAGAAGTCCTATGGGTGCTTCTGAGATGAAAATATAGGAGCTCTGTGTGATGCCACTAACACACTAGAAGTCCTATGGGTGCTGCTGAGAAGAAAATATAGGAGCTCTGTGTGATGCCACTAACACACTAGAAGTCCTATGGGTGCTTCTGAGATGAAAATATAGGAACTCTGTGTGATGCCACTAACACATTAGAAGTCCTATGGGTGCTGCTGAGAAGAAAATATAGGAGCTCTGTTTGCTGCCACTAACACACTAGAAGTCCTATGGGTGCTGCTGAGAAGAAAATATAGGAGCTCTGTGTGATGCCACTAACACACTAGAAGTCCTATGGGTGCTTCTGAGATGAAAATATAGGAGCTCTGTGTGATGCCACTAACACACTAGAAGTCCTATGGGTGCTGCTGAGAAGAAAATATAGGAGCTCTGTGTGATGCCACTAACACACTAGAAGTCCTATGGGTGCTTCTGAGATGAAAATATAGGAACTCTGTGTGATGCCACTAACACACTAGAAGTCCTATGGGTGCTGCTGAGAAGAAAATATAGGAGCTCTGTTTGCTGCCACTAACACACTAGAAGTCCTATGGGTGCTGCTGAGAAGAAAATATAGGAGCTCTGTGTGATGCCACTAACACACAAGAAGTCCTATGGGTGCTGCTGAGAAGAAAATATAGGAGCTCTGTGTGATGCCACTAACACACTAGAAGTCCTATGGGTGCTGCTGAGAAGAAAATATAGGAGCTCTGTGTGATGCCACTAACACACTAGAAGTCCTATGGGTGCTTCTGAGAAGAAAATATAGGAGCTCTGTGTGATGCCACTAACACACTAGAAGTCCTATGGGTGCTGCTGAGAAGAAAATATAGGAGCTCTGTGTGATGCCACTAACACACTAGAAGTCCTATGGGTGCTTCTGAGAAGAAAATATAGGAGCTCTGTGTGATGCCACTAACACACTAGAAGTCCTATGGGTGCTTCTGAGATGAAAATATAGGAACTCTGTGTGATGCCACTAACACATTAGAAGTCCTATGGGTGCTGCTAAGAAGAAAATATAGGAGCTCTGTTTGCTGCCACTAACACACTAGAAGTCCTATGGGTGCTTCTGAGAAGAAAATATAGGAGCTCTGTGTGATGCCACTAACACACTAGAAGTCCTATGGGTGCTGCTGAGAAGAAAATATAGGAGCTCTGTTTGCTGCCACTAACACACTAGAAGTCCTATGGGTGCTGCTGAGAAGAAAATATAGGAACTCTGTGTGATGCCACTAACACACTAGAAGTCCTATGGGTGCTGCTGAGAAGAAAACATAGGAGCTCTGTTTGCTGCCACTAACACACTAGAAGTCCTATGGGTGCTTCTGAGAAGAAAATATAGGAGCTCTGTGTGATGCCACTAACACACTAGAAGTCCTATGGGTGCTTCTGAGATGAAAATATAGGAACTCTGTGTGATGCCACTAACACACTAGAAGTCCTATGGGTGCTGCTGAGAAGAAAATATAGGAGCTCTGTTTGCTGCCACTAACACACTAGAAGTCCTATGGGTGCTGCTGAGAAGAAAATATAGGAGCTCTGTGTGATGCCACTAACACACTAGAAGTCCTATGGGTGTTGCTGAGAAGAAAATATAGGAGCTCTGTGTGATGCCACTAACACACTAGAAGTCCTATGGGTGCTGCTGAGAAGAAAATATAGGAGCTCTGTGTGATGCCACTAACACACTAGAAGTCCTATGGGTGCTTCTGAGAAGAAAATATAGGAGCTCTGTGTGATGCCACTAACACACTAGAAGTCCTATGGGTGCTTCTGAGATGAAAATATAGGAACTCTGTGTGATGCCACTAACACATTAGAAGTCCTATGGGTGCTGCTAAGAAGAAAATATAGGAGCTCTGTTTGCTGCCACTAACACACTAGAAGTCCTATGGGTGCTTCTGAGAAGAAAATATAGGAGCTCTGTGTGATGCCACTAACACACTAGAAGTCCTATGGGTGCTTCTGAGAAGAAAATATAGGAGCTCTGTGTGATGCCACTAACACACTAGAAGTCCTATGGGTGCTTCTGAGATGAAAATATAGGAACTCTGTGTGATGCCACTAACACATTAGAAGTCCTATGGGTGCTGCTGAGAAGAAAATATAGGAGCTCTGTTTGCTGCCACTAACACTCTAGAAGTCCTATGGGTGCTGCTGAGAAGAAGATATAGGAGCTCTGTGTGATGCCACTAACACACTAGAAGTCCTATGGGTGCTGCTGAGAAGAAAATATAGGAGCTCTGTTTGCTGCCACTAACACACTAGAAGTCCTATGGGTGCTGCTGAGAAGAAAATATAGGAGCTCTGTTTGCTGCCACTAACACACTAGAAGTCCTATGGGTGCTGCTGAGAAGAAAATATAGGAGCTCTGTGTGATGCCACTAACACACTAGAAGTCCTATGGGTGCTGCTGAGAAGAAAATATAGGAGCTCTGTGTGATGCCACTAACACACTAGAAGTCCTATGGGTGCTTCTGAGATGAAAATATAGGAGCTCTGTGTGATGCCACTAACACACTAGAAGTCCTATGGGTGCTGCTGAGAAGAAAATATAGGAGCTCTGTTTGCTGCCACTAACACACTAGAAGTCCTATGGGTGCTGCTGAGAAGAAAATATAGGAGCTCTGTGTGATGCCACTAACACACTAGAAGTCCTATGGGTGCTTCTGAGATGAAAATATAGGAGCTCTGTGTGATGCCACTAACACACTAGAAGTCCTATGGGTGCTGCTGAGAAGAAAATATAGGAGCTCTGTGTGATGCCACTAACACACTAGAAGTCCTATGGGTGCTTCTGAGATGAAAATATAGGAGCTCTGTGTGATGCCACTAACACACTAGAAGTCCTATGGGTGCTGCTGAGAAGAAAATATAGGAGCTCTGTTTGCTGCCACTAACACACTAGAAGTCCTATGGGTGCTGCTGAGAAGAAAATATAGGAGCTCTGTGTGATGCCACTAACACACTAGAAGTCCTATGGGTGCTGCTGAGAAGAAAATATAGGAGCTCTGTGTGATGCCACTAACACACTAGAAGTCCTATGGGTGCTTCTGAGAAGAAAATATAGGAGCTCTGTGTGATGCCACTAACACACTAGAAGTCCTATGGGTGCTGCTGAGAAGAAAATATAGGAGCTCTGTGTGATGCCACTAACACACTAGAAGTCCTATGGGTGCTTCTGAGAAGAAAATATAGGAGCTCTGTGTGATGCCACTAACACACTAGAAGTCCTATGGGTGCTTCTGAGATGAAAATATAGGAACTCTGTGTGATGCCACTAACACATTAGAAGTCCTATGGGTGCTGCTAAGAAGAAAATATAGGAGCTCTGTTTGCTGCCACTAACACACTAGAAGTCCTATGGGTGCTTCTGAGAAGAAAATATAGGAGCTCTGTGTGATGCCACTAACACACTAGAAGTCCTATGGGTGCTTCTGAGAAGAAAATATAGGAGCTCTGTGTGATGCCACTAACACACTAGAAGTCCTATGGGTGCTTCTGAGATGAAAATATAGGAACTCTGTGTGATGCCACTAACACATTAGAAGTCCTATGGGTGCTGCTGAGAAGAAAATATAGGAGCTCTGTTTGCTGCCACTAACACACTAGAAGTCCTATGGGTGCTGCTGAGAAGAAAATATAGGAGCTCTGTGTGATGCCACTAACACACTAGAAGTCCTATGGGTGCTGCTGAGAAGAAAATATAGGAGCTCTGTTTGCTGCCACTAACACACTAGAAGTCCTATGGGTGCTGCTGAGAAGAAAATATAGGAGCTCTGTTTGCTGCCACTAACACACTAGAAGTCCTATGGGTGCTGCTGAGAAGAAAATATAGGAGCTCTGTGTGATGCCACTAACACACTAGAAGTCCTATGGGTGCTTCTGAGAAGAAAATATAGGAGCTCTGTGTGATGCCACTAACACACTAGAAGTCCTATGGGTGCTTCTGAGATGAAAATATAGGAACTCTGTGTGATGCCACTAACACATTAGAAGTCCTATGGGTGCTGCTAAGAAGAAAATATAGGAGCTCTGTTTGCTGCCACTAACACACTAGAAGTCCTATGGGTGCTTCTGAGAAGAAAATATAGGAGCTCTGTGTGATGCCACTAACACACTAGAAGTCCTATGGGTGCTGCTGAGAAGAAAATATAGGAGCTCTGTTTGCTGCCACTAACACACTAGAAGTCCTATGGGTGCTGCTGAGAAGAAAATATAGGAACTCTGTGTGATGCCACTAACACACTAGAAGTCCTATGGGTGCTGCTGAGAAGAAAACATAGGAGCTCTGTTTGCTGCCACTAACACACTAGAAGTCCTATGGGTGCTTCTGAGAAGAAAATATAGGAGCTCTGTGTGATGCCACTAACACACTAGAAGTCCTATGGGTGCTTCTGAGATGAAAATATAGGAACTCTGTGTGATGCCACTAACACACTAGAAGTCCTATGGGTGCTGCTGAGAAGAAAATATAGGAGCTCTGTTTGCTGCCACTAACACACTAGAAGTCCTATGGGTGCTGCTGAGAAGAAAATATAGGAGCTCTGTGTGATGCCACTAACACACTAGAAGTCCTATGGGTGTTGCTGAGAAGAAAATATAGGAGCTCTGTGTGATGCCACTAACACACTAGAAGTCCTATGGGTGCTGCTGAGAAGAAAATATAGGAGCTCTGTGTGATGCCACTAACACACTAGAAGTCCTATGGGTGCTTCTGAGAAGAAAATATAGGAGCTCTGTGTGATGCCACTAACACACTAGAAGTCCTATGGGTGCTTCTGAGATGAAAATATAGGAACTCTGTGTGATGCCACTAACACATTAGAAGTCCTATGGGTGCTGCTAAGAAGAAAATATAGGAGCTCTGTTTGCTGCCACTAACACACTAGAAGTCCTATGGGTGCTTCTGAGAAGAAAATATAGGAGCTCTGTGTGATGCCACTAACACACTAGAAGTCCTATGGGTGCTTCTGAGAAGAAAATATAGGAGCTCTGTGTGATGCCACTAACACACTAGAAGTCCTATGGGTGCTTCTGAGATGAAAATATAGGAACTCTGTGTGATGCCACTAACACATTAGAAGTCCTATGGGTGCTGCTGAGAAGAAAATATAGGAGCTCTGTTTGCTGCCACTAACACTCTAGAAGTCCTATGGGTGCTGCTGAGAAGAAGATATAGGAGCTCTGTGTGATGCCACTAACACACTAGAAGTCCTATGGGTGCTGCTGAGAAGAAAATATAGGAGCTCTGTTTGCTGCCACTAACACACTAGAAGTCCTATGGGTGCTGCTGAGAAGAAAATATAGGAGCTCTGTTTGCTGCCACTAACACACTAGAAGTCCTATGGGTGCTGCTGAGAAGAAAATATAGGAGCTCTGTGTGATGCCACTAACACACTAGAAGTCCTATGGGTGCTGCTGAGAAGAAAATATAGGAGCTCTGTGTGATGCCACTAACACACTAGAAGTCCTATGGGTGCTTCTGAGATGAAAATATAGGAGCTCTGTGTGATGCCACTAACACACTAGAAGTCCTATGGGTGCTGCTGAGAAGAAAATATAGGAGCTCTGTTTGCTGCCACTAACACACTAGAAGTCCTATGGGTGCTGCTGAGAAGAAAATATAGGAGCTCTGTGTGATGCCACTAACACACTAGAAGTCCTATGGGTGCTTCTGAGATGAAAATATAGGAGCTCTGTGTGATGCCACTAACACACTAGAAGTCCTATGGGTGCTGCTGAGAAGAAAATATAGGAGCTCTGTGTGATGCCACTAACACACTAGAAGTCCTATGGGTGCTTCTGAGATGAAAATATAGGAGCTCTGTGTGATGCCACTAACACACTAGAAGTCCTATGGGTGCTGCTGAGAAGAAAATATAGGAGCTCTGTTTGCTGCCACTAACACACTAGAAGTCCTATGGGTGCTGCTGAGAAGAAAATATAGGAGCTCTGTGTGATGCCACTAACACACTAGAAGTCCTATGGGTGCTGCTGAGAAGAAAATATAGGAGCTCTGTGTGATGCCACTAACACACTAGAAGTCCTATGGGTGCTTCTGAGAAGAAAATATAGGAGCTCTGTGTGATGCCACTAACACACTAGAAGTCCTATGGGTGCTGCTGAGAAGAAAATATAGGAGCTCTGTGTGATGCCACTAACACACTAGAAGTCCTATGGGTGCTTCTGAGAAGAAAATATAGGAGCTCTGTGTGATGCCACTAACACACTAGAAGTCCTATGGGTGCTTCTGAGATGAAAATATAGGAACTCTGTGTGATGCCACTAACACATTAGAAGTCCTATGGGTGCTGCTAAGAAGAAAATATAGGAGCTCTGTTTGCTGCCACTAACACACTAGAAGTCCTATGGGTGCTTCTGAGAAGAAAATATAGGAGCTCTGTGTGATGCCACTAACACACTAGAAGTCCTATGGGTGCTTCTGAGAAGAAAATATAGGAGCTCTGTGTGATGCCACTAACACACTAGAAGTCCTATGGGTGCTTCTGAGATGAAAATATAGGAACTCTGTGTGATGCCACTAACACATTAGAAGTCCTATGGGTGCTGCTGAGAAGAAAATATAGGAGCTCTGTTTGCTGCCACTAACACACTAGAAGTCCTATGGGTGCTGCTGAGAAGAAAATATAGGAGCTCTGTGTGATGCCACTAACACACTAGAAGTCCTATGGGTGCTGCTGAGAAGAAAATATAGGAGCTCTGTTTGCTGCCACTAACACACTAGAAGTCCTATGGGTGCTGCTGAGAAGAAAATATAGGAGCTCTGTTTGCTGCCACTAACACACTAGAAGTCCTATGGGTGCTGCTGAGAAGAAAATATAGGAGCTCTGTGTGATGCCACTAACACACTAGAAGTCCTATGGGTGCTGCTGAGAAGAAAATATAGGAGCTCTGTGTGATGCCACTAACACACTAGAAGTCCTATGGGTGCTTCTGAGATGAAAATATAGGAGCTCTGTGTGATGCCACTAACACACTAGAAGTCCTATGGGTGCTGCTGAGAAGAAAATATAGGAGCTCTGTGTGATGCCACTAACACACTAGAAGTCCTATGGGTGCTTCTGAGATGAAAATATAGGAACTCTGTGTGATGCCACTAACACACTAGAAGTCCTATGGGTGCTGCTGAGAAGAAAATATAGGAGCTCTGTGTGCTGCCACTAACACACTAGAAGTCCTATGGGTGCTGCTGAGAAGAAAATATAGGAGCTCTGTGTGATGCCACTAACACACTAGAAGTCCTATGGGTGCTGCTGAGAAGAAAATATAGGAGCTCTGTGTGATGCCACTAACACACTAGAAGTCCTATGGGTGCTGCTGAGAAGAAAATATAGGAGCTCTGTGTGATGCCACTAACACACTAGAAGTCCTATGGGTGCTTCTGAGAAGAAAATATAGGAGCTCTGTGTGATGCCACTAACACACTAGAAGTCCTATGGGTGCTTCTGAGATGAAAATATAGGAACTCTGTGTGATGCCACTAACACATTAGAAGTCCTATGGGTGCTGCTAAGAAGAAAATATAGGAGCTCTGTTTGCTGCCACTAACACACTAGAAGTCCTATGGGTGCTTCTGAGAAGAAAATATAGGAGCTCTGTGTGATGCCACTAACACACTAGAAGTCCTATGGGTGCTTCTGAGAAGAAAATATAGGAGCTCTGTGTGATGCCACTAACACACTAGAAGTCCTATGGGTGCTTCTGAGATGAAAATATAGGAACTCTGTGTGATGCCACTAACACATTAGAAGTCCTATGGGTGCTGCTGAGAAGAAAATATAGGAGCTCTGTTTGCTGCCACTAACACACTAGAAGTCCTATGGGTGCTGCTGAGAAGAAAATATAGGAGCTCTGTGTGATGCCACTAACACATTAGAAGTCCTATGGGTGCTGCTGAGAAGAAAATATAGGAGCTCTGTTTGCTGCCACTAACACACTAGAAGTCCTATGGGTGCTGCTGAGAAGAAAATATAGGAGCTCTGTGTGATGCCACTAACACACTAGAAGTCCTATGGGTGCTGCTGAGAAGAAAATATAGGAGCTCTGTTTGCTGCCACTAACACACTAGAAGTCCTATGGGTGCTGCTGAGAAGAAAATATAGGAGCTCTGTTTGCTGCCACTAACACACTAGAAGTCCTATGGGTGCTGCTGAGAAGAAAATATAGGAGCTCTGTGTGATGCCACTAACACACTAGAAGTCCTATGGGTGCTGCTGAGAAGAAAATATAGGAGCTCTGTGTGATGCCACTAACACACTAGAAGTCCTATGGGTGCTTCTGAGATGAAAATATAGGAGCTCTGTGTGATGCCACTAACACACTAGAAGTCCTATGGGTGCTGCTGAGAAGAAAATATAGGAGCTCTGTGTGATGCCACTAACACACTAGAAGTCCTATGGGTGCTTCTGAGATGAAAATATAGGAACTCTGTGTGATGCCACTAACACACTAGAAGTCCTATGGGTGCTGCTGAGAAGAAAATATAGGAGCTCTGTTTGCTGCCACTAACACACTAGAAGTCCTATGGGTGCTTCTGAGAAGAAAATATAGGAGCTCTGTGTGATGCCACTAACACACTAGAAGTCCTATGGGTGCTTCTGAGATGAAAATATAGGAACTCTGTGTGATGCCACTAACACATTAGAAGTCCTATGGGTGCTGCTAAGAAGAAAATATAGGAGCTCTGTTTGCTGCCACTAACACACTAGAAGTCCTATGGGTGCTTCTGAGAAGAAAATATAGGAGCTCTGTGTGATGCCACTAACACACTAGAAGTCCTATGGGTGCTGCTGAGAAGAAAATATAGGAGCTCTGTTTGCTGCCACTAACACACTAGAAGTCCTATAGGTGCTGCTGAGAAGAAAATATAGGAGCTCTGTGTGATGCCACTAACACACTAGAAGTCCTATGGGTGCTTCTGAGATGAAAATATAGGAACTCTGTGTGATGCCACTAACACATTAGAAGTCCTATGGGTGCTGCTAAGAAGAAAATATAGGAGCTCTGTTTGCTGCCACTAACACACTAGAAGTCCTATGGGTGCTGCTGAGAAGAAAATATAGGAGCTCTGTGTGATGCCACTAACACACTAGAAGTCCTATGGGTGCTTCTGAGATGAAAATATAGGAGCTCTGTGTGATGCCACTAACACACTAGAAGTCCTATGGGTGCTGCTGAGAAGAAAATATAGGAGCTCTGTGTGATGCCACTAACACACTAGAAGTCCTATGGGTGCTTCTGAGATGAAAATATAGGAACTCTGTGTGATGCCACTAACACATTAGAAGTCCTATGGGTGCTGCTGAGAAGAAAATATAGGAGCTCTGTTTGCTGCCACTAACACACTAGAAGTCCTATGGGTGCTGCTGAGAAGAAAATATAGGAGCTCTGTGTGATGCCACTAACACACTAGAAGTCCTATGGGTGCTTCTGAGATGAAAATATAGGAGCTCTGTGTGATGCCACTAACACACTAGAAGTCCTATGGGTGCTGCTGAGAAGAAAATATAGGAGCTCTGTGTGATGCCACTAACACACTAGAAGTCCTATGGGTGCTTCTGAGATGAAAATATAGGAACTCTGTGTGATGCCACTAACACACTAGAAGTCCTATGGGTGCTGCTGAGAAGAAAATATAGGAGCTCTGTTTGCTGCCACTAACACACTAGAAGTCCTATGGGTGCTGCTGAGAAGAAAATATAGGAGCTCTGTGTGATGCCACTAACACACTAGAAGTCCTATGGGTGCTGCTGAGAAGAAAATATAGGAGCTCTGTGTGATGCCACTAACACACTAGAAGTCCTATGGGTGCTGCTGAGAAGAAAATATAGGAGCTCTGTGTGATGCCACTAACACACTAGAAGTCCTATGGGTGCTTCTGAGAAGAAAATATAGGAGCTCTGTGTGATGCCACTAACACACTAGAAGTCCTATGGGTGCTGCTGAGAAGAAAATATAGGAGCTCTGTGTGATGCCACTAACACACTAGAAGTCCTATGGGTGCTTCTGAGAAGAAAATATAGGAGCTCTGTGTGATGCCACTAACACACTAGAAGTCCTATGGGTGCTTCTGAGATGAAAATATAGGAACTCTGTGTGATGCCACTAACACATTAGAAGTCCTATGGGTGCTGCTAAGAAGAAAATATAGGAGCTCTGTTTGCTGCCACTAACACACTAGAAGTCCTATGGGTGCTTCTGAGAAGAAAATATAGGAGCTCTGTGTGATGCCACTAACACACTAGAAGTCCTATGGGTGCTTCTGAGAAGAAAATATAGGAGCTCTGTGTGATGCCACTAACACACTAGAAGTCCTATGGGTGCTTCTGAGATGAAAATATAGGAACTCTGTGTGATGCCACTAACACATTAGAAGTCCTATGGGTGCTGCTGAGAAGAAAATATAGGAGCTCTGTTTGCTGCCACTAACACACTAGAAGTCCTATGGGTGCTGCTGAGAAGAAAATATAGGAGCTCTGTGTGATGCCACTAACACACTAGAAGTCCTATGGGTGCTGCTGAGAAGAAAATATAGGAGCTCTGTTTGCTGCCACTAACACACTAGAAGTCCTATGGGTGCTGCTGAGAAGAAAATATAGGAGCTCTGTTTGCTGCCACTAACACACTAGAAGTCCTATGGGTGCTGCTGAGAAGAAAATATAGGAGCTCTGTGTGATGCCACTAACACACTAGAAGTCCTATGGGTGCTGCTGAGAAGAAAATATAGGAGCTCTGTGTGATGCCACTAACACACTAGAAGTCCTATGGGTGCTTCTGAGATGAAAATATAGGAGCTCTGTGTGATGCCACTAACACACTAGAAGTCCTATGGGTGCTGCTGAGAAGAAAATATAGGAGCTCTGTGTGATGCCACTAACACACTAGAAGTCCTATGGGTGCTTCTGAGATGAAAATATAGGAACTCTGTGTGATGCCACTAACACACTAGAAGTCCTATGGGTGCTGCTGAGAAGAAAATATAGGAGCTCTGTTTGCTGCCACTAACACACTAGAAGTCCTATGGGTGCTGCTGAGAAGAAAATATAGGAGCTCTGTGTGATGCCACTAACACACTAGAAGTCCTATGGGTGCTGCTGAGAAGAAAATATAGGAGCTCTGTGTGATGCCACTAACACACTAGAAGTCCTATGGGTGCTGCTGAGAAGAAAATATAGGAGCTCTGTGTGATGCCACTAACACACTAGAAGTCCTATGGGTGCTTCTGAGAAGAAAATATAGGAGCTCTGTGTGATGCCACTAACACACTAGAAGTCCTATGGGTGCTTCTGAGATGAAAATATAGGAACTCTGTGTGATGCCACTAACACATTAGAAGTCCTATGGGTGCTGCTAAGAAGAAAATATAGGAGCTCTGTTTGCTGCCACTAACACACTAGAAGTCCTATGGGTGCTTCTGAGAAGAAAATATAGGAGCTCTGTGTGATGCCACTAACACACTAGAAGTCCTATGGGTGCTTCTGAGAAGAAAATATAGGAGCTCTGTGTGATGCCACTAACACACTAGAAGTCCTATGGGTGCTTCTGAGATGAAAATATAGGAACTCTGTGTGATGCCACTAACACATTAGAAGTCCTATGGGTGCTGCTGAGAAGAAAATATAGGAGCTCTGTTTGCTGCCACTAACACACTAGAAGTCCTATGGGTGCTGCTGAGAAGAAAATATAGGAGCTCTGTGTGATGCCACTAACACACTAGAAGTCCTATGGGTGCTGCTGAGAAGAAAATATAGGAGCTCTGTTTGCTGCCACTAACACACTAGAAGTCCTATGGGTGCTGCTGAGAAGAAAATATAGGAGCTCTGTTTGCTGCCACTAACACACTAGAAGTCCTATGGGTGCTGCTGAGAAGAAAATATAGGAGCTCTGTGTGATGCCACTAACACACTAGAAGTCCTATGGGTGCTGCTGAGAAGAAAATATAGGAGCTCTGTGTGATGCCACTAACACACTAGAAGTCCTATGGGTGCTTCTGAGATGAAAATATAGGAACTCTGTGTGATGCCACTAACACATTAGAAGTCCTATGGGTGCTGCTAAGAAGAAAATATAGGAGCTCTGTTTGCTGCCACTAACACACTAGAAGTCCTATGGGTGCTTCTGAGAAGAAAATATAGGAGCTCTGTGTGATGCCACTAACACACTAGAAGTCCTATGGGTGCTGCTGAGAAGAAAATATAGGAGCTCTGTTTGCTGCCACTAACACACTAGAAGTCCTATGGGTGCTGCTGAGAAGAAAATATAGGAGCTCTGTGTGATGCCACTAACACACTAGAAGTCCTATGGGTGCTTCTGAGATGAAAATATAGGAACTCTGTGTGATGCCACTAACACATTAGAAGTCCTATGGGTGCTGCTAAGAAGAAAATATAGGAGCTCTGTTTGCTGCCACTAACACACTAGAAGTCCTATGGGTGCTGCTGAGAAGAAAATATAGGAGCTCTGTTTGCTGCCACTAACACACTAGAAGTCCTATGGGTGCTGCTGAGAAGAAAATATAGGAGCTCTGTGTGATGCCACTAACACACTAGAAGTCCTATGGGTGCTTCTGAGATGAAAATATAGGAACTCTGTGTGATGCCACTAACACATTAGAAGTCCTATGGGTGCTGCTAAGAAGAAAATATAGGAGCTCTGTTTGCTGCCACTAACACACTAGAAGTCCTATGGGTGCTGCTGAGAAGAAAATATAGGAGCTCTGTGTGATGCCACTAACACACTAGAAGTCCTATGGGTGCTTCTGAGATGAAAATATAGGAGCTCTGTGTGATGCCACTAACACACTAGAAGTCCTATGGGTGCTGCTGAGAAGAAAATATAGGAGCTCTGTGTGATGCCACTAACACACTAGAAGTCCTATGGGTGCTTCTGAGATGAAAATATAGGAACTCTGTGTGATGCCACTAACACATTAGAAGTCCTATGGGTGCTGCTGAGAAGAAAATATAGGAGCTCTGTTTGCTGCCACTAACACACTAGAAGTCCTATGGGTGCTGCTGAGAAGAAAATATAGGAGCTCTGTGTGATGCCACTAACACACTAGAAGTCCTATGGGTGCTTCTGAGATGAAAATATAGGAGCTCTGTGTGATGCCACTAACACACTAGAAGTCCTATGGGTGCTGCTGAGAAGAAAATATAGGAGCTCTGTGTGATGCCACTAACACACTAGAAGTCCTATGGGTGCTTCTGAGATGAAAATATAGGAACTCTGTGTGATGCCACTAACACACTAGAAGTCCTATGGGTGCTGCTGAGAAGAAAATATAGGAGCTCTGTTTGCTGCCACTAACACACTAGAAGTCCTATGGGTGCTGCTGAGAAGAAAATATAGGAGCTCTGTGTGATGCCACTAACACACAAGAAGTCCTATGGGTGCTGCTGAGAAGAAAATATAGGAGCTCTGTGTGATGCCACTAACACACTAGAAGTCCTATGGGTGCTGCTGAGAAGAAAATATAGGAGCTCTGTGTGATGCCACTAACACACTAGAAGTCCTATGGGTGCTTCTGAGAAGAAAATATAGGAGCTCTGTGTGATGCCACTAACACACTAGAAGTCCTATGGGTGCTGCTGAGAAGAAAATATAGGAGCTCTGTGTGATGCCACTAACACACTAGAAGTCCTATGGGTGCTTCTGAGAAGAAAATATAGGAGCTCTGTGTGATGCCACTAACACACTAGAAGTCCTATGGGTGCTTCTGAGATGAAAATATAGGAACTCTGTGTGATGCCACTAACACATTAGAAGTCCTATGGGTGCTGCTAAGAAGAAAATATAGGAGCTCTGTTTGCTGCCACTAACACACTAGAAGTCCTATGGGTGCTTCTGAGAAGAAAATATAGGAGCTCTGTGTGATGCCACTAACACACTAGAAGTCCTATGGGTGCTTCTGAGAAGAAAATATAGGAGCTCTGTGTGATGCCACTAACACACTAGAAGTCCTATGGGTGCTTCTGAGATGAAAATATAGGAACTCTGTGTGATGCCACTAACACATTAGAAGTCCTATGGGTGCTGCTGAGAAGAAAATATAGGAGCTCTGTTTGCTGCCACTAACACACTAGAAGTCCTATGGGTGCTGCTGAGAAGAAAATATAGGAGCTCTGTGTGATGCCACTAACACACTAGAAGTCCTATGGGTGCTGCTGAGAAGAAAATATAGGAGCTCTGTTTGCTGCCACTAACACACTAGAAGTCCTATGGGTGCTGCTGAGAAGAAAATATAGGAGCTCTGTTTGCTGCCACTAACACACTAGAAGTCCTATGGGTGCTGCTGAGAAGAAAATATAGGAGCTCTGTGTGATGCCACTAACACACTAGAAGTCCTATGGGTGCTGCTGAGAAGAAAATATAGGAGCTCTGTGTGATGCCACTAACACACTAGAAGTCCTATGGGTGCTTCTGAGATGAAAATATAGGAGCTCTGTGTGATGCCACTAACACACTAGAAGTCCTATGGGTGCTGCTGAGAAGAAAATATAGGAGCTCTGTGTGATGCCACTAACACACTAGAAGTCCTATGGGTGCTTCTGAGATGAAAATATAGGAACTCTGTGTGATGCCACTAACACACTAGAAGTCCTATGGGTGCTGCTGAGAAGAAAATATAGGAGCTCTGTTTGCTGCCACTAACACACTAGAAGTCCTATGGGTGCTGCTGAGAAGAAAATATAGGAGCTCTGTGTGATGCCACTAACACACTAGAAGTCCTATGGGTGCTGCTGAGAAGAAAATATAGGAGCTCTGTGTGATGCCACTAACACACTAGAAGTCCTATGGGTGCTGCTGAGAAGAAAATATAGGAGCTCTGTGTGATGCCACTAACACACTAGAAGTCCTATGGGTGCTTCTGAGAAGAAAATATAGGAGCTCTGTGTGATGCCACTAACACACTAGAAGTCCTATGGGTGCTTCTGAGATGAAAATATAGGAACTCTGTGTGATGCCACTAACACATTAGAAGTCCTATGGGTGCTGCTAAGAAGAAAATATAGGAGCTCTGTTTGCTGCCACTAACACACTAGAAGTCCTATGGGTGCTTCTGAGAAGAAAATATAGGAGCTCTGTGTGATGCCACTAACACACTAGAAGTCCTATGGGTGCTTCTGAGAAGAAAATATAGGAGCTCTGTGTGATGCCACTAACACACTAGAAGTCCTATGGGTGCTTCTGAGATGAAAATATAGGAACTCTGTGTGATGCCACTAACACATTAGAAGTCCTATGGGTGCTGCTGAGAAGAAAATATAGGAGCTCTGTTTGCTGCCACTAACACACTAGAAGTCCTATGGGTGCTGCTGAGAAGAAAATATAGGAGCTCTGTGTGATGCCACTAACACACTAGAAGTCCTATGGGTGCTGCTGAGAAGAAAATATAGGAGCTCTGTTTGCTGCCACTAACACACTAGAAGTCCTATGGGTGCTGCTGAGAAGAAAATATAGGAGCTCTGTTTGCTGCCACTAACACACTAGAAGTCCTATGGGTGCTGCTGAGAAGAAAATATAGGAGCTCTGTGTGATGCCACTAACACACTAGAAGTCCTATGGGTGCTGCTGAGAAGAAAATATAGGAGCTCTGTGTGATGCCACTAACACACTAGAAGTCCTATGGGTGCTTCTGAGATGAAAATATAGGAGCTCTGTGTGATGCCACTAACACACTAGAAGTCCTATGGGTGCTGCTGAGAAGAAAATATAGGAGCTCTGTGTGATGCCACTAACACACTAGAAGTCCTATGGGTGCTTCTGAGATGAAAATATAGGAACTCTGTGTGATGCCACTAACACACTAGAAGTCCTATGGGTGCTGCTGAGAAGAAAATATAGGAGCTCTGTTTGCTGCCACTAACACACTAGAAGTCCTATGGGTGCTTCTGAGAAGAAAATATAGGAGCTCTGTGTGATGCCACTAACACACTAGAAGTCCTATGGGTGCTTCTGAGATGAAAATATAGGAACTCTGTGTGATGCCACTAACACATTAGAAGTCCTATGGGTGCTGCTAAGAAGAAAATATAGGAGCTCTGTTTGCTGCCACTAACACACTAGAAGTCCTATGGGTGCTTCTGAGAAGAAAATATAGGAGCTCTGTGTGATGCCACTAACACACTAGAAGTCCTATGGGTGCTGCTGAGAAGAAAATATAGGAGCTCTGTTTGCTGCCACTAACACACTAGAAGTCCTATGGGTGCTGCTGAGAAGAAAATATAGGAGCTCTGTGTGATGCCACTAACACACTAGAAGTCCTATGGGTGCTTCTGAGATGAAAATATAGGAACTCTGTGTGATGCCACTAACACATTAGAAGTCCTATGGGTGCTGCTAAGAAGAAAATATAGGAGCTCTGTTTGCTGCCACTAACACACTAGAAGTCCTATGGGTGCTGCTGAGAAGGAAATATAGGAGCTCTGTGTGATGCCACTAACACACTAGAAGTCCTATGGGTGCTTCTGAGATGAAAATATAGGAGCTCTGTGTGATGCCACTAACACACTAGAAGTCCTATGGGTGCTGCTGAGAAGAAAATATAGGAGCTCTGTGTGATGCCACTAACACACTAGAAGTCCTATGGGTGCTTCTGAGATGAAAATATAGGAACTCTGTGTGATGCCACTAACACATTAGAAGTCCTATGGGTGCTGCTGAGAAGAAAATATAGGAGCTCTGTTTGCTGCCACTAACACACTAGAAGTCCTATGGGTGCTGCTGAGAAGAAAATATAGGAGCTCTGTGTGATGCCACTAACACACTAGAAGTCCTATGGGTGCTTCTGAGATGAAAATATAGGAGCTCTGTGTGATGCCACTAACACACTAGAAGTCCTATGGGTGCTGCTGAGAAGAAAATATAGGAGCTCTGTGTGATGCCACTAACACACTAGAAGTCCTATGGGTGCTTCTGAGATGAAAATATAGGAACTCTGTGTGATGCCACTAACACACTAGAAGTCCTATGGGTGCTGCTGAGAAGAAAATATAGGAGCTCTGTTTGCTGCCACTAACACACTAGAAGTCCTATGGGTGCTTCTGAGAAGAACATATAGGAGCTCTGTGTGATGCCACTAACACACTAGAAGTCCTATGGGTGCTTCTGAGATGAAAATATAGGAACTCTGTGTGATGCCACTAACACATTAGAAGTCCTATGGGTGCTGCTAAGAAGAAAATATAGGAGCTCTGTTTGCTGCCACTAACACACTAGAAGTCCTATGGGTGCTTCTGAGAAGAAAATATAGGAGCTCTGTGTGATGCCACTAACACACTAGAAGTCCTATGGGTGCTTCTGAGATGAAAATATAGGAACTCTGTGTGATGCCACTAACACATTAGAAGTCCTATGGGTGCTGCTGAGAAGAAAATATAGGAGCTCTGTTTGCTGCCACTAACACACTAGAAGTCCTATGGGTGCTTCTGAGATGAAAATATAGGAGCTCTGTGTGATGCCACTAACACACTAGAAGTCCTATGGGTGCTTCTGAGATGAAAATATAGGAACTCTGTGTGATGCCACTAACACATTAGAAGTCCTATGGGTGCTGCTGAGAAGAAAATATAGGAGCTCTGTTTGCTGCCACTAACACACTAGAAGTCCTATGGGTGCTGCTGAGAAGAAAATATAGGAGCTCTGTGTGATGCCACTAACACACTAGAAGTCCTATGGGTGCTGCTGAGAAGAAAATATAGGAGCTCTGTTTGCTGCCACTAACACACTAGAAGTCCTATGGGTGCTGCTGAGAAGAAAATATAGGAGCTCTGTGTGATGCCACTAACACACTAGAAGTCCTATGGGTGCTGCTGAGAAGAAAATATAGGAGCTCTGTTTGCTGCCACTAACACACTAGAAGTCCTATGGGTGCTGCTGAGAAGAAAATATAGGAGCTCTGTTTGCTGCCACTAACACACTAGAAGTCCTATGGGTGCTGTTGGGGTGCAATGCTGTGCTAACAGCACTGCGGTTGGTACTACTGCAATACTGTACTAACAGTAAGCACGCACCAGACTAATCCCCAGCAGCAGCTAATAACACACTAACTGTGCAATCAGCAGCAATGAACGATCAATGACTTAGGTAGCAATGGTTTAGCAAAGAAATAGCCAATGGTTTAGCAAAGAAGAGCAAATCTTTCAGTATCAAGCAAAGACAGAATCAGCAGACTAATCTCTCCTAAAGCCGGAACTCATGTGACCGGGGCCGATGGCGTGGCGGCCTTTTAAATGGTGGGGCGTGTACTAAAGCCCCTGAGCTGTAATTGGCTACAGGCGTCCTGCCTGTAGCCAATTATTGCTCTCCGAGTTTCGGGCGCTGTGATTGGCCAAGCATGCGGGGTCACAGTGCATGCTTGGCCAATCATCAGCCAGCAATGCACTGCGCCGGCCGCGCCGGCCGCAATGCATTGCGGGGCCGCTCGCATCACACGAATGTGATGCGAACGGCCCAAATAGTTCTGGGCTCGACGAGCGAGCGAACGCCCGGTGCTCGATTCGAACATGGGTTCGAATCGAGCACCGGGCCCATCCCTAATATATATACATCCCAGCTTTGTGCAGCTACATCTCACTGCAGGCCATTACTTGTGTACCTATTCCAATACATCAAATACAGTATGTCTGGAAGGCCAACAAGGAGAGGCAGACACTCACAGGCCACTAAAAGAGGGCAAACAGGCTCTGTGTCTAGAGGCAACAGTGCTGGTCGTGGACACGGTGCATCCTCAGCATGTGGCCGTGGGGCACGCTGTCCTTTTTTTTCGGCAGCTGGCCGTGTTGAGCCACAACATGCAGAAGAGTTGGTAGAGTGGATGACCAAGCCGTCCTCATCCTCCTCATCCTTTGTCACCCAGGCTCAAAGTACCTTGGCTGGCAATGCAGGTGCCAAAGCGACCTATTCCATTGGCTCGAGGTCATCATCAGTTACTCCTTCCCTAGTCCCATCATCATGTACATGCTGCAGGAGGATACGCAGCATTTTGAAGGCTCCGATGTTGGTACCCAGCTTGAGAAAGGCAGTAACGTGAGCCCAGAGAGAGGGGGTGCCCAAGAAGGACAACAAACTGGCATAATGTTCCCCCAGCTGCAGCATACTGCCAGGTTTGCTCCAGTGACGAGGAGGGAGGGGATGATGAGGTCACTGACTCTACGTGGGTGCCTGATAGGAGAGAGGAGGAGGAGGAGGCACATCTCCAACGAGGCAGGATGCCCTCCAGGGGCCAACTTAAGGGCAGCCAACTGACTGCATCACACCACAGAGCTCCGCATGTGCAGGGCGCTGCTGACTCTGCGTTTTTCCAAAAGTTCTTTGGTGTGGGCCTTTTTTCAGACGTGTGCAGCAGATCGCACAATTGCTATTTGCAACATATGTCTGAAGTGTATCAAGCGTGGCCAAAACACCAGCCGCTTTGGCACCACATGCTTGATCAGACATATGTCGACCTGCCATGCAGTCCGTTGGCAAGCGTACATAAAAGACCCACACCAAAGAACAAAGCGGACCTCTCCTTGCTCCTCATCAGCTGGGATCTCCAACCCCACTATACCTTCAGTCCTCTCAGAAACCAGCACTGAGAGGAATGAAGGTGTAGAATTAGGTGTGCCACTGCCAAGTACTTGCGGGCAATCTGCTATCGGTACACCAACGTCCGATTGTATCAGGCAAATTTCCATACCCTAGTTGCTGCACCGGCGAAAGAAATTCGCTCCCAGCCATCCACATGCCCAGCGGTTGAATGCTAGCTTGGCTAAATTGCTAGCACTCCAACTGCTGCCTTTTTAGCTGATAGACTCCTCCCCCTTTCGTGAGTTTGTGGAATGTGCGGTACCTCAGTGGCAGGTTCCCAAATGACACTTTTTCTCACGGAAGGCGATTCTGGCTCTCTACTGGCATGTGGAAGGCAATGTCTTGGCCTCGCTGGACAGGACGGTCAGCGGTAAGGTGCATATTACCGCTGACTTATGGTCCAGCAGGCATGGACAGGGGCGTTACCTATCTTTCACGGCACACTGGGTGACTCTGTTGGCAGATGGGAAGGATGTAGGACAGGGTGCAGTAGTGTTGGAGGTTGTTACGCCACCACGCCTCCAAAATGCTACTAGTGGTGATTCTGACACACCTCTCTCCTCCACCCCTCCTCTTCTTCTTCCTACATGGCCTCTTCCTCTGTTGATTTGTCCTCTGAACCAGCGGTGCTCCATAGGTGTTCAAGGGGCTACGCAACCACGCAGGCAAAAATATGCCATGTGGATCCATTGTGGGCGGAGCTCTGAAGATGGCTGCTTGAGCCAGTAGCTCCTCACCACCCCAGCACAGCGGCGCCCATAACTCCGGTTCTACTGAACGAAATTTGGAACCACTGGTATCCACAGAACCCCCAGACTCCCGGGCACCCCCCATCTATAAATAATAATTTTTACGGCTCAATTGAAGCCGCAACGGCCGATCGAAATTCCGCCCGAAAATCCAAGATGGCCGCCGAGTCACAGATTGTTTGTGTCAGTGCTGAGGTAAATTCAAAGGGAATTAATATGGCAGATCTGATAGCCCAACAATGTTCCTCACATGCATCTGGCTTTATTATACAGACTATCTCTCCATCTCATCCCCCTCATGAACCCCTGAGGGAACATTTTCAGGAGAACTCAGCATTAACCCCTTTGGCTAATCCTATTATGGATCAGGACAGCTCTTGTCCTGTCAGCTCTCTGACCAATACATCTACATTTTCTATGGCCAACTTGTACCAGACCCTGGCTGAATTACTTGATAGGGGCCTCTCTCAAACTGCGGCTAAAATCACGGGAGAATTAAAGGCTGATTTTCAGAATTTAGGAGCCAGAATTGAGAACATAGAGTGTAAGTTGGATCAAACAGTGTCCGCCACAAATCAAAATGCAGAACAAGTCCATTTTATTCAAGAACAATTAGATACAGCTTTGTCTAGGATCGACGATTTGGAAAATAGGTCCAGGAGATATAATATCCGTATTAGAGGACTTCCAGAAACCATAACTGACATCCCGGCAGCGATTCAAAATATGATTCAATCCCTAATCCCAGAAATTCCACAAGACCGCCTGGAGCTAGATAGAGCACATAGGGCCTTAGGTCCTCTAAGGAAAGATGGTCTACCGAGAGACATAATAATTAAACCCCATTTCTATGCGATAAAGGAGGAAATTATGAGCAAGGCGCGAAATATGTCTACGATTCTATGCCTGGGTCATAAAATCCAATTATATGCAGACCTCTCTCCCTCTACAATGCAACGCAGACGTGCAATGAAGCCTCTACTTCTAGCCCTCATACAAAAAGACATTAAATACAAGTGGGCATTCCCATTTGCAGTAAAATTCTCTTACAAAGGGAAGAATCATTCCTTTTCTACTTTTCCTGACGGCGAAAAACTGTTATTGAATCTCAAGATCATCACTCAAGAAAATGACATGGACACTTCTCGAAGTGGCCCACAATCTTCAAAGAGACCGAACCCTACCAGCCCTCAATCTCCCTTGTGGACCAGGGCAAGAACCAAGAAAGCCAAAGACAATGGTCCCGCTTGAAGAGACCCAAGCTCACAATTTATACTTTGTACTCCTCGATTCCCATGAGTTCCAGGAAAGATTTATTCTAAGAGTCTGGAACGAATGTTTTTTTTTTTGTTCTGATTGTTTAAATTTTTCCAAAATGTATTGCAAGGGGTTTTTATCCCCGTCTCAATTTTTCTGAGTTCGATCTACTACTTGTAGAGTTCTTTGTCCAATTTGGGGGGGTGAGACTCTCGCTCCTCTATCCACTTCAGGGGGGAGAGGTGGGGGTCCCTCCGGACAGACCTGAATATGGTAGATCTAGTAAGTCTTTAATTTTTTTTTAAGGGGCGCCCTGGCTGGGGTGGGTCCCATGTGCTTCCACCTTTCCCCTGAGTCTCCTAGAGACTTTGTGGAAGGAATAGCCTTTTCCTTAGGGAACGGGCTTTTCATTTTCTACCTTGGTAGAAGTTTTGGGGAGGACTTTATCCTCCTCGAGATCGTTTTCATCCTTTTTTCGGTTTTTTAAAATTTTAATTAAAATTTTTTATTACTGTTTTTCTATGACAATTTTTTACTCTTCTTATTTTTTCCACTTTTTCATTCCTTTTTTCTCCTTTCCTATCTCTAATCCTATTATCACATGCCTGGCAGTTCTGGTTTTTGCAGATTCAATTGAAGGTACCCGCAACATGATCCTTTGGCTTTTGATTACCCGTCTAGAACACTTACAGATCCTGAGGATGGTGTATTGCGGTAAAGTAGATATAGTGGATGACGATGGCAGCTCCCTCCCTGAGTCCCATGGCTGATTCCGTACTAGGTTCACTCAAAATAGCTACACATAATGTTCAAGGCATGAATTCCCCTGTTAAGAGACGCAAACTCTTTGACTCTTATAAATCCCTGGGTATTGACATACTCATGATTCAGGAAACCCATTTCCCTAGGCAATTCAATCCCAGCTTTATACACTCCCGATTCCCACAATTTTTTTTAGCTAATGCCGAAAAGAAAACCAAGGGTGTGGCTATTTGTATTTCAAAATCATGCCAGTTTAGTTTCATATCTGATTTCAAAGATCCTGAGGGCAGGTTTATACTGGTTAAGGGCACAATAGAGGGACGAATATATTCTCTGATTTCATATTATTCCCCCAATTCAGGGCAAGATACATTTTTTCGATTCATCCTGGACACCCTATCTCCTCAATTAGAGGGCACAATCATTTGGGGGGGAGATTCCAATGCAGCATTTGATCAGGGGTTGGACAAATCCAAACCCCCCTCGACCCAATTAACCAGACCCACTAAGATAAGCCTGAAAATAGCTAGACTTTTGCATGATAAAGGCCTAGCTGATGTATGGCGAGAATCTAATCCTTCTATAAGAGATTATACTCATTACTCTCACCCACACAACACCTACTCTAGGATTGACCATATCCTGGTTCCTTCCTATATTCTCCCGGATGTTATTAAGTCAATTATCAAAGACACGGTCCTTTCTGATCACTCCATGGTTGTCATGTTCCTACGCATTAAAACTGGTAGATCAAAGGGGGGTAATTGGAGACTAAATGAGTCTTTACTTTCCGATCCAGCCATACAAATGGAAATAGATAAAGCTCTTCAAGAATACTTCAGCTTTAATGATATAGAAAATGTTTCCGCTGAAGTCCTTTGGGCTGCTCATAAGGCCTTTATTAGGGGCAAGCTTATCCAAATTTCGACAAGAATTAAAAAGGAAAGGGAAGCGGGCATTGATAGATTGGAGAGATCATACAGGACCCTGAGAACACAGCATAAAAGGAAACCTTCTCCATCCTTATTGTCTAAGATTGAAAGGAGTAGATTAGAACTCAATTTAGCACTCACTACAAAAGCGGAGAAATCTCTCCGTTGGACAAGTAATAAATTTTATACTCAAACAGGTAAAATAGGTAGAATGTTGGCATCCAAATTGTCTCCTAAAACGAGAGTTTATTCCATACCTAAGATCCGTATTGCTGGACAGGACCCCACGGCTAACCCTGAAAAGATACTAAAGGCTTTTCAGACATTTTATTCCGAACTCTATAGCGACCCTTCAAATATACCCATGAACTCGGTATCCTCATACCTAGATGGCCTCCCTATTCCATCCTTGAATATGGAACATAGAGATATCCTAGAAGCTCCCTTCTCTGTTGAAGAGGTTACAGCAGTAATTCAAGATCTCAGGGCGGGTTCAGCCCCGGGACCTGATGGATTATCAGCTCCCTACTACAAAGCCTTCAAGGACACCCTTACCCCATATTTAACAAATGTTTTTAATTTTACTACAAGGGGTTCCCAATTAGGTACACAACTTAATACAGCCTACATTACTGTTATACCCAAACCGGATAAAAACCCAGAAGAAGTTTCCAATTATCGCCCTATTTCTTTGATAAATAATGATTTGAAAATTCTCACTAAAATTTTAGCGAATCGCCTCTCCTCTTTTATTACTAAATATATTCACAAGGATCAGGTAGGATTTATGCCAGGAAGACAAGGCCCAGATCAAGTGAGAAGAGCGATTGATATTATCTCCCTTTTGCAGTCCAACTGGGACGGAGGTCAAAAACAACAGGGTTTCCTGTTAGCACTTGATCTGGAGAAGGCCTTTGACTCTGTATCCTGGCAATACTTTTTTCCCCTATTAGAACGATGGGGTTTTGGCCCACGTTTTATGGGAGTTATTAGAGCTCTGTATTCTCAACCTAAAGCTCAAATTCGTATACAGGGATATTATTCCTCTCCGATAAATATAGCCAGGGGTACAAGACAAGGTTGTCCACTATCCCCTATTGTCTTTGCTATGGCCATTGAAAGCTTGGCCATAGCCATTAGACAAAATTCTGACATTAAAGGCGTAACCTGTGGGAATCAGATGCATAAATGCGGACTTTTCGCAGATGATTTGCTTCTCTTTCTTACCTCTCCCATTACCTCCCTCCCGAATCTTTATAAAGTAATTTCTGATTTTTCTAATATTTCAGGACTCAGGGTCAATTTTGCCAAGTCACAGGCACTAAATATTTCCCTCCCGTTACCCATAGTTTCCCTCATCAAACAGTCTTTCAAATTTGAATGGAATTCTTCTCATATTAAATATCTGGGAATCTTTCTGACTGCTCGAACAGAATCTCTTTACACAAGTAACTATCCTCCCCTATTCCATAAAATTATTACAGATCTTAAAAATTGGGACAAATTCGAACTATCTTGGTTGGGCAGGATTAATTCAGTGAAAATGACATTACTTCCTAGAATTTTATATCTATTTCGTTCCCTCCCCATTCCCATCAGGAAAGATCAGATAAATTCCTTACAAAGTAAAATTCTCACATTCGTATGGGGCAAATCTAGTTACAGAGTTCCCCAAAACACCCTATATTTAAATAGGAAGAAGGGAGGGGTGGGTTTGCCTAACTTATATAATTATTTTTTAGCTGCCAGACTAGCACAATTATCTATATTTTATTCCAAGAATGAAAAACCGGAATGGGTGCTGATAGAAGAACAAGCGGTACCACAATTATCCTTAGAGTACCTGCTTTGGTGCCCACAAAGACAGAGACCACCTATTTTATCCCCTTCCTTATCTCAATCATTTTCCCTTTGGGACAGACTCCGTCCTCTTCCCACTCTAGTGTCTGTAACACAACCACTAGCACACATTTTTAATAATCCAAAATTCTTTCCTGGTATGGATACAGAGGCCTTCAGTTGGTGGACAAACAAAGGTCTATATAGGATAGGACAATACTTTACAAATCGGGGTCCTATTACCATGCCCCATTGCCTAAATAAATTTGACCTCCCTGACTCTGAAAAATTTAGATTTGAACAGATTTCACAATTCTTGAATGATATTTGGATGGAGAAACCTCTTCCTCCCAAATTTACGGACTATGAGATCTGGTGCGGATCGGCCGTGGGACAAAGGGGGGGCATTTCTGTCATCTACTCTTCACTTACTTGTACAGCTACTAAAACCTCATACATGAAAGCATGGGAAGATGACCTCCAGCTAAATTGGGATCTAGGATCCTGGCAAAAGGCCAACTTTCGCTCATTCCAAAGTATTTTGAACACCTCCCTCATGGAAGCTAACTTAAAAGTTGTCATGAGATGGTATATGACTCCCATCAGGCTTGCATCCATCTACCCAGAATCGGATCCCAACTGCTTTAGAGGCTGCCATTTATTGGGCTCGATGGTGCATATCTGGTGGGAATGTCCTAGGATCAGGCCGATCTGGAAGAAAATTTTTAATCTCATATTTAAGGTCACTTCGTGTTCAATACCTAGGTCAGCTTCTGTTGCTCTTCTCAATGACAATATTCCCAACGTTTCTAAACCAACTAGAAAACTGATTCACTTTATACTTCTGGGGACTAAAATTATTATTGCTAGATCTTGGAGGAAGCCCAGGGTATCCATTAAGGCTATACACAATAAGATCTCTTGGATTATGGCTCAAGAGAAGATGGTTAGCATATCAACTAATTTAATCCCTAAATTTGAGGCAATATGGGAACCTTGGGCAGTTTTCTGTGGCGTTTCTTTGAAGGTCAGGCATGACCCTGACCGCTCTTATTCCTAAAGGGCCTCGTGTTCGGCATGTGATTTCTTCTTATTTCTTTCTTCTTCTATTCTATCTTTTCTTGGTTCTTTTATCTTTTGTTTTATTTATTTTTATTTTATTTTTGTTTCGATGCTTAAACATGATTCAAAGATTTGATATCATTATTTACTGTGTTCTTATTGCGGTATTTCCAAGTCTTAAATTTGATGGGCGTTATTGTATATGAGTGTAGTACTGTTCTTCATTAAGATTCCGAGTTCCTTTTTATTGGTTTCATATGAGGATGGCGGGCTGGGGGGGGGGGCCTGACCTGGGCGCAGGATGATCCCGTTAGGGGCGTCCAGGTGGGGTGTGACTTCCCTGAATGCCTATTTTTCATTTTTTTTTTTAAAAAAATAATCTCTTGATGAGAACATTGTGACATAAACAATTGGAAATAACCCTTTGTCATGTTTAAACAACAATTTTTTAAGATTTTCTGTACATGTCTTGAATTGAAAAATAAAAATTTATTGAAATGGAAAATATGCCATGTGGTGCTTGAGCTGGTGTGCTTGGGGGACAGGAGCAACACAGGGGCAGAGATTCTGTCAGCTCTGCAGGGGCAGGCTCAGAGGTGGATGACACCACGCCAGCTTAAGCCAGGAATGGTGGTTTGCGACAATGGCACCAACCTCCTCTCCGCCCTCCGACAGGGGCACCTGACCCATGTGCCCTGTTTGGCTCACGTCCTTAACTTGGTGGTGCAGCGGTTCTTGGGCAGGTACCCGGGCTTACAGGATCTCCTAAGGCAGGCCAGCAAAGTCTGTGTGCATTTCCGCCGGTCATATAATGCCAGTGCTCGGCTGGCTGACCTCCACAAGGAATTTAACCTGCCCAAGAACCGCCTAATCTGTGACATGCCCACCAGATGGAACTCAACGTTGGCCATGCTGCAGCGTCTGCACATGCAGCAGAGGGCCATCAATGAGTACCTGTGCGACTATGGCCACCAGGACAGGGTCAGGGGAGCTTGGGTTTTTTTCGCTCAGGGATACATGCACTGTCCTGTCACCATTTGAGGAGGCCACAAGGATGGCAAGCAGTGACAGTGCATGCATCAGTGATACTGTCCCTCTTGTCCACCTGTTGGCGCACACGCCGCATGGAATAATGGAAAGGGCACTTGAGGCAGAACAGAGGGAGAAAGAAGAGGACTTCCTTACCTCTCAAGGCCCCCTTTATCCAGACAGTGTTCCTGCGGGCCCGCTGATCACACAGGAAGAGGAGGAGGATTGTGTCAGCATGGAGGTGGAGCCTAGCACTCAGCATCAGCAGCAGTCTTCAAGCATTCAAGCATAATTTACAGTCCCCAGAAACCCATGGACTTGTACGTGGCTGGGAGGAGGTGGCTGTGGATCATGTCACCCAGAGGACTCAGGACCGAATACCTCAGCAAACCTACGCTGCATGGCCTCCCTGATCCTGCAAAGCCTGCGAAAGGATCCTCGGATTCGTGGTATCAAGGAGAGGGATCATTACTGGCTGGCAACCCTCCTTGATCCACGTTACAAGGGTAAGGTTGCGGACCTTATCCAGCCGTCGCAGAGGGAGCAGAGGATGAAACATCTTTGGGAGGCCTTGCAGAAAGGTTTGTGAAACGCGTTTCCAGAGCCTGGGAGGTTACAAATTCCTGGTCCTGGACAACGTGTTGCTGAGGCTTCGATGTGTTCAGACAATTTTTTAGTCCGCAGCCCCAAGGTATGATCGGTTCCAGCAACCATCGCCAGTGTCTGATTTACATGGTGCAGGAATACCTAGGGGCAAGATCAGACTTGGAGACCTTTCCCTCCAAAAATCTTCTGGGCTACTGGGTCTTGAGGATGGATCACTGGTCAGAACTTGCACAGTATGCAATTGAGCTACTGGCCTGTCCTGCATCCAGCTTTCTTTCGGTTCTCCTTAATATCCATACAAGACCCAAAGGGGCTGGTAATGGGCTGGGGGGTAACCATGCCAATTTTCTCAATGATTTTCATCCATATTTCCGGGACCAGACATTACATTAAATCCGCAAGCAGTTTTAAATGACTTTTATTCCTTTAGAAATGTAATTTTGTGCAGGGACAGTTCTAAACACGGGAAACAAGTGCCACTTTAAAGGCATACTATAGACACCACCAGGCACAATATTTAAAGGAATATTTCACTTTTATTTTTTCACTTTAAGCATCATTAAAATCACTGCTCCCGAAAAAATGGCAGTTTTTAAAACATTTTTTGCATTGATACATGTCCCCTGGGGCAGGACCCGGGTCCCCAAACCCTTTTTAGGACAATAACTTGCATATTAGTCTTTAACCACTTAAGCCCCGGTCCATTTTGTAGCTAAAGGACCAGAGGTGTTTTCAGAATTTGGCACTGCACTGCTTTAACTGGAAATTGTGCTGACATGCAATGTTGTACCCAAACGAACTTTGCGTCCTTTTCTTCCCACAAATAGAGCTTTCTTTTAATGGTATTTGATTGCCTCTGCGATTTTTATTTTTTGCGATATTAACGGAAAAAGACAGAAAATTTTGAAAAAAAATGATATTTTCTACTTTTTGTTATAAGAAAAATCGAATAAACTCAATTTTAGTCATACATTTAGGCCAAAATGTATTCAGCCACATGTCTTTAGTAAAAAAAATGTCAATAAGCGTATATTTATTGGTTTGCCCAAAAGTTATAGCGTCTACAAACTAGAGTACATTTTCTGGAATTTACACAGCTTTTAGTTTATGACTGCCTATCTCATTTCTTGAGGTGCTAAAATGGCAGGGCAGTACAAACCCCCCCAAATGACCCCATTTTGGAAAGTAGACACCCCAAGGAAATTGCTGAGAGGCATGTTGAGCCCATTGAATATTTTTTTTTTGTCCCAAGTGATTGAATAATGACAAAAAAAAAAAAAAAATTACAAAAAGTTGTCACTAAATAATATATTGCTCACACATTCCATGGTTATATGTGGAATTGCACCCCAAAATAAATTTTGCTGCTTCTCCTGAGTACGGGGATACCACATGTGTGGGACTTTTTAGGAGCCTAGCCGCGTACGGAGCCCCGAAAACCAAGCACCGCCTCCAGGATTTCTAAGGGCACAAATTTTTGATTTCACTCCTCACTACCTATCACAGTTTCGAAGGCCATAAAATGCCAAAATAGCACAAAACCCCCCCAAATGACCCCATTTTGGAAAGTAGACACCCCAAGGAAATTGCTGAGAGGCATGGTGAGTATTTTATAGCTCTCATTTGTTTTTGAAAATGAAGAAAGAAAATAATTTTTTTATTTTTTTTTCAATTTTCAAAACTTTGTGACAAAAAGCGAGATCTGTAACATACTCACCATACCTCTCAGCAAATAGCTTGGGGTGTCTACTTTCCAAAATGGGGTCATTTGGGGGGTTTTGTGCCATCTGGGCATTCCATGGCCTCCGAAACTGTGATAGGCAGTGAGAAGTGAAATCAAAAATTGACACCCTAATGCCGCGTACACACGATCTATTTTTTAGACGGTGAAAACACCGCCGAGAAAATCGACGTGAAAAACGAGGAACAGCTTGTTCCCCCCACACACGGCCGTTTTAAATGACATTTTTTTTTTGGTAGAAAAAAACGACCCTGTGTGGGCTCCCCGGCAGTGTTTCCCTATGGAAAAACTGCCGCGGAAAAAAACGACGGGAATCACGACGAGAAAAATAAGAGCATGTTCTAATTTTTCTCGTCGTGATTAATGCCGTTTTTCCCATAGAGAAAAACGACAAAAAGCCCACAGACGATCGTTTTTCTCATCCAAAGGAAAAAAATTAAATTTTTCTCGACGGGAAAAATGATCGCGTGTACGCGGCATTAGAAAGCCTGAAGGCGGTGCTTGGTTTTTGGGGTCCCGTACGCGGCTCCCAAAAAGTCTCACACATGTGGTATCCCCGTACTCAGGAGAAGCAACAGAATGTATTTTGGGGTGTAATTCCACATATGCCCATGGCATGTTTGAGCAATATATCATTTAGTGACAACTTTGTGCAAAAAAAAAAAAAAATCTTTTTTCCGCAACTTGTGTCAACATATAAAATATTCCATGGACTCGACATGCCTCTCAGTATATAGCTTGGGGTGTCTACTTTCCAAAATGGGATCATTTAGGGGGGTTTTGAACTGTTCTGGCATTTTATACACAACATTAGGAAGCTTACATCCACTCTTCTAACCACTTGAAGACAAAGCCCTTTCTGACACTTTTTGTTTACATGAAAACATTTTTTATTTTTTTTGCAAGAAAATTATGTTGAACCCCCAAACATTATATATATTTTTAAAAGCAAAGGCCCTACAGATTAAAATAGTGGGTGTTGCATTTTTTTTTCCACACAGTATTTGCGCAGCGATTTTTCAAACGCATTTTTTGGGGAAAAAATACACCTTTTTTAATTTTAATGCACTAAAATACACTATATTGCCCAAATGTTTGATGAAATAAAAAATATGATCTTAGGCCAAGTACATAGATACCAAACACGACATGCTTTAAAATTTCGCACAAACGCGCATTGGCGACAAACTACATACATTTTTAAAAGCCTTTACAGGTTACCACGTTAGACTACTACTGCTAAAAAGACTGCCCTCGATCTGACCTTCGCGGTGATACCTCACATGCATGGTGCAATTGCAGTTTACATATGACGCCAGACCAACGCTTGCGTTCGCCATTGCGCAATCGCAGGGCAGGACGGGTGCTTTTTTTTTATTATTAATTTTGCTTTTTTATTTTATTTTTAAACTGTTCCTTCCATATTTTTTTTTTTTTATCATTTTTATTGTTATCTCAGGGAATGTTAATATCACCTATAATAGCAATAGGTAGTGACAGGTACTCTTTTTTTGAAAAAAACTGGGGTCTATTAGACCCTAGATCTTTCCTCTGCCCTCAAAGCATCTGACCACACCAAGATCGGTGTGATAAAATGCTTTCCCAATTTCCCAATGGCGCTTTTTATATCCGGGGAGGGACATTCCCTCCCATTGCTTGTAAAAGCAGTCCAGAGGCTAATTAGCCACTAGGATTGCTTTTACATGAAATCTGGAAGCTGGCTGAAAAGAATGATACCAAGATGATACCTAAACCCGCAGGCATCAATCTGGTATAACCATTCAAAGTCCAGCAACATACCAGTACGTTGCTGGTCCTTGTTGGACATGTATTGTAATCTTTTTTTTCATGCAGCCTGTTGGCTGAACGAAAAAAGAGATTGATCGGTGGGTATGCCCACCATTAGAATAACGCCCTTCATCCACCCACTTCTAATGATGGGCATACACGCACCATTTATATATGCCGAAGCATGGGGGCATCCTCCCGCAAAAGTTATGCCGCACACACATGGTCGGACTTTTCCACGGGCAAGCCTCCGTCTGAATTTTGACCGTATGTACGCAGGATTAGGAGCAAAATCGCTCCTCCGCTCCTCCGCCCCTGCTGCCCCAATGCTTCGGCATTAGTGATGAGCCGAACACCCCCGGGTTCGGTTCGCACCAGAACCCGCGAACGGACCGAAAGTTCGAACGAACATTAGAACCCTATTAAATACAATGGATGCGAACGTCGAATTCTAAAGTGCTAATTATAACAACTATTATGCATGTTATTGTCATAAATAGGGTTTGGGAACCCGGGTTCTGCACCAGGGGACATGTATCAATGCAAAAAGAAGTTTTAAAAACGGTCGTTTTTCGGGAGCAGTCATTTTAATGATGCATAAAGTGAAAAAAAAAAAGTCAAATATTCCTTTAAATATCGTACCTGGGGGGTGTCTAAAGTATGCCTGTGAAGTGCCACGTGTTTCCCGTGTTTAGAACTGTCCCTGCACAAAATGACACTTCTAAAGGAAAAAAAAGCCATTTAAAACTGCTTGCGGCTTTAATGTAATGTCTGGTCCCGGTAATATGGATGCAATTCTTTAAGAAAAATGGCATAGCTACCCCATGACCCCCCCCCCTACCCCAGCCCATTACCAGCCCCTTTGGGTCTTGTATGGATATTAAGGGGAACCCCGCACATAAAATAAAAAAGGCCCTATATACTCTGAACAGCCGTATACAGGCGGTGCATACAAGACAGGGACTGTAGGTTTGTTCTTATGTAGAATCTGTTTGTAATTTTGAACAGGTACATTGTTGAAGTGTAGCTCCAGCCCAAAAATCTATTTTTAAACTTTTTGGGAAACATAGGTAAGGGTTATCACCCCTGTAACATTTGTTTTGCTGTCTGTGCCCCTGTTCAGAACATTTCACCTCACTTTCCGTCCCAATGACAACTGTTTTTGAAATGTGGTGTTTTTCTTGAAACAAGGATTGCTGATAAAGCATCAGTACAGATGAGACCCCTTTCTCCCATATTTATTCTTACAGGAGAGAATTTTCCTTTCTAGGGGTAGATTTCCTCTCACTTCCTGTTGTCTTCTTTCGTTTGCAAGTAGGAGTCGTTTGTAAGTTGGATGTTTGAAAGTAGGGACCTGCCGTATATACTCTGCAGAAATAGGCCCCTTAGTTGTTGGTGTTGGCACAACACTGTAAGCACTCAGTTACTCTTGGTTGGTGCTGGAACGCCCTGCTGTCAACTATTATATCAGGAATTTTAATTACATATAATTGTTGAACAGTGGTAGTAAAAATTGGGGCTTTGATGGTGGTGCTGGTGCCACAACACTGTAAGCCCTGACAGTTACTCTTGGTGGGTGCAGCAATGGGCCCTGCTGTGAATTATTAGATCAAGAATTGTAATTACATGCCCCTTTTGAACAGGGGCTGAAAAATTGGGCCTTTCGTGGTGGTGGTGGTGGTGGCGTTGCCACAAGACTGTAAGCCCTCAGAGTTACTCTTGGTGGGTGCAGCAATGGACCCTGCTGTGAATTATTAGATCAAGAATTGTAATTGCATGCCCCTGTTGAACAGGGGCTGAAAAATTGGGCCTTAGGCACTGGTGGCACAACACTACAACCCCTCACAGATACTGTACTTGGAGCACAGCAATGAGCCCTGTTGCAAAGTATTGCTTCAAAAATTGTAATGACACGCCCCTGTTAAACAGGGGCTGAAAAATTGGGCCTTAGGCACTGGTGCCACAACACTCCAACCCCTCACAGATACTGTACTTGGAGCACAGCAATGAGCCCTATGGCAAATTATTGCTAAAAAAATTGTAATTACACGCCCCTGTAAAACAGGGGCTGAAAAATTGGGCCTTAGCCACTGGTGGCGGCACCCATAAACAAAAATGATCTTCCAAGCTATCATCATCAATCGTATCATTGAGGACTCGGAGGAGGAGGATAGCCAGTCAACATAACAGCACAGGCACTCAGCATAAGCATCAGTCTTGAAGGGATGTGACATGTTAAAATCAATTAGTCTGTTATATCAGCATCAGGTGTGTGGTAGCTGGTGGTGATCCAAGACTGGTTCATCTTGATGAAAGTCAGTCGATCAACCGAGTCGGTGGACAGGCGCACCCTGTGATCCGTGACAAATCCTCCAGCAGCACTGAATGTGCGTTCCGAAAGAACGCTGGATGCAGGACAGGCCAGTAGCTCAATTGCATACTGTGCAAGCTCTGGCCAGTGATCCATCCTCAAGACCCAGTAAGCCAGAGGATTTTCGGTGGGGAAGGTGTCCAAGTCTGACCTTGCCCCTAGATATTCCTGCACCATGTTTATCAGACGCTGGCGATGGTTGCTGGAACCGATCATACTTTGGGGCTGCGGACTAAAGAATTGTCTGAACGCATCGGTCAGACGGCCACCTTCCCCACCGCTCCTTCTTTGACTGGCCGAAGCCTCAGCAACTCGTTGTCCAGGACCAGGAGTTTGTAACCTCCCAGTCTCTGGGAACGCGTTGCACAGACCTTTCTGCAAGGCCTCCCGGAGTTGTCTCATCCTCTGCTCCCTCTGCGACGGTAACATAAGGTCCGCAACCTTACCCTTGTACCATGGATCAAGGAGAGTGGCCAGCCAGTAATGGTCCCTCTCCTTGATCCGAAGAATACGAGGATCCTTCCGCAGACTTTGCAGGATCAGGGAGGCCATGCAGCGTAGGTTTGCTGAGGCATTCGCTCCCGAGTCCTCTGGGTCACTAAGGACGACATGATCCGCAGCCACCTCCTCCCAGCCACGTACAAGTCCACTGGTTTCTTGGGACTGTAAATCATCCCTAAAAGACTGCTGCTGATGATGCTGAGTGCCAGCCTCCACCTCCATGCTGACACAATCCTCCTCCTCCTCCTCCTCCTCCTCCTCCTCTTCCTGTGCGATGGGTGGGACAGAAGGAACACTGTCTGGGTAAAGGGGGCCTTGAGAGGCAAGGAAGTCCTCCTCTTCCTGCCTCTGTTCTGCCTCAAGTGCCCTGTCCATTATTCCACGCAGCGTGTGCTCCAACAGGTGGACAAGAGGTACAGTGTCACTGATGCATGCACTGTCACTGCTCACCATCCTCGTGGCCTCCTCAAATGGTGCCAGGACAGTGCATGCATCCCTGATCATGCCCCACTGGCGTGGAGAAAAAAAACCAAGCTCCCCTGACCCTGTCCTGGTGCCGTAGTCGCACAGGTACTCATTGATGGCCCTCTGCTGCGTGTGCAGCTGCTGCAGCATGGCCAACGTTGAGTTCCACCTGGTGGGCATGTCACATATAAGGCGGTTCTTGGGCAGGTTCAACTCCTTTTGCAGCTCAGCCAGGCGAGCACTGGCATTATAAGATCTGCGGAAATGCACACAGACTTTCCTGGCCTGCCTCAGGACATCCTGTAAGCCCGGGTACCTGCCCAAGAACCGCTGCACCACCAGGTTAAGGACGTGAGCCACACAGGGCACATGGGTCAGTTGTCCCTGTCGGAGGGCGGAGAGGAGGTTGGTGCCATTGTCGCAAACCACCATTCCTGGCTTAAGCTGGCGTGGCGTCAACCACCTCTCGGCCTGGCCCTGCAGAGCAGACAGGACCTCTGCCCCAGTGTGGCTTCTGTCCCCCAAACACACCAGCGCAAGCACGGCATGGCATCTTTTTGCCTGCGTACTTGCGTAGCCCCGTGAACGGCTACGGAGCACCGCTGGTTCATAGGACAAACCACAGGAAGAGGCCATGGAGGAAGAAGAAGAGGAGGGGGTGGAGGAGAGAGGTGTGTCACAACCAGTAGTAGCATTTTGGAGGCGTGGCGGTGGGACAACCTCCAACACTACTGCACCTTGTCCTGCATCCTTCCCAGCTGCCAAAAGAGTGACCCAATGGGCCGTGAAAGAAAGGTAACGTCCCTGTCCATGCCTGCTGGACCATGAGTCAGCGGTAATATGCACCTTACCGCTGACCGCCCTGTCCAGCGAGGCCAAGACATTGCCTTCCACATGCCGGTAGAGAGCCGGAATAGCCTTCCGTGAGAAAAAGTGGCGTTTGGGAACCTGCCACTGAGGAACCGCACATTGCACAAACTCACGGAAGGGGGCCGAGTCTACCAACTGAAAAGGCAGCAGTTGAAGCGCTAGCAATTTAGCCAAGCTAGCATTCAACCGCTGGGCATGTGGATGGCTGGGAGTGAACTTCTTTCGACGGTCCAGCAGCTGGGGCAGGGAAATTTGCCTGCTAGAATCGGACGTCGGTGTACTGCTAGCAGAGTGGCCGCAAGTACTTGGCTGTGACACACCTAATTCTACACCTTCATTCCTCTCAGTGCATGTTTCAGAGAGGACTGAAGTTATAGTGGGGTTGGAGATCCCAGCTGATGCGGTGCAAGGAGAGGTCCGCTTTGTTCTTTGGTGTGGGTCTTTGAGGTAGGCTTGCCAACGAGCTGCATGGCAGGTCAACATATGTCTGGTCAGGCATGTGGTACCCAAGCGGCTGATGTTTTGGCCACGCGATATACGCTTGAGACATATGTTGCAAACAGCAGCTGTGCGATCTGATGCACTAGCCTCAAAAAAGGCCCACACCAAAGAACTTTTTGAATGACGGGCAGAGGCAGCGCCCTGCACAGGCGGAGCTCTGCGGTGTGATTCCGTCGGTGTACTGCCCTTACGCTGGCCACCAAAGGGCATCCTGCCTCGTTGGAGATGTGCCTCCTCCTCATCCTCCTCCTCCTCCTCTCTCCTATTAGGCACCCACGTGGAGTCAGTGACCTCATCATCACCTCCCTCCTCATCACTGGAGCCAATCTGGCAGTATGCTGCAGCTGCTGGAACATGACTGCCAGATTGGTGTCCTTCTTGAGCATCCCCTCTGTCTGCTCTCACGCTACTGCCTTCCTCTAGCTGGGTTTCATCATCAGACCCTTCGAAACGCTGGGCATCCTCCTGGAGCATGTACCCAACACTGTGCTGAAACAGTTCGGGGGACTCCTCAGGAGGAGGACATGGTGGGTCTAGGGAAGGAGTGACTGATGATGAGTCTGACATTGATACCAGGGAAGAGGACGCTTTGGCAGCTGCTTTTCCAGTACCCTGAGCCTGGGTGAGAGAGGATGAGGAGGAGGAGGAGGGCTTGGTCATCCACTCTACCAAGTCTTCGGCATGATGTGGCTCAACATGTCCAGCTGCCGAAAAGAAGGACAAGCGTGTCCCATGGCCATGTGCTGATGACAATGCACCGCGTCCACGACCAGCACTGTTGCCCCCAGACACAGAGCCTGCTTGCCCTCTTTTATTGCCTCCTGACTGTCTGCCTCTCCTTGTTTGCCTTCCAGACATTCTAATAGATGGCCTGCAGGGAGATGGGAAAAAAGCAATAAGGGCTACCTTCAGGTGTCCTTCTCTGTCCCTTGAAACAAGGACTTTGACAGTGAAAGAAACTGACACACTCTCCCTACCTACAGTTTTCTGTCCCTAGAAAAAATGTTTTTTTTAAGCACAATTTAGCACAAGGAGAATTCACTCACTGTCCTTCCAGGTCCCTGGAAACAAGGACTTTGACAGTGAAAGAAACTGACACACTCTCCCTACCTACAGTTTTCTGTCCCTAGAAAAAATGTTTTTTTTAAGCACAATTTAGCACAAGGAGAATTCACTCACTGTCCTTCCAGGTCCCTGGAAACAAGGACTTTGACAGTGAAAGAAACTGACACACTCTCCCTACCTACAGTTTTCTGTCCCTAGAAAAAATGTTTTTTTTAAGCACAATTTAGCACAAGGAGAATTCACTCACTGTCCTTCCAGGTCCCTGGAAACAAGGACTTTGACAGTGAAAGAAACTGACACACTCTCCCTACCTACAGTTTTCTGTCCCTAGAAAAAATGTTTTTTTAAGCACAATTTAGCACAAGGAGAATTCACTCACTGTCCTTCCAGGTCCCTGGAAACAAGGACTTTGACAGTGAAAGAAACTGACACACTCTCCCTACCTACAGTTTTCTGTCCCTAGAAAAAATGTTTTTTTTAAGCACAATTTAGCACAAGGAGAATTCACTCACTGTCCTTCCAGGTCCCTGGAAACAAGGACTTTGACAGTGAAAGAAACTGACACACTCTCCCTACCTACAGTTTTCTGTCCCTAGAAAAAATGTTTTTTTTAAGCACAATTTAGCACAAGGAGAATTCACTCACTGTCCTTCCAGGTCCCTGGAAACAAGGACTTTGACAGTGAAAGAAACTGACACACTCTCCCTACCTACAGTTTTCTGTCCCTAGAAAAAATGTTTTTTTTAAGCACAATTTAGCACAAGGAGAATTCACTCACTGTCCTTCCAGGTCCCTGGAAACAAGGACTTTGACAGTGAAAGAAACTGACACACTCTCCCTACCTACAGTTTTCTGTCCCTAGAAAAAATGTTTTTTTTAAGCACAATTTAGCACAAGGAGAATTCACTCACTGTCCTTCCAGGTCCCTGGAAACAAGGACTTTGACAGTGAAAGAAACTGACACACTCTCCCTACCTACAGTTTTCTGTCCCTAGAAAAAATGTTTTTTTTAAGCACAATTTAGCACAAGGAGAATTCACTCACTGTCCTTCCAGGTCCCTGGAAACAAGGACTTTGACAGTGAAAGAAACTGACACACTCTCCCTACCTACAGTTTTCTGTCCCTAGAAAAAATGTTTTTTTTAAGCACAATTTAGCACAAGGAGAATTCACTCATTGTCCTTCCAGGTCCCTGGAAACAAGGACTTTGACAGTGAAAGAAACTGACACACTCTCCCTACCTACAGTTTTCTGTCCCTAGAAAAAATGTTTTTTTTAAGCACAATTTAGCACAAGGAGAATTCACTCACTGTCCTTCCAGGTCCCTGGAAACAAGGACTTTGACAGTGAAAGAAACTGACACACTCTCCCTACCTACAGTTTTCTGTCCCTAGAAAAAATGTTTTTTTTAAGCACAATATAGCACAAGCACAAAACACACTGACACTCTCCCTACCTATCCTTCTCTTTCCCTAAACTAAAGGAATCCAGGTTAAGCAAGAAAGAAATAAAAGTCACTGTCCCTGCCTATGCTGCTCTATCCCTGCTCCGGAACACACTACACTAGGCCGCCGTGCTGGCGGCCTTTTATAGTGTGGGGCGTGTACTAAACACCCTCAGCAATAATTGGCCACAGGCATCCTGCCTGTGGCCAATCATTGCTCTCCTCGCTGCCGGCGCTGTGATTGGCCAAGCATGCGGGGTCACAGTGCATGCTTGGCCAATCACAGCGCCTGGATGACACTGCGATGGCGTAGTGCATTGTGGGCCGTTCGCGTCACTCGAATTTGGCGCGAACGGCCCAAATCGTTCGATCTTCGTCGAACGATCGAACAGCCGATGTTCGAGTCGAACGTATGTTCGACTCGAACACGAAGCTCATCCCTATTCGGCATATATGCTTTTTTTTTTTTTAACTGTAGTGGTGAAATCACCTCCTACAGCACTGGAGTCGCAGGGATCAGGCCTGTCTCTGCGAACGCTGCCGTTATGTGTGTTGTGTTTTGTAAGTGACAGTGATCGATCGATACTGCACTTGGGTGGCCTGGGCTGGACGGAGGGGCAAAACGCAGGTGCTAGCAGGTATCTGGGCTGATCCCGCTAACACTGCGTTTTTGGGAACCCTAAACTGCTGGGGACACTAGTATAGATCTGATCAGATCAGATATTGATCTGTTCAGATACTATACCACTAAGGGAGGTGTATGCTTCACGCGTGGGTGTTAGCGTTACTGACACTAACCTGACGCTGCCTGGGGTGTGACGCAGACCCTCTCTGATGCTAAAACCTAATTGATATCACCCGCCGGGCGATCAGGGGGTTAAACCTTTATTGAGTTATATACGGCGGGTGCCCTGACACTATAAAAAGCAAACTAACTAACCAGCGTCACCCGTAACACTTATACGGTGATCACTGGTGAAAGGGTTAACTAGGGGCAATCAGGGGGTTAAACCTTTATTAGGTAATATATGGGGGTAACTGACGCTATATAAAAACCTGACGGGGAACCTAAATAACAAAATAACTAACTGGCTAACCAGTGTCACCAGTAACACTTATACGGTGATCACTGGTGAAAGGGTTAACTAGGGGCAATTAGGGGGTTAAAACCTTTTTTAGATAATATATGGGGGTACCTGACGCTATAAAAATCTGCGGCGAACCTAAAAAAAATAACTGGCTACCTATCGGCATCACCGACACTAAGACAGTGATCAGAAAAACGATTGCTTAGCGACACTGGTGATAGGGGGTGAAAGGGTTACCTGGGGGGCGATCAAGGGGTTAAACCTTTATTAGGTAATATATGGGGGTACCTGACGCTATAAAAACCTGCGCGAACCTAAAAAAAATAACTGGCTACCGATCGGCATCACCGACACTAATACAGCGATCAGAAAAACGATTGTTTAGCGACAGTGGTGATAGGGGGTGAAAGGGTTACCTGGGGGGCGATCAAGGGGGTTAAACCTTTATTAGGTAATATATGGGGGTACCTGACGCTATAAAAACCTGCGGCGAACCTAAAAAAAATAACTGGCTACCGATCGCATCACCGACACTAAAACAGCGATCAGAAAAACGATCGCTTAGCGACAGTGGTGATAGGGCGTGAAAGGGTTATCTGGGGGGTGATCAGGGGGTTAAACCTTTATTAGGGGGGGTTAGGGGGCTACACTGGACCTAAAACTAACTGTAGTGACACTTTTACAGTTACAAATGTCACTGATTGCAGTGATCAGTAAATAAATGGTCACTGAAATCAGTGACACTGTGACTGGGGGCTGGGGGGTGATCTGGGGGGTGATCTGGGGGGCCTGGGGGGCCATTTATGTTCCTATGTGTCCTGGTGTTAGTGTAGTGTTTGTGCACTAACCTGTGTGTCTTCTCTCGTACGACGCTCGGTATATGAGAGCGCCGCATGAGAGATGACATCACTTCCTCTGCCTGTGTTTACATTACACAGGCAGAGGAAGCTTTCTCATTCGCCGGGAGCGATCGTGAGGGGGTGGCCGGAATCGAACGGCCGTCCCCTCATCCCGGATCACTCCCGACCAACTAACGACCACTCACTGTATAGAAAGGGGGTCCGATGGGACCCCCAAACTATACAAAGGCAGTCACATACAGGTACGTGACTTTGCCTGTCGGTGCCATTATGCCGACGTATATATACAGTGAGCGGTCGTTAAGTGGTTAAAATTTGCACTTTTGATTTCTCACGATCGAGCCCCATAGACTTTACTGGTGTTCGAAAGTTTGCGCAATCTTTCGGTCTGTTCGCATGTTCTGGATGCGAACCAAACCGGGGGTGTTCGGCTCATCCCTACATAGGAGGATGAGCAAAGTACGTTTGGCAAAGTACCTGTATGATGTAAAAATGCATTATAGCAGTTAGTCTACATAGCAAATGTCCTAAGCGCAAGGGAACCAAGTCATCTCCTTAAAGTGGTTCTAAAGTTAAAATGTTTTTTACCTTAATGCATTGAGTGCATTAAAAGAGAAGTAAAGGTTTTTTTAGGAATCATACTTACCTTGGTGTCCACCAGCACCTCTGCACTGCGAACCGAGCAATCAAACACAGCCGATCACTCTGTGTTCAGAGCTTCCCAAACAGAGAGTTGTAGACTGTCAGTCACAGCTCTCTGCTCTTCTCCCTCCTTGCTCACTGGAGCACTGGGCTGTGGAGGGGGCAGAGGCGATGGCTCAGGCTCTCAGCGGCTCGCTGAGAGGCTGAGCCGGGTGTCAGTCCAGGCACCTGGTGGATCCAGACTTTATTGTCATGATGACGCGGTGTTTGGACTGGACTGACTTCTGTGATGTCAGCAGAGAGTGGACTTCAGCCCTGGGATCCTGGGATCCATAGGAGAAGTCCAGCCAAATGAACTTTGGCTGGACTTCTCCTTTAAGGTAAAGAAAAAGAACATCCCACTACTTGCTGTGTCCCCCTCCTCTCTAAACAATTGCCTTACTCATCAACTGATCTAGAATTGTGTGGTCTGTAGAACTGCCCCTCTACTTCTTGGTCTCACAGTAGACATAGGCAGTGGTAGAACCATAGGCTCCTGCTGCTGTCAGTCAAATCCTGTGAGCAGGGAGCTGAGGGCCATGGCAGAGCCACACTGTGCATGTCTATGGGTACACACAGCCCGGCTTGGGAGCGCACAGCTTGCTGAGAGGGCACTCTTAGGAAGGAAGGGCAGAAAGCACCAGTGAGGGACTCCAGAAGAAGTGTTAAGCCCTGTACACATGATCAGATAACCTATGGATTTTCGTCCGATGGATTTGTCCATCGGAAATCCGATGAAACTGTTTTCCATCAGTCTTGCCTACACACCATCAGTCAAAAAACCGACCGTTCCAAACGTGGTGACGTAAAACACTCCGATGAGCCGAGAAAAATGAAATTCAATGCTACTGAGCATGTGTCGACTTGATTCTGAGCATGCTTGGGTTTTTTATCTAATGGATTTCCCCACAGACGATCGGAAATTGCCATCGGTTTTTTATCCATCAGATAATTTTAAAACATGTTCTATTTTTTAAAACCGATGGAAAAAAGACTGATGGGTCCCATACACGATCGGTTTGTCTGATGAAAACAATCCATCGGACGGTTTTCATCAGTCAAACTGATCGTGTGTACAGGGCTTAAAGGGACTGTTCTGTGCAAGGCAATTGCAAGTATAATATATTTTTTTAACCACTTAACGACCGCTCACTGTATATATACGTTGGCAGAATGGCACCGACAGGCACAATCACGTAGAGTGTACGTGATTGCCTTTGTACAGTTGGGGGGTCCAATCGGACCCCCCTTCTGTACAGTGAGCGGTGGCTAAGTGTCCGGGAGCGTTCCGGGATGAGGGGGCAGCCATTCGTTTCTGGCCACCCCCTCGCGATCGCTCCCGGCGAATGGAAATGCCCCCTCTGTCTGTGTCAGACAGAGGGAGCAGGAGGAAGTGATGTCATCTCTGGTGCGGCGCTCACATATACCGAGCGCCGTACAAGAGAAGACATCAGGTCAGTGCACACAACACTACACTGACACCAGGACACATAGGGACATAAATCGCCCCCCAGGCCCCCCCAGACACCCCAGATCACCCCCCAGATCACGCCCCCAGTCACAGTGTCACTGATTGCAGTGACCATTTATTTAGTGATCACTGCAATCAGTGACATTTGTGACTGTAAAAGTGTCACCAAAGTTTAGTCTTAGGTCCAGTGTAGCCCCCTAACCCCCCCTAATAAAGGTTTAACCCCCTGATCACCCCCCAGATAACCCTTTCACCGCCTATCACCACTGTCGCTTAGCGATCATTTTTCTGATCGCTGTCTTAGCATCAGTGATGCCGATCGGCAGCCAGTAATTTTTTTTAGGTTCGCCGCAGGTTTTATAGCGTCAGGTACCCCAATATATTATCTAATAAAGGTTTAACCCCCTTGATCGCCCCCCAGGTAACCCTTTCACTCCCTATCACCACTGTCACTAAGCGATCGTTTTTCTAAACGCTGTCTTAGTGTCTGTGATGCAGATCGGTAGCCGGTAATTTTTTTTAGGTTCGCCGCAGGTTTTTATAGCGTCAGGTACCCCAATATATTATCTAATAAAGGTTTAACCCCCTTGATCGCCCCCCAGGTAACCCTTTCACCCCCTATCACCACTGTCGCTAAGCAATTGTTTTTCTAAACGCTGTCTTAGTGTCGGTGATGCAGATCGTAGCCAGTCATTTTTTTTAGGTTCGCCGCATGTTTTTATAGCGTCAGGTACCCCAATATATTATCTAATAAAGGTTTAACCCCCTTGATCGCCCCCCAGGTAACCCTTTCACCCCCTATCACCACTGTCACTAAGCGATCGTTTTTCTAAACGCTGTCTTAGTGTCTGTGATGCAGATCGGTAGCCGGTAATTTTTTTTAGGTTCGCTGCAGGTTTTTATAGCGTCAGGTACCCCAATATATTATCTAATAAAGGTTTAACCCCCTTGATCGCCCCCCAGGTAACCCTTTCACCCCCTATCACCACTGTCGCTAAGCAATTGTTTTTCTAAACGCTGTCTTAGTGTCGGTGATGCAGATCGTAGCCAGTAATTTTTTTTAGGTTCGCCGCATGTTTTTATAGCGTCAGGTACCCCAATATATTATCTAATAAAGGTTTAACCCCCTTGATCGCCCCCAGGTAACCCTTTCACCCCCTATCACCACTGTCACTAAGCAATTGTTTTTCTAAACGCTGTCTTAGTGTCTGTGATGCAGATCGGTAGCCGGTAATTTTTTTTAGGTTCGCTGCAGGTTTTTATAGCGTCAGTTACCCCCATATATTATCTAATAAAGGTTTTAACCCCCTGATTGCCCCTAGTTAACCCTTTCACCAGTGATCACCATATAAGTGTTACGGGTGACGCTGGTTAGTTAGTTTGCTTTTTATAGTGTCAGGGCACCCGCCGTGTATATAACCCAATAAAGGTTTAACCCCCTGATCGCCCGGCGGGTGATATCAATTAGGTTTTAGCGTCAGAGAGGGTCTGAGTCACACCCCAGGCAGCGTCAGGTTAGTGCCAGTAACGCTAACACCCACGCGTGAAGCATACACCCCCCTTAGTGGTATAGTATCTGAACAGATCAATATCTGATCTGATCAGATCTATACTAGCGTCCCCAGCAGTTTAGGGTTCCCAAAAACGCAGTGTTAGCGGGATCAGCCCAGATACCTGCTGGCACCTGCGTTTTGCCCCTCCGTCCAGCCCAGGCCACCCAAGTGCAGTAACGATCGATCACTGTCACTTACAAAACAAAAACACACATAACTGCAGCGTTCGCAGAAACAGGCCTGATCCCTGCGACTCCAGTGCTGTAGGAGGTGATTTCACCACCACAGTTAAAAAAAAAAAGCAAATATGCCGAAGCATTGGGGCAGCAGGGGCAGAGGAGCGATTTTGCTCCTAATGCCGCGTACATACGGTCGAAATTCCGACGGAGGCTTGCCCGTGGAAAAGTCCGACCATGTGTGTGCGGCATAACTTTTTTGCGGGAGGATGCCCCATGCTTCGGCATATATAAATGGTGCGTGTATGCCCATCATTGGAAGTGGGTGGATGAAGGGCGGTATTCTAATGGTGGGCATACCCACCGATCAATCTCTTTTTTCGTTCAGCCAACTGGCTGCATGAAATAAAAAGATTACAATACATGTCCAACAAGGACCAGCAACGTACTGGTATGTTGCTGGACTTTGAATGTTTATACCAGAATGATGCCTGCGGGTTTAGGTATCATCTTGGTATCATTCTTTTCAGCCTGCGGCCGGCTTTCATGTAAAAGCAATCCTAGCGGCTAATTAGCCTCTGGACTGCTTTTACAAGCAGTGGGAGGGAATGCCCCCCCCGGATATAAAAAGCGCCATTGGGAAATTGGGAAAGCATTTTATCACACCGATCTTGGTGTGGTCAGATGCTTTGAGGGCAGAGGAAAAATCTAGGGTCTAGAAGACCCCAGTTTTTTCAAAAAAAGAGTACCTGTCACTACCTATTGCTATCATAGGGGATATTTACATTCCCTGAGATAACAATAAAAATGCTAAAAAAAAAAAATACTTGGAAGGAACAATTTAAAAATAAAATAAAAAAGCAAAATTAATAATAAAAAAAAAGCACCCCTGTCCTGCCCTGCTCTTGCCCAATGGCGAACGCAAGCGTCGGTCTGGCGTCATATGTAAACAGCAATTGCACCATGCATGTGAGGTATCACCGCGAAGGTCAGATCGAGGGCAATCATTTTAGCAGTAGACCTCCTCTGTAAATCTACTGGGGTAACCTGTAAAGGCTTTTAAAGGCTTTTAAAAATGTATGTAGTTTGTCGCCAATGCGCGTTTGTGCGAAATTTTAAAGCATGTCGTGTTTGGTATCTATGTACTCGGCCTAAGATCATCTTTTTTATTTCATCAAACATTTTGGCAATATAGTGTGTTTTAGTGCATTAAAATTAAAAAAAGTGTATTTTTTAACCCAAAAAATGCGTTTGAAAAATCGCTGCGCAAATACTGTGTAGAAAAAAAATGCAACACTCACCATTTTAATCTGTAGGGCCTTTGCTTTAAAAATATATATAATGTTTGGGGGTTCAACATAATTTTCTTGCAAAAAAAAAATGTTTTCATGTAAACAAAAAGTGTCAAAAAGGGCTTTGTCTTCAAGTGGTTAGAAGAGTGGATGTAAGCTTCCTAATGTTGTGTATAAAATGCCAGAACAGTTCAAAACCCCCCCCAAATGACCCCATTTTGGAAAGTAGACACCCCAAGCTATATACTGAGAGGCATGTCGAGTCCATGGAATATTTTATATGTTGACACAAGTTGCGGAAAAACGACAATTTTTTTTTTTTTTGCACAAAGTTGTCACTAAATGATATATTGCTCAAACATGCCATGGGCATATGTGGAATTACACCCCAAAATACATTCTGTTGCTTCTCCTGAGTACGGGGATACCACACGTGTGAGACTTTTTGGGAGCCTAGCCACGTACGGGACCCCAAAAACCAAGCACCGCCTTCAGGCTTTCTAAGGGTGTAAATTTTTGATTTCACTTCTCACTGCCTATCACAGTTTCGGAGGCCATGGAATGCCCAGATAGCACAAAACCCCCCCAAATGACCCCATTTTGGAAAGTAGACACCCCAAGCTATTTGCTGAGAGGTATTGTGAGTATTTTGCAGATCTCGCTTTTTGTCACAAAGTTTTGAAAATTGAAAAAAAAATAAAAATATATATATATATTTTCTTTCTTCATTTTCAAAAACAAATGAGAGCTGTAAAATACTCGCCATTCCTCTCAGCAAATAGCTTGGGGTATCTATATTCCAAAATGGGGTCATTTGGGGGGGTTTTGTGCGATTTTGGCATTTTATGGCCTTCGAAACTGTGATAGGTAGTGAGGAGTGAAATCAAAAATTTGTGCCTAGAAATCCTGAAAGCGGTGCTTGGTTTTCGGGGTCCCGTACGCGGCTAGGCTCCTAAAAAGTCCCACACATGTGATATCCCCGTACTCAGGAGAAGCAGAAAAATTTATTTTGGGGTGTAATTCCACATATAACCATGGCATGTCTGAGCAATATATCATTTAGTGACAACTTTTTGTAATTTTTTTTTTTTTTTTGTCATTATTCAATCACTTGGGACAAAAAAATATATATTCAATGGGCTCAACAGGCCTCTCAGCAATTTCCTTGGGGTGTCTACTTTCTAAAATGGGGTCATTTGGGGGGGGGGTTTGTGCTATTTTGGCATTTTATGGCCTTCGAAACTGTGATAGGTAGTGAGGAGTGAAATCAAAAATTTGCGCCCTTAGAAATCCTGAAGGCGGTGCTTGGTTTCCGGGGTCCCGTACGCGGCTTGGCTCCCAAAAGGTCCCACACATGTGGTATCCCCATACTCAGGAGAAGCAGCAAAATGTATTTTGGGGTGAAATTCCACATATAACCATGGCATGTGTGAGCAATATATCATTTAGTGACAACTTTTTGTAATTTTTTTTTTTTTTTTTTTTTTTGTCATTATTCAATCACTTGGGACAAAAAAAAAAAATTCAATGGGCTCAACATGCCTCTCAGCAATTTCCTTGGGGTGTCTACTTTCCAAAATGGGGTCATTTGGGGGGGGTTTGTACTGCCCTGTCATTTTAGCACCTCAAGAAATGAGATAGGCAGTCATAAATTTAAAGCTGTGTAAATTTCAGAAAATGTACCCTAGATTGTAAACTCTATAACTTTTGCGCAAACCAATAAATATACGCTTATTGACATTTTTTTTACTAAAAACATGTGGCTGAATACATTTTGGCCTAAATGTATGACTACAATTGAGTTTATTCGATTTTTCTTATAACAAAAAGTAGAAAATATCATTTTTTTTCAAAATTTTCGGTCTTTTTCCGTTTATATCGCAAAAAATAAAAATCGCAGAGGCAATCAAATACCATTAAAAGAAAGCTCTATTTGTGAGAAGAAAAGGACGCAAATTTCATTTGGGTACAACATTGCATGTCCGCACAATTTACAGTTAAAGCAGCGCAGTGCAAAATTCTGAATTCACCTCTGGTCCTTTAGCTACCAAATGGTCCGGGGCTTAAGTGGTTAATAGCTACATCAACAACAAAAAATAACCTTCATTATTGCTTTAATTATTGGCATATTTAGGTTGTTTAGGTTTTGAAGATGATTGTATTCAATCAGATCCATAAAAAGGTCTAACGTTGTGCAGTGCTTACTATATTGAAAAATATTATGTAGAAGATCTAGAAATAGAGGTTTCAAATGACTATGCAATGTTGCAGGGCTGTGGGGATCACATCCATTTGCTCAATTTGTATTTTAAAGACCTTTTTTTCTCATAATCTTCTGATACTTTTAAAAACAATACCGAAATACTGATAAACCCTTTTTTACATAATCTAGTTTAGGAGTAAGATTAGTTTTAAGAGATTGTTTTATCAAAACTCTATGGTATAACAACAAAGTAATAGCTTAACTGTTTCCGCCCACCGTATTGTAAAATTATGGTTGGGTGGGACTGCTCTTGTTCTGGGAGGACGTCATACGACCTCCTCCGAATCATGCCACTCATTTGTGCCCTCGGACACAGAACATCACTGATTGGGGTAGAGTCAATGACAGCAGCTCTTTACCATGTGATCAGCTGTCCAATCACTACCGAACTCAAATGTAAACAAAGACCGGTAACTCACTATCACCGGCTTATACTCATACACAGATCCCATGTGAGGAGAAGAGAGTCAGGAACTGTGAGTTAACAATCTGAAGACTGTATAGTGTGCAGCAAAGCACACACACACACAGTTAAGAGCACCTGTCACATTACCCATCTGCCCATCAGCAGTGTTACTGTCACCCATCAGTCTACCTGTCGCCTGTCAGTGTATCTGCTGTTCATCAGCAGTGTTACTGTCACCCATCAGTGCCAGTCAGTGTGCCTTTCACCCATCAGCAGTGTTACTGTCGCCCATCAGTGCCCATCATTGTACCTGTCGTTTATCAGCAGTGTACATGTAGCCTATCAGCAGTGTACCTGTCACCCATCAGTGCCCATTAGCAGTACACCCATCACCAATTAGTGCCCATCCGCAGTGTACCTGTCGCACATTGCCCATGAGTGCTTCCATCAGCGGTGTACCCGTCACACAGCTGCCCATCACCAAAATACCTGTCATACAGCCTCCCATCAGAAGAGTACCCATCCTACAGTCGCCCATCAGCAGAGTACCTATCCTACAGCTGCCCATCAGCAAAGTACCTATCACACAACCTCCCATCAGAAGAGTACTCATCACACAGCCAATATCAGCAGTCTACCTGTCCCAGTGTCACCAGAGCCAGCCATGTCCAAAAAAGTTAGCACTAGTGAGGAGGCATTTTAAATACTCAGTATGATGGATGAGAGCAGCCGGGAGCTCTCACCGTCACATTTTGATTTGGTATATGAACCCGTCGAAAGTAGTGGATCAGCAACCGAATCAGAGGAGGGAAGAGTCCCCCCTAAAAGTATAAGATGCTCTGAAAACCAGGCAGCCACCAGCAGTGCCATACACCCAAATGGTCAATCGGCAAATGCCAATGGTGCTAGACCACCATTAAAGGCCAGATTAAAGGCCCAGCACATCTGACCCCAAGAATCTGGGCCCAGACATATCTCCCAGACACACTGGTGAACCCATTATGGCTACCTTCCAACTTGCACTGCACAGCCAGGTGTGCAGGCCAACACTGACAATTTTTCAGAAATAATTGTTTTCTATTTATTTTTGCCTGGCAGTTCACTTCAGTTTATCATGGACCAGACCAATATTTTTGCCCAACAATATATTGCTAACAACCCCAGTTTATCATATGCCCATCTATTTGAATAGAGACTTCTTACATTAGAGGAGTTCAAGTAACTTTTGGGCCTCACCATTAACACAGGGCTTACAAAAAAAACACTTACTGGTCCACCCACCCAATCCATCACATGCCCACTTACTCTGCTGTAATGCCCAGGTCATGCTATTAGATGATCATGTGCTTTCTTAATTTCAGTGATAATACCCAGTGTCCTCCCCGAGATCATCCCAATCATTTCAATGATTACATGTTATAGCCCTATTTAGCAACAAGAAGGTCCTGTTTCTGGTATAAAAAAGTTGCAATTCATGTTATTCATTTTGACATTTATAGTTCATATGTCACCTACACCAAACCCACCACCTTCCTCAAATATATAGAAGAAATCATTACATCCTTTATCTACCAGAAAAGATCCCCCTAGAGAACATTTGCTCTGATTCTGTGAGCAGATTTTATGAGTGCTATTTACTTAAGAGCATTCCACCAACAAAAGTAGGCCAAAGATGCCAAAAAAGCTGTTGGGCATGCAGCAGAGGGGGAGTTAAAAGAGACACCAGTTTCCATTGTTCCCTATGCCCCTCCCAACTGGGCCTATGCATCTGAGACTACTTCAGGCATTTTCATCCGTCACTAGAATATTAGCCCATATTTCTAACAGCCTGACATTTTCCCATTTTCAATATATGTGCGGATCATTTGCCTGCTGCCTCAACCAACCATGACACTGCTTTCCACCTTAACTGATCCGTGCCCGTTTATCGATTATGCCTCTGCCTACCGTCTGCATTATTTATCCACCATGTTTCTGCCTTCCACTTAAACTGACTCTGGCCTGTTTATTGACTATGCCTCTGCCTGCAGTCTGTATTGTTTATTAACCAAGTTTCTGCCTTCTACCTGTACTGACCGTGGCCTATTAATCAACCATGTTCTTGCCTGTTGCTTGAACTGTTCTTTTGCCCTGCTACTCTAGTAGAGAGATTCAAGATAACACTGGGATCTTACATATGTGAGGGGCTTCAGAGTAGAGAAAAACTGTTTTTGGTTTTCTCCAGATTTTGTAATTCTTGGATCTGGAGTCTGCAGGGTTTGAAGAGATTGGGTGGGAAGAAGCCCCTACCCCTGTGCCCAGGTCTTATCTGATGAGGCCCTAAGCTTGATGTTCCTGCCTGCTGCCTGGACCATAAATTTGGCTTTGCTGATCATATCTCTGCCTACTGCCTGTACTGATGCAGGACCTTTTATGGGCCATGTTCCTGCCTGCTGCCTGGACCAATATTTTGGCTGTGCTGACCATATCTCTGACTGCTGCCTGTATTCATCCAGGAATTTTTATGGACCACATTCCTGCCTGCTGCCTGGATGTCAGCTTCCTGCCTGTACTGACCCTGGCATGTTTATGGATCATAGTCCTGCCTGCTGCCTGGATGATTCAGTTGGCTGTTGCTGACCATGTCTATACCTGCTTCCTGAACCAATGCTCTACTCAAACCACAGGTAATCTTTTGTTTACCCTTTGTTCAGCCTACTATACTTCCTGGCCAGTGAACATAGCATTGTGCTTTGGGTGCAGCCACGTACCAGTAGGTTAGATGTCCTTGGCTTTTAGTAACAGGAACTGCTGTAGGTGAAGCTACACTATGTTATATTCACTGACTACTTTTACAGAGGTGACTTTTACAGTACATTGTTTTCCATACAATGTTTGTTGATGTTTGTGTTAGACAGGTTGCAATGTTGGGTACATAATCTTTAAAGACATTAAATAGGTCTTGCACATGTGGTATCCCCAAAATCGGGAGGAGTAGCAAAATGTATTTTGGGGTGTAATTCTTGGTATGTCCATGCTGTTTGTTAGAAATATCTTATAGATTGACAACTTTGTGTTAAAACAAATAAATGTTAATTTTCTTTACACATTTTCCAAAAACTTGTGGAAAAAAATGAAATGTTCAAAAGACTCATTGGGCCTCTTAGAAAATACGTTGTGGTATTTGCTTTCCAAATTTGGGTCATTTTGTGGGTGTTTCCACTGTTCTGTTGCTCCAGGGCCTTCAAAAATGTCATAGGTAGTCAGGAAATGTGTAATATACAGGCATACCCCACTTTTAAGTACACAATGGTGTTTATTTACTAAAGCTGTAAAGTGCAAAATCAGGCTCACTTCTGCATATAAACCAACAAGCTTCCAGGTTTTATTGCCAGGCTTAATTGAACAAGCTGGGCTTAGATCTAATTGGTTTATATGCAGAAGTGAGCCTGATTTTGTGCTTTCCAGCTTTAGTAAATAAACCCCATTGTGTACTTAAAAGTGGGGTATGCCTGTAATGTAATATAACGCCTGGAAGTGATACTTGGATGTTGGGCCTCTGTATATGGCCGGCTGTGAAAAAGTCTCACACATGTGGTATCACCATACTCAGGAAGAGTAGCAAAAATGTGTTTTGGGGTGTAATTGCAAGTATGCTTATGCCGTGTGTAAGAAAGAAATTGTTAGTATGGCAATTTTGTGTAAAAAAAAATAATAATTTCTAAATATTCCCAAGATTTGGAGGAAAAAAATTACAACTTCAAAAAATTCACCATGCCTCTTACTAAATACCTTGGACTGTCTACTTTCCGAAAAGGGGGGTATTTGTACTGTCTTGACATTTCATGAGAAATGAGATAGGCAGTCAGTACATAGCATAGCTTGTCGACTCTATGCCTTTCACACAGACTAAATAATGTACACTAATTTGGGTTATTTTTACCAAAGATATGTAGCAGTATAAATTTTGGCCTACATTTACGAGGATAAATTACTTAATTGCAAAATTTTATAATAGAAACTAAAAAAAAAAATTTTTTTTTTTCAAAATGTTTGCTCTTTTTTTGCTTATATTAAACAAAACAGTGGTGATTAAATACAACCAAAAGAAAACTCTATTTGTGTGAAAACAATGATAAACATTTTGCTTGGGTACAGTGTAGCATTGCTGAGTAATTGTCATACAAAGTATAAGAGCATTGAAAGCTGAATATTGGTTTGGGCAGGAAGGGGGTAAAAGTTCCCTGTATTGAAGTAGGTAAAACACATTCATTCATGCATGGTGTCAACAGAAGTCTGTATAGCAATGTACATACATGTATAAAACAATCTACAACACAATTATTTGAAAATAAGCAAAGCTTTGTTTCTTGTATGCACTGTTTAACTAGTTACTAGTCTTTAATGTGTTAACATTCAAAGCAAGACACATCTGAAAGACAACAGTAAATAACAAATTGAAGCCAAACAAGTGAATGTCAGCCTGGAGACAGTGACAAGTTGTATGAACCTACACGACTATTTATCAAGCCTGATCAATGTCACAAACAGAAAAACAAGGGTATTTATAATAGTAAAAGTACACAGTATGCCAAATTTTATGTATGATCGCGCTAAAGGTAACTCTTTTGGCTATCTATTAGTGGATAAAAAACATAGCACTGGGAACTTAAATAAAATTGCTCAGAAAGTGAATTAAAATAATCTTGTTCATTCTAGTATAGTACAAATAACAGAAGTAATCTGATTGGATATAAAAGTTATGCTGAGTACACAAGAATTTTCCAACTTTTTTTAACTTTTTAACTTGTTAAGCATGACCTTTTTCCCATGGTCAATAACCACTCTATAAGTAACGGGTCCCTGTAGTGGAATAGCCATTGAATGCTAGTTACAATGGCAACTAAAAGAATACATTTAATTTGATACTAACATTCTGTGAGTACACTACCAAAGGAAACAATTACCAACACAGCACATCCATTTTGTTATTCCTATGGTGAACACAGCATGTGCCCTGTTCAGCCAACTGAGAAAATAAAGCGTACTAATTATATTGAGTCCAGTGAGAAGCACTGGTTAAATATCCATAGGAAATAGGTGACAGAAATATCTGAAGGCACTCAGGGTAAATCAGTCAAAATGGCACTATGGAAGTTAATTGGTTGACATGGGCATCATCGAGGGCTAAGTGGCTAGCAAATTTTACTTTGCAGAGCTTTCCCAATTATCACGAGTTTTAAGAATATTAGAGAAAAAAAATGTAGTCAGTGTCTGGCCAGTTAATAAATGTGGTCTTGAGGTCCTAGCTTATATGCTTGTGATTATGTATTGTATGCATTGTTAATCAATTTAGGGATTTGTTGCCTTTTTTCATTCCCTCGTGAGTGCTTGTGTTTTTGTTTTTTTGAGGGGTTCTTTGGCCTTGGCCTTAATGGCTTCCATATTCTTTTTGTCTGATGCTGGACTTCTAAGATTTGTGCACGTCTGTGCCAATGTTTTTAAACTTTTGGGATTGCCTGGGGATTCACATGCCTGAGAATGTAATTTGAGGGCCATTTAGACTATTGTTTTTAATTTATCAGTTGTATTTTGTGCCTTTGCTATTTGTTTTTTACAGCCGATGGGCCTGATATTTCTCTAGGGTCTTCTCTTCTCTTTATGTGTGCTCCCACACTTGCCCCAGGATTTCTATAAGACAATAGTGCATCTGAGCTATCCCACCTCTCGTTGTTTTTAGTGAATTTTATACCTCTATGTTTGTATGTGTTTAAAGGATCTACAGTACCTTGAAAAAGTATTTATACCCCTTTAAATTTTCCACATTTTGTCATGTTACAACCAAAAATGTAAATGTATTTTATTGGGATTTTATTTGATAGACCAACACAAAGTGGCACAAAATTGTGAAGTGGAAGGAAAATGATAAATGGTTTTCCAAATTTTTTACAAATAAATACAGTATGTGAAAAGTGTGGCGTGCATTTGTATTCGCCCCCCCTGAATCAATACCTTGCAGAACCACCTTAAACTGCAATTACAGCTGCAAGTCTTTTTGGATATGTCTCTACCAGCTACCACATCTAGAGAGTGACATTTTTGCCCATTCTTCTTTCCAAAATCTCTGTCAAATTGGATGGAGAGCAGACTATTGTATTTTACTTATATTATTTTGTTTTTTCCTTGCTCTTTGTTATCGTACAATTTGAAATAAGTTTGTAATCATTTACACTTTTGGTGGTCTGTCCTTGGTGTACCGATAAAATGCATCCATTTTTGATGTTTTGATTCTCAACTGTCACCAGAAACAAAATTTGCCCTGCAATTATGTGTTCTCACATAGTTCTTACATAGTTTCCTTTAGATCAGTGGTTCTCAACCTGGGGGTCAGGACCCCTCTGGGGGTCAAATTACTATTTTCCAGGGGTCACCAAATCCTGGGCTGTTCCTGGAGCCAGAGGCCGCCCACTTGGCCTCTTCACAGCTGCCCATTCAGTTCACGGCATGGCTGGGGGGCAGAGACTTGAGGTCAGCTGACTGGTGAGGAATGTGAAGTGGGAGGGGCTGGAGGAGACCCTATCTCCTGATTTCGGCATAGGTGTCACTGCTACGAGACACCACAAAGCGATACAGTTAAGCCAGAGACACAGTGAATAACACTACCTGTGATTAGAGTTGCCATTAAAAGTCCCCACTACAGTTCTCAGATTAGCAGATGACCTTCATCAAGAGCACTTTTGTTGGCTGCTCAGAACTCTCCCCCCCCCCCCAAGCACTACCACTCAACCTATTTACCCCCCACCAAGGAGTAAGAGAAGGAATAAAAAGAGAATACATGGAAGGGAGAGGAAAAGAGGGGCAGGAACAAAGAAAAAGGGAAAGAATAAGAATAAGAGAACAAGAAAGAAGGCTAGAGAGATGGATGGGGGGAAAATAAAACAAGAAATTAGGATAGAGAGAGATAAAAGGGAAATAAAGGAGAACAAAGAGATCCTAGAATGTACTATAAGGGGTTTTAATACTGTACGAGTGGAAGGAACTCAGGGAGCGCTAAATGTCTGTCTGGTTAGGTGTGCAAATTACTTGCCTTGCCTTGGGTGCTGACAACCCACGCTATGAAAATTTTACTGTTAGGGGGTCCCCACAACTTGAGAAATTTTATCAAGGGGTCACAGCACTAGACAGGTTGAGAACCACTGCTTTAGATAATCCAGTTTGCTTCAGGTTAAGGGGTTTGTGGCTGTTTTTATAACTAAAGCTGCTCTGGAGCAGGCAATAGTATGAGTGGCTCTGTGTACTTTGTAAATCACTGATTAACGGAGAGTAATAACATGGCAAATACATAAATAAATAATGTTGAGTGAAAGAATAAAATTAATGTATTGTAACACTGAATATGTTTCACCACTCACCTAAGTGACTTCCTCATTGAAAATACCCCAGTACATATACCTAGTTTGACAACAGTTCTCACTTTCACCCATGTAGCTTACACAAGTAACACCTTTGCAAGACTTTATAACCCAATGGAGATGGCATTTTAATAATTAGAACAGTTTATGCTTTAAGTCATGTCTTGATCAATTAACATCTTCCTCAACAAATTTAAAGGTTCACCTTTTTAACCACTTCAATACTGTGCCTATTTGTTGTTAACAAGTTAAAATCAGTATTTTTTGCTAGAAATTTACTTAGAACACCCAAACATTATATATATTTTTTTAGCAGAGACCCTAGAAATTAAAATGAATTGCAATATTTTATGTCACACTGTATTAGCGCAGCGGTCTTTCAAACGCAATTATTTTGGGAAAAAAGACACTTCAATGAATTAAAAAAACTAAACAGTAAAGTTAGTCCAATTTCTTATATAATGTGAAAGATGATGTTACGCTGAGTAAATAGATACAGGCATACCCCACTTTTAAGTACACATTGGAGTTTATTTACTAAAGCTGGAAAGCGCAAAATCAGGCTCACTTCTGCATATAAACCAATGAGATTCTAAGCCCGGCTTGTTCAATTAAGCCTGGCAATAAAACCTGGAAGCTCGTTGGTTTATATGCAGAAGTGAGCCTGATTTTGCACTTTACAGCTTTAGTAAATAAACCCCATTGTGTACTTAAAAGTGGGGTATGCCTGTACCTACAGTAATATGTCACGCTTTAAAATTGCTTGTGGAATGGCGACAAACTACGGTACTTAAAAATCTCCATAAGCTACGATTTAGAAAAAATTAACGTCTACCTGTTTAGAGTTACAGAGGAGGTCTTGCACTATAATTATTGTTGTCGCTCTAACCACTGTGGCGATACCTCGCATGTGTGATTTTAACAGTTTTTTCATTTGTGGGCGCGACTTACGTATGCGGTTTCTTTGGTGCTCGCGCACGAAGGGATTTAAAAAACAGAAAAATCGTATTTATTTTACTTATTTATTTGTTATTTACACTGTCCCTTTAAGAAAAACTTCTGATCACTTTTATTGTTGTCGCAAGGAATATAAACATCCCTTGTGACAGTAATAGGCAGTGACAGGTACTCTTTATGGAGGGATCTGATGTCTAAAAGACCCCAAATCCCTCCTTTAAACTTGAAAGTATTCAAAACGCCAGGATCTGCTTTTGTGAATACTGATTTTTTTTTTTAAATGCCGCCGTTGGCTGCCGAGTAAATTGGAAGTGACATCACTTCTGGGTTTCTACATCAGAGACTAAACAAAACAACGGTACCGGGGTGATGCCTGTAGCTGCAGGCATCACCCAGGGAACAACCACTTCAACAAAATGTTGTACAGGTACATGATTTTGCGTAAAGTGGTTAAAAATAATAATAAATGAACATCTTTTTGTAGGTAAAAAAATTAGCATTTTTTTTTTGGGAGCCTGGAAAGCATTGCACCCACTCAGCAGATCGTGATTGCAATGTAGAGCTCTTGCAGACTCTATGTGTAAGCTGTTTGGCCATACATCATACGGCCAAACAATTCCACGCTAACAGGAAGCATCAATGTACTACTTCAACAGTGCTGTGGTAGTTCATTGAGAACTACAAGCCGACAGTCACAAAGGCTGCCAGACCTTGTAGCTTTCTGTTCACAGAACTCTGTGAATGATTGACATGGCCGAGTGGGCGGAGTGCCGCACGACCACATTCTTTGCAGAGAATGACTGTCACTTTGGGAAGCCGGGGAGGTTCGGGGTCGGTGGATTTGTAACATGTTAAATGTTACACTCAGAATATGGGTGTATCATGTAGCATGTTACAAAAGGTGAAAATAGGCAAATAAGTAACCCGAATACTAATGGAACTTTAAAGGCAACTCATATATTGAACCAAAAGTATATAATATATAAAACTTTATTGATACATGCCTAAAACGGTGTATACGGTGATGTATACACCTTTTTACGCATGTATCAATAACGTTTTATATTTTATATACTTTTGGTTCAATGAGTTGCCTTTAAAGTCCCATTAGTACTTGGGGGTACTTATTTGCCTATTTTAAATTATTAAGGATGTTGGCAACAATTTATGGTTTCCTTTGGTGATTTACCTTTTCATGTTACAAATGGCGAACTTATCTTTTAAAGCCCAAATGGGCCTTCAAGGTAAATCAGCTAAATACATTCTAGGTGTATCAAAACAAAAAATGTCTTACAATGTGTCTTCTTTCTAAAACCACGGCAAGCTAATTAGAAAACCCTGTGCCCAGCCAGCATACTAGTAAGTAGGATACTTGCTTTCCATGTGGAAGCAGCGGTCTCATTGCACAGGTCCAATAAGTTCTGTACTGAGTCAGAGCTCTAGCTATGCTGTCAGCAAAGCTCATCCTCCCTGCCAGTTGACTCAGCAGGGGGCATTTGGGCTTCTGAAACGAAATAATTGCTTCTCCACAGAGAGTACATGTCCCACTCAGTGGAATTCTAGCGGGAGAAAGGCTGATTAAAAAAAGTATGATTTACGCATCTTTTGTTTTGCACCTGTAAAAGTACTTAGCTACGTTAACTGAAGGAAGTTAGTCAGGTGAGAGAAGATATGTATACACAACAAACAAGTCCAGTTGATCCTGACTAACTGCTGTTAACAACAGAATGACCTGGATAAAGAAAAGCCTTCACATCCTCATTTGACAGTGAAGGGGCCAATCACCAGACTCAAATACTGTGATTAGATTCTGAGATGGGGGGTGTTTGTGACTTCATTCCTTGTTCTAAACGTCAACACCAGTGGACACCATAGCTTGGACAGGCTGGGATGCTGCAGCAAAGTGGTGAGCCCTGTTGCAAAGTATTAGATCAAACATTGTAAATACACGCCCCTGTCAAACAGGGGCTGAAAAATTAGGTCTTAGCCACTGGTGGCGGTGCCCAGAACCACAATGTTCTTTCAAACTATCAGCATGATTATTGAGGAGGAAGAGGATAGTCACTCAGCATAACAGGATAGTCACTCTGCATCAGCATAGGCAGTCTTGAAGGGATCTGACATTTAAAAGAAAATTATTCTGTTACATCAGCATCAGGTGCTTGGTAGCTGGTGGTGATCCAAGACTGATTCATTTTTATGAAGGTCAGTCGATCGACCGAGTCGGTTGACAGGCGCACCCTGTGATCGGTTACAAAGCCTCCAGCAGCACTGAATGTGCGTTCTGAAAGAACGCTGGATGCAGAACAGGCCAATTGCATACTGTGCAAGCTCTGGCCAGTGATCCATCCTCAAGACCCAGTAACCCAGAGGATTTTCAGTGGGAAAGGTGTCCAAGTCTGATCTTGCCCCTGGGTATTCCTGCACCATGTAAACCAGACGCTGGTGATGGATGCTGGAACCGATCATACCTTGGGGCTGCGGACTAAAAAATTGTCTGAACGCATCGGTCAGACGGCCACCTTCTCCACCGCTCCTTCTTTGACTGACCGAAGCCTCAGCAACAAGTTGTCCAGGACCAGGAATTTGTAACCTTCCAGTCTCTGGGAACGCGTTGCACAGACCTTTCTGCAAGGCCTCCCGAAGATGCCTCATCCTCTGCTTCCTCTGCGACAGCAAGATAAGGTCCGCCACCTTATCCTTGTAACGTGGATCAAGGAGGGTTGCCAGCCAGTAATGATCCCTCTCCTTGATCGCATGAATACGAGGATCCTTCCGCAGGCTTTGCAGGATCAGGGAGGCCATGCAGTGTAGGTTTGCTGAAGCATTCGGTGCGGAGTCCTCTGGGTCACTGAGTACGACATGATCCGCAGCCACCTCCTCCCAGCAACGTACAAGTCCATGGGTGTCTTGGAACTGTAATTGATCCCTTGAAGACTGCTGCTGATGCTGAGTGCTAGTCTCCACCTCCATGCTGACACAATCCTCCTCCTCCTCTTCCTGTGTGATAGCCAGGCCAGCAGGAACACTGTCTGGATAAAGGGGGCCTTGAGAGGTAAGGAAGTCCTCCTCTTCCTGCCTCTGTTCTGCCTCAAGTGCCCTGTCCATTATTCCACGCAGCGTGTGCTCCAACAGGTGGACAAGAGGGACAGTGTCACTGATGCATGTCACTGCTCACCATCCTTGTGGCCTCCTCAAATGGTGCCAGGACAGTGCATGCATCCCTGATCATGGCCTACTGGCGTGGGGAAAAAAATCCAAGCTCCCCTGACACTGTCCTGGTGCCATATTACAACAGATACTCATTGATGGCCCTCTGCTGCGTGTGCAGCCGCTGCAGCATGGCCAACATAGACCTGGTGGGCATGTCACAGATTAGGCGGTTCTTGGGCAGGTTGTAATCCTTTTGCAGGTCAGACAGCAGAGCACTGGCATTATATGACCGGCGGAAATGCCCACAGAGTTTCCCGGCCTGCTTCAGGACCTCCTGTAAGCCCGGGTACCTGCCCAAGAACCGTTGCACCACCAAGTTAAGGACGTGAGCCAAACAGGGCACATGGGTCAGTTGTCCCTGTCGGAGGGCGGAGAGGAGGTTGGTGCCATTGTCGGAAACCACCATTCCTGGCTTAAGCTGGCGTGGCATCAACCACCTCTGAGCCTGCCCCTGCAGAGCTGACAGAATATCTGCCCCAGTGTGGCTCCTGTCCCCCAAGCACACCAGCTCAAGCACCGCATGGCATCTTTTTGCCTGCGTACTTGCGTAGCCCCTTGAACGCCTACGGAGCACCGCTGGTTCCGAGGACAAATCAGCAGAGGAAGAGGCCATGGAGGAAGAAGAAGAGGAGGGGTGGAGGAGAGAGGTGTGTCAGAATCACCTGTAGTAACATTTTGGAGGCGTGGTGGTGGAACAGCCTTCAACACTACTGCACCTTGTCCTGCATCCTTCCCAGCTGCCAGCAAAGTCACCCAATACGCCGTGAAAGATAGGTAACGTCCCTGTCCATGCTTGCTGGACCATGAGTCAGCGGTAATATTCACCTTACCGCTCTGTCCAGCGAGGCCAAGACATTGCCTTCCACATGCCGGTAGAGAGCCGGAATCACCTTCCGTGAGAAAAAGTGGCGTTTGGGAACCTGCCACTGAGGAACTGCACATTCCACAAACTCACGGAAGGGGGCAGAGTCTACCAACTGAAAAGGCAGCAGTTGAAGTGCTAGCAATTTAGCCAAGCTAGCATTCAACCGCTGGGCATGTGGATGGCTGGGAGTGAACTTCTTTCGACGGTGCAGCAGCTGGGGCAGGGAAATTTGCCTGATACAATCGGACGTCGGTGTACTGGTAGCAGATTGCCCGCAAGTACTTGGCTGTGGCACACCTAATTCTACACCTTAATTCCTCTCAGTGCAGGTTTCTGAGAGGACTGAAGGTATAGTGGGGTTGGAGATCCCAGCTGATGAGGAGCAAGGAGAGGTTCGCTTTGTTCTTTGGTGTGAGTCCATTAGGTAAGCTTGCCAACGGACTGCATGGCAGGTTGACATATGTCTGGCCAAGCACGTGGTGCCCAAGCGGCTGATGTTTTGGCCACTCGAGATACGTTTTAGACATATGTTGCAAATGGCAATGGTGCGATCTGCTGCACACGTCTGAAAAAAGGCCCACACCAAAGAACTTTTCGAATAACGCGCAGAGACAGCAGCGCCCTGCACATACGGAGCTCTGCGGTGTGATGCAGTCGGTGTGCTGCCCTTAAGCTGGCTCCTGGAGGGCATCCTGCCTCGTTGGAGATGTGCCTCCTCCTCCTCTCTCCTATCAGGCACCCACGTGGAGTCAGTGACCTCATCATCCCCTCCCTCCACATCACTGGAGCCAATCTGGCAGTATGCTGCAGCTGGGGGAACATGACTGCCAGATAGCTGACCTTGTTGGGCACCCCCTCTCTCTGGGCTCACGTTACTACCCCCTCTCAGAGCTCACGTTACTGCCTTCCTCCAGCTGGGTTCCATCATCTGAGCCTTCAAAACGCTGGGCATCCTCCTGGAGCATGTACCCAACACTGTGCTCAAACAGTTCGGGGGACTCCTCAGGAGGACATGGTGGGGCTAGGGAAGGAGTGACTGATGCCATTGAGCCGAGGGAAGAGGCCGCTTTGGCAGCTGCTTTGCCAGACAAAGTACCCTGAGCCTGGGTGAGAGAAGATGAGGAGGAGGAGGACGGCTTGGTCATCCACTCTACCAAGTCTTCTGCATAGTAATGTCCTGCAGTGAGATGTAGCTGCACAAAGGTGGGATATGTATATATACATATATATATATATATATATATATATATATATATATATATATATAATTTGTCTGTACTGATATTGCAGCTATCAGAATCAACTGCCTGCTGTGGTGTTAGTACGGGAAAAGCAGCAATTGTTTTCAGTTAGTTTTAGGTGAAAACTGCAGAGGACACAGTACACTGAAAATACTTGCAGCTCTCCGCTTGTGGTTTTATTATGAGAACACCACTATAATAGTCACTAACTATATTCAGGTAAGCTTTAGGTGAACGCTATGCAAAGCACACAGTACACTAAGTGAAACACTGACTGTCTGCAGCTAGCACAATCACCTGCCTGCCTGTCACAGTATAGAGACTAACTTTATTCTAGTGAGCTTTAGGTGAAAGGTATGCAAAGCACACAGTAGTACACTAAGTGAAACACTGACTGTCTGCAGCTAGCACAATCACCTGCCTGCCTGTCACAGTATAGAGACTAACTTTATTCTAGTGAGCTTTAGGTGAACGCTATGCAAAGCACACAGTAGTACACTATGTGAAACACTGACTGTCTGCAGCTAGCACAATCACCTGCCTGCCTGTCACAGTATAGAGACTAACTGTATTCAGGTGAGCTTTAGGTGAACGCTATGCAAAGCACACAGTAGTACACTAAGTGAAACACTGACTGTCTGCAGCTAGCACAATCACCTGCCTGCCCTTCACAGTATAGAGACTAACTGCATTCAGGTGAGCTTTAGGTGATCGCTATGCAAAGCACACAGTAGTACACTAAGTGAAACACTGACTGTCTGTAGCTAGCAAAATCCCCTGCCTGCCTGTCACAGTATAGAGACTAACTGTATTCAGGTGAGCTTTAGGTGAACGCTATGAAAAGCACACAGTAGTACACTAAGTGAAGCATTGACTGTCTGCAGCTAGCACAATCACCTGCCTGCCTGTCACAGTAAAGAGACTAACTGTATTCAGGTGAGCTTTAGGTGAACGCTATGCAAAGCACACAGTAGTACACTAAGTGAAACACTGACTGTCTGCAGCTAGCACAATCACCTGCCTGCCCTTCACAGTATAGAGACTAACTTTATTCTAGTGAGCTTTAGGTGAACGCTATGCAAAGCACACAGTAGTACACTAAGTGAAACACTGACTGTCTGCAGCTAGCACAATCACCTGCCTGCCTGTCACAGTATAGAGACTAACTGTATTCAGGTGAGCTTTAGGTGAATGCTATGCAAAGCACACAGTACACTAAGTGAAACACTGACTGTCTGAAGCTAGCACAATAACCTGCCAATATAAATGACACTGTCTTTCTCTGTAAACTCTCTCTTTTCACAACTCCAACACACTACACAAGGCCGCAGAGCCGGCGGCCTTATATAGTGTGGGGCGTGTACTAAACCCCTTGAGCCATAATTGGCCAAAGCCACCCTGGCTTTGGCCAATTACGGCTCTCTGTTCAGACGGCGCTGTGATTGGCCAAGCATGTGGGTCATAGTGCACGCCTGGCCAATCAACAGCCAGCAATTCACTGCGATGCCTCAGTGAATTATGGGGCATGACGCGCTACTCGAATTTGGCGTAAACGGCCCATAATGTTCGATCTTCGTCGATCGAACAGCCGACATGGGTTCGACTCGAACTCGAAGCTCATCCCTATTGTATATTATATTAATTGTTCTCTCATACCAGCATTTTTCGAACACATACATCTAAGGGCAAATTCTTATGAAGAAATTGAACTTCTAACTGAAAAACATGGTTGCAACCATCACAATAAAATAAAAAATCTTTTTTTTTTAGCAAATAATTGTTCTGTTAAGTTTTGTTTACATCTCCTGAAAATTTGTAAACATTAAATTTGCTGCTTATGACCCAAAACACAATCTTACAGGCTCCTTGTTGAAGATGTTTGTGTCAATTTCACAAAAAATAAAAAAATATATCAGTGTTTGTGACAAAGTCTCAATGTATCAATTTAATACTAATTGTTTTGCTGAAAATACATTTCTCTTTTGTGACATTTAATGTATATTATATTTCAACCAATGACATTTATGCGCAGTCAGAGAGCTTAAATACCATAAACTTTATTGTGATTGTCAGGTTATGTGAACCATGTTATTTTACTGCACCATTATTTGATTTCTCCCGTTTTTATTTTTTAGCATTTCCTTGACATCTGCGTAGAAATATCGAGGGCCCTAGAAGTTATTTATGTCCAGAGTTGAAATGCATTAGGAATCAGTAGAACTACTGTAGACTAGAGAGAAAGCTGGAAGTCTGCATGGGTGTATTACTTATGTACTCCTGAAGGTCAAATACAAATGATATTTCACATGCATAAAAAGTCAAAGACTTAGTCTGTTACTCGGTGCTTCTGCCTCTCTGGAGAGTGTTTGGCATTTTCGCACAAAACATATTTATGAGAATAATATTCATTTTAATAATGTAAAACTCAATTTCAAGCAAGGAACAAACTTTTTGAGAAAGTCAGAAAATCTGTGTCTTTCTTTATTCATTAAGTATACAAATCAGCTACCTTTTTAAGATAATTAAAAATTAAACATAACTTTTCTATCTTATAGTTGTTACAGCCATTTCAGCATTATGATTTACCAGGGTATGCATGAGAAAAATAGCATAATCACATAATGATTTAAAAGAGAGGAAATTCAACAAGTTTAGATCTTTGGGTTGAATGGAGAATATGGTTTTGCCTCTGAGGCTCCAAGGCCCCATCTAGGCCTGCAGTTGGCTGTAATTTTAAGACATGGTGTTGTGTTAGGGAACAGTCAGTTGTTTTATTGGTTAAAAAATACCCAGCAAACCTGTTTCCGTGACTTGGGGTACCCTTATCCTCAGGGATTGTGTGTTTATTATGTACCGTGTCATTTGTGCTCCATACTGCCACATGGGTAAAGCAACAACTAAATATATCTGATATACTTGCTACAATTGAGATAGAAACCGCAGAAAAGACCTTAACACACATCCAGCACCTTCCTAAACATTAATGAGGATATCACCATCTGAACTGTCTAATACTGACCATTGGGACTTCAGACTGTTGGTTTGAAAAAATCACTTATCAATTTTTTTAATTCTGTACTTATTAAGTCAACAACTTGCAGTGAATCAGTCACTTTGACAAAAACAGAAAAATATCTACTAACAGGTAAAAAGTGTTGGCACCTAGACAGCCACCTAATGCCCAAATGCCAGGTAGCTCTGACCATGCAAAGATTCAGCACTTCCTGATAATGTTGATGCTTACCTGTCCCTACTACCTCCCATACAGTTGTATTTGCCCCTGAGGTGGCCCATCATAGTGATAGGCCAATATGAATGGTGAGTTTGAAAGATTGGGGTAGCTTTAACATTACCATAAAATGTCAGAGCTTTGCCTGATTTCAGCAGCTAGGGTTGTAGGTAGAGCACTGAATCCTATTACACCTCTAGGTGGCTGCACCTTTTAGCACCTTTTTGCTTTGCAAAATTTGTAAGTATTCCTTTTATGAGCATTCACCCCACATGCACAAATGAGTGGATAAGAATATTGGAAGAAATTAAAATAGGATTTGTGCAATTATATAGACAGAAGCCCTTGTGTGCAAATAGGCCGTTTACTTTGAAGGGGAATTTTACCCAAAGCTTGGTGAAATTTCACTTTGCAAAAAATACACAATCATGTGCAAGGAAAAAAAAGTGCATTTTTGCTTGCGCATGATTGAACAGTGGAAGTCAGCAGAGCTTTACCTTACTCGCTATGGGGAAACTTCCCCAAGTCCTAATAGTTTCAACCCATAGAACAACATCTATACAGTAGGCTGTTGCTCAACCTAAGCAACCCACAGTCTGATCAGTGAGTTCTCCGGAAAAAAAAAAGCACAGGAAACAGTCTGTTAAGTCCTTAGCACAGCCTATTCCTGAGAGGCTTCCCAGCACTTATATAATGAATCATGTATTCTGGTAGGTGGACTTGTGGACCCGGAGGCTAAGCTACAGACCTACTCTATCTCTTCCACTCCAGACCCAACAGAGGAACTTTAATATCAGCCCCTTAAATTGAGACTGACCTATTTTCTTCACCAGACTTCCCTGAAGCCCATGACTGTCCCAACCCACATTCAGGGTGGCAACTATCTCTCAACCACCACCTTGTCTATCAGTTTAGCCCAGTTTCTGTCACATACTCCTTCCTCTGCATTTGAACTGATCAGGTAGAACACTTTCTACTAGGAGTGGATCCTGGACAGGGCATCTGCATTAATGTGAGGTTTACAGGCTCTGTGTTCCATGTTAAATGAAAATGTTGTAACTCGAGAAAATATTGTATTACCCAGGCATTTTTCACTTGAGTAATGAGTAATCCGTAACAAGTGAAATTTCCTTCCCAAGAAGTATTACCTTAGGGACTCCAAAACCTGCTTAATTGCAAGAAACTATACCTTTTACCGCAGGGTTCAGTTTTTAGCTTTGCTGAAACAGAAGGTGTTTTTTTTCCATATACCATCTGCTGGATGAAATCAGTCCACACTACAAAAGCTGTCACATGGCTTCTAAGACCACCTGAACTCTGGGCAGATGACGTTTTCAGGCTGTACAGAAATGACCACATTGTCATGGTAGACAGCTGCCTACTTATAGTTTGGCCAAAGAATCTCTATAGCCTTTTGAAAGTTTGTGGGAGACAGCATTTTCCTGTATCTTCTGCATCCAGCATTTTCTGAACCTCTTTTTAATTATCCTTTCTCTCAGCTTCTGGTATTCAGTGTGGCTTTACTTGAACACAAGCCTGCAGTTCTCTGATTATGTATTGTTTCTCAGAAGTGCAACCTGGGAGATCTGGGAAGACCCCCAGATTTCCCTGCAGGAACTCTTTCACTTGCTGCTTATAAACTTTGTAGCCACTTTAAGTTCTGACACCAAAGAACTGAATGCTGGCAGTGGGTTTATCTAGGGTTTCCAGACACTGAGCCACTGAGCCAGAAATGTACTTTCCACAGTTCGGACAAACACCAAGACCTTGTCTCTAAGTAAAAAGTTTTTTTACGCTTGCTGACCTATTGTCAATTCTGGATTGAACCTTCCTCGCTCTTTGAACATGTTCGTGAACCACAGGCATGACCGCTGTGATTCAATCCTGCATCTGGGAAACATGTTCAGTCATACTCCTGTGTAATGTTCCTTCATGTTTCCAGCTCTCTTTTCCAATATCCAGTAGTCCACCAGATCATCTACCATACAGCAGCTCAAAGGGAGAAAATCACAAGGTATACTGCAGGAACTTGTGGATAGTGAACATGAGATAGGGAAGAAGATAATTCCAGCCATGCCCATATTTCTCAATAATTTTTTAGCTTTTTGTTAAACTGCTCCACCAATCTGTCATTCTGTAGGTGATAAACTGCTAAATATTCAGTAGTGTATGTAACTCCTTCATCACATTTGATATAAAAGGTGTCCCTTGATCAGTAAGAAACTATTTTGTTATTGCAGGGTGACATATGGAATAGTTCTATAATTTTTTTTATTTTTATCTGTGCTGTTTCTCAAAGGGCTCACTTCTGGATAGCGAGTAGTGTAATGCAACATAACAAGAATATACTGGTGTACTCTTATGGTATCTCCAGGGGTCCAATCAAATCCATTTAAATCTTTTAAAAAGACACTTTAATCATGTGCAGAGGTACCATTGGGCCTCGGTAATAGGGGAGTGGAGCAGTATTTGACATATAGGACATGATTCACAGAACTCTTTATCGATCCCCATCCAGAAGAATCTTGGGAGAATCTGGAAAACTTTAGTATTTTCCTGAGTCAATGGATGCTGTTGGTCCAGCTCTAACACCACCTTTCAATAAGGGCATGATTTGTTCAAATGCTTCCCTATCTATTATGAATACATGGTACACTTTGTGATTACTATTATGTGTGGGAAAATGTCTGCTATCCCAGAGACTTAGGGAAACCAATTTATTGTCTTAACATTCTTCTACAAGGGTCTTCGCAACAGCATACACTTTTTTGGAGCAGCAGCAGTTTATAGAACAACAGGTGCCTGACTGCATTACACATTCTCTTTAAGGAATTACCGGACCATGTTTATTTTAATGTATCAAGTCAAGAGGAAACATCTGCCTTACATCAAATAAACAGGGACAAAAGTCCTGCTTGCTTTTGTCCATACAGTAGGCTTTTGCAAAAAAACATCTGCCACTTCACTCTCCACAGAGTTTTTACATTTTTTTTTTTAGCACAGACTATTACTGAAAGGCATCCCAGCACTTCTATAACAAACCAGGTATTTCTTTCTCGTACATCACGGGACACAGAGCGACATAGTCATTACTAATGGGTTATATAGATACCGTCAGGTGCTGGCACTGGCAACTTCCAAAACCGGAAGTACCCTCCCCTATATAAGCCCCTCCCATCCGGGAGCACCTCAGTTTTTTGCCAGTGTCTAAGGTGTTGGCCAAGAAGAAACATGTGTTTTTCACTGAGCTTGCGTACAGGTTCTTTTGGGCCTCAGTAAGCTATTCCGGATCCGACCAAAAAAGCTTCATAGCTAAACGGTCGGTACCCGGGCCTTGCAGAGAAGAGCAAGGTTTTGCCTGTAATGCTTCTCTTAGGAGAGCTGGACCCTGGGATCCAGAGCTCTGGTCATACCCACGACCAAGATGTTTTCTGTGCAGGATGCTATACAGGTCCAGGGGAGTGGAATCCTTGGGAACCCGGTCCCTGAAGGTTTGATTACAATGCCTGCCGTGATAGGTGAAGTTTGGGCTTTTGTGGACCAAACAAAGTCCTGCGGCGGGGAACAGGTAAGTGGGGGCCCCCAGGAACTTGGTTCTATTGGGGGACCCCCAAGCCTAATTTGTCTTTCTGTCTGTTACCTAACGGTATTCCCGCTAATATCTGTGCATGCCTGTAACTACTAAAAAAATGTAATAATTTTAATAGTGGTCAAGAAAAAAAAAAAAAAAAAGATATATATATATATATATATATATATATATATATATATTTAATATATTAGACTGCGGTACCTGTGTTTATCCACTAGAGGCCGCTGTGGAACGTTTCTTGTCATGTGGACTAGTTTCTTGTCGTCAGAGCAAGTCCAGGCAGATGGTGAGTTCTCTTGTGGGAAACTGCTTCCTCTGCCATGTTGCAATGCTCGTCCATCCCCCGGCCTGCGGCAAAGAGGGGCCCTGGCTCTTGTCCCTAGTTCCTTTTTCGAAATTAGCGCCGAAGGCGCACGTGGCCGCGCGCGTGCGCGTGCACGCGCCTCTATATATAGAGGTGAGCCGGGAAAGGGGGCGGAGCCTGGGGGATGACGCTCTGTGCGCGCTGCAGCGCTTCTGCGCATGTGCGGGCGTCCCAGCATGTTAAAAACCACAATTATGTGTTGTGAGCTGGCTATGGAGTGCAGAGACAGAGCTGGCAACATTTAAAAAAGGCATACAGCAAGCGGTTGATACAGGCATCCCCATAGAAAGGCACATTAGTAGACACCAACTGGTTTTATAGCAGCATTTGTGCTAGACTATTGTCAGTAAGTGGTGTATTTCGGCTGGAATACCTCAGCTTTGGGCTTAGGAATAATGCCGTCTAAAAACTCCGGGACTAGAAATCCCAGGAAGCATAGGGGGTCTCCATCGGGCTCTGAGGATCTTGGGCATGCTTCGGCTGCACCAGTCTCCCCTGAAGAATCAGAGGTTAGTGACCGTAGAGCACCCTCAGGAGTACCTGGTACTGTGGCTGTCCTCAGTTCACCTGCTCCTGTGTATGTAACAGAGGAGGTTTTTTCCTCAGCTCTGGGAGGGCTGGAAGAGAGATTGTCAGCATTGATCGCTGCTTCCCTGTCACAGGAGAAAAGCGCCCGATCTCCGTCTCCTCCCTCAGAGTGCCTGTTAGCAGAGCAACAGTCCCATACAGGGATCGACCTGCCTGAAGGGGATCAGGATGAGGTCGATTCTGTTGTAGAGGAATCAACAGTGGAAGAGCCATTCTCAGCATCACATGCTGAAAGGTTATGGGTTCAGTCCCTGACTAATATGGTCCGATCAGCATTTAAAATGCCCCTTGCGGAGCCATCATCCACTTCTGTCTCCTCGTTGGGGTCGCTAAAAGCTCCCCAGACTGTTTGTTCCTTTCCGATCCATCCTTTACTGGAAGGGCTCATTTACCAGGATTGGGAGCATCCTGATAAAATATTTACTCCCCCCAAGAGATTTCCGGTGGTCTATCCCATGGAGGATAAGTTCATCAAAAAATGGAGGGTCCCTACAGTGGACGCAGCCATCTCTTGTGTGAATAAATCACTGACATGTCCAGTGGATAATGTCCAAATGTTCAAGGACCCAATAGATAAAAAATTGGAGTCCTTATTAAAATCTGCTTTTTCTACAGCAGGATTGGTGACACAACCAGCAGTGGCAGCTATTGGGGTCTGCCAAGCAGTGAAGGATCAGTTGAAACAGGTCTTAAGGGACTTGCCAGATCAGCAGGCTCTTGCCCTAGCCGATCTACCTAGAGCCTTATGCTTTGCGGTGGACGCTATAAAGGATTCAATCCATCAGGCCTCCCGCCTTACGCTGTCTGTAGTACATATGCGCAGGCTTCTATGGCTCAAAAACTGGTCTGCTGAAGCTCCCTGTAAAAAATTGCTGGTCAGCTTCCCATTTCATGGTGAACGCTTATTCGGGGAAGACCTGGACAAATATATCCAGAGAATTTCCAGCGGTAAAAGTACACTTTTGCCGGTTAAAAATAGAGTTAGAGGTCCCTCTTTTAAGAGGCCTGCTTCTCCAGTCCCTAGGACATCGGCTGTAAAACAGTTCCGACGGCCTCCTCGGTCAAATCCCGGAGGTAAAAATCAGGGACAATTGCAGGGTAACAAGAAGCCCTGGAGCAGGAGAGGTACAAAACCTCCCCCAAAGTCAAATGCATGAAGGGTTGCCCCCACTCAATCGAGTGGGGGGAAGACTTCAGTTGTTCGCAGAGACCTGGCGGGACACGATCAGAGACAGATGGGTGCTCTCCGCAGTAAATCTGGGATACAAATTGGAGTTAAAAGACTCCCCTCCTTCCCACTTTATAAGGTCAAACGTGCCAAGGGATCCCCAAAAGAGAGGATCCCTCCTGTTGGCACTAGAACAATTATTGCTCCAAGCAGTAATTATAGAGGTTCCCCTGGAAGAATGGGGGTTCGGGTTTTACTCAAACCTCTTTACAGTCCCGAAGCCAAACGGGGACGTGAGGCCCATATTAAATCTAAAAGGGCTAAACAAATTCCTACATATCAGGACTTTCCGGATGGAGTCGATCCGGTCGGTGGCCACTGCCCTACAAGGGGAGGAATGGTTAGCCTCGATCGACATCAAAGATGCTTATTTGCACATTCCCATCTTTCCAGCCCACCAAAAATTTCTACGCTTTGCGGTAGAAGGGCGCCATTTTCAGTTCAGAGCCTTACCCTTCGGTCTGGCCACAGCACCACGAGTGTTCACAAAAATTCTGGCCCCATTATTGGCCAATCTAAGAACACGAGGTGTAACGATAATGGCATTTCTAGACGACTTGTTGCTGATAGACCACTCAGTGGAAAAACTAGAAGTGGTTGTTCACGAGACAATCAAGTATCTGGAATGTCACGGTTGGATTATCAACCGAGACAAGTCAGCCCTAAAACCAGTCAAAAGTCTGGAATACTTGGGGCTAAGGCTGGATTCAGACCAGAGAAAAATTTTCTTGCCTCAAGAAAAGGGGTCGTCTTTGAGGGATTTGATCCACTTAGTGGGTTCAAAAAGACAGCCATCCATACGCCTGTGCATGAGGCTGCTGGGAAAAATGGTGGCATCATTCGAAGCAGTACCCTACGGTCAATTCCATTCAAGGAATTTGCAAAGGGCCATACTGTCAGCCTGGAACAAAAAAGTTCAGGCTCTGGACTTACCAATGTCCTTGTCCCCTTCCGTTCGCAAGAGCCTCCGCTGGTGGTTGGTTCCCCAGAATCTGGAAAGAGGGAAATCCTTCAGTCCGATTTCCTGGAAGATGGTCACTACAGATGCCAGCCTTATAGGCTGGGGAGCAGTACTGGAGCAATGGTCTCTCCAGGGCAGATGGTCGGATGCGGAAAAGGCCCTGCCCATCAATCTCTTAGAGATACGAGCAGCCCGGTATGCCCTAGTAGCATGGACATCCAAACTCCAAGGGTCCCCTGTCAGAATTCAATCAGACAATGCCACAGCAGTGGCATATATCAATCATCAGGGGGGCACCAGGAGTCGTGCAGCCCAGAGGGAAGTAAATTACATCCTGAGATGGGCAGAAAGATATGTCCCAGCCATATCTGCGGTATTCATTCCAGGAGTGGAGAATTGGAAGGCGGACTTTCTAAGTCGCCAACAATTATGCCCAGGGGAATGGTCCCTTCATCCCGAGGTTTTCCGGACAATATGTCAGCGGTGGGGAACACCGGATGTAGATCTGCTAGCATCCAGATTCAACAAAAAAGTGGACAGGTTTGTCTCTTGGACAAGGGATCCCCTAGCTTGCGGCTCGGATGCCCTAGTGTTCCCTTGGGATCAGTTCAAGCTGATATATGCATTCCCGCCGCCACAATTGTTACCTCGATTACTCCGCAGAATCAGGGTAGAAAAGAAACCAGTGATTCTGGTGGCTCCAGCGTGGCCCCGAAGAGCATGGTACGCGGAGATTGTAAAGATGTCTGTTGGGAGTCCTTGGACCCTCCCACATCGTCCGGACCTGCTTTCGCAAGGACCGATATAACACCCTTCCTTACCAGCCCTAGGTTTGACGGCCTGGCTATTGAAGCCCACATTCTAAAAAAGAGAGGGCTCTCTAATGCTGTGGTATCTACCATGATCAATGCCAGGAAGCCGGTATCCAGGCAGATCTACTATAGAATCTGGAAGGCGTACATCGCCTGGTGTGAGGCCAAGAAATGGCATCCACGTAAATACGTAATAGGTAGGATTCTGGACTTCCTACAATGGGCTGTAGATAGGAAGCTTGCCTTGAGTACTATCAAGGGTCAGATTTCGGCCTTGTCAATATTTTTTCAAAGGCCCTTGGCTTCGCATTCACTAGTCAAAGCCTTTATACAAGGAGTGATGCGTATTAGTCCTCCGGTTAATATTCCCATATGTCCATGGGATCTAAACTTGGTTCTGTCGGTTCTACAGAAACAACCATTTGAACCATTACAGCATATTCCCCTGGTTCTTCTCACCAGGAAATTGATTTTTCTAGTAGCCATTTGTTCGGCTAAAAGAGTGTCGGAATTAGCAGCTATGTCCTGTAAGGAGCCATATCTGGTTATCCATAAGGATAGAGTAGTCTTACGCCCTCATCCAGCCTTTCTTCCTAAGGTGGTATTGAGGTTTCATTTGAACCAAGATGTGGTTCTTCCTTCTTTTTTCCCCAAACCTACTTCGGTAGAGGAAAAGTTATTGCATTCTTTGGATGTAGTAAGAGCAGTTAAAGCTTATCTAAAAGCCACTGCTCAGATTCGCAGAACGGATACTTTGTTTATTCTGCCGGAAGGCCCCAGAAGGGGTCAGGCAGCGTCAAAATCTACTTTAGCCAAGTGGATTCGACAGGTCATTGTGCAAGCCTATGCCTTGAGAAGTAGACCGCCTCCGTTCAAAGTTAGAGCGCACTCCACGAGAGCAGTTGGAACTTCATGGGCAGTGCATCACCAGGCCTCCCTGGCTCAAATCTGTAAGGCCGCAACATGGTCTTCAGTACACACGTTTACTAGGTTCTACCAGGTGGACGTTAGAAGTCAGGAGGATGTCGCCTTTGGGCGCAGTGTGTTGCAGGCCGCAAAAGATCCTCATGTCTGATAGCGCTCAGCTTATATATGGTGTATCCCCCCCCTCATTTGGCATTGCTTTAGGACATCCCATTAGTAATGACTATGTCGCTCTGTGTCCCGTGATGTACGAGAAAGAAAATAGGATTTTTATAACAGCTTACCTGTAAAATCCTTTTCTTGGAGTACATCACGGGACACAGAGCTCCCGCCCCTCTTTAGGGACACTTATTGCTTTGCTACAAAACTGAGGTGCTCCCGGATGGGAGGGGCTTATATAGGGGAGGGTACTTCCGGTTTTGGAAGTTGCCAGTGCCAGCACCTGACGGTATCTATATAACCCATTAGTAATGACTATGTCGCTCTGTGTCCCGTGATGTACTCCAAGAAAAGGATTTTACAGGTAAGCTGTTATAAAAATCCTATTTTCAGCAGGTGGACTTGTGGCCTGGGGTGGGAAGGCTCCAGACCCACCCAAACTTCCTAAGTGGAATTAATTTGCATACATATCACCAGAGGTATCACCCACACATGATGATGAAAATAAATAGCTGACAGCAGAGTAAACAAATAGCTTAAAGGGTGGACAGTGAGGATCAGAAGCAGAGGGCTAGGTGATGCTTGAGTTTGTCCAGTTCAGAAATGAGAAGGTTTCACTATATCTAGATCAAGTGTCTTCACATTCTATGGAACTCACAGTGTGCATAGAAATTAAACAAATTGTTTTTAGCATAGGAAATAGGAATTAGGAAGGTAAGGCTAAGGGTTCACCTTTAAGAAGTAACCAGAGTGCCACTTAATGTTGTCCTTTTCTAAAACACTTACATATACCGTGTATACTAATGTATAGGCTTTGTTGGGCTATTGCAGCACTCTGTTATTTGTAAGAGAAAATCAAATATGAATTCACAACCCACCTAAACTTTACCCCAAAGCTTTTGTTCTAAGAATGAGGTGGATACCAAGTATATAGCCAAGCACTGGAACATTGTAGACATGACTATATATATATATTAGTATTAGTATTAGTATTAGTATTAAAATTAGAATTAGAATTAGTATTAGTATTAGATTTAGTATTAGTATTAGTATTAGATTTAGTATTAGTATTAGTATTAGTATTAGTATTAGATTTAGTATTAGTATTAGATTTAGTATTAGTATTAGTATTAGATTTAGTATTAGTATTATTTAGTATTAGTATTATTTAGTATTTGTATTATTTAGTATTAGTATTTTTTTTTGTATTATTATTATTATTATTATTATTATTTAGTATTATTATTTATTATTATTATTATTATTATTATTATTATTTAGTATTATTATTATTATTATTTAGTATTATAATTATTGAATTAACATATAGATAGGAATTGATACTGAGTTTGAGTCTCATTAATTGGCAATGGAGGAAACCCAACTTTACTGGGCAGTAGTAGTGCATACAACTAAAATTCATCAGCCATTTGTGAGTGCATAATAGTTACATATAATAAGGCCTAACAATACAGAATAAAAGTGATGTTCTAAAACTGTGTAATACATTTAAGATATTGATAGGAATGGATGCAAAATACAAACCTATCACTATCTTAAAAATAACCAAGAATCATAAAGAATATCACACATTATCTAATTGTTTAAATACGAAGCACATTAATATTCCTCATTAAAGCTTCTTATTTTTGGATACAATATCACACTATACCTAAAAGTTATCCTTAATTTCCTAATAATGAGGAAGTTAAAATCCTATTTCTTTTGAGAACTATGTTAACATATGCATCCCTATAATGAAGTTATTATTTCAAAATGCATGTTCTGAATGATGTAGAATTGTAATTAGAGTTGTACTGGTGTTCAATTAACCACTACCTGCTGTTACCCAGCAGAGGCTGTAAATTACTGACTGCTAATATTATCTCCCTATTACCCACAAAGGGTGCAACACATATAGAAGCCAGAATTTACAATGCAGAATATAATCATTTTTCAACTATGACATGAAGCAACCCCATCCTACTTATTTTTATATATTGTCATTTGTGAATTTTTCTTTAAAAATGTGCTACCTATTTAAAACAATACTTCAAGGACAATAAACTAATTTAACAACACATAGAAATTAAGCTATACAACTAATAGATGCACCCTTATGTCTGGATTGAAATATAAATGATTTTCCAAATACATTTTAAATTCTTATATAAACTTTTCATCCATTTTTTACACAAGACTAGTTTATTTAAATTGGAATGCATGAAAATCCAACATTTAGTTGAGTATTGAGGCTTATTGTACATTATGCTTTTTTGCACTTAGATTTATTGAGTTATCATTTTTCAGACAATCCCGGCTCACATAGTGCTTCTCTGTACAGAGTCTGAACTTGTACTCGAGAGAGATATAGAGGTTGATTTACTAAACGAATAGCGCATGTTCTTTTTGCAAAGTGAATTTTTACTGTAGAAGGTTACTCTTTACTTGGTAAGCAAATGAGGTGAAGAGGTATTGACTTAAATTCAGTTTTTTAAATTTTCCTTGACTTGGTATTTTTCCCAAAAGTGTATTTTTACAAATGATCTTCTAAAGGGGAAAACTCACTTTGCAAAGTTAACATTCTCTCCTCCTTTAGTAAACAATTCCCACTGTATCAATATACAGTATGCATACAGCAGACATGTTTGTTGTCTCTAAATGTTATATTTAGTATTATGTCTATCAATTTTAAATGAATAGGGGAGTCCCTGAGATAAAAAAATTGGTAACGTTTATTAACTCACAGAAATCAGCAATCACCTAGGTGAACAGCGACTTGTCATTAGCTACAGAACATTATTGCTTCTGTGAACGTCTTTAGCATTTTTTTACAAAGCTGCAAATGTGCATACATCCATAACTTGACCATTCTGCAGGTACTGTCTTAAATGCTCATGTCTTCAGAATTCTCTTGAAATATTTCTATTATACCCCAGCTTGAGCTTGTTTTCTTTTCCAAGCTATTAAAGTTACCTTCATGCAATTTTAAAATAAGCTACAGCCTCTCAAGGGTATCAAGCTCTTTTCCAGAGCACCTGCTTAAACTTTTATTGCAATTAGATACTCCCATCTCAGAGTAAAGATGAATTCGTAACCTACTGTTTCCTTTCTTCCTCATGCTAGTTTTATTCACATAATTGTAATAATTTTTCAGCCTAGCAGCATAAAATGTAGAGGGAACGCAAGAATAAGCGTCAGTGTAATTATTGTGATTTATGATTTCCTTATGACTATCTCTTTTGTAATTTAGGTTCACCTTTAATTTATTATCCTGCTTGAAACTTGTGTATGACCCAGATAGTGTTATAAACAAAGCCTGTATACAATCCAAAGCAATATCCAACTGCAATTTCTGTTGAAAAGTAGCATTTAAGTGAAAGAAATAAAAATAAAGCTTAACACCCAGCATGACACCTAAGAACACAGTTAAACTGCATGGTAAGCAATGTATGCACTCCTTATGCTATAAAAAATGTCATATATGACCTGTGTTTTCTTATTGCAGTGCCAGTATGATGAAAGGCATCCTATTAGGACACCTGTCATTAGAGAAAATAGAAAATGCAGTTTAAAAGTTGTTCCCATTGTACTTTTTTTTTTTAGAATAACTCAGCTCAGCACAGAATCGGTTCAGCAATATCCAATGACATCAATGTACTACTTTACATTGTCTGTACAACTCACAGGTAATGCAACAGGGTGAACACTACTTTAGGTGAATTTTATAAATATGTAAACAGGGTAATACTTTCATAATCTGCCTTTTTAAACCATGCCTACTACAAAACAGGTAATGTAACCCAAGTAGAATAAGCAATTATCAACTCTAATGCCGCGTACACACGACCGTTATTCTCGTCAGTAAAACTGTCATTTTTTCACTTGGACGAGAAAAACGGCCGTGTGTAGGCTCTCCAGCAGTTTTCCCGATGAGAAAACCGCCGAGAATCACGACGAGAAAAATTAGAACATGCACTAATTTTTCTCGTCACGAATCGTGGAATTTTTTCCTCTGCAGTTTTCCCATAGGGAAACACTGCTAGGGAGCCTACACATGGCCGGTTTTCTCAACCAAGAGAAAACATGTCGTGAAAAACGGCCGTGTGTAGACTGGGAAAAGGGGACCAAGCCGGTCCTCGTTTTTCCCGTCGGGTTTCACGGCGGTGTTTTCATGTTTTCGTGTGTACGCAGCATTAGGTATATGTCAATAGCACCATATCTCAAGACATGAGAAATATTAATTATAGGTGCTAAATCCCTATCAAAATAGTGTTCTAACAAAATGGGTAAATAATTTAAGAACAGGACTTTTGACAACATGTTTGAAGAAAACGTATATTACAATTTTTATTCATTTCTATTCCATAAAAAAACATGTATACAGAGATTTGTTAAAAATATACATCAACAAATGTAAAAGGTATCTTCATCACATTTTATCGTAACAGTAAACTGTTGTACATCATACTATTGTTTATGAAAAATGGAGGAACTAATGCGCAAACCAATAAGTGATAAAATATACTAAAAACGAAAAAAGTAGCAGCCTCCTAAAAAGTGTTCACACACTGAAAAGTATAACAATAAAAAAGCGGGGGGGGGGGTGAGGGGGCACTTACTATAAAAATATTTTAAACTATATAAAATAGCGTGCCTAAAACATCAAATATTGATAATTGTTAAACACATCCATAAATGACTCTTCATAAAGGTGAAATAATGAAAATACCACTGTGAAAATTAAAGTATCGTGACTGTCAGTATCGTGACTGTTCACGCCACTTTTTTGAAAAAGTGGCGTGGACAGTCACGATACGCGTGAGGACAGAGAGCCGTGGTGACATCACATTCCGGGTGCAGCCGAACCCGGAAATCTTCCTGCACTCAGTACTGTCAGTATATGCTGAATTACCTCTGCTTAAAATGGGAGTGTTTTACCATTAATAAAAGTTTGTTTTTGTGTTAAATACTACACTATGGAGTACCCTCTTTTTCCTGCATGTGTCTGTCTGAGCATCTAACCAGGAGGTGTGACCATAGAGAGAAAGTGAGCAGGGATCGTTTTTTATGAGGAATACAACAGAAAGGCTTATTATTTAGCCTCTTAAGGTGAGAGGTAGGGATGAGCTTCGTGATCGAGTCAAACCCATGTTCGACTCGAACATCGGCTGTTCGATCATTCGACCAAGATCGAACATTATGGGCCGTTGGCGCCAAATTCGAGTGGCGCGTCACGGCCCATAATTCACTGCGGCATCGCAGTGCATTGCTGGCTGATGATTGGCCAAGCATGCACTATGACCCACATGCTTTGGCCAATAACAGCGCAGAAAAAACGGAGAGCCGTAATTGGCCAAAGCCAGGGTGGCTTTGGCCAATTATGGCACAGGGGGTTTAGTACACGCCCCACACTATATAAGGCCGCCGGCTCGGCAGCCTTGTGTAGTGTGTTGGAGTTGTGAAAAGAGAGTTTACAGAGACAGACAGTGTCATTAATATTGAGTTAGGTAGAGCAGGCAGGCGAGTCAGTTAGCTGCAGTTACAGTGTGTAGAGGATATATATGCATCCTAGGTGTTGTATATATATTTATACACTGTATTCAGTTTAGCTAGATCTGTTCCTGGTTTTCTCTATACTGTGAAAGGCAGGCAGGTAATTGTGCTAGCTGCAGACAGTCAGTGTTTCACTTAGTGTACTGTGTGCTTTGCATAACTTTCACCTAAAGCTTACCTGAATACAGTTAGTGACTATTATAGTGGTGTTCTCATAATAAAACCACAAGCGGAGAGCTGCAAGTATTTTCAGTTAGTGTACTGTGTCCCTCTCTGCACAGTTTTCACCTAAAACTAACTGCTGCTGCTGCTTTTCCCATACTAATACCACAGCAGGCAGTTGATTCTGATAGCTGCATTATCAGTACAGACAAATATATATATATATATATATATATATATATATATATATATATACATCATATATACATCCCACCATTGTGCAGCTACATCTCACTGCAGGCCATTAGTATGTCTGGAAGGTAAACAAGGAGAGGCAGACAGTCACAAGGCAATAAAAGAGGGCAAGCAGGCTCTGTGTCTAGAGGCAACAGTGCTGCTGGTCATGGACACATCAGCTCGTGGCCGTGGGACACGCTTGTCCTTCTTTTCAGCATCTGGCCATGTTGAGCCGCAACATGCCCAAGACTTGGTAGAGTGGTAGAGTGGATGACCAAGCCGTCCTCCTCCTCCTCATCCTCTCTCACCCAGGCTCAGGGTACTTTGTCTGGCAAAGCAACTGCCAAAGCGGCCTCTTCCCTTAGCTCAATGGCATCAGTCACTCCTTCCCTAACCCCACCATGTCCTCCTGAGGAGTCCCCCGAACTGTTTGACCACAGTGTTGGGTACATGCTCCAGGAGGATGCCCAGCATTTTGAAGGCTCTGATGATGGAACCCAGCTGGAGGAAGGCAGTAACGTGAGCTCAGAGAGTGGGGGTAGTAACGTGAGCCCAGAGAGAGGGGGTGCCCAACAAGGACAGCTATCTGGCAGTCATGTTCCCCCAGCTGCAGCATACTGCCAGATTGGCTCTAGTGATGAGGAGGGAGGGGATGATGAGGTCACTGACTCCACGTGTGTGCCTGATAGGAGGGATGAGGAAGAGGAGGAGGCACATCTCCAATGAGGCAGGATGCCCTCCAGGGGCCAGCTTAAGGGCAGCACACCGACCGCATCACACCACAGAGCTCCGCATGTGCAGGGCGCTGCTGTCTCTGCGCGTTATTCCAAAACTTCTTTGGTGTGGGCCTTTTTTTCAGAATTGTGCAGCAGATCGCACCGTTGCCATTTGCAACATATGTCTAAAGCGTATCTCGCATGGCCAAAACATCAGCCGCTTGGGCACCATGTGCTTGACCAGACATATGTCGACCTGCCATGCAGTCCATTGGCAAGCGTACCTAAAAGACCCACACCAAAGATCAAAGCGGACCTCTCCTTGCTCCTCATCAGCTGGGATCTCCAACTCCACTATACCTTCAGTCCTCTCTGAATCCTGCACTGAGAGGAATGAAGGTGTAGAATTCGGTGTGTCACAGCCAAGTACTTGCGGACAATCTGCTATTGGTACACTGACGTCCGATTGTACCAGGCAAATTTCCCTGCCCCAGCTGCTGCACCGCCAAAAGAAGTTTGTTCCCAGCCATCCACATGCCCAGCGGTGGAATGCTAGCTTGGCTAAATTGCTAGCACTTCAACTGCTGCCTTTTCAGTTGGTAGACTCTGCCCCCTTCCGTGAGTTTGTTAAATGTGCGGTTCCTCAGTGGCAGGTTCCCAAACGCCACTTTTTCTCACGGAAGGCGATTCCGGCTCTCTACCGGCATGTGAAAGGCAATGTCTTGGCCTCGCTGGACAGGGCGGTCAGCGGTAAGGTGCATATTACCGCTGACTCATGGTCCAGCAGGCATGGACATGGACGTTACCTATCTTTCACGGCGCATTGGGTGACTCTGCTGGCAGCTGGGAAGGATGCAGGACAAGGTGCGGTAGTGTTGGAGGTGGTTCCGCCACCACGCCTCCAAAATACTACTACTGGTGATTCTGACACACCTCTCTCCTCCACCACCTCCTCTTCTTCTTCCTCCATGGCCTCTTCCTGTGCTTTGTCCTCGGAACCAGCGGTGCTCCGTAGGCATTCAAGGGGCTATGCAAGTACGCAGGCAAAGAGATGCCATGCGGTGCTTGAGCTGGTGTGCTTGGGGGACAGGAGCCACACTGGAGCAGAGATTCTGTCAGCTCTGCAGGGGCAGGCTCAGAGGTGGTTGACGCCACGCCAGCTTAAGCCAGGAATGGTGGTTTGCGACAATGGCACCAACCTCCTCTCCGCCCTCCGACAGGGACAAATGACCCATGTGCCCTGTTTGGCTCACGTCCTTAACTTGGTGGTGCAGCAGTTCTTGGGGAGGTACTCGGGCTTACAGGAGGTCCTGAAGCAGGCCAGGAAACTCTGTGGGCATTTCCGTCGGTCATATAATGCCAATGCTCGGCTGGCTGAGCTGCAAAAGGATTACAACCTGCCCAAGAACCGCCTAATCTGTGACATGCCCACCAGGTGGAACTCTACGTTGGCCATGCTGCAGTGGCTGCACATGCAGCAGAGGGCCATCAATGAGTATCTGTTGCAATATGGCACCAGGACAGTGTCAGGGGAGCTTGGATTTTTTTCCCCACGCCAGTGGGCCATGATCAGGGATGCATGCACTGTCCAGGCACCATTTTAGGAGGCCACAAGGATGGTGAGCAGTGACAGTGCATGCATCAGTGACACTGTCTCTCTTGTCCACCTGTTGGAGCACACGCTGCATGGAATAATGGACAGGGCACTTGAGGCAGAACAAAGGCAGGAAGAGGAGGACTTCCTTACCTCTCAAGGCCACCTTTATCCAGACAGTGTTCCTGCTGGCCCGGCTATCACACAGGAAGAGGAGGAGGAGGAGGAGGAGGATTATTGTGTCAGCATGGAGGTGGAGCCTAGCACTCAGCATCAGCAGCAGTCTTCAAGGGATCAATTACAGTCCCAAGACACCCATGGACTTGTACGTGGCTGGGAGGAGGTGGCTGCGGATCATGTCGTCCTCAGTGACCCAGAGGACTCTGCACCGAATGCCTCAGCAAACCTACGCTGCATGGCCTCCCTGATCCTGCAAAGCCTGCGGAAGGATCCTCGTATTCGTGCTATCAAGGAGAGGGATCATTACTCGCTGGCAACCCTCCTTGATCCACGTTACAAGGGTAAGGTTGCGGACCTTATCTTGCCGTCGCAGAGGGAGCAGAGGATGAAGCATCTTCAGGAGGCCTTGCAGAAAGGTCTGTGCAACGCGTTCCCAGAGACTGGGAGGTTACAAATTCCTGGTCCTGGACAACGTGTTGCTGAGGCTCCGGTCAGTCAAAGAAGGAGCGGTGGAGAAGGTGGCCGTCTGACCGATGCGTTCAGACAATTTTTTAGTACGCAGCCCCAAGGTATGATCGCTTCCAGAAACCATTGCCAGCGTCTGGTTTACATGGTACAGGAATACCTAGGGGCAAGATCAGACTTGGACACCTTTCCCACCGAAAATCCTCTGGGTTACTGGAACTTGAGGATGGATCACTGGCCAGAGCTTGCACAGTATGCAATTGAGGTACTGGCCTGTCCTGCATCCAGCATTCTTTCGGAACGCACATTCAGTGCTGCTGGAGGCATTGTAACCGATCACAGTGTGCACCTGTCCACCGACTCAGTCGATCGACTGACCTTCATAAAAAGGAATCAGTCTTGGATCACCACCAGCTACCAAGCACCTGATGCTGATGTAACCGAATAATTTTTTTGGAAATGTCAGATCCCTTCAAGACTGCCTATTCTGATGCTGAGTGACTATCCTGTTATGCTGAGTAACTATCCTCTTCCTCCCCAATAATCACGCTGATAGCTTGAAAGAACATTTTTGGTTCTGGGCACCGCCACCAGTGGCTAAGGCCCAATTTTTCAGCCCCTGTTTAACAGGTGTGTGTATTTACAATTTTTGATGCAGTGCTTTGCAGCAGGGCTCATTACTGTGCTCCAACTACAGTATTTGTGAGGGGTTGCAGTGTTGTGGCACCAGCACCAGTGCCTAAGGCCCAATTTTTCAGCCCCTGTTTAACAGGGGCGTGTATTTACAATTTTTGATCTAATATTTCACAGCTGGGCCCATTCCTGCGCCCACCAAGAGTAACTGTGAGGACTTACAGTGTTGTGGCACCAGCACCACCACCACCACCAAAGGCCCAATTTTTCTTACCACTGTTCAACAATGTCATGTAATTACAATTCTTGATCTAATATTTCACACAGCTGGGCCCATTCCTGCGCCCACCAAGAGTAACTGTGAGGACTTACAGTGTTGTGGCATCAGCACCACCACCACCAAAGGCCCAATTTTTCCTACCACTGTTCAAAAATGTCATGTAATTACAATTCTTGATCTAATAGTTCACAGCAGGACGTTCCACCGCCCGCCAAGAGTAACTGTGAGGGCTTACAGTGTTGTGGCAACACCAAGACCTAAGGGCCAAATTTCTGCAGAGTATATACGGCAGGCCCCTACTTTCAAACATCCAACTTACAAACGACTCCTACTTGCAAACGGAAGGAGACAACAGGAAGTTAGAGGAAATCTACCCCTAGGAAGGGAAATTCTCTCCTGTAAGAGTTAATATGGGAAAAAGGTGTCTCCTCTCCACTGATCCTTTATCACCAATCCTTGTTTCAATAAAAACCCAAAATTTTCAAAAAACATTTGTCATTGGGACGGAAAGTGAGGTGAAATGTTATGAACAGGTGCACAGACAGCAAAAAAAATGTTACAGGGGTGATAACCCTTCCCTAATCCCTATGTTTTCCAAAAAGCTTAAAAATAGATTTTTTGGCTGGAGCTACACTTAAAAAATGTACCTGTCCCAAATTACAAACAGATTTTACTTAAGAACAAACCTACAGTCCCTGTCTTGCTTGCACCGCCTGTGTACTGCTGTTCAGAGTATATAGGGCCTTTTCTTAATTTGGGTGCGGGGTTCCCCTTAATATCCATACAAGACCCAAAGGGGCTGGTAGTGGGCTTGGGGGGGGGGGGGGTACCCATGCCATTTTTCTCAATGATTTTCATCCATATTGCCAGGACCAGACATTACATTAAAGCCGCAAGCAGTTTTAAATGACTTTTTTTCCTTTAGAAATGTATTTTTGAGCAGGGACAGTTCTAAACACGGGAAACACGTGCCATTTCACAGGCATACTTTAGACACCCTCCAGGTACGATATTTAAAATAATATTTCCCTTTTTTTTCACTTTATGCATCATTAAAATCACTGCTCCCGAAAAAACTGCCATTTTTAAAACGTATTTTTGCATTGATTCATGTCCCCTGGGGCAGGACCCAGGTCCCCAAACCCTTTTTAGGACAATAACTTGCATATTAGCCTTTATAATTAGCACTTTTGATTTCGAACGTACGCGTCCATTGTATTTTATAGGTTTCTAAAGTTTGTGCGAAATTTCGGTCCGTTCGCAGGTTCTGGTGCGAACCGAACCGTAGGGTGTTCGGCTCATCCCTAGTGAGAGGCTGGGGAAAATGTTTGCCACGTAGCACTGGATGAAAGCACCTGCACTTTATTGGATATCACAGCAATTAAGAGACAATTGTTTTTCATCTGCACTTTTTGGATTTATTTTGCAAATTGCTGTGGAGTGTGGCTTAGAGATTTCCCAGCACAAAGACCTGCATTATTTTGCATGTTTGTTTTTTTTTTAATTGTTTTTTCTGCATTTAAGACTGTTTATTGCAAAATTTTATATAGTCTTTTCTAGTGTATGTATTTTGCATACACAGGATTACATTGTAGAGGGTGGTCATATTTAGGGGAGGCATCTGAGTGGTATCAGGCACAGATGCAACCATTGTTAGGATTCCTGGACCAATTTATGCCAGTGGAGGATATCAGTGGTGTCTAGTTCCCTGCGGCCTATAGGTGGCACTGTTTCCATAGGCCGGGGTTGAATCACCATTGGAGGGCTGCGCCCTTTGTGTCCTTTCGCGGCAGTAGTACAGCGGGGCGGGGAACCTGCTGTGCATGCTGGGAGAGAGTATAAAGGGGGCAGACATCTTCTGCACGAGGTCCGCGCCCAGGCACCTTCGGCCTGGGTGCATGTGCGTGTTGTCCCGGGTGCCCTAGGCCCGGGGACGGAGTTGCGGTTCCACCCCAGACACCTTTGGTCTGGGGTGAGGTACTCTCTGGAGGCCTGGGGCCCAGTACCTTCGACTGGGTCCCGCAAGGGATCGAGGGCTCCTAGGGTGTCCTCCGGTGTGGACACCCGAATCTGGGACGAGGAGGCCAGGGAGGTGACCCTTCCGAAGATCCAGTGCAGCATTTGCTGGTGACGGCGGGGCCTCTGGTAACTGTCCGGATGGATGTCCTTTCCCTGACAAGGGCCGTTTCCTACAGAAGGTAGTCCACGTTCTCATGGTCTGTGGCAGGGACCCATTGTGAATCAGGTCAGTGGCAGAGACTCAACAACCAGGTCTGTGGCAGAGGCCTTATTCATCTGGTCTGTGGCAGGGACCCCCTCACGGTCGGTGCAGCGACTGTGCGCCAAGCCTGTTTGTACTATAACGAAACAGGAGAAAACCCAAGTTCAAGTTTGTGCCTGGACCTCCTCCCCACTTTGTTCTTAACTGTTCTATGTCTAACCAGTCACTCTTAAATGACTGTTTATTGCTCTGAAGAATAAATAAGTGTTGGACTTTCAGTGGTGTGGAACTTGACTTTCTGGGAGTTAAAGGGTCATTCTCAAGGGAAGTTTTGGCTCTGGACAGGGGCACAGGCCCGAAGGTAAAAGGTTATAGCTCACACCTCTGCCCACAAGAGGATACAAGCTGGTGGTGCACCACGCTCTCCTACCTGGTACCCTAGACGAGAGCCATTGACCGAGAAGAGAAGGAGGGAGTGAGAGGTGAGGTCGCTACAACATTTATATATTTTTTTACACAGGTGATTTCTGCACTGGATTGTTGCACTTTTTAATAATTTTTCACAGTGGTATTTTTATTATTTCACCTTTATAAAGAGTCATTTATGGATGTGTTTTACAATTATCAATATTTGATGTTTTATGCGCGCTATTTTATATAGTTTAAAATATTTTTATAGTAAGCGCCCTGCCCCCCCTTTTATTGTTATACTATTGTTTATACATTCATGTAGCTCAACGTGTTTTCTAGACATACTTCTTCAGGAGCCAAAGAATCTCTGTGTTAACATTGTTCAGAATAAAAATAATAATTGCAATTATAAACATATCAAAACATACAACCTCACTTTTAACCCCATACATATTCTGACTCTGACATGTAATATCTCCAGGGTGTGTCACAAGGGGAGAGGAACAGCACAGCACAGAACAGAAACCTACATGGGACACATACTGGCAGGTATAACAACCCATGGGCCAAACTCCCCATGGTTTTTCTCCCAACCAAAAAAAAAAGGCAATAAAATAAACATCTATATAAATAAGGCTTACCACTAAATTCTATAACTCAATAGAGTGGTATTTGGTATAGTTGTTGTTCAAATGTGCATAACCCCTTGGAGCCTCTGCTTCCCGACCCTTTAAGGGGTTTAGGATAGAGGAAGGCAGGGCAGGGTTTATGATCATGTGACCACCGTGATTGGCTGTCATGGTGGTTACATGAGCGGAAAGCTCCTGATCGCAAGCAGCAAAACCGTTGCACAGAGCAGGTAAGTATAACATAATAAATAAAAGGATCTTGCAAGCTACCAAAAATATATTAGGCTGAAAGCCCTAAAGCAGCATCCTGTTGATGCAAATAAATGTAATAATGCCTTTCAGCTGCTGACACCAGTCACACTCCCATATATTGTGTTAAACTAAACAAATATATATAGATATTGTGCCACGCTGTAAGAATAGTACTGCAAAATTAATACTCAAACATGATTTCAATCCATAAAGTGCAAATGCAAGTAATAGTTGTAGGTCTAAAAAAAAACATATAGTATATATTGTGCCACACTATGTGAATTAATGTACTTCAATATTTCACATAATGCACATTCAAACATGATTCCAATCCATATAGTGCAGATGCAAAAAATTCCTCAGTGACTTGTGATAGTGCTTCAGGATTAAAACTCTCTGTGACTTCACACATGTGCTCCCCCCCCCCCTGTGTGATTTCTCTCACCTCAGGGGATGTGACTGCACAGCTAAGTTTGGTCAGGCAAGCAGTAGAGCCATCACTGGGCTCAAGGTTAGTGTTATTTGCAAAGGTAGTGTAGCGCTACCCCCAGTTAAGAGAGCCGCTGAATTTGTTTTCGGGCCCTGTGTGCAGCACCACCAACCCCCGGCAATCTGCTCGACCCACTCTGGCACAGCTAGTCTAGGGGTTATATATTTATCACAATCAATGGGTATGGTAAAGGCACCCTCCTTACAGTAAGACAACACACCAATGTTAAAGATTAAGTATAACAGTTTACTTAGGTTGTAAAAGAAAAGGCTTAAACAGAATATAATACACACAACTGGCTTGCAGAGCCCTGCAGCAATCAATGTAGCACACAATAATGGCGCTGCGCGGTAATCCACCACGCGTAGCTATTATGGTATACACACCCTGTGGCGCACTAAACAATCTCCTATATCCCCACCCTGGCCAGGCCTGACCCAGAATAAATCTCAGTCCTTCCTATAGGGATTTCTTTGCATGCAAACTTTCGATGGTGCACTTGATGAATGGTATTTGTAATCCACAAACTGGCAATCACTAAGAACACTATGATGGGGGGACACTTCAACTCTGTCCTGCTACCGGTCCCCCAGTGGAACAACAAGCAAACAATCGGTGAGCCACGGCAGTCTATAGGCCTAGAATCTGTAAAGTCTATTTGATTGAGCAAGTGCTCGCTCACCACTCCAGGCGCGATCCCAGCCCGGGACTTCCACCTGCTGTGTCTCCGCACACAGCGTCTGTAACGATCGGGTCCCCGATCCAACTGATGTCCTCACTCGACAAGTCAGATGCCACCCAGGCTCCGCAGTGGGGTGGAAAGCTCCCTGGAAGTTGCGCAAGGCCCAGGCTTCAGGCCTTGCACTGCAGCAGATCCGCACAGGAAGAAACTCTTGCTTGCAGCGCGGTGTCCAAAGAGGCCGAGCTCTGCCTCGCCTCCTCCTTAAATAACCCCTCCCATGAGTCTCTGCGGTGGCTAACTGCACTCTGGGTGCCGAACAGGGTTCTGGGTAACGTAGTCCCGGGGCCTTAAAGGAGACCCCGCTACACACTCCCCCACTTAAACTCTTTGGTCCCCAAAGATAACATAAACTTAAATCACAGAACGTACAACATCAATCAAAGTTTCGTATGATGTTGGCAGGGGAAATTCCCACCAAAACCGAGGCGGTGAACTCCCCTGCCCACAGGTCACACCATCACTAGTGTCCTGCCTAACTGTGCCAGAGAGTGAGCTGGGGTTGCCCCCCACTAAATGAACAGTGGGAGGGTCAGGCTGTTCTGTACTCCTTCTGGCAGTAACCACAGTGTCTTCCGCACTTCTCCCCATCTGTGGGTAAGTTAATCTCCTAGGAGGCTTTATGGCTCTTCGCTTCCTCTGTCCTCTTGGGCTCTCTGTTAGAACAGGCTCCTCCTCTGGAACCAACTCAGGAATTACTTCTGGTTCGGGAGCACTGGACTCCGGGGCAGGGAGGTACAGGGACTCCCTTGGATATTCTTCTGGGGGTAAGTCACAAGCACTCTCCCAAGAATCCGACCAAGGACTGGATGGAATGAACTCAGTAGCTTCTGCATTCAGCGTCTGATCTATGGTGTCTTCTTCAGGTGGAAGATCAATAGCAGAAGTTCCTGGGGCCTGTGAAGGCCAAAGCCAGTCAAGTTCTTCTCCCTCATCTTCACTCATCTCCGAGGTCTCTCTATCCCCAATCTGAGGGGTCTGGGACTGAGTGTTCGGTCTGGGAGTGTCCAGGATGGAAGTTGGCTCAGGTGAATCCGTCACAGGGGGTATCCGAACTGCCTCCGCTAGTGGGAGTAGGTGGTTCCGATGCCAGGTCTTCAAAGGTCCCACCTTCCCTTCTGGTTTAAGTCTGTAAACGGGTAGGCCCGGCAGTCTTTTGCAAACAACATAAGGTTCAGGTCTCCATCTGTCTGCAAGCTTGTGTTTTCCAGGGATCCCCAGATTCCACAACAACACTCTGTCTCCAGGTTGTAGATCTTGAATCCTAACTTTTAAATCAAAATTTCTCTTGTTGCGGGCCCCCCTTTGTTCCGAGGCCGCCTGTGCCTGTTCATAGGCCACTTTCAGATTACGTCTTAGTCTATCGACATATCCCTTGTGGGAAGCAGCAGAACAATGGTCTATGGAAGTGCCAAAGGCCAGATCTACTGGCAGCCTTGCTTCTCTCCCAAACATGAGTCTATAGGGTGAGTATCCTGTAGCATCACTGGTGGTGCTATTGTATGCATGCACAACGGCCGCTATGTGGTTGCTCCAATGTTGCTTCTTCTCACTGCTTAAAGTCCCCAGCATGTTGAGCAGGGTTCGGTTGAACCTCTCCGGCTGAGCATCATTTTGTGGATGGTAGGGGGTAGTCCTTGTCTTCTCGATCCCCAAAGAATCCAGGAGTTTCCGGATCAACCGACTTTCAAAATCCCTTCCCTGATCCGAATGGAGCCGTTGCGGTAGTCCATAATGTACAAAGTATTTCTCCATCAGCACTTTGGCCACGGTGGAAGCCTTCTGGTCCTTGGTTGGAAAGGCCTGGGCATACCGGGTGAAATGGTCGGTTACTTACAGAACATTTCCTAGTCCACTTAGGTCGGGTTCGAGGCAGTGAAAATCAATGCATACCAGATCAAGTGGGCTTTGACTTTGCAGATGGCCCATTGGGGCAGCTTGATGAGGTAAAGTCTTTCTCTGGATGCATCGTGCACATGAGTGGCAGTATTCTTCAACTTCAGCCCTCATGCAGGGCCAATAGAAACGGTCTCTAATGAGTTGGAAGGTCCTTTCCGCCCCTAGGTGACCATGGTTGTTGTGCAGAGCAACCAGGACTGTCTCTCGGTGCTTCTCAGGCAAGAACAATTGCCATTTGTCTTCTAGGTCATCAGAGGGGCCCCTTCGGTAGACCACTTCTGGGACTACTTCTAAGCCTGAATGTTCTTCCCTTGGGTCGGGTTCCAACATGACAAAAGGGCCCGGCTGCTTCCAAGTGAGTTTCACTGTGGCTTTCAAGCAGGTTACTTCACCGGGCTGCAGCACTATTTCCCTTCTCCCCAGCCTCCAGACCTTCCCTACCCCCTCTTCCGGGGCCTTCTGTTCCAAGATCAGCCGTTGGTAGGCTGTCTTCAACATTGGGTGGATCTTGGTGACTGTGAGGTCTTTCCTTCTTGTCAGAGGGGCCAAGAGTCTTCGGACCAGATCCGTGTTTGTCCCTATTATCAGGGAACTTTTGTTAGCTCCAGGCGGTCGAGGGCACACCACAGCTAAGGTGTCGAACACTTCAGCCTTTCCGGCTATGGACGGGTCAAAAGTCAGTTTTATAGGCAGATAGCAATCATAAGGGAAACTCTCTGTCCCAATTCCCCATATCTCCAACTCTTCAATCTTCTGGATGGGTAGGTGACTTAAATGCTTGTCATAAAAGTCCCGGTACAACAGGGTCACTTGCGCCCCAGTATCCAATATGGCTCTTGTGTAGAATCCCTCCACTTGAACTGGTACTATCGGGGAGGGACCCACCAGCTTCTCTGGATATCGCTTCCAAGGGGTATCTTTCTTTTGATCTTTGCATTTTCTCCTTTGACTTTCTTTCTTCCATTTCTCTTTGGACTTAAGTCTCTCTTGGGCCTGGTATGCATTGATCTCCCTCCTTTTGATGGGTGTAACTACCCGCCGAGGGGCACTACTCTCTTTCTTTGGGGTGCGTTCCTTCTGAGGAACATTGCGTTTCTTCTGAGGGGTCTTCTGTTCCACTCTTTTCAGTTTGGAGCTCACTGGAGATGATGGGCACCCGGTTGACTCCTTCACCGGGGCCCGCTGAAGTTTTCCGGCGGCTTGCGGTTATTCATCTTTTTTTTCTTTGGACTGGTACATACTTTGGCCGCATGACCAACCCCTCCACAGTTGAAACAAGTCATGTCCCCCCAATCTTGTAGGGATGCGGGTGCGGAGGTATTTGGAAACAGCTCCCTCCTCGGACTTTCCCTCTCCGGTTCCCTTGACTACTTTTCCATCAGAGAGGTCAGTATCCCCAATACTTGGGACATCTGCGACTTCAAGGTATCCACCTCTGAGTCTCTTTCCAGGGTCATGGCCGTCCTGACCATCACCGGAGGAGGATTTACCGACTCAACTGGTTGGCTCCTCTTCTTCTCCTCCAGCATAGCTTCTTCCTCTCTGACCACTCAAATCAAGTCAGGGTACTCCAGGCTCTTCCCGTCCTGTCTTGTGCGTAGCGCCAATGCGATGGGGTCCAGGGGCTGAGATCCTCTCATCACCTGTTGAACACGGGCCTCATCCACCTTCCGTGGGTCAATCCCCTTCTTAAGAATCATCTTATGCAGGATCTTATCCAGGCGCCTCATGAACTCTGACAGTTTCTCTCCTGTCTTCTGGTAGCAGTGCTCCAGCTGATAGGTGAGCTCAGTGATTTTCTCTGTTCCACCGAACACATTCTGCAGAATGTCCAGATAGTCCTGTGCATCACAGTCTGTCTTACTCATCTTGAGGTTGCGTATGGCCTCTAGAGCAGGCCCCTTCAAGCTCTCAGCAATTCACTGCTTCTTTCTGTGGTCTGGGACTTCCCATTCTTCTAGGGCCTGAGTCGCACCGTCTAACCACTCTTCAAACCCCTCTTCACCCGAAGGTACAGGTTTCCTTCCTGAGAATATTCTAAGTTTTCTGTATCCTGACATCTGGTAATCTGTAGGATCTTTCTTACACTGGGCTACAAGTTCCCCTAGGACCGCGCACAATTCTGCGCTGAGGGTGGCAGATGGTGACCCGGGACTTTCCTTTTTCTGCTGTTTTTCTGCTTTTGGGGTGGACGATGGAGATAGTTTCGGTGTCTGAAACCGTCCTCCTGGCTTGAGCGGCAGCGCGTGTATTAGGCTATAAGTCTGATCATCTATAGCTTCTACACTTGGGTTCTTGAAATGTTCTGGGACTCCATCCTTCCACTCTATTAATGCGTGGGTCAATGAGGAATTTGTCCTGACATCCACCACCCACAACTTCTCATACGGGGACAATGACCTCACTAGCTGCTTCACCGCTTCTTCTTGCCAGATCCCTGGAAGTTCTATGACTACTACCCCGGCTGGATCTGTGCCGACCACTTTGCACCACTGTCCTACTTCTAGTGGGTCCATGCTGGTACTTTTGGCGCGTTACTTGCTGCAACAGGATCCCGGACTCGAGAGCCCCCACGTGTAGTGCTACCCCCAGTTAAGAGAGCCGCTGGATTTGTTTTCGGGCCCTGTGTGCAGCACCACCAACCCCCGGCAATCTGCTCGACCCACTCTGGCACAGCTAGTCTAGGGGTTATATTTTTATCACAATCAATGGGTATGGTAAAGGCACCCTCCTTACAGTAAGACAACACACCAATGTTAAAGATTAAGTATACCAGTTTACTTAGGTCGTAAAAGAAAAGGCTTAAACAGAATATAATACACACAACTGGCTTGCAGAGCCCTGCAGCAATCAATGTAGCACACAATAATGGTGCTGCGCGGTAATCCACCACGCGTAGCTATTATGGTATACACGCCCTGTGGCGCGATAAACAATCTCCTATATCCCCACCCTGGCCAGGCCTGACCCAGAATAAATCTCAGTCCTTCCTATAGGGATTTCTTTGCATGCAAACTTTCGGTGGTGCACTTGATGAATGGTATTTGTAATCCACAAACTGGCAATCACTAAGAACACTATGATGTTCTTCAACTCTGTCCTGCTACCGGTCCCCCAGTGGAACAACAAGCAAACAATCGGTGAGCCACGGCAGTCTATAGGCCTAGAATCTGTAAAGTCTATTTGATTGAGCAAGTGCTCGCTCACCACTCCAGGCGCGATCCCAGCCCGGGACTTCCACCTGCTGTGTCTCCGCACACAGCGTCTGTAACGATCGGGTCCCCAATCCAACTGATGTCCTCACTCGACAAGTCAGATGCCACCCAGGCTCCACAGTGGGGTGGAAGGCTCCCTGGAAGTTGTGCAAGGCCCAGGCTTCAGGCCGAACTTGAACTGCAGCAGATCCGCACAGGAAGAAACTCTTGCTTACAGCGCGGTGTCCAAAGAGGCCGAGCTCCGCCTCGCCTCCTCCTTAAATAACCCCTCCCATGAGTCTCTGCGGTGGCTAACTGCACTCTGGGTGCCAAACGGGGTTCTGGGTAACGTAGTCCCGGGGCCTTAAAGGAGACCCCACTACAGTAGTTAATGAGGGGGTCTTGCACTAAGATAGACAGTGAAGAGGGTTTGCGCTAGGCAACTTTGCAATAGCTTGGCTTGTTGGATTAGTTTACTCCATATACATTGATTATGAGAAGAGAATGGGTCCACACATACAGTGAATCATACATATTTTATATATATATATATATATATATATTTTTTAAACTGGGTCGCAATAAGAGGTATTTATGTAATATATGGTCTTCTGTATAAATTGTTCATTTTAATATGTTTTCTGGTCATGGCTCACTATGCATTGTAGATATACATTTATTATGTGGCATTTGTGACACCCAATCCATAGGGCAGCATTCATGTTTCTCTCCCCATCATATTGATGTGGTTCTCAAATCTGAATCTCAATAGTACTGCGTTCCCGCTGCTTGGCAACGGTGGAGACGTGAAGTATATCCACAACAAAAAGGCGTAGATTGGCGCAGATTTGAACTACAGGAAAATGGCCGTCAGGCCATCATACATTTTAGAAAAATTAACCGTCCAATAGAATCCCTCTGAGGAAGACATGTGACAAGCCCTGTGTCGACACGCGTAGGGGAGGGGCTAGGATGGTGGAGGAGTCAGCAGAGACGCTGACCTCTCAACACGGCTGCTAGAGACACAGAAACTTTGCCCATTGGATTGGGAATCTCGTTTTTGCCTATGCTTTATATAGAGTGGTGCGCTGGTAGCACCTACAGCATGTGAGTACATTGGCATACTTTATACAATACATTTTTGAGTTAAAGCGGTATCACACTATTGGTATGGGATTCCTTCAATAAACAGGACTTTGCCTTGCACAATATTGTATGATTGAAATACACTCAATTTCACTTTATGTTATTTCACTGGATTTTGTTTGCTATAAGTCCATTTTTTTCTAGAAAATACATTAAAATTCTCCTTTCTCTGGGTGAAACTGTATTTCTAACCTGATCTGCAACATTACCGAATGTACTGGGTCCAAAGCAGGTTATGCATGGACAGCTTTTTCCCCCACATTTACACAAGGAATGTGAATGCAGGAATCTCCCCGTTGCTCTTTGAATTCTGACAGCGGAGACACCCCCCATCAGAATACACAGATCAGCACTGCAGCCATTGGCTGCAAGCACTGATCAAATGCTGTTTTTTCAGAAGGACTGTTTAACAGAAGTTGGTCTGTTGAACAGACAGAGGTACACGCTTGCCAAAAGTTTGCTTATTCCTGCTGAACTGGCCGAATTGTGATGCATGTATATCCAGCTGTACACTAAAGCCTACTAGGTAGATCAGAAAAATTAAGGTTAGCAGTCTTTCTGCTGTATATCTATTAGGAATGAACCCGATGTTCGAGTCGAACGTAAGTTCGACTCGAATAACGGGTGTTTGCCCATTCGCCGAATTTAGAACATTATGGGGCGTTCGCGGGTTGCCTTTGGCCAATCATGGCTCAGGGGCTAAGTTCACACCCCACACTATGTAAGGCTGCTTACAAAGCGGCCCTACATAGTGTAATGAATGAGAGCAGCAAAATTATATTTCTAAAGAAAAAAATGTAATTTAAAACTTCTTGCGGCTGTAATGTATTGCTGGACCCCGGCAATATACATACAAATCATTAAAAAAAACATGAGTTGCCCCATAGTTCGCGGGTTACCTTTGGCCAATCATGGCTCAGGGGCTAAGTTCACACCCCACACTATGTAAGGCCGCTTACAAAGCGGCCCTACAAAGTGTAATGAATGAGAGCAGCAAAATTATATTTCTAAAGAAAAAGATGTCATTTAAAACTTCTTGCGGCTGTAATGTATTGCTGGACCCCGGCAATAAACATACAAATCATTAAAAAAAACATGAGTTGCCCCCTAGTCCATTACCAGGCCCTTTGGGTCGGGTATGAATATTAAGGGGAACCCTGCACCAAAATAAAAAAAATGCCGTGGGGGTTCTCCCTAAAATCCAAACCAGGCCCTTCAGGTCAGGGAACCCCGAGCAAAAATAAAAAAAAATGGTGTGGGGATGCCCCCCAAAATCCATACCAGGCCTTTCGGGTGTTTTATGGATTTTAAGGGGAACCCTGCACAAAAGTTTTCAAAAAAATGGCACGAGTGTCCCCCTTCATAATCCATACCAGACCCTTATCTGAGCACGCAACCTGGCAGGCCGCAGAAAAATGGGGAGTGAGAGAGAGCCCCCCACCTGAACCATACCAGGCCACATGCCCTCAACATGGGGGGTGCTTTGTGGTCCCCCCAAAACACCTTGTCACCATGTTGATGGGGACAAGGGCCTCTTTCCCACAACCCTTGCCCGGTGGTTGTGGGGGTCTGCGGGCGGGAGGCTGATCGGAATCTGGAAGCCCCCTTTTAACACTTTTTTTGGTGAATGTGTAGGGGTACAATGTACCTGATACTCATTCACATAGGGGCAGGATCTGGGGGCCCCTTTCTTTAAGGGGGCTTCCAGATTCCGATCAGCCCCCCGCCTGATACTTGTCCCCTGGGGCAGGACCAAGGTCTCCAAACACTTTTTATGGCAATAACTTGCATATAAGCCTTTAAAATGAGCACTTTTGATTTTTCACATTTGCGTCCCATAGACTTGACGGTGTTCGCATGTTCACACAAATTTTTTGCCTGTTCGCATGTTCTGCTGCGAACCGAACCAGGGGGTGTTTGGCTCATTCCTTATATCTATTTATGTGACTTCAGTCTGGCTTTAGGGCGACCATACATGGATCGAAATCCCTGTTTAACTAGCTACATTTTAATCCATGTATGGGCAGGCTGGTTGTACAGATGTTGATCTACCGATCAACATCTATAAAACCAGCCTGTCGTTTTTTTCCAAATGATCAGTCCTGCTAGCTATAGCTGTCAGCACTATTTGTGTGTTCTGGCTGTGGGGATATCTCCCCACTGTAAGAACACAATAGTACAGCGGGAGTGATTCCCCATTCACACCTAGATGGAATCAGGTAATTTTTTTCATTTAACCCATTGGTTGAATAAAAAAATGATTATTGTATGACCAGCATTAATCTATCCTGCTGTGCTAATCTATTTCAGCACAACAACAAAAAAGTGTAAACAGTCACAGTAAATATCCACTTACACCTACAATATCAGTAGAACATCAATCTGCTCGCTCAGGAATAGGATAGAAACATGTATAATTTTATGAGGAGATCTCTTGACAAGCAGTGGGTAGTGGATATGCACAATGGTGAAGAAAAATACTGTATTATCTAAAGGATATGCAAAAGCACTTGTGTATTGCGAGCTTTAGAATGAAAAGTTAGCTTTATTTGTTTTGTACCAGTTGTCAGCATAAATGATTAGCTTGATTATTTACTAAGATAATTTGCTACATCAGCAATATAATGTTTTGGCTTGCATTCTAATCAAGCGTGATCACACCTTTCTTGTTTCTACAAGATTATGTTGACAGCACTTCTAGTGTAAAAGTTGTAAAACAATCAATTCACTAACCTATGCCTGTGGTGATGGTGAGTATTCCATGACTAATTAACTGAAAGTTTGTAACCATGAAATATTTGTAAGCAATACACTAAGGTTTTACGAAATGGAGCTTGTGATGGTGCTCTTTAGGAGTGGTCATTTACTGTTTACTGTTACATTATGTGAACTCTGCAGATTGAGGACTGCAACAATTAAAAAAAATACAAATCCATGCACTAATTAAGCATACATTTTCATTACTTTTTTACTCTATATACAGAAATATTAGTAAATCGCAGACACTACAGGAAGTATTTGCAGAGATGCAATATGGAATATTTTCCCTTCTTCCAAAAAACTGACAGAGTACATCATGATGTTCATAAAACAAAGACAGCAAATAAAAAAATCCATGCAGTTGATTGTAGAGTATTGTAGTGGAGTGGAGTATTGTGTGCTCCACACAACTGAAAATCAACTAGGATTGGTTATGAATCAGGGTCATTTGCAGCAAATTACTTTTCACTATCTTTAACTGTAAATCCCAAAGAGATGTTAATTCCTATGATTACTTTGTCTTTGTACACTTCCATGTTGGAAGTGAGAAGAGTGGACTTTGTAGGCACCAATTATATGAAAATAGAAAATTATTAACAAATTAACACATAGTTTAAAAAGAAACAAATCAAATAGGCTAAAATACTGCAGTGTGACTACAATGGCAACAAGATTTTCCAATAAAGGTCAAAGGAGATCAACACATATCAAAGAGGACATGTATGACCATGTTAAATAGTAGAAAGACTGTTTAGCTCGACATGTTTCGCAAAGACCGCTTCTTCAGGAGCTAATAAAATCTTGTGTTCAAATGCACGGCGTGCTTAGAAATCTTGTTAAAAGATGGTTTGTAATACGTGGCTGGAGCTTCCAAATAGAGCCTTGTCTAGTACTTTAATAGAGGGATTCTGTCGCTATCGGATAGCCAAAATTGGTATAGATAGTAGCAATAGTATAGCCAAAAATCCTTATCCATATAAGATGGTTGAGATATGCCAGGAATATTTGTAAATTAGCCTGGAATATATAACAAAGCAGGCTACAATGGAAGGGGGTGTATAGTATAATGCCAAAAATCAATAGGAGCGGGGAATGTCTGGGTACGGAGATCCGCGGATGGAAATGCTGCCATGGCATAGATTTGAGGAAAATCCTGCAGATTTGAGAATTGCGTTATATTTATTCATCCAGGAGAATTCATTTAGAAGGGCCAATAAGGGGACATTTGGTTAAGGAGTCAAAGAATATTGTGTGCTCTAATGAGCGTAGTACATCTATATATACACACTCACTGGCCACTTTATTAGATACACCTTGCTAGTCCCGGGTTGGACCCTCTTTTACCTTCAGAACTGCCTTAGTGCTTTGTGGCATAGATTCAACAAGCTGTTAGAAACATTCCTCAGAGATTTTGGTCCATATAGACATGATAGCATCACGCAGTTGCTGCAGATTTGTTGGCTGCAATTCCATGTTGCCAATCTTCCATTTCACCACATGCCAAAGGTGCTCTATTGGATTGAGATCTGGTGACTGTGGAGGCCATTGAATTACAGTGACCTCATTGTCATGTTAAAGAAACCAGTGGTGAGATGATTTGAGCTTTGTGACAAGGTGCATTATCCTGCTGGAAGTAGCCATCGGAAGATTGGTACACTGTAGTCATAAAGGAATGGACATGGTCAGCAACAGTACTGGTAGACCGTGGCATTTAACTGATGCTCAGTTGGTACTAAGGGTCCCAAAGTGTGCCAAGAAAATATCCCCCACTCCATTACACCACCACACCAGCCTGAAACATTGATACAAGGCAGGATGGATCCATGCTTTCATGTTGTTTATGCCAAATTCTGACCCTACCATCTGAATGTTGCAGCTGAAATCGAAGTTCATCAGACCAGGCAATGTTTTTTCAATCTTCTTTTGTCCAATTTTGGTAAGTATGTGCGACTTGCAGCCTCAGTTTCCTGTTCTTATGTGTAGAGGTTGGGATAGGCATGGAAACAACTACTCCTACAGAGGCACCATCCCTTAAAAGTATGCAACTATGTTTCAAAAAAAATATTAGAATGGGGGTGGGACTTGTGCCTCTGAGGAGTGTAGAAAAAGGTACAAATACTATAATTAAATAGAAAAATAGATACATTTTTTTTATCCGCCGAATGGCAATACAGTTTAAAAGTCAAGTATAAACAAGTTACAGTCTTGAAGTTCGGGGTGTGCAGATCCCAAGCAGTTATAACAGAGTTGCCTACGCGTTTCACGGTCAATTCCGCTTGTTGTGGAGAATTTTATGAAGATGTATTTAATATGTATTGTCATAGTGTCACCCAGTGTTAGTACTTCCACAACCCACTCTAAAGAGCTGACTGGGGCAGTCTGAAGCTGGTTGAATCCCGTCTGGTAGGGGAAAACATCTTGAGGTTGGAGTGTGATGTTTGCAGCGTGCGGATATGCTTGCCGACGGGGGCCCTCTGTGCATTAGCACGGACGATCGTTGAGGAGGGGATATGCTCACTCTGCAACGACATCATTGGTTACAGGCGGATGTGCGCTCTTGTCTCTGCTATGTCTGATCAGCATGGTCGGGATTCGTAGCGCACGCCTGCAGATAGCCTCCCTTCCACAAGCAATAATAGTATAATCAGAGTATGCGCTGTTCTCTGGAATAGCGCAAAATAAGGATTCTTATCAGCGGTAATATGAGAGCTTATGATCGTTTCATAGTCAGGGAGAACGTCCATGTTTTAAAGCAATACGGCTTTGTTTGCTGGGAGCATGCACGCTTTCCCTGCCTGGACACGCCCATAAGACTTTAGCCATCAGTGTATTCATGTATTGTATGTATTTAAATTGTATCCTTTAATGTTGTATTTCTTGTGCGGTATTCATGCACTGGATTGTATGGGAAACCCTGTTGGAAAGGGTGTCCTTGTATGGTCATTCTCCTGTGTGGAGGGGACATCCTGTGATGTCCCCTCCCATGGAGGAGGTGATTGGTTGCTGCAGCCAATCACCTCCTGTCTGTGAGATCTTTTGAGTTTAATAAAAGCTTTTGATGAGGGTCGGCTAGGGACTCTATGCTGGGATCCTGAGATAAGAACATAGCTGTGTGGTGCTGACTTTCTTGGAATGAATGATGGGACGAATGATGGTGAGTGAAACTTAGCTAAAGATAGCATTATTGCAAAAGGATGAAATCTGAAATGTGTGCTTAACCACTTAACGACCGCTCACTGTATATATACGTCGGCAGAATGGCACCGACAGGCACAATCACGTAGAGTGTACGTGATTGCGTTTGTACAGTTGGGGGGTCCAATCGGACCCCCCTCCCATACAGTGAGCGGTGGCTAAGTTTCCTGGGAGCGTTCCGGGATGAGGGGGCAGCCATTCGTTTCTGGCCACCCCCTCACGATCGCTCCCGGCGAATGGAAATGCCCCCTCTGTCTGTGTCAGACAGAGGGAGCAGGAGGAAGTGATGTCATCTCTGGTGCAGCGCTCACATATACCGAGCGCCGTACAAGAGAAGACATCAGGTCAGTGCACACAACACTACACTGACACCAGGACACATAGGGACATAAATCGCCCCCCCAGGCCCCCCCAGACACCCCAGATCACCCCCCAGATCACCCCCCCGGCCCCCAGTCACAGTGTCACTGATTGCAGTGACCATTTATTTAGTGATCACTGCAATCAGTGACATTTGTGACTGTAAAAGTGTCACCAAAGTTTAGTCTTAGGTCCAGTGTAGCCCCCTAACCCCCCCTAATAAAGGTTTAACCCCCTGATCACCCCCCAGATAACCCTTTCACCCCCTATCACCACTGTCGCTAAGCGATCATTTTTCTGATCGCTGTCTTAGCGTCAGTGATGCCGATCGGCAGCCAGTAATTTTTTTTAGGTTTGCCGCATGTTTTTATCGCGTCAGGTACCCCAATATATTATCTAATAAAGGTTTAACCCCCTTGATCGCCCCCCAGGTAACCCTTTCACCCCCTATCACCACTGTCACTAAGCGATCGTTTTTCTAAACGCTGTCTTAGTGTCTGTGATGCAGATCGGTAGCCGGTAATTTTTTTTAGGTTCGCCGCAGGTTTTTATAGCGTCAGGTACCCCAATATATTATCTAATAAAGGTTTAACCCCCTTGATCGCCCCCCAGGTAACCCTTTCACCCCCTATCACCACTGTCGCTAAGCAATTGTTTTTCTAAACGCTGTCTTAGTGTCGGTGATGCAGATCGGTAGCCAGTAATTTTTTTTAGGTTTGCCGCATGTTTTTATAGCGTCAGGTACCCCAATATATTATCTAATAAAGGTTTAACCCCCTTGATCGCCCCCCAGGTAACCCTTTCACCCCCATCACCACTGTCACTAAGCGATCGTTTTTCTAAACGCTGTCTTAGTGTCGGTGATGCAGATCGGTAGCTGGTAATTTTTTTTAGGTTCGCCGCAGGTTTTTATAGCGTCAGGTACCCCAATATATTATCTAATAAAGGTTTAACCCCCTTGATCGCCCCCCAGGTAACCCTTTCACCCCCTATCACCACTGTCGCTAAGCAATCGTTTTTCTAAACGCTGTCTTAGTGTCGGTGATGCAGATCGGTAGCCAGTAATTTTTTTTAGGTTCGCCGCATGTTTTTATAGCGTCAGGTACCCCAATATATTATCTAATAAAGGTTTAACCCCCTTGATCGCCCCCCAGGGTAACCCTTTCACCCCCATCACCACTGTCACTAAGCGATCGTTTTTCTAAACGCTGTCTTAGTGCCGGTGATGCAGATCGGTAGCTGGTAATTTTTTTTAGGTTCGCCACAGGTTTTTATAGCGTCAGGTACCCCCATATATTATCTAATAAAGGTTTTAACCCCCTGATTGCCCCTAGTTAACCCTTTCACCAGTGATCACCATATAAGTGTTACGGGTGACGCTGGTTAGTTAGTTTGCTTTTTATAGTGTCAGGGCACCCGCCGTGTATATAACCCAATAAAGGTTTAACCCCCTGATCGCCCGGCGGGTGATATCAATTAGGTTTTAGCGTCAGAGAGGGTCTGCGTCACACCCCAGGCAGCGTCAGGTTAGTGCCAGTAACGCTAACACCCACGCGTGAAGCATACACCCCCCTTAGTGGTATAGTATCTGAACAGATCAATATCTGATCTGATCAGATCTATACTAGCGTCCCCAGCAGTTTAGGGTTCCCAAAAACGCAGTGTTAGCGGGATCAGCCCAGATACCTGCTGGCACCTGCGTTTTGCCCCTCCGTCCAGCCCAGGCCACCCAAGTGCAGTATCGATCGATCACTGTCACTTACAAAACAAAAACACACATAACTGCAGCGTTCGCAGAGACAGGCCTGATCCCTGCGACTCCAGTGCTGTAGGAGGTGATTTCACCACCACAGTTAAAAAAAAAAAGCAAATATGCCGAAGCATTGGGGCAGCAGGGGCAGAGGAGCGATTTTGCTCCTAATGCCGCGTACATACGGTCGAAATTCCGACGGAGGCTTGCCCGTGGAATAGTCCGACCATGTGTGTGCGGCATAACTTTTTTGCGGGAGGATGCCCCCATGCTTCAGCATATATAAATGGTGCGTGTATGCCCATCATTGGAAGTGGGTGGATGAAGGGCGGTATTCTAATGGTGGGCATACCCACCGATCAATCTCTTTTTTCGTTCAGCCAACTGGCTGCATGAAAAAAAAAGATTACAATACATGTCCAACAAGGACCAGCAATGTACTGGTATGTTGCTGGACTTTGAATGTTTATACCAGAATGATGCCTGCGGGTTTAGGTATCATCTTGGTATCATTCTTTTCAGCCTGCGGCCGGCTTTCATGTAAAAGCAATCCTAGCGGCTAATTAGCCTCTGGACTGCTTTTACAAGCAGTGGGAGGGAATGCCCCCCCCTGGATATAAAAAGCGCCATTGGGAAATTGGGAAAGCATTTTATCACACCGATCTTGGTGTGGTCAGATGCTTTGAGGGCAGAGGAAAAATCTAGGGTCTAGAAGACCCCAGTTTTTTCAAAAAAAGAGTATCTGTCACTACCTATTGCTATCATAGGGGATATTTACATTCCCTGAGATAACAATAAAAATGATAAAAAATAAAAATACTTGGAAGGAACAATTTAAAAATAAAATAAAAAAGCAAAATTAATAATAAAAAAAAAAGAAAAAAAAAAAGCACCCCTGTCCTGCCCTGCTCTTTCCCAATGGCGAACGCAAGCGTCGGTCTGGCGTCATATGTAAACAGCAATTGCACCATGCATGTGAGGTATCACCGCGAAGGTCCGATCGAGGGCAATCATTTTAGCAGTAGACCTCCTCTGTAAATCTACTGGGGTAACCTGTAAAGGCTTTTAAAGGCTTTTAAAAATGTATGTAGTTTGTCGCCAATGCGCGTTTGTGTGAAATTTTAAAGCATGTCGTGTTTGGTATCTATGTACTCGGCCTAAGATCATCTTTTTTATTTCATCAAACATTTGGGCAATATAGTGTGTTTTAGTGCATTAAAATTAAAAAAAGTGTATTTTTTAACCCAAAAAATGCGTTTGAAAAATCGCTGCGCAAATACTGTGTAGAAAAAAAAAATGCAACACCCACCATTTTAATCTGTAGGGCCTTTGCTTTAAAAATATATATGTTTGGGGGTTCAACATAATTTTCTTACAAAAAAAAAAATGTTTTCATGTAAACAAAAAGTGTCAAAAAGGGCTTTGTCTTCAAGTGGTTAGAAGAGTGGATGTAAGCTTCCTAATGTTGTGTATAAAATGCCAGAACAGTTCAAAACCCCCCCAAATGACCCCATTTTGGAAAGTAGACACCCCAAGCTATATACTGAGAGGCATGTCGAGTCCATGGAATATTTTATATGTTGACACAAGTTGCGGAAAAACGACAATTTTTTTTTTTTTTTTTGCACAAAGTTGTCACTAATTGATATATTGCTCAAACATGTCATGGGCATATGTGGAATTACACCCCAAAATACATTCTGTTGCTTCTCCTGAGTACGGGGATACCACATGTGTGAGACTTTTTGGGAGCCTAGCCACGGTACGGGACCCCAAAAACCAAGCACCGCCTTCAGGCTTTCTAAGGGTGTAAATTTTTGATTTCACTTCTCACTGCCTATCACAGTTTCGGAGGCCATGGAATGCCCAGATAGCACAAACCCCCCCCAAATGACCCCATTTTGGAAAGTAGACACCCCAAGCTATTTGCTGAGAGGTATTGTGAGTATTTTGCAGATCTCGCTTTTTGTCACAAAGTTTTGAAAATTGAAAAAAAAAAATATACATACATATATTTTCTTTCTTCATTTTCAAAAACAAATTAGAGCTGTAAAATACTCGCCATGCCTCTCAGCAAATAGCTTGGGGTGTCTATATTACAAAATGGGGTCATTTGGGGGGGTTTTGTGCGATTTTGGCATTTTATGGCCTTCAAAACTGTGATAGGTAGTGAGGAGTGAAATCAAAAATTTGTGCCTAGAAATCCTGAAGGCGGTGCTTGGTTTTCGGGGTCCCGTACGCGGCTAGGCTCCTAAAAAGTCCCACACATGTGGTATCCCCGTACTCAAGAGAAGCAGAAAAATGTATTTTGGGGTGTAATTCCACATATAACCATGGCATGTGTGAGCAATATATCATTTAGTGACAACTTTTTGTAATTTTTTTTTTTTGTCATTATTCAATCACTTGGGACAAAAAAATAAATAATTCAATGGGCTCAACATGCCTCTCAGCAATTTCCTTGGGGTGTCTACTTTCCAAAATGGGGTAATTTGGGGGGGTTTTGTGCTATTTTGGCATTTTATGGCCTTCGAAACTGTGATAGGTAGTGAGGAGTGAAATCAAAAATTTGCGCCCTTAGAAATCCTGAAGGCGGTGCTTGGTTTCCGGGGTCCCGTACGCGGCTAGGCTCCCAAAAAGTCCCACACATGTGGTATCCCCGTACTCAGGAGAAGCAGCAAAATGTATTTTGGGGTGAAATTCCACATATAACCATGGCATGTGTGAGCAATATATCATTTAGTGACAACTTTTTGTAATTTTTTTTTTTTTTTAGTCATTATTCAATCACTTGGGACAAAAAAAAAAATTCAATGGGCTCAACATGCCTCTCAGCAATTTCCTTGGGGTGTCTACTTTCCAAAATGGGGTCATTTGGGGGGGGGTTTTGTACTGCCCTGTCATTTTAGCACCTCAAGAAATGAGATAGGCAGTCATAAATTTAAAGCTGTGTAAATTTCAGAAAATGTACCCTAGTTTGTAAACTCTATAACTTTTGCGCAAACCAATAAATATACGCTTATTGACATTTTTGTTTACTAAAAACATGTGGCTGAATACATTTTGGCCTAAATGTATGACTACAATTGAGTTTATTTGATTTTTCTTATAACAAAAAGTAGAAAATATCATTTTTTTTCAAAATTTTTGGTCTTTTTCCGTTTATATCGCAAAAAATAAAAATCGCAGAGGCAATCAAATACCATTAAAAGAAAGCTCTATTTGTGGGAAGAAAAGGTCGCAAATTTCGTTTGGGTACAACATTGCATGTCCGCACAATTTACAGTTAAAGCAGCGCAGTGCAAAATTCTGAATTCACCTCTGGTCCTTTAGCTACCAAATGGTCCGGGGCTTAAGTGGTTAATTAGCACAGGAAATATAGGCTGTGTGCTCTGTATACAAGCTATATTTCCATGACAGTTAAATGGCAGGCCAGGACCTTTGGGAATAGATGGAGTCCCTTTGGGCATCGGATCGAAATCGCAGTGTTTCCTTAGCCTGTGGGTGTCCTATGGGGGAACGCACAGCCACTTTTCCTTTTGGGTGTGATATCATGTGACCATGCTGTGGCATTCGTCGGCTATTTTGCTGGTGGAATTTCTCAGTTTTTGATGATTGGTGCGAATTTAGTGCGGTCTTTTCTGTGTTGGAAACTGGTGGAGACAATTTTTGTTTTCCTTTGTGTGTGGGAACCCATGTGGTCTTGTCCATGTTTGTGCTGGTTTTGGCGGGAAAAATTGCATGCGTTAATGGCACCATTTTTGTTGTTGTCCATGAGGTGTGCGGTGGTCATCCACCATTTTGTTGTCCATGAGGTGTGCGGTGGTCATCCACCATTTTGTTGTCCTGGCTTGTCAGCCATCTTGAAAAATTGCATGCGTTAATGGCGCCATTTTTGTTGTTGTCCATGAGGTGTGCGGTGGTCATCCACCATTTTGTTGTCCATGAGGTGTGCGGTGGTCATCCACCATTTTGTTGTCCTGGCTTGTCAGCCATCTTGAGAGACGTTTACAGATTGAGATAGGAAGTTCCGGGTTGGCAAACACAGTGCCTGGATGCTATATTAACATTTGTTGATTGGCGCAGTTTTTCGCCTGTTTTATGCGTTTACAGTTTGACCTGTGCACTGCTGGGGAGAGTAGTGAGACACCAGGGTGACATACTGAGAGGCTGTTTTTGTTTAATGTTGAATTCGCTGGTTTAAATTGTTTTTCTAAGCATCGCCTTTTGAGTTGAGTAGAGTGGCATCTTGATATAGCGCGGTCTTACCCCGAGGGGTCCTGACGCGCGTGGGGACACATGCACATGCTGGCGCCCATTTATGGATGGGATCTGGTTGATCTACCAGCATGTCTTTGGAGTGTGGGAGGAAGCCAACGCAGACACAGGGAGAACATGCAAACTCCATGCAGATGGTGTTAGGATGGGGATTTCTCTGTTTTCATTTAAGTGAATGTAAGCTATTGCAGGGTTAGCTGACTTTGCAGTATATGAGCGGCGGTTTTTGTATTGGATTTCGTTTTTAAGTGAAATCTCTACTTTACACTGAATTTGATAGATTGTAAGACTAAAGCCCCGTACACACGATCGGTTTAACTGATGAAAACCGTCCGATGGATGGTTTTCATCAGACAAACCGATCGTGTATGGTACCCATCGGTCTTTTTTCCATCAGATGGAAAAAATAGAACTTGTTTTAAAATTTTCCGATGGATCAAGAACCGATGGTAATTTGCAATCGTCTATGGGCAAGTCCATCGGTTAAAAAACCCACGCATGCTCAGAATCAAGTCGACGCATGCTCAGAAGCATTAAACTTCATTTTTCTCGGCTCATCGGAGTGTTTTACGTCACCACGTTTGGAACGGTCAGTTTTTTGACTGATGGTGTGTGGCCAAGACTGATGAAAAACAGTTTCATCGGATTTCCGATGGTCAAATCCATCGGACGAAAATCCATAGGTTATCCGATCGTGTGTACAGGGCTTTACAGAGTTTTTGTACAGTGGTGTGTGTTTTTATGTTTAAATATTTGGGAGTTTCCCATGAGGGAATTCATATGTTTTGAAGCTTGTACTGTATAGCCATCTTTTGGCAGGAGTTTTGTATTTGAGTCTCAACTTGAGGTTTTGCTTCCAGGGGATATTTGGGTCAGGGGGGGATTCCCTCCCATTTACAAAAGGGGGGTTTGTTCCATTGTTTCCTTGACAAAGTTTTTTTTAAATTGTTGAAATATATATGATGTTTAGCCATGGATTTTTTGGTGTCTTAATAGACACGGCAATGTGGCTAGGCTCCCCCTCCCCCTCCCTCTTCCTGAACAATTGATATGTAAATAAACCAGTTTGGTTTTTTAAGTAGCTGAGCATGTTGGTGGGAGGAGCTTGGGGTTTTTAAAGGTGAGCCATGAGATTTGTGCTTGGAAGGAAAATGGAAAGCATTTTGCCGTTTAAAAGTGTTTTATATTTTGTTCCAGTTTTTTGTGAAGTTTTATACTGAAATACAGTTGTGGGTAGAGAGCAAACTGGGGGGCATCACCATTATTGTAACATCTGGATACAGAGAGAAGCCACATTGTTCTGCAGGTGGTAAACGGGCGTAAGTGTTCTGTGTGGTTTGGTCTGGCGATGCAGTGTATGGGTGTATAGCGGAAAATGCTTGTATATGCATACACTGTGAGGGGTAGAGGCCTAATTCGGGGTTTGATCTGTGGTTGTTGCTGTAGTTCCAAAAGTGTTGGGACAACAAGCCATAGAGTTGATGCCTCGGTTAGAGTTTCTAGTTGGGGGACTAGACCAGATATAGTGGTTGTAGTTCTTCAATCCACCGTATAAGAAGACACCGGGTGGTACTCTCCGAAATGGGTGCAACGGTTTAACCTGGACGCAGGTTTAAGACGATAAGCCGATTCAAATCGCCATGGACACAAGGAGGTTTGTGCAAGGGAAGGAATGGAGGCTTCCCACAGTCAGACGGTCACACGGTGCACGAAGCCTAGTTTTGGGGCAAAGGCCTTTGAACCCCAAAAAGATTAACATAGGTGGTCCAAGGATACTATTTTTGGGTATCCCTCTGGAGTGGAAGTAGTTCAGCTGCGGCTTCAGAAATCTGTAATGATGAGTGTTGATGGAGGTGTAGTACACACTTTTGTGATTCTCAGAGGAGGAACGGTGGTTAAATTCTCATGCCCGTTTGTTTGAACTTTGTATGGCTGGTCCATGCAAGGTTCTCGAGCTGCTCTCATGTTTTTCCCATTGTATTATTTTTCTATTGCTGAAAGAGTGAAGGGAGAATTCTGTCTGTTTTTGTTTTTAAAATTTTTTGTTTTGGAAACTATGAAGTATCTCCCCCACATTTGTATCTGAATGTTTGTATGTAGTAACGTGAATATGTTCGAACTTACCGCGGCGATCCTCCGATGCGTCGCGGCTGTTGTATTTTTGTAGGAACGGGAAAAGTAAGGGTTACAGAGGGTTTTGTTTGAATCGGTTTTGAAAGAATGTCATTGACAATTTACCAACGTACAGGAATGTCATTATTGTTTACCATTCTTTGCAGGTTAAATATGAAGGATAGAGTAATGATTTTGCTTATAAGTATTTTTCAGGTCCAAGGAAGGAGTTTGTGCATAGAGAACAGGTGTATGTAGACAGCTGTACATATGGATAAATATGAGTCTAAGGAGGTAAAAGTATCATAGGCTATTTCATTGTTTCTTTTTTCCTGCACCACACATTTCTTCCTTCAGTTTCTAAGGAGGAAGAAAAGGGGGGGAATGATAAATGTAATAATGACAGTTTTTTTTTCAAGCAAATAATGTTAACCTCTGTAATTCTAACCAAGTTTGTTCCAAGACTGTCTTTCTTTGATAGAATTTGAATCGGCAAGCAGCAGTCTGGTGAAGTAGGTTCCCATCCCAGATGCTAAGAACCTTTTGTCAATGGTTCCAGGTATTGTAAGCCACGCACAGGTTGTGCAGTGACCACAGTCCCGATGTCTGTGTTATTGTCATATGAGGGTTGTTTGGAGGTCAATCAAAACCAGAGTCGTACTTTCCTCATTAGCTGTCACTTAAATTCTCGGCTGATGGGGTGGGTGCGATCGCTGTAACATGAACTTCAAAATGTCCACCACAGGGTTCATGAGTTCCTCCTGGACCCTGACACAATAACCAGTTTACATTCTTTCCAACCAGGTGACTGGGTCATTGTAAAGAAGCTTGAGGGATGAGACCACGCCAGCCACTGCAAGAAGCGGCTCAACCACACCAAAGAACTGAGTAGTATCTTTGTTTATTTATATATTTTTGTTGTTTAGTAAATTTTAGCAAGGGTAACGATGAAAAGCATCCCAAGTTATTATTTAAAGTGCATTTCCTGACTAGCTCAGAAAGCGAACAGGACCGATTGCCGGGTCTGTTCTGAGTCTCCACAGAGTTTTAGTCCCCAGCGATGACAGCGGTACATGCCATTTATGATGTTATTATGGGTATGAGGAATTTTGACAAACTAGTGAAGACTCCAAACAGACACTTGTCAATGGAATCTAACGATGCATTTTTAGAGGGTAAATTTAGTTAGTTTTAATAGCTCTGCCTCTTGTCAGTTTGGGTATCTAGGCAGCCCACAAGTGTGTTTGAACTTTAGTTTGGTGTTTATGTGGATCTGCAGCTTATAAGGTAATTCCCCCAATGCAAGAGGTTCATGTGTGATGGTGAAGCTGTCCCAGCATCTTATGACAGGGCCGATCGCGAGGATCTGATGGCACGAGAAATTAAGAATGGCAGGGACAGCTAGAAGGGAATTGTTCACCAACCCCGACCAGGTCTGGGTATGGTGTCCTGGATGTACAAGGTGGGGGGGGGCTCGAGCTTGGGATACGATTGAACAATTCTCATCCGTAAAGGATAGGGTTCTTCATGTAACTGTTGAAGCCAGAGCTATAGCTAGTGAAGGTTGGGAGTCCTTTTAGGGGTCTGGGAATCTTTGGGGATCTAATTTTTATTTTACAGCGGATCGTGGTTAAAGGAAGTGGGAATATATATACTCATGTCGTTTTTATTTCTATTCTTTCTATGTCGTGACGAGGTGCTTCTGTTGCCTGATTTGACGCGTGACCAAAGTTTCCTTGATGAGACGCCCCGAAGCCGGACCCACATACAAGACACAGAGGATCACAGACGGATCGGCGATTACTAAAGCTCACCATGTCGTGTCCTCCTTTATAAGTCATGCCCCTGAAGAACAGAGTCTACATGTCAAGCCGTGTTTTTCCTTTTTATGGACTGTAAGGACTGATTCATTTCCAGGTGTAAGAAGCATATCAAGTTTCATAGATGGACATGGGGTGCATATGACAAAAAAGGGAGGACTGTTGTGGAGAATTTTATGAAGATGTATTTAATATGTATTGTCATAGTGTCACCCAGTGTTAGTACTTTCGCAACCCGCTCTAAAGAGCTGACTGGGGCAGTCTGAGGCTGGTTGAATCCCGTCTGGTAGGGGAAAACGTCTTGAGGTTGGAGTGTGATGTTTGCAGCGTGCGGATATGCTCACCGACGGGGGCCCTCTGTGCATTAGCACGGACGATCGTTGAGGAGGGGATATGCTCACTCTGCAACGACATCATTGGTTACAGGCGGATGTGCGCTCTTGTCTCTGCTATGTCTGATCAGCATGGTCGGGATTCGTAGCGCACGCCTGCAGATAGCCTCCCTTCCACAAGCAATAATAGTATAATCCGAGTATGCGCTGTTCTCTGGAATAGCGCAAAATAAGGATTCTTATCAGCGGTAATATGAGAACTTATGATCGTTTCATAGTCAAGGAGAACGTCCATGTTTTAAAGCAATACGGCTTCGTTTGCTGGGAGCATGCGCGCTTTCCCTGCCTGGACACGCCCATAAGACTTTAGCCATCAGTGTATTCATGTATTGTATGTATTTAAATTGTATCCTTTAATGTTGTATTTCTTGAGCGGTATTCATGTACTGGATTGTATGGGAAACCCTGTTGGAAGGGATGTCCTTGTATGGTCATTCTCCTGTGTGGAGGGGACATCCTGTGATGTCCCCTCCCATGGAGGAGGTGATTGGTTGCTGCAGCCAATCACCTCCTGTCTGTGAGATCTTTTGAGTTTAATAAAAGCTTTTGATGAGGGTCGGCTAGGGACTCTATGCAATCTGACTGGCTGAGGCGGAGCCTTACGCTCTGCCTACACTGCTCCGTGCGGCGTTCTACACTGTATCGTCTCCCCGGTCCGGGGCAAGTCTATCGAGGAGGAGGTGGAGGATATCATTATCAACTCCCCAAGTATCCCAGGGGGGGCCAGGATGGCTCAGAATCGAGGAGGATGCCAGAGCCAGGTCCTGGGAATTCAGCAAAGCTGACATAAATCTTTGGATGAGAGCCAGAGACGGCTCATCTCACTGCAGGCAGTACAAGGCGCTCAGAATATCCCTCTGATCGGGTAAATGGACATCCATCCTCCCCCATACATAGAATGCTCTCCAAGTAGTCATTGTTCCCATACACTAACCCCCACCACACACATATATATATATATATATATATATATATTTGAAGCTCTCATATACACTGCCCCCTCCATGTAGTCATACATTACCTCCCCCCTCCATGCAGTCATACATTACCTCCCCCCTCCATGCAGTCATACATTACCTCCCCCCTTCATGCAGTCATACATTACCTCCCCCCTCCATGCAGTCATACATTACCTCCCCCTCCATGTAGTCATACATTACCTCCCCCCTTCATGCAGTCATACATTACCTCCCCCTCCATGCAGTCATACATTACCTCCCCCCTCCATGCAGTCATACATTGCCTCCCCCCTCCATGCAGTCATACATTACCTCCCCCCATGCAGTCATACATTACCTCCCCCTCCATGCAGTCATACATTACCTCCCCCCTCCATGCAGTCATACATTACCTACCCCACTCCATGCAGTCATACATTACCTCCCCCCCTCCATGCAGTCATAAATTACCTCTCCCCTCCATGCAGTCATACATTATCTCCCCCCTCCATGCAGTCATATATTCCCCCCCTATATATTTGAGGCTCTCCCATACATTCCCCCCCTCCATGCAGTCATACATTCCCCCATACACTTGGTGCTCTCTGATTCCCCTCACTCCTTGTGGTGACAAATCCCCCGCGGCCTCCTGACTGCAAAACTTTTGTAATGTGTGCCAAGCAGCCAATCACATAGAAGTGCTCAATATGGAAATTAATATACAGATCTTGTTGCAATAAAGTGATCCGTGCTGAAAACTCAGTAAACAATCCTCATTCAGTGAAAGTTCATGTACTGCAAAGTTTGCATTGATTTCAGCATGTGCAAAGTGATCCATGCATGCTGAAATCAATACAAACTCAATTAAACAGGAGGTCCAGCTGAACCCCCCCCCCCCCCATGAAAAAATTTAAAGTCAGCAGCTACAAATACTTTAACTGTTGACTTTTAATGTTAGGACACTTACCTGTCCAGGGAAACCGCGATGTCGGCACCCCGGACAATTTTTGGATCAGCTTTTGAGTGCTGCTGCCACCATTCATGTTAAGGGAAACTGGCAGTGAAGCTTCACAGTTGGTTCCCTACTGCACATGTGAAAAGCAAGCTGCACTTTCTGAATGGCCTGACGGCGGAGGAAGGAGGAGGAGGGCCAAACTTTCAAAGGACGGCACCGTCTCTCAGAAGTGGGGAAGGGTACCCGGCCCCCCCTGCTGTTCTGGGGTCCCACGGCGGCTCTCTCGGCTCCTCCCCGCAATAGCTAACCCCCTCTGGGAAGCTCTCTCCCGAGGAGGTTAGCTTGCGGGCACGCTCCTGTGTCATACAGTCGGCATCCATTGCCGCTGCTTGTATGACTCGGACCCGCCCCCCGGCGGCCACGTCGTTGGATTTGATTGACAGCAGTGGGAGCCAAAGGCTGCGCTGCTATCAATCTATCCAATGTAAAAGTGAAAAGACTGCGCTAAACCCAAAAGTGTAAGCTGCTGACACTCAAACAAACAAAGTGATATAACAGATAAAAAACAAATAGTGCAGAGCTATAAATTATAAAAAATTACTACTGAAAGTAACTACAAACATGAATGACTTATGTCTAAAGTGCAATATGTGCTGGAAAAACAAATATGTGAATAAAGTTCATGAAAAATCTACTCCAATGGGCAGCCTCACATTGAAACTGTCCTCCGTAGGAGTCATAAGAGTGTAACCCCTGCGGGCTACACAAAATTAAAATAGACAAACAAAAAAAGTCCAAACAATGTATGTGCAATTCGGATGGATGTCCTCTTAAGGACAACACCACCACAACATGGATTGACGGAAGAACCCCAATGGGATGGTGGGACTCACAATACAAGGCACAAATGGTACAGTTGGGTACTCTTACCACAGATGTTGGACCCACCTGTCATACGACAGTGGGTCAATCGGGCTTGGTGGTCACCGTGACCAAAAAGATGGAACTGGATATCCCGAATGCCTCAGACCGTCTCAGACGGGGTGGTTCGATGGACGACTCAAACGATGGAGATGCCTCCAATCATACAGGCTCCGTACCAGTCCAAAGTAAACACAAGGGTGGGAGAAAAGAAAATACTCCAGATGGTGCAGGTCAATAAAACCAATGAAATGGTTTATTAGAATAAAAATTTGTCTTACAATCAAATAGACAAATGTAAAAGTGATCACAAAAATAAGAGGTATAAAAGCAATGTGGGGTGCAGCATCAGCAAGCCCTACGCATTTCGACTGCAACAGTCTTCAACAGGGGCATAATGTTGCACCCCCCACATTGCCAACATTTATAAGATCTGAGCTAAATCTGGCCCGCCCTGAAGGGGCGGAGTCGGGACAGGAAATGACAAATATTTCACATCCTCAGTTTAACACAGACAACAATATTATCTAAAATTGAAATCATCATATTAGAAATACATAACATTACAATATATAATTGTATGCAAAACACCTGAGGCATAATGGCATCACAAATTCGAAAATTCAAATAATCCCGCCAGAGGGGTGAACAATCCCAATCAGAGGACAGGATGGCACCATCTGTGCAGGACTTACCCATAAGGCTATGTGTGGGAATGACCCCACCTAGCCTTCCCATCAATAAAGGGCACCTGAAAGCCACAGTATAAATGTACAGGTCCTTCTCAAAAAATTAGCATATTGTGATAAAGTTCATTATTTTCTGTAATGTACTGATAAACATTAGACTTTCATATATTTTAGATTCATTACACACAACTGAAGTAGTTCAAGCCTTTTCTTGTTTTAATATTGATGATTTTGGCATACAGCTCATGAAAACCCAAAAATCCTATCTCAAAAAATTAGCATATCATGAAAAGGTTCTCTAAACGAGCTATTAACCTAATCATCTGAATCAACTAATTAACTCTAAACACCTGCAAAAGATTCCTGGGGCTTTTAAAAACTCCCAGCCTGGTTCATTACTCAAAACCGCAATCATGGGTAAGACTGCCGACCTGACTGCTGTCCAGAAGGCCATCATTGACACCCTCAAGCAAGAGGGTAAGACACAGAAAGAAATTTCTGAACGAATAGGCTGTTCCCAGAGTGCTGTATCAAGGCACCTCAGTGGGAAGTCTGTGGGAAGGAAAAAGTGTGGCAGAAAACGCTGCACAACGAGAAGAGGTGACCGGACCCTGAAGAAGATTGTGGAGAAGGACCGATTCCAGACCTTGGAGGACCTGCGGAAGCAGTGGACTGAGTCTGGAGTAGAAACATCCAGAGCCACTGTGAACAGGCGTGTGCAGGAAATGGGCTACAGGTGCCGCATTCCCCAGGTCAAGCCACTTTTGAACCAGAAACAGCGGCAGAAGCGCCTGACCTGGGCTACAGAGAAGCAGCACTGGACTGTTGCTCAGTGGTCCAAAGTACATTCGGAAATCAAGGTGCCAGAGTCTGGAGGAAGACTGGGGAGAGGGAAATGCCAAAATGCCTGAAGTCCAGTGTCAAGTACCCACAGTCAGTGATGGTCTGGGGTGCCATGTCAGCTGCTGGTGTTGGTCCACTGTGTTTTATCAAGGGCAGGGTCAATGCAGCTAGCTATCAGGAGATTTTGGAGCACTTCATGCTTCCATCTGCTGAAAAGCTTTATGGAGATGAAGATTTCATTTTTCAGCACGACCTGGCACCTGCTCACAGTGCCAAAACCACTGGTTGGTTTACTGACCATGGTATTACTGTGCTCAATTGGCCTGCCAACTCTCCTGACCTGAACCCCATAGAGAATCTGTGGGATATTGGGAAGAGAAAGTTGAGAGACGCAAGACCAACACTCTGGATGAGCTTAAGGCCGCCATCGAAGCATCCTGGGCCTCCATAACACCTCAGCAGTGCCACAGGCTGGTTGCCTCCATGCCACGCCGCATTGAAGCAGTCATTTCTGCAAAAGGATTCCCGACCAAGTATTGAGTGCATAACTGAACATAATTATTTGAAGGTTGACTTTTTTTTGTATTAAAAACACTTTTCTTTTATTGGTCGGATGAAATATTCTAATTTTTTGAGATAGGATTTTTGGGTTTTCATGAGCTGTATGCCAAAATCATCAATATTAAAACAAGAAAAGGCTTGAACTACTTCAGTTGTGTGTAATGAATCTAAAATATATGAAAGTCTAATGTTTATCAGTACATTACAGAAAATAATGAACTTTATCACAATATGCTAATTTTTTGAGAAGGACCTGTATATAAGTACAGTCCCCACGCAGCAACATCCTCAGATGTTGCTGCAAATGGCTTTGGGGACACCATTGTAGCGTGGCACCGCGGCGCGCCATCCCCGCGAGCGTCCCGCGCGTGCCCGGGGATGACGTCATGACGCAATCGCGTCACGAGGCCACATACTAAACGTATCTGACTACGGCGCAAGGGCATATAGTGTATGAGAGCGACGGTATCTCTCTCACGGGGATACAACACTTCATTGACGCCAAGGGCTGAAGCCAGCGCCATCTAGTGGATGAAAAGTAAAAGGCAAAACAAGAAACATTATATAAATAAGGAAGAAAAACATAACCATGTGAGCAAGCTGATAGGCATCATGCTAAAATATGGAAAGAGGACTGGAACTTCTATCATATTTATGATAGAAGTTCCAGTCCTCTTTCCATTTAGAATTTTGTCCATCTCATGTGGCGTCTTCATTACATATAATTTGTTTGGATGGATTAATATGACTCATGGGGCTCGCTGATTGGTGTCTTTTTTGGGCCATATTTTAGCATGATGCCTATCAGCTTGCTCTCATGGTTATGTTTTTCTTCCTTATTTATATAATGTTTCTTGTTTTGCCTTTTACTTTTCATCCACTAGATGGCGCCGGCTTCAGCCCTTGGCGTCAATGAAGTGTTGTATCCCCGTGAGAGAGATACTGTCGCTCTCATACACTATATGCCCTTGCGCCGTAGTCAGATACGTTTAGTATGTGGCGCCGTGACGCAATTGCGTCATGATGTCATCCCCGGGTGCGCGCGCCACGCTACAATGGGGACTGTACTTATATACATTTATACTGTGGCTTTCAGGCGCCCTTTATTGATGGGAAGGCTAGGTGGGGTCACTCCCACACATAGCCTTATGGGTAAGTCCTGCACAGATGGTGCCATCCTGTCCTCTGATTGGGATTGTTCACCCCTCTGGCGGGATTATTTGAATTTTTGAATTTGTGATGCCATTATGCCTCAGGTGTTTTGCACACAATTATATATTGTAATGTTATGTATTTCTAATATGATGATTTCAATTTTAGATAATATTGTTGTCTGTGTTAAACTGAGGATGTGGAATAATTTGTCATTTCCTGTCCCGACTCCGCCCCTTCAGGGCGGGCCGGATTTAGCTCAGATCTTATAAATGTTGGCAATGTGAGGGGTGCAACATTATGCCCCTGTTGAAGACTGTTGCAGTCGAAACGCGTAGGGCTTGCTGATGCTGCACCCCACATTGCTTTTATACCTCTTATTTTTGTGATCACTTTTACATTTGTCTATTTGATTGTAAGACAAATTTTTATTCTAATAAACCATTTCATTGGTTTTATTGACCTGCACCATCTGGAGTATTTTCTTTTCTCCCACCCTTGTGTATACTTTGGACTGGTACGGAGCCTGTATGATTGGAGGCATCTCCATCGTTTGAGTCGTCCATCGAACCACCCCGTCTGAGACGGTCTGAGGCATTCGGGATATCCAGTTCCATCTTTTTGGTCACGGTGACCACCAAGCCCGATTGACCCACTGTCGTATGACAGGTGGGTCCAACATCTGTGGTAAGAGTACCCAACTGTACCATTTGTGCCTTGTATTGTGAGTCCCACCATCCCATTGGGGTTCTTCCGTCAATCCATGTTGTGGTGGTGTTGTCCTTAAGAAGACATCCATCCGAATTGCACATACATTGTTTGGACTTTTTTGGTTTGTCTATTTTAATTTTGTGTAGCCCGCAGGGGTTACACTCTTATGACTCCTACGGAGGACAGTTTCAATGTGAGGCTGCCCATTGGAGTAGATTTTTCATGAACTTTATTCACATATTTGTTTTTCCAGCACATATTGCACTTTAGACATAAGTCATTCATGTTTGTAGTTACTTTCAGTAGTATTTTTTTATAATTTATAGCGCTGCACTATATGTTTTTTTTTTTTTTTAATCTATCCAATCAATGCCGAGACTCGTGGAGAAGAGGACGCCAGGGGACGCGCAGAGCAGGTGAACGGGTTCAGGTAAGTAAAATGGGTGGGGGGCTGGGGGGCCCGTGACAGCCAGGTGTTTTTTCACCTTAATGCATAGGATGCATTAAGGTGAAAAAACACGAACCTTTACAACCCCTTTAAGCTGCACTGATAAGTCAGCAGTGATATGCTGCACTGATGGGCACTGACAATCACTAATGAGGCAGCATTCTTGAGCTGCACTGATATAAGGCACTGAAGGTGTATGGTTTACAGATGGCTGGGTGGGTCTTAAACAGGAAGTGGTGTGGCCTTGGCAGGGGTGTGGCCTTGTCATATTTAAATTAGGGGTGCACACATTTAGTCAGGCCTAGGGCAGCACAAAACCTAAATACACCACTGCACGGTGGTTTACCACAACCTGGGCGACTGGAGCTACCCCAGGAATCCTCCCCCCACCCACACCTCTCCGGACCAATAATGGTGGCTCACTCTCCCTATATAAGGTATTCCTTTCTAGTCTTTCCTCAGCGGCTCACCTCTCTACATGTGAGGGATGCAGAGGCAAGACATCTTTTTGAAAAAACACAGGTATGGTTAATGGCTAATCCCCTTCCCCCTTTCCCCTCTCTCTCTCTCTTTGCACGATTTAAATGTCCCCTGTGGGTCCTGTTATTAAAACAAACCTTTGTTTCTTGACCAGATCCTCACTGGCTGTGACACCTGCCTTTGTTTCACCACAAAGAGCCTTCTCCTGGACTCTCCTTTCTAATTTATATATAACTGCATTTATAACAGTGAAAGCATTAACCTCACTGTATATGATCTCTGTCATTTAATGCACCTTTAAAACCATTCATAAAGTGGTAAGTAATTTAATATAACCATCATTCTATCAATATTTGACTCTTCACCTACCTACACACACTCAATACCCCCAGCACACTCATTGCCTTTCCTTCCCTTCCCCCCTCCCCCTCTCCCCCCTCTCTCTCCCACCTACACCTACCTACACATACTCACTACCCCTAGCACATTCATTGCCTTTCCCTCCCTTCCCCCCTCCCCCTCTTTCCTCCCCCCCTCTCTCTCTCTCCCCCTCTTCACAGTCTTCTCCCACTTATCACATCCCCCTTTTTTCCCTTCCCCCTCCCTCTACTTGTTCTTTGCATGTCACACTTCCCTCCTTTCTTTCCCCCCTTTCCCCGCCTTTTTTCTTTTTGACATCTTCCCCCCCGACCCCTCTCTGTACCCCTTCCCCCTTTCTTCTTCTTCTTTCTCCCTCCTTTTCCCTTTTTTTCCCTTTTTCTTTTCCCCTCCTGTCCCGTTCCTTTCCATCTTTACCACCTTCTCTTTTCTTATTACTTCCCTCCCTCTTTTCTTTCGCCCCCTCCCCCCCTTTCCCCTCCTTTTTTCTCCCTTCTTGTTCCCCCTTTCCTCCCCCACCTATTTCATCTTCCTTTCTTTTTTCTTTCCCACTTCTTTCCCTTCCCCCTTTCCTCTCCTTTACTTTCTCACTCCTTTCCCCTTCACACGGCACTCTCCTTTCCCCTTCTCAATCACCACAGTATACATAATTCCTTCTTTTTGATCTATCAGATCTCTTTATCCATAAAAAGGAGCCCCCCTATTTCCTTCCGTTGAGGTGGGAGAGAGGTGTTCCCATGGGCACGTAAGCCTCTGTGTCCTACCGAGCCGGTGTCCTCTGACCACCATCTCTGGGTAAGCTTACGTGATTCAAAGCCAACTACTTTTAGCGGAAGGACTATGTACATAATCAATATCTTGCAATTGAATACCTGTATACCAGCTCTTTCCATGTGTGAAACATCGCTGTACATAATAAGAACATAAATGTATGTCAATCCATGTTATAGATGCTTTTTAACATATCATATGGTCCAAATTTGATCTTTGTTTAGTATGATAAAATATACATATGAATATATACTTTAAATATATGTATTAACAGCAAACTTTTTTCTCTCTTATATTTTTATATCTTTGTAAATCATGTTATTTATGCATTGTTTATCAATATTTCATCTGTAGAACGTATGCAATATCCCATTGTGCTATAATCAAGGCCCCGATGAAGCGGAATTGACCGTGAAACGCATAGGTCACTCCGTTATAACTGCTTAGGATCTGCACACCCCGAACTTCAAGACTGTGACTTGTTTATACTTGACTTTTAAACTGTACTGCCATTCAGCGGATCAATAAAATGTATCTATTTTTCTATTTAATTATAGTATTTGTATCTTTTTCTACACTCCTCAGAGGCACAATTAAAGTCCCACCCCCATTCTAATATTTTTTTAAAGATAGTTGCACTCCTGTTCTTACCTGACAGGAGTGGCACCTGGTGTGGTCTCCTGCTGCTCTAGCCCATCTGCTTCAAGGTTTGATGTGTTGTGCATTCAGAAATGGTATTCTGCATACCTTGATTGTAATGATTGGTTATTTCAGTTACTGTTGCCTTTCTATCATCTCAAACCAGTCTGCCCATTCTCCTCTGACATCAACCAGGAATTTTCCCAAACACAACTGCTGCTCACTAGATATTTTCTCTTTTTTGGACCATTCTCTGTAAACCCTAGAGATGGTTGTGAGTGAAAATCCCATTAGATCAGCAGTTTTTTAATACTCAGACTAGCCCAACTGGCACTAACAACCATGCTGTCATGTATCAGGAGTGATCAGAACTATGTGGACTGCAACAGAGGAAACCGCAAACAGAAATAGGTGAAAGTAAGTTAGTTTATTTAAGGTAAATAAATATAAATGTACAATACAACAATTGAACAGCCAAACAACCAAACAGTGACAGTAACCAACCAGCTTATGTAGCAAACGGGGGAACCAGAATCGTATTCAAGCCATGCCAGCATCATTAACAGGAGATCAGCAGATGGGGGGCCAGGAGTAGACAGACAGGGACAAGAAGGAAGTAGTCAGGCTGCAGAGCAAGCATCCAGGAATGCAGGAACAGATACAACAGGTTTCAGGATACAGGAATCAGGGTTCAGGTAAACAGGCTGCAGGTCAGGGCATGAGGACGATACCAGGGTAGTGTGTGTCCACTTGCCGGGTATTTATACTATTACCTGCTAATAAGCTCAGTGACCCCTGATTGCAGAAGGTAAAATCTGCACCACACTGCCAGGATCCATCCGCTGGTGGACGCCAATACTGCGGCCCAAAGATGACATAACACCAGCAGGTAGAAGCTCCCCTGACAGTTCCAAACTGCCAGGAGACACCTGCTGGTGGACCCCAGTACTTCACGCCAAATGATAGATATTACCAGCGGATGGAACCTTTCCCCCTCGAAGGAGCGACCTCCGGGCGCTCCAACCAGCCGTTGCTGGGGAAAATCCATGGAGTCAAGCCGGGCAGCGGACAAAGTCACATCAGGCTGGGCATGAGGAAGGTCCATGGGTTTAAACCGGGCAAGGTGCAGCTCGAGCTGAGCAGCGGGTACAGACACATCAGGCTGGGCAAAAAGTACGTCAGGCTGGGTAGCAGGCACAGAAACCTCAAGCTGAGTAGCAGGTACATCAAGCTGGGCAGCAGGCAAATCAAGCTGGGCAGCAGGTATGGGTACATCAAGTTGGGCAGCAGGAATGGGCACATCAAGCTGGGCAGCAAGCACGGGCACATCAAGCTGGGTAGCAGGCAAATCAAGCTGGGCAGCAGGTATGGGTACATCAAGCTGGGCAGCAAGTACGGGCACATCAAGCTGGGCATCAGACACATCAAACTGGGCAGCAGGAACGGGCACATCAAGCTGGACAGCAGGCACACCAAGCTGGGCAGTGGGCACGGGCACATCAAGCTGGGCAGCGGGAACAGGCACATCAAGCTGGGCAGCGCGCACAGGCACATCAAGCTGGGCAGCGGGCACAGGCACATCAAGCTGGGCAGCGGCCACATCCAGCTGGGCAGCAGGTACGGGCACATCAAGCTGGGCAGAAGGTAGGGGCAAATCAGGTTGGGCAGCAGACAGTGGCACATCAGGCTGGGCAGCAGACAGTGGCACATCAGGCTGGGCAGCAGACAGGAGACAGGAACATCTCAGGCTGGGCAGCAGGCAGGAACATCTCAGGCTGGGCAGTAGGCAGGAACATCTCAGGCTGGGCAGCAGGCAGGAACATCTCAGGCTGGGCAGCAGACAGAAGCTCATCAGGCTTGGCAGCAGACAGAAGCTCATCAGGCTGGGCAGCAGACAGAAGCTCATCAGGCCGGGAAACGGGCACCACAACCTCAGGCTGGGAAACGGGCACCACAACCTCAGGCCAGGAAACGGGCACCACAACCTCAGGCCGGGAAACAGGCACCGGATATTCAGGCTGGGACACAGGCACTGGATCTTCAGGCTGGGACACCAGATCTTCAGGCTGGGACACCGGATCTTCAGACTGGGACACCGGATCTTCAGACTGGGACACCGGGACTTCAGACTGGGACACCGGGACTTCAAACTGGGACACCAAGACATCAGGCTGGGACACCGAGACATCAGGCTGGAAGGCAGGCACCGAGACATCAGGCTGGAAGGCAGGCACAGGGACATCAGGCTGGAAGGCAGGCACCAGGACATCAGGCTGGAAGGCAGGCACCAGGACATCAGGCTGGAAGGCAGGCACCAGGACATCAGGCTGGAAGGCAGGCACTGGGACATCAGGCTGGAAGGCAGGCACCAGAACATCAGGCTGGAAGGAAGTCACCAGGACATCAGGCTGGAAGGAAGGCACCAGGACATCAGGCTGGAAGGAAGGCACCAGGACATCAGGCTGGAAGGAAGGCACCAGCACTTCAGGCTGGAAGGAAGGCACCAGGACTTCAGGCTGGAATACAGGAACTTCAGGCTGACATACAGGGACTGGGGCGACAGACTGGACAGCAGACTGGTCAGCAGGCACTGGTACATCAGACTGGGGCACAGGAACTTCAGGCGGAAACATTGGCTGGAAAGCAGGCAGAGTTTTGGCAGAATCAGGTGGGTTATCAGGTTCAGCTGGCATACAAGCAGACTGGAGCAGGTTGTTTGGTGTGGAGGCAGGTTGGGTTACTGGCAGGATCGTTTTGGTTGGAAAAAACGTTTGCCTTTCTTGGGCTTAGCCACTGAAGCTCTGTAGGTAAGGGGTGCAGCAGACTGGAGAGGAGGATTGGGATATGGCAGAGAAAAGGTAATAGTAGCTTGGGGAAGTTCTTGTGGGTTTGTAGGCAGCTGAGAAGAGACAGGTGGGTTGAATGCTAGCTCCTGCTAGCTCTGATCTGGACTGTGCTTACCTGCTGCTAGCTCCTGTCTGGACCTGTGCACCTGCTGTGTTCTACCCTCAGCCTTCTCCCAGCCAATCCAGCACTACCAGACCTTCCAGCAAGATTCCTTCACCTGCTGGTAGCCAGTGCCTCTTCGTGCCATCCGCTCCCTGTCTCACCTCCAGGGGGCAGAGTGCACCAAGTCACAAGGGTAAACCGCTCTCAGCATCTCGGCCTCTGTAAGTACGCACCTGATAGTACAAACCAGCCAGATGTCTGAGGCCGACAGAGCGCATTCCCCGTTTGACACCCTCTGCCAGCAGGTCACCGCATTAACCAATGCAGTTCAAAAACTGCAAAAAGGCTATACTCAAATGGATGGCCGCCTTCAGCACCTCTCGGGCCTGCTAGGACCAACACCTCCAGCTGCCACCTCAGCCAATGTTGCCACCACCTCCCAAGCCTCGGCCCTGGGCTACCCAGAGGGGTAGCCCAGGGCCGAGGCTTGGTAGCCCAGGGTCGAGGCTTGGTAGCCCAGGGCCGAGGCTTGGTAGCCCAGGGTCCCTGTACCCGAACGTTTCTCGGGCATCTGCAAGAAGTATCGGGCCTTTAAGAATGCCTGCTCCCTTTACTTCGCTCTCCAACCTAGGACTTTCTCCTCAGAAGCGGTAAAAGTGGGGTTCATCATCTCCCTTTTAACCGATGAACCGCAAGCCTGGGCCCATAGTTTAACGGAGCAAAGAAGCCTTGTACTAGACTCTGTGGATACATTTTTGAGAGTATGGCGCAACTGTACGACGATCCCCAATGTTCGGCTACAGCAGAGTCTGCTCTCCACAGTCTGTCCCAAGGGAGAAAATCGGTGGAGGATTACACAGCGGAGTTCAGGAAATGGTCTGCCGATACCGGCTGGAATGATGCGGCCCTCAGATACCAGTACCACCAAGGACTGTCTGAAGCCCTCAAGGACAAGCTGGCCAGGATGGAAACCCCCACCTCTTTGGAGAACCTGATTCAGTCTGCCACCCAGCTTGACAGGCGCCTACGAGAACGACGCTTAGAACGTTTTCAACTTACTCGTCCCAGCTGGACTCCAGCCAGACCTGTTCCTCACTATCCGTCTACTCCTGCTCCTACAGCATCATCTCTCCCAGAACCTGAACCCATGCAGCTCGGGTTGGTCCGGCCTCCCCTTACTCCTGAAGAAAAACAGCGCAGGCGTCAAGCCAATTTGTGTCTCTACTGTGGGGGTACCGGTCACTTCCTGCGTAGCTGCCCAGTGAGACCCAGTAAGTCTTCTCCTAAAGACACTTTGAATTACCAAGTTTCTGGCATCCCACAGGTTTACGTTGTTCTTTTTGTCTCCCTACAGCTGCCGGAAGTGGCAACCTGGCTCCCGGCAATTATTGACTCTGGAGCCTGCAGCTGTTTTCTGGACTCCACACTCGCTTCAAGACTCCATTTTCCTCTGCAACCCAAGGACCACTGCCTTCAGATACATCTGGCGGATGGGTCCCTGCCCTGTTCAGGACTGGTTACGCAAGAGACCAAACCCATCCTTGCCATCACTGACTCAGGCCAACAAGAGTTCCTCCGGTTAGACCTCATTCCCTCTCCAATGTTCCCCATCATCTTGGGGCTGCCCTGGCTGCAGGCTCATGAGCCCCTTATAAATTGGGCTAAGAAGGAGGTCAGCTTCACATCACCTTACTGTTCCCAGCACTGCCTCACCTCAGCCTCTACCACTTGCGCTACTTTAACCGCCAAACCGGACAACCTGCAACATGTCCCTCCCGTGTACCTGGAGTTCCGGGATGTCTTTGATAAGCAGTAGGCCGACCGTTTACCACCTCATCGGCCGTATGATTGTCCCATTGATCTCCTGCCTGGCTCAGAAATCCAGTTTGGTCGAATTTTCCCCTCTGTCCGAGACCGAGTTGAAGGCCCTCAAGGCCTATATTGACGAAAACTTGGAGAAGAAATTCATTCACCCCTCTTCCTCCCCAGCTGGTGCAGGGATCTTCTTTGTTGAAAAAAAAGACGGTTCCCTGAGGCCCTGCATCGACTACAGGGAGCTGAACAAAATAACTATCAAAAACAGATACCTGCTGCCTCTTATCCCGGAGTTGTTCCAACGTTTTCGATCTGCTCGAATCTTTTCTAAACTGGACCTTCGGGGGGCCTACAATCTCGTCCGGATCAGGGCCGGAGACGAGTGGAAGACCGCTTTCAGATCCCGGTTCGGGCATTATGAATATTTTGTCATGCCATTCGGGCTTTGCAATGCTCCAGCCACCTTCCAACATTTGTTCAACGATATTTTCCGGAAACACCTCGACGACTTTCTGGTGGTATACCTGGACGATATTCTTATTTTCTCCGCTTCCATTGAACTACATCGGACTCATGTCGCAAAGGTCCTCACCATCCTTAGGGAACACAAGCTTTATCTTAAGGCAGAGAAATGCGACTTTGAAAAAACCACCGTGCAATTTCTCGGGTTTATCATTTCCATTGATGGGGTCGCAACGGACCCACAGAAGGTCAAGGCAATCCAGGAATGGCCAGCTCCAACTGACAAAAAGGGGGTGCAACGGTTCGTAGGCTTTGCCAACTTCTATAGGAGGTTTATCATGGGGTTTTCCTCTATCGTGGCCCCAATCACTCAACTGACCCGCCAGGGCAACCGTTTCTATTGGTCGCCAGAAGCCCAGGAAGCCTTCACTCTTTTGAAGGATGCTTTCACCTCAGCACCAGTGTTGCAGCACCTGGACCCTCTTCTGCCATTCACCCTGGAGGTGGACGCTTCCAAGACAGCCTCAAGGCCCTTCTACACCCGGTAGCCTTTGCCTCCCGGAAATTAACTCCTCCAGAACAAAATTATGACGTGGGAGACAGAGAATTACTGGCCATTAAATTCGCCCTGGAAGAATGGAGGTACCTTCTGGAAGGGGCAGTCCACCCTATCATGATATTCACGGACCATAAAAACCTAGAATATTTAAGAACAGCTAAACGACTACGACCCAGGCAGGCTAGTTGGGCTCTCTTCTTTACCCGGTTCAATTTCCATATCTCCTACAGGCCCGGCTCCAAGAACGGGAAAGCAGATGCGCTCTCCAGGATGTTCCCCGAAACCTCCCAAACGGTACAACCAAGTACCATCCTGTCCGCACAGAACTTCTTACTGGTCCCTCAGGCTGATCTGCTAACCACTATTGAAGCCGCTTCCAGGCACTGCTCCGACCAAGTAATTTAATCTCTGGAGAAGCGTGATGATTTGTTCTGGTCCCGGGACAAAGTCTTCGTCCCTCTGGAAGCAAGGCCACTGGTCTTGAGGACTTTCCACGATCATAAGTTAGCCGGCCACTTTGGAGCACGTAAAACCACGGAACTGGTCTCCCGCTCCTTCTGGTGGCCAGGCTGGAGGCAGGATTGCAAGTCGTATGTCGCCTCCTGCACCCAGTGCCAACGCAATAAGGGACCAAACACCAAAAGCTGGGGACTCCTCAAACCCCTTCCTGTCCCTGAATGTCCAAGGGCAGATGTGTCCATGTATTTCATTGTTGACTTACCTCTCTCTGGAGGATTTACCACGATTCTGGTCGTCATCGACCGTCTTTCCAAAATGGCGCCCTTTTTGCCTATGATCGGGACGTCCTCTGCCGCGGATACCGCCAAGATCTTTTTTAGGGAGATAACCAGGCTCCATGGGGTACCGAAATCATCACCTCTGACAGAGGCATCCAGTTCACGTCCAAGTTCTGGAAGGAACTCTGCAAGTCCTTGGAAGTCAAAATCTGCCTCTCGTCAGCATATCATCCTCAGAGCAACGGCCAGACAGAAAGAACAAACCAAACCTTGGAACAGTACCTCCGCTGCTTCTGCTCTGCTTCCCAGGACGACTGGTCGTCCCTACTAACTTATGCGGAATTTGCATACAACAACTCAGTTCATTCCGCTACCAGTCAGACCCCCTTCTGGGCCAACTTTGGCTTCCACCCTTCATTTCTCCCCGAAGACATCCCTGAAAGTTCTGTCCCCGCGGTCCAGGATCGGATAGCCTCTGTTCAGTTGAATTTCCAGAAGACTCCTAGAATTGATGCAGAACGCCCAGGAGTCCTACAAGAAGTATTACGACAAAGGAAGGAAGGAAAATCCAGCTTTCAAAGTTGGGGAGGAAGTTTGGCTCTCCACCACCAATCTTAAATTGCCCATTCCCTCACGGAAATTAGGGCCAAGGTTCATCAGCCCTTTTAAAACCAAACGGGCAATCAACCCTGTGGCCTTTGAATTGCCATTGCCTGATTCCTACAGGATTCACCCTGTGTTCCATACATCCCTGTTGAAGCCTGTTATCCCCGAGCCACCTCCCTCACCAGTTGAGGTAGATGGAGAAGAGGAATACGAGGTGGAGTCTATTATGGGCTGCAGGAAAAGAGGCAGACAGCTGCAGTACTTGATAAAGTGGAAGGGGTTCCCCCCGGAAGACAATTCTTGGGAGCCATCTAGGAACTTGCATGCTCCCTGCTTAATTGGAGCCATTCACCAAGAGCATCCTGAATTGATGGCCAGTTTGGGCGACCGGAGTCCGCCCCTAGGGGGGGGGGCACTGTCAGGGAAATCCTCTTTTCCAGCAGCGCCAGTCAGCACCCAATGCGCACGCGCCATGGGGCAGCGCTTCGGCGCATGCGCGTGACGATGCTTCGGCGTTCATGGGTGCGCGCGCCGGCGCAATGGCGCGTGCGCATGCGCGCTGGCGCACCAGTAGGAAACCAGGCAGGCCTATTTAAAGAAGACTAGATGCACGGACAGGTTGCTGGTTTGTCAGCTTCCTGTGTATCAAGTTCCTGCAAAAGACTATCTGATCTCCTGTTGTGACCCGGACCGGCTTGGCTTCTCTTGTACTTCTCCTGGATTTGATCCCCCGGCTTGCTTAACGGACTTCTGCTTTTCTCCTGTGTTTGACCCTCGGCCTGTGTTCTGGGTCTGCTGCCTGTCTCCTATCCCTGACCTCCTGCCTGCACCTGGGACCTTCTCGCTCCTTCTGCCCTGATCCGCTGCTAGCTCTGATCTGGACTTTGTGTACCTGCTGCTAGCCCTGATCTGGACTTTGTTTACTCCTGCTAGCTCTGATCTGGACTGTGCTTACCTGCTGCTAGCTCCTGTCTGGACCTGTGCACCTGCTGTGTTCTACCCTTAGCCTTCTCCCAGCCAATCCAGCACTACCAGACCTTCCAGCAAGATTCCTTCACCTGCTGGTAGCCAGTGCCTCTTCGTGCCATCCGCTCCCTGTCTCACCTCCAGAGGGCAGAGTGCACCAAGTCGCAAGGGTGAACCGCTCTCAGCATCTCGGCCTCGGTAAGTACGTACCTGATACGGATAGCTGCAAACAACTGGTCACTAGACCATCCTTTCAAAGCCTGGCGGCAATAATCACCACTTTCAGATGCCAGCAGAGAAAAATAAATAACCTTATTGGTATTCATGTTTGCAAGCAAAATGGTTCCCCTGTGCAGCCACTTCTGACCAGGGATGGCCCTGGTATTCTGTCATGTATCAGGAGTGATCAGAACTATGTGGACTGCAATAGAGGAAACCACAAACAGAAATAGGTGAAAGTAAGTTAGTTTATTTAAGGTAAATAAATATAAATGTGAATACACCACCAATACAACAAGTGAACAGCCAAACAACCAAACAGTGACAGTAACCAACCAGCTTATGTAGCCAAAGTGGGGGGACCAGAACCGTAGTCAAGCCAGGCCAGGATCATTACCAGGAGATCAGCAGATGGGGGGCCAGGAGTAGACAGACAGGGACAAGAAGGAAGCAGTCAGGCTGCAGAGCAAGGATCCAGGAATGCAGGAACAGGTACAACAGGTTTCAGGATAAAGGAATCAGGGTTCAGGTAAACAGGCTGCAGGTCAGGGCACGAGGATGATACCAGGGCAGTGTGTGTGTGCACTTGCCGGGTATTTATAGTATTACTTGCTAATAGGGATGAGCCGAAACACCCCCCGTTCGGTTCGCACCAGAACCTTCGAACGGACCGAACGTTCGCACGAACTTTAGAACCCTATTAAATACAATGGACGCGAACGTTTGAAATCTAAAGTGCTAATTATAACGCCTAATATGCATGTTACTGTCCTAAAAAGGGTTTGGGGACCCGGGTCCTGCCCGAGGGGACATGTATCAATGTAAAAATAATCTTTTAAAACGGTCGTTTTTTCTGGAGCAGTCATTTTAATGATGCATAAAGTGAAAAAAAAAAAGTGAAATATTCCTTAAAATATCGTACCTGGGGGGTGTCTAAAGTATGCCGGTGAAGTGGCATGTGTTTCCCTTGTTTAGAACTGTCCCTGCACAAAATGACATTTCTAAAGGAAAAAAAGCCATTTAAAACTGCTTGCGGCTTTAATGTCATGTCTTGTCCTGGCAATATGGATGAAAATCATTGAGAAAAATGGCATGGCTACCCCATCACCCACCCCTACCCCAGCCCATTACCAGCCCCTTTGGGTCTTGTATGGATATTAACGGGAACCACGCACCCAAAATAAAAAAAGGCCCTATATACTCTGAACAGCAGTATACAGGCAGTGCAAAAAAGACACGGACTGTAGGTTTGTTCTTAAGTACAATCTGTTTGTAATTTGGAACAGGTACATTTTTTAAGTGTAGCTCCAGCCAAAAAATCTATTTTTTAAGCTTTTTGGAGAACATAGGGAAGGGTTATCACCCCTGTAACATTTGTTTTGCTGTCTGTGCACCTGTTCAGAACATTTCACCTCACTTTCCATCCCAATGACAAATGTTTTTGGAAAATTTGTTTTTTTTATTGAAACAAGGATTGGTGATAAATAGGGTTGAGCGAACCCGAACTGTAAAGTTCGGGTCCGTACCGAACTTTAGCTTTTTCCCAAACCCGAACCCGAACCCGGACTTTGCGCGAAAGTCCGGGTTCGGGTTCGGCAATCTAATGGCGCAGTTAGAAATGCTTCAGGGGCCAGCCAATCACCTTTTAAATTGGCTGGTGTGCCCTTAGAAGCCATCATAGCCATGCCTACTAATGGCATGGCTGTGATTGGTCAGTGCAACATGTGACCCAGCTTCTATATAAGCTAGAGGCACACAGCACACACGTCACTCTGCTTGAGAATAGATAGGGAGAGGATCTTGTCTGCTGCTGCTGCTTTTAGGGAGAGATTGAAAAATACATGAGTTAGTCCTGATTCTGGAATCTGAGGGAAAAGATAGAGAGACAGTGTAGTGTTGGTGCTTTCAGGGAGAGAGATATATTATATAGGAATAGGAGTCCAGATTCAGAGATATAACTCAGTGATCTGCATAGGTTTACCTGTTTGTGTTGCAGTGCAGTCTTTTTACACTGCCATGAGCCCAGTGTCAGAGAAAATCTACCTTTTATCTGCAAGCTCAGTGCACCAGCACTGCATATATTACGTTGAGAGATACACCGTTTCCATACTGTGGGTGTATTCTGCTCTTGGAAAAAGATACATTTAGGGCAAAAAAAAAAGGCACTTTATTGTGCTCTTTTCCAAAAGACCCATTAAGGGCAAAAAAAAAAAAATTGCATTTTATTTTGCTCGTGCAAAAAAAGACCCGTTTAGGGCAAAAAATAAAAAGAAAAATTTGCACTTTAATGTACGCTTGCAAAAAGACCCATTTAGGGCCACCAAAAATATTTTGCAGTGTGTTATACATATGTGGAGGCGTGTGAAATAAACCATTTCTATATATTTGTCTTCTACTGTGCTATACTAAAAAAACAACATTTTTTTTGAATAGCATTTTCTGCAGTTCTGTAGCTGTGCGATTCAGCGGTTACGTACTGTGGGTGTGTTGTGGTCTTCCAAAAAACGCCATTTAGGGCCACAAAAAATATTTTGCAGTGTGTTATACATATGTGGAGGTGTGTGAAATAAACAATTTCTATATAGTTTTCTTCTACTGTGCTATACTAAAGAAAACATTTTTTTTTTTGAATAGCATTTTCTGCAGTTCTGTAGCTGTGCGATTCAGCGGTTACGTACTGTGGGTGTGTTGTGGTCTTCCAAAAAACGCCATTTAGGGCCACAAAACATATTTTGCAGTGTGTTATACATATGTGGAGGTGTGTGAAATAAACAATTTCTATATAGTTTTCTTCTACTGTGCTATACTAAAAAAAACATTTTTTTTTAATAGCATTTTCTGCAGTTCTGTAGCTGTGCGATTCAGCGGTTACGTACTTAATTCCCTCACTGGAGCCGGATCGTAAGATGCGCGAGTACAAGCGCACGCTGGTAGACGCGCTGCTGGTGGCATTCCCACCTGACAGCGGGCGTACGGTGGAAGCACAAGGCGGATGCAGAGGAGGAGGAAGAGGTCGCCAACGCAGCCGGGGCACCGGCAGCACCTCAGAAGGCAGGGTTAGCATGGCTGAAATGTGGAAAAGCTTTGTCAGCACGCCACAACAACAAGCACCACCAGCTGAGATGGAACGTCTTAGCAGGAGGCAGCATTTCACCAACATGTCCACAGGCCTACACGTACTGGATGACGGGTCTGCCCCCTTTAACTTCTGGGTCTCCAAATTGGGCACATGGCCTAAGCTTGCCCTTTATGCCTTGGAGGTGCTGGCCTGCCCTGCAGCCAGTGTATTATCTGAACGTGTTTTTAGCACGGCAGGGGGCGTTACCACAGACAAGCGCAGCCGCCTGTCCAGAGCCAATGTGGACAAGCTCACGTTCATTAAAATGAACCAGGCATGGATCCCACAGGACTTGTCCGTACCTTCTGCAGAATAGACATGTATACCGGTGTTGTGACAAAAACTGTCCAGCCATCGGATTGTGTCCGGCCCATACTGCGAAGGCGCAGTGCTTGCGCAGTACAGAGGACAAGGAGATTCACAAAATCTCCAAAGATGAACGGCGCCTGCGCCGTGAGTGCAGGTTCAAGCCCCACCATCCAAGTGGACATACGGTAGCACATAGTAACAGGGCCCCTCACGGGCTCGGTTCGATCGCCACGCTTTGGGCACAGCCTCACTTGGCTCGGCTTGAACCACGGATGGTGTGGCCTTCACCTGAACTCACCACGCAGGCGCCGTTCGTCTTGGGAGATTTTCGAAATCCCCTTGTCCTACATACTGAGCAAGCGCAGTACAGGGTGGACACTATTTGACGGGGGACAGAATTCGACACATCACCGGCCTGTCAGGTCACCTATGGCCAGGTGACAGATGCACACCGTAGGGGGACAGGAGTGCACCGCAAGGTAGTGAACCCTATGGCTGACTGCTGCGGATAGGAAACTGGGTGGTTGTGGAAAGCGGGACCAGAGGAGCACAACCGGGATCCTGTAGGAAGCTAGAGCCAAAATTCCCCAGGGCGCGGAGTCTAAGACCCAGCAGGTCTTCTCCAGAGCCTCTAGTGGTGAGGATGTTATGCTGCAGGCTGGGTCCAGGTCGCGGCCCCTAGAGTCTCCTAGCTCACGCCCCGTAGGATAAGGGGAAAAGAGGGGAAGCAGCAGCACAAGATATAAGAGTAACGAATAACAAGCTGAAGGTCAAGGGCCACAAGCAGACAAGGAAAACAAAGGACAAGCCGAAGGTCAAGGGTCACGAGCAGACAGGGATAGTCGGGGACAAGCCAAATGTATAACAGAGAGACAGACGTAGCACACAGCAGGCAGGAACCCAAACACACAATGCCTAACAAACACGTTGATCAGCAAAGCAGGCTTGCAGTGCACAGGTTAATATAGTGTTCTGTGATAGGGCCTGGGGTGGAGTCTGGCTGGGAGGAGATTATAAAGGAAGCCAGGTGAAGGAGGTCTGGTCTCTAAGATGAACACATGAGGAGGAAAGGTAAGATGGCAAGCAGACATTAATGCATATCCATGACACGGCCTTACCCAGCCATTGTTGTATTTTTTAACCAGTGTTGGCTACCTCGTCCTCCTCCACCGCCGCCACCTCAACCTCCTACTCCATATGGACCTCGTCCTCCTAGGTCAAGATTATAATTTTTATTTTATTTTTTTGTAGCGCACAGATCCTTTCCCCCTTACCTGCCTTTATGTTGTTGGCTCCTCGCAGGACTTGACGGGCCGTGTCCACAGCCGGAGTCAAAACTCCTCCAGAGGATGATTCTCACCTCTACTGTAGGTAGAGGCAAGTCCTTTAATTCCCAGTAAAGTCAATGTCCACACCAGCTGAAATTACAACTCTTATTCTCTCATGGCAAAATAAACTCTACTCGGATAGAAAAGGTTAGAGCAAAGAAACAGGACAGCTTAAGGTGTGGAGGAGGTCCAGGCACAAACGTAGCACATTCACTTCACTGCTTAGGTTTCTCAAACAGTTTTAGGTGCACGGTCTCTGCCACAGACCTTGAGGTTGGTCTCTGCCACAGACCGGGTGTACAAGGCCCCTGCCACGGACCTGGAGAACTTTGGTCTCTGCCACAGACCAGGGTGTATAAGGCCCCTGCCACGGGCCGGGTGAATAAGGCCTCTGATACAGTCAAGATGACCTTGAGCTTCTCCTTCTACGAACCTAGCCCATATCAAGGGGAAGACATCTCTCCAGGGAGTCAACAGACCCTTCCTTCACCGTGACTCCCGCATCGGTCCATCAGAATGATCCTCCCTTCCCTGGAACATGGTCCCCTACACGAGGCGGCACCCTAAGACTCCTCGACCCTTAGCGGACTCCAGACGAAGGCTCTGGACTCCAGGCTTTACTCCCGCACCTAGGCCTCCATACCCAGGGCAGCAGGAACTCCTGGCTTTGGCCAATTGCGGCTCTCCGTTTTTTCCACGCTGTGATTGGCCAAGCATGCGGGTCATAGTGCATGCTTAGCCAATCATCAGCCAGCAATGCACTGCGATGCCGCAGTGAATTATGGGCCGTGTCGCACAACACGAATTTAACGCGAACGGACCATAAAGTTCGTTCTTCGTCGAACGATCGATGTTCGAGTCGAACGTGTGTTCGACGCGAATGCAAAGCTCATCCCTACTTGCTAATAAGCTCAGGTGACCCCTGATTGCAGAAGGTAAAATCTGCACCACACTGCTAGGATCCATCCGCTGGTGGGCGCCAGTACTGTGGCCAAAAGATGACATAACACCAGCAGGTAGAAACTCCCCTGACAGTTCCAAACTGCCAGGAGACACCTGCTGGTGGACCCCAGGACTGCACGCCAAATGATAGATATTACCAGCGGATGGAACCTTTCCTTACACATGCCATATTCAAAGTCACTTAAATCCCCTTTCTTCCCCGTTCTGATGCTCAGTTTGAACTTCAGCATGTTGTCTTCACCACGTTTAGATGCCTAAATGCATTGAGTGGCTGTCATGTGATTGGCTGATTAGTTGCTTGGTAACACAAATTGCTAAACAGGTGTACCTAATGAAGTGGCCGGTAAATGTATATATACAAAGTCGCTCATCCATGTCTTTATGGACCTTAATTTGTGCACTGGTCCAAATCGTTTGGTGGAGAGGGGATTATGGTGTGGGGTTGTTTTTCATGGGTTGGGCCTGGCCTCTTAGTTCCAGTGAAGGTAACTCTTAAGTAGGGATGGGCCGAACACCCCCCGGTTCGGTTTGCATCCAGAACATGCGAACAGGCAAAAAATTTGTTCGAACACGCAAACACAGTTAAAGTCTATGGGACACGAGCATGAAAAATCAAAAGTGCTAATTTTAAAGGTTAATATGCAAGTTATTGTCATAAAAAGTGTTTGGGGACCCGGGTCCTGCCCCAGGGGACATGTATCAATGCAAAGAAGTTTTAAAAACTGATGTTTTTTCGGGACCAGTGATTTTAATAATGCTTAAAGTAAAACAATAAAAGTGAAATATTACTTTAAATTTCGTACTTGGGGGGTGTCTATAGTATGCCTGTAAAGTAGTGCATGTTTCCCGTGTTTATAACAGGAAATTTCTAAAGGAAAAAATGTAATTTAAAACTACTCGCGGCTATAATGAATTGTCGGGTCCCGGCAATACAAATAAAAGTAATTGAAAGTCATTGATAAATAAAAAAAAATGCGTGGGGGTCCCGCAGACCCCCACAACCATTGGGCAAGGGTTGTGGGGATGAGGCCCTTGTCCCCATCAACATGGAGACATCCTCCCCATGTTGAGGGCATGTGGCCTGGTACGGTTCAGGAGGGAGGGCGCTCTTTCTCTCTTTTCCTGCAGCCTGCCAGGTTGCGTGCTCAGATAAGGGTCTGATATGGATTTTTGGGGGGAAGCCGCGCCATTTTTTTTTTTATTTTGGCGCGGAGTTCCCCTTAAAATCCATACCAGACCTGAAGGGCCTGGTAATGGAATTTGGGGGGGACCCCCACGCATTTTTTTTTATTTATCAATGACTTTCAATTACTTTTATTTGTATTGCCGGGACCCGACAATTCATTATAGCCGAGAGTAGTTTTAAATTACATTTTTTCCTTTAGAAATTTCCTGTTATAAACACGGGAAACATGTGCTACTTTACAGGCCTACTATAGACACCCCACAGGTACAAAATTTAAAGGAACTTTTATTTCACTTTTATTGTTTTACTTTAAGCATTATTAAAATCACTGCTCCCGAAAAAAGTGCAGTTTTTAAAACTTTTTTTTCTGCATTGATACATGTCCCCTGGGGCAGGACCCAGGTCCCCAAAGACTTTTTATGACAATAACTGGCATATTAACCTTTAAAATTAGCACTTTAGATTTCTCTCATAGACTTTTAAAGGGTGTTCCGCGACTTTTCGAATTTGCCGCAAACACCCCAAATTGTACGCTGTTCGGCGAACGGGCGAACAGCTAATGTTCGAGTCGAACAAATAGCCCATCCCTACTCTTAAGGCGTCAGCATACTAAGGCATTTTGGACAATTTCATGCTCGCAACTTTGTGGGAACAGTTTGGGGATGGCCCCTTTCTGTTCCAACATGACTGCGCACCAGTGCACAAAGCAAGGTCCATAAAAACATGGATGAGTGAGTTTGGGGTGGAGAAACTTGACTGGCCTGCACAGAGTCCTGACTTCAACCCGATAGAACACATTTTGGGATGAATTGGAGTGGAGACTGCAAGCCAGGCCTTCTCGTCCAACATCAGTGCCTGACCTCACAAATGCGCTTTTGGAAGAATGGTCAAACATTCTCATAGACACACTCCTAAACCTTGTGGACAGCCTTCCTAGAAGAGTTAAAGCTGTTATTGCTGAAAAGGGTGGGCCAACTAAATATTGAACCCTATGAACTAAGACTGGGATGCCATTAAAGTTCATGTGCGTGTAAAGGCAAGTGTCCCAATACTTTTGACTATATATATATACATATATATATATATAACAAGCTTCAGGTGGGTTACTTCCCTCTAGTCTTTGGAATGGAGTGGAGAAACGTCAGGGTGGGCTCCCAACTCCCACCGTTATTTTCAATGTTCAAAACAAAGGGACAATGACTCCAATAGCAATTTAAACGATTTACTTTACTTCAAAAGAACATAGCATAGCATAGCCACTGTACAGTTCCGAGCATCCCTGCTCTTCCTCAGGCTTACAGGCCCTGAGCCTGTAAGACTGAGGAAGAGCAGGGATGCTTGGAACTGTACAGTGGCTATGCTATGCTATGTTCTTTTGAAGTAAAGGAAATCGTTTAAATTGCTATTGGAGTCATTGTCCCTTTGTTTTGAATATATATATATATATATATACACACAGTATATATATATATATATATATATATATATATACAGTAAATATGTATATATATATAGATAGATATAGATAGATAGATAGATAGATAGATAGATAGATAGAAGTCACTGACCTGTAACAAACTATACAAAGTAATGACATCCAAGGACTAAAACCTTGCGCTGAACAGCTTTCAATCTAAAAACAGCAGCAAGATAATACAAAAGGTAAGGAGGATTTGGCAGCAAATCAAAGTATAGTGATGGGAAGAAAAAATCAGGTTGAAAGAAGATGTCGTTAATGAAACAATGGGTGAGGATGGAATATTTTAACTCACTGCTACATATTGTAGATGTTATGAATTTTGATGCTCTGATTTGAATTTGGTGTACAAAGTATCCTTGAGTAGTCCTTGTATTTTGTGTAAACTTTCACTCTAGCGAATAATCTCAATATACATTTTATTACCTTCAATATTCTTGAAAACAACTTCTAAATCACATTATGTAAATACGTCTCTCTCCTCCGCTAAGTATTAAAATCGTTTTTTTCATTGTAAAAAGAATGCAGTACAAAGGTGTTCTGTTTCTAATTAGTGAAAGCTAATGAAAAAAACATAACTTGACTTTTTTGTTTTATAATGGAAATTTGAAATAGAGCATATGATGCTTTATAGAGTTGTTTCTGAAGCTGACTGGCAATTTCATTTTGAAACCTTTCCATCTCTTAATAAGTCAGAGAAAGTATTTCAGACAAAGGGGCAGGATTACTTAACAGAATGCACTATTGACTATTACAGTCTGGATTCTAAGTTAATCAGGACCTATTCTTTTAGAATGATTGTGAAATGATTACTTGAACTCTTCTTTATCCTGGAGGAAAGGGCCCTTTGTGTAAATAAATGCTGCTTCATACATTAGTAACCTTGGTTTTCATTTGCTTAGTATTCTGGGCACAAAATCAGAATCAAGGAATATTTTATATTGGGCCATAATTGAGTCTTTGCAATGACTTTTCCAAGATCCTAACTTTCAGGTTGTTTTCTTTGTGTTATCAATCTACTAAAATATTTCAATTTTAATCTTAAAAGGTACCATTATTTGAGTTTATTGTTCTGAGGAGCAACAAACAGGAGCAACTTTCTAAATCCACAGCTCTTATTTTTTCCTAATTGCTTTTGCAGTGTTCCACAGAGGAATGCATTTACTGTATTATCTTATTATACTATTGTATGCTCACAGTTGGATGCAATTGTGTTATTTGATATTCATTATATCTGAATGGATTGACTAAGTTCACCAATGCAAGTAAACTTAACTGGCACAAAAAAACAAACAAACTAAATAAATAAACGATTAAACTGGGGCAAGCTACTGTTACTTATGTTGGAATTGGGGAATCTGTGCAGAGGCAATTCTAGGGGGGGGGGATAAATGATGCATTATAAAACTCCAAGAATTTCCCTAGCCCCATCCCAACCATATAAATAATCAAACCACAATCTAAGGTCACCACCTTGGATAGTGTGGCATTTTACAGTTCTGTGTGGTGTAAAATTAGCTGTACCACAGGAAGTATTGGTTCAGCTTGAAAAGGCAATTTTCTTGTAAACCACTTCTAATTACTTAGTGATTAGCCTTTAGCAGTGATGCCTGCTCTTCTTCTTTTCTGTTTTTATCTTGTGAGATGCAGCATATGGAACTTCAGCATTACTGCCTGCCTGCATTTCAGGGGAGGGTAAAAAAGCAGCTGTCAACAAGGCTAGTTAGCCTCATTGTGCTGCAGTTTGACCTGTTGTCTATTAGGTCACTTTCAGGGCCTGAAATTAGGGGGGGCGGGAAGGGGGTGCTGCAGCTTCCTCGGCACTCAATCTCCTGCTCTTTCCTTCCCCCGCTCTCCATCTAGATTATCTGCGGCAGCAGATAGGATTGAGAGCGGGGGAAGGAAAATGCAGGAGAACGAGTGCAGAGTAAGGTTATGTTACAACTGTGTGTGGCTGCCTGTCTTTCCGATGGGGGAACATGGGGGGAATGTGGGGTATAGAGGAGCATGTGGGGGAACATAGAGAATGGGGGGACCAGAGGAGCATGTGGGGGACCAGAGCAGCATATGGGGGACCAGAGGAGCATGTGGGAACCAGAGGAGCATGGGAGTACAGAAAAGCAGGGGGGAACAGTAGAGAATGGGGGGAATAGAGAAGCATGTGGGGGAACAGAAGAGAATGGGGGAACCAGAGGAGCAGGGGGACCAGAGGAGCACGGAGGTAAGGGGACAGACAGCTGACAGCCATAGCCTGGGAGTTTCTCACTTTCCTGCCTAATCTTGTCCTGTTACGGGGGGGGGGGGGTGGTGATTCTTTTCCCTGGGTGAAAAAATGTCTAGCTTTACCACTGGTCACTTTGTCAGTGCATACGTATTGCAGCGTGTGCTACTAATACTGCTCAACCAGGGTCACTGCAAAAAATAAAAATTCTCCTCAGAGGCAGAAAAAACCTGGACAACGGCAATATATTATCATCTCAGTTCAAAAGCTTGATATCAACAGCATTCAGCTTATACGGTCTCCTCTGGGCCGTTACATACTTATTAGCATTTATCCCTTAATTCTATAGCTACGTGTAATTGAGTTGCTTGCTTGAACCCCTCATTCCTGCTTGTGCTCCCTTGCTCTGTGAAAAAGGTACATTTACTGACAATATGGCTTGTGTGTCCACTGACATTTGTCAAATGTGGTTTGAATTGTTTGATTTATTATTGTGAAAAGATCACTATCTTTGAAAATTAGAAAGAATATTTACCATAATCTTTTGAAATCAAGACACAGTAGGAACTACTAAAGAAAAAAATCCCTTGTCCGCAGTGATTCAATTTGATAGACAAATTCCCCTGATTCATAAAAAAAATTGTTTATAAACAGCCTGAAAGTGTATTTCCACCATTGCAGTCAAATATGAGAAACCTCTGGGAGGGAGTCATATGCTATTTCATAGCTGAAAAAGCCAAGTATACTGTATGTTTGTTACGGTAATTCCAAATTATGTCACTTGTCCCCTATCAATGGTTGAGTCACACTCTTAGAAGCCAGCCACCAGCTAATGGATAGACTGCATTCTCAGTGATGCCTGTAGTGAATAAATAGGCACAAATATGATGTAACCCCCATCATTACTAGTTCATAGGGATTGGCAAATGGTTCGGCCTGAGCATGAGTTCGGGCCGAACTTTGGCTGTTCGGTCGTTCTCTGAACAACCAAATTATAGGGTCGTTCGACCGTTTATTTGGCCCACCGAATGACCACAATGCACTGCGCCGCCGTACAGTGCATTGAAAGCCCTGCTTGGCTGAAGCAATGAAAGCTTTGCCCAATCAGTGCACAGAGCACTGTCAGAGCCATGACTGGATGCTGTCATGATGACTGTATCCAATCATGGCTCATTGCTCTTAATCCCGCCCCACACTTTTAGTGTGATAGCGGTGTGGAGAGAGATAAAACAAGGCTCTGTTCAGTGCTATTAGACAGTTAGTGTGCTAGAGTGGGCTATTCTGATTCTATTGTCAGTGTAGAATATCAGTTTAGTGTGCACCTAGGGATAATTCAGAGTGACTGTAGTGCGACCATTCATCTTTACATTAGTGTGAATGTAGAGATTGTTCAGACATTGTGAGTGTAGTGTGACAATTCATCCTAACATTAGTGTGAATGTAGAGATAGTTCAGTCAGTGTGGGTGTAGTGACCGTTTAACACAGTATATTTTATTGCATTATTGCAAGTTTAACGCCGTATATTTCAGTCTGTTACGTGCCATTTAACACAGTACATTTTTCTGCGTTAGTGCAAGTCTAATGCTGTATATTTCAGTTGCATTACTGCAAGTTTAGCCGTACAGTTCAGTGCGTTACATGCCGTTTAACGCAGTACATTTCTAAACGTTACTGCATGCTTAACGCAGTATAATTTTGTGCGTTACTGCAAGTTAAGCGCTGTATATTTCATTGTGTTACTGCAAGTTTAACACCGTATAGTTCTGTGCGTTACTGTAAGTTTAACGCCATATATTTCATTGCGTTACTGCAAGTTTAACGCTGTATATTTTATGGGGTTACTGCAAGCTTAACACCATATAGTTCTGTGCGTAACTGCAAGTTTAGCGCTGTATAGTTCTGTGCGTTACTGTAAGTTTAACACTGTATATTTCATTGTGTTACTGCAAGTTTAACGCCATATAGTTCTGTGCATAACTGCAAGTTTAACGCTGTATATTTAATTGTGTTACTGCAAGTTTAACGCCATATAGTTCTGTGCATAACTGCAAGTTTAATGCCATATATTTCTAAACGTTACTGCATGCTTATAATGCTTAACGCAGTATAATTTTGTGCGTTACTGCAAGTTAAGCGCTGTATATTTCATTGTGTTACTGCAAGTTTAACACCATATACAGGTCCTTCTCAAAAAATTAGCATATTGTGATAAAGTTCATTATTTTCTGTAATGTACTGATAAACATTAGACTTTCATATATTTTAGATTCATTACACACAACTGAAGTAGTTCAAGCCTTTTCTTGTTTTAATATTGATGCTTTTGGCATACAGCTCATGACAACCCAAAATTCCTATCTCAAAAAATTAGCATATTTCATCCGACCAATAAAAGAAAAGTGTTTTTAATACAAAAAAAGTCAACCTTCAAATAATTATGTTCAGTTATGCACTCAATACTTGGTCGGGAATCCTTTTGCAGAAATGACTGCTTCAATGCGGCGTGGCATGGAGGCAACCAGCCTGTGGCACTGCTGAGGTGTTATGGAGGCCCAGGATGCTTCGATAGCGGCCTTAAGCTCATCCAGAGTGTTGGGTCTTGCGTCTCTCCACTTTCTCTTCCCAATATCCCACAGATTCTCTATGGGGTTCAGGTCAGGAGAGTTGGCAGGCCAATTGAGCACAGTAATACCATGGTCAGTAAACCATTTACCAGTGGTTTTGGCACTGTGAGCAGGTGCCAGGTCGTGCTGAAAAATGAAATCTTCATCTCCATAAAGCTTTTCAGCAGATGGAAGCATGAAGTGCTCCAAAATCTCCTGATAGCTAGCTGCATTGACCCTGCCCTTGATAAAACACAGTGGACCAACACCAGCAGCTGACATGGCACCCCAGACCATCACTGACTGTGGGTACTTGACACTGGACTTCAGGCATTTTGGCATTTCCCTCTCCCCAGTCTTCCTCCAGACTCTGGCACCTTGATTTCCGAATGACATGCAAAATTTGCTTTCATCCGAAAAAAGTACTTTGGACCACTGAGCAACAGTCCAGTGATGCTTCTCTGTAGCCCAGGTCAGGCGCTTCTGCCGCTGTTTCTGGTTCAAAAGTGGCTTGACCTGGGGAATGCGGCACCTGTAGCCCATTTCCTGCACACGCCTGTTCACGGTGGCTCTGGATGTTTCTACTCCAGACTCAGTCCACTGCTTCTGCAGGTCCTCCAAGGTCTGGAATCGGTCCTTCTCCACAATCTTCTTCAGGGTCCGGTCACCTCTTCTCGTTGTGCAGCGTTTTCTGCCACACTTTTTCCTTCCCACAGACTTCCCACTGAGGTGCCTTGATACAGCACTCTGGGAACAGCCTATTCGTTCAGAAATTTCTTTCTGTGTCTTACCCTCTTGCTTGAGGGTGTCAATGATGGCCTTCTGGACAGCAGTCAGGTCGGCAGTCTTACCCATGATTGCGGTTTTGAGTAATGAACCAGGCTGGGAGTTTTTAAAAGCCTCAGGAATCTTTTGCAGGTGTTTAGAGTTAATTAGTTGATTCAGATGATTAGGTTAATAGCTCGTTTAGAGAACCTTTTCATGATATGCTAATTTTTTGAGATAGGAATTTTGGGTTGTCATGAGCTGTATGCCAAAATCATCAATATTAAAACAAGAAAAGGCTTGAACTGCTTCAGTTGTGTGTAATGAATCTAAAATATATGAAAGTATAATGTTTATCAGTACATTACAGAAAATAATGAACTTTATCACAATATGCTAATTTTTTGAGAAGGACCTGTAGTTCTGTGCGTTACTGCAAGTTTAACACCGTATAGTTCTGTGCGTTACTGTAAGTTTAACGCCATATATTTCATTGCGTTACTGCAAGTTTAACGCTGTATATTTTATTGGGTTACTGCAAGTTTAACAACCATATAGTTCTGTGCGTAACTGCAAGTTTAACGCTGTATAGTTCTGTGCGTTACTGTAAGTTTTACACTGTATATTTCATTGTGTTACTGCAAGTTTAACGCCATATAGTTCTGTGCATAACTGCAAGTTTAACGCTGTATATTTAATTGTGTTACTGCAAGTTTAACGCCATATATTTCATTGCGTTACTGCAAGTTTAACGTTGTATATTTCATTGCAATACTGCAAGTTTAAAACCATATATTTAATTGCGTTACTGCAAGTTTAACGCTGTATATTTAATTGCGTTACTGCAAGCTTAACACTGTATATTTCACTGCAAGCCTAACGTCATATAGTTCTCTGCGTTACTGCGCGTTTAAGGCTGTATATTTCAATGCATTACTGCAAGTTTGACGCTGTATATTTTATTGTGTTACTGCAAGTTTAACACCATATAGTTCTGTGCGTTATTGGAAGTTTAACGCCGCATAGTTCTGTGCGTTACTGTAAGTTTAACGCTGTATATTTATTTGCGTTACTGCAAGTTTAACGCCATATATTTCATTGCGTTACTGCAAGTTTAACGCTGTATATTTCATTGCATTACTGCAAGTTTAACACCATATATTTCATTGCGCTACTACAAGTTTAACACTGTATAATTCATTGCGTTACTGCAAGCTTAACGCCATATAGTTTGCTGCGCTACTACAAGTTTAACGCTGTATATTTCAATGCAATACTGCAAGTTTAGCGCCGTATAATTCATTGCATTACAGTTCAACGCCATATAGTTCTGTGCGTAACGGCAAGTTTAACACTGTATAGTTCTGTGCATTACTGTAAGTTTAACGCTGTATATTTCATTATGTTACTGCAAGTTTAACAGCATATATTTCATTGCGTTACTGCAAGTTTAACGCTGTATATTTTATTGTGTTACTGCAAGCTTAACACCATATAGTTCTGTGCGTAACTGCAAGTTTTACGCTGTATAGTTCTGTGCGTTACTGCAAGTTTAACGCTGAATATTTCATTGCGTTACTGCAATTTTAAAGCTGTATATTTCATTGCGTTACTGCAAGTTTAACGCTGTATATTTCATTGCGTTACTGCAAGCTTAACACCATATAGTTCTGTGCGTAACTGCAAGTTTAACGCTGTATAGTTCTGTGCGTTACTGCAAGTTTAACGCTGTATATTTCATTGCGTTACTGCAAGTTTAAAGCTGTATATTTCATTGCGTTACTGCAAGTTTAATGCCATATAGTTCTGTGTGTAGCTGCAAGTTTAACACCTTATAGTTTTGTGCGTTACTTCAAGTTTAATGCTGTATATTTCATTGCATTTCTGCAAAATGAATGCTCTATATTTCAGTTGCGTTACTGCAAGTTTAACACCGTACAGTTCAGTGCGTTACTGCAAGTTTAATGCTGTATATTTCAGTGCGTTACATGCCGTTTAATGCAGTATATTTCTGGGCGTTACTGCACGCTTAACGCAGTATAGTTCTGTGCAATACTGCAAGTTTAACGCTGTAAATTTCATTGCATTACTGCAAGTTTAAGGCCATATAGTTCTGTGCGTTACTGCAAGTTTAACGCTGTATAGTTCTGTGCGTTACTGTAAGTTTAACGCTGTGTATTTCATTGCTTTACTGCAAGTTTAACTCCATATATTTCCATGAGTTACTGCAAGTTTAACGCTGTATATTTCATCGCATTACTGCAAGTTTAACGCCATATATTTCATTGCGTTACTGCAAGTTTAACTCTGTATATTTCAATGTGTTACTGTAAGTTTAAAGCCATATTGTTCTGTGTGTAACTGCAAGTTTAACGCTGTATAGCTCTGTGCGTTACTGTAAGTTTAACGCCGTGTATTTCATTGCTTTACTGCAAGTTTAACTCCATATATTTCCATGCGTTACTGCAAGTTTAACGCTGTATATTTCATTGCATTACTGCAAGTTTAACGCCATATATTTCATTGCGTTACTGCAAGTTTAACTCTGTATATTTCAATGTGTTACTGTAAGTTTAAAGCCATATAGTTCTGTGTGTAACTGCAAGTTTAACGCTGTATAGTTCTGTGCGTTACTGTAAGTTTAACGCTGTATATTTCATTGTGTTACTGCAAGTTTAACGCCATATATTTCATTGCATTACTGCAAGTTTAACACCATTAATTTCATTTCGTTACTGCAAGTTTAAAGCTGTATATTTCATTGCGTTACTGCAAGTTCAATGCCATATAGTTCTGTGCGTAGCTGCAAGTTTAACGCCTTATAGTTCTGTGCGTTACTGTATATTTCATTGCAAGTTTAACGCCACTTATTTCACTGCGTTACTGCAAGTTTAACACCACATATTTCATTGCATTACTACAAGTTTAATGCTAAGAGGGCTCCCCTTGTGGCTAAGTGCAGCACTTCCCTAAAAGTGGTACAGGGAGAGCAGTGCCCAGAGAAGCACGGTTTGCCAGGTACTGAGATGAGATGAGCTGGTCACCATGATGTAGCAGGAACAGGATGGATGAACTGTTTGCTTTCGGAGTACCAGGTAAGCTTGACAGAGTAGCAACCAGAGACAGAAACAAGACCCAGGCCAGGGGTCATACACGGTAAGATCAGTTCAGATGATGCGATTGTATAGCCGGGGTCATACACAGGAAGATGGATCTGTAGCAAAGTCAATAAGCCAAGCCAAGGTCAGACACAGTGGAGCAAGCCAGAGAGAAGTTAAAAGTACAAGCCAAGGGTAAATCAGGAGATCAGGATCACAGGTCAGAGCAAGCCGGGTCAATAACAGAAGTTTAATCAGGATACACAGGCACACAGGATTAAGGAGAAGCTGAAGATAATCCAGCAATGAGCAGCTACAGCAGCAGGCTTAAATAGACCAAGAAGTAAGTCATGTGATCTGTTCAGGTTACAAGAAGGAAGTACCACCCACATTAGTCACACTGTGCTCCATGGCGACCGTGATTGTCTTGGGCGGAATTGCCAGTCCTTCTTCAGCTATTTTCTTGCAGATATTCCTTAACATCCGCCCCTGAAGAAGTGTTCTTAATACACAAAATGTGTCAGGTATTTTAGGATGTAGCTACATGCTTTTTAAAGACCCTATCTCTATATACAACTATTTCATTCCAACCAATTTTATTATTTTTTATATACATACTTCCACACATCTAGTATTAATCTGTATCCCAAACTGCTGTGTACTGCAAAGTTGATTGTGCTTCCTAACCTATGTGTGTATGCATATGGATGTTAATATGACTTTCTATGCTATACAGTGTATATATATGAACTTACCTGTGTATGCGTTCTAGGTCGATGCTATGTATTTATATCCAGTTATTATGCCAACACACTAATAAACTTATATCAAATTACACTTATCAAGTCAAATTGCCTCATTTAAATTCCCAAATGCCCTCCTCTTTTGCACAGGCAAAGGTGGACGTGGTCAGTTCTCAGGCAGGGCATCATTTTCTCTGTTTAGTGATGTTGCCCATGCTATCCAGCCACAGCATGCTCATCCTCCTCATCCTCCGTCACCCAAGCAGAGACTAGTCCACAGCTTTATCTCAATCAAAAATTTACACAACATGGGAAAGCTAAAGAATATATGCTGGAAAGTACCTGAGGCTGCCTGACATCTCCAACAGAAATTCTGGAGCTGTGGAATAAGGTTGTGAAGGAGGGCAGGGACTTTGCACCAACCGGTCAAGAGTTTGTATTTCTGCTCTTGAAACCTCTTAGAGATGAAAGCCTTATGCCTCAATTTAATGGCTCTTTGTATTTGACTTTGCGTAAAGCGCATTTGCAGTTATGTTTCCCATTTCTGAATGTATGGAGGGATCTGAGAGTAAGCCTTACCCTCAAAACACAGTGGTTTAAAAGGAGTTAATGAAAAGGCTCAAAAGAAGATTCAGACAATGCAGCACCTGAAAGGTTGGGGGGGGCAAGTTTTGTATAGTTGTGTGGTCAAACCAGTCAGGTTGTTTCATGAAGTGTGTGACTCTGAATTGATGAGTTTATTTTCAAGGCTTAAAGGAAAATCAGGGTAACCTTGAACTGGAGTCAATGAGTAGGGATACATAGAGATCCCTGGTAATGTTAATATTTGGTGTGCATCTCTAAGAGTGGCTTTGAGGGCCTTGGGGGCTCTCCAGTTGATGGGAGCTACGCAAGAATAGCTAAGGGTATTGGAGGGCTGTCCTATTCCACTTATATTCATCCTGTTTTGAACTATTGGACATGTTTACCAGGACACAATACAATATAGTATTTTTCTACATAAGCCAATACAACCGTATTGCTTGGACAATGTGAGGAGAGAATTACCTATTATGTTTTTTTTTATTGTCCCAAATGAATTATTACAGAACATATGTGTGTAAAGAAAGCTTGAGGGTTGTACAGGTTGTATGTGGGAAGAGTCTTTATGTAAAATAGAAGCTGTGGAAGGATGGAATTTTAAAAGCCATTGCCTTTGCCAAACCATGTTAAAGTCAATGTTTGCTAAGCTCGGAGTGCGAGCCTAATTTTGCCCAGTAAATGGCAAAAGTTGGTGTCACATACCTAGTTGCAAGGGGTTGGGCCTGATTTATGTTCCTAGGTACATAAGGTCGGAGTGTGCCCAGTGAAAGGGGTATTCATTGCATAGCTGACTGGACCCAAACCTTTGGGAGGGAGATGTTTAGCACTTTAGACCTGTTGTAATTCAACTTAAAATTGGAGAGTACCCCAAATATTTAAAATTGGCAAAAGGAGGGCAGGGATGACTAGGTCAAGGATGGAAATGAAATATAAAAGATAATTGGCAAATTAGGCTAGTTTGTGTTCTGATGTTGTCGTCAGTATTCCTTGTATGAATGATCTGCCTGGATTGTGCGCAAAAAGGGGACAAGAGTCAAAATAAATATAAAAGGATACAGGGAACAGCCCTGCTTGATGCCATTAGTGAGGGAGAAATAATATGACTGAGAATCATTGATGTGTACTGCAGATTGCAGAGTGGAGTATAGGGCTGAGATCCAGGCCATCATATGTGGAGCTAGACCTATGGTGCGCAGGGTGTGGTGTATAACCATGCCAGTTTTTCAAGAAAAACAAATATAGGTTTATCACTATTTACTATAATGACCATTATTTTCAGTATCAAGAACCAATGAACTCCAAACACAGCAGCAATATAGCTGTAAATAAAAATCATTATGTCAAAAACATGTGTCATAGCTTAGTGAATTGAGCCTATTAGCTTGTCTGCCGATGTGGTTCACCTCTCAATCCAGCATGAACATAAGGCAAATTCCCCTACGATAAAGCAATCTTCAGAAGAGCATTTGTAAAACTTACTGTAAGCAGATGAATGGAGGAACCGGAGAGAGCAGTCTGAGTTATTTAAAGTGACAGCATGACTAATTGAAGTACAGAATTGGTCAGTATCTGTTCAACTAAACATATGATCATTGCCTGAACAAATGAGCATTTAACTCTCTATTTTCTTTGGAGAGAAGCATAAAGATGAGAGATTGAGAGGAGAAGTCATGCTGGTGGTGAAATGACTCACAGCATGCCCAGGATATAGACTGCTGAGAGGATGCTTATAGCAGTGCATCTAACCAGCAGGAGAAAATGAGAGATAACAGCCTCTTTAGAACTGCTTTGTATTGCAAAGCTTTTTTTTTTCCTCTACTATATAACCTCGGATAAAGCTTTCAAATGCACTAGACGCAAAGAGCCTTATGAATAAAGAGTTAAAGCCTGCTGCAGACTAAACTGTTATCTAATCAAAGCCCCTGCAATGTACAAGGTGTAGTAATAAAATAGTAAATATCTGCCTTTCAACATTTGCCTATTGAGCAATGTGTAGTCTCTATGCTGCCTTGATGTTTGTAGGTCCTGGTTATAATTTCAACGGAACACTTGCTGCATCAAGGCTGGACAGACACTCAAAATCAACCTTGGCATATTAGACATTTAGGCCCAATTTGCATAAGTTGCCAAACATTTATATTTCCAGTACAACAGTAATTTCTGTATTGATACTTTTATACACCAAAGGTGTGAAAGGCAAAGTGCATAGTATGTTAGAATGCTGAGAATTACTAAAACATTGCTGCTACTACATTAGCTTCATAACAACAAAGGCCTGGGGAATGCCCAGGAAAAAAACAAGCATACTTACCGATCAGCTAGCAGACAACCAATTAACCTGTCTAACAGTATGCGTTAAAAACAGGGGTTTGTCCACACGCATTTGCAAACGCATGCGTGAGCCACAGAGCCACGCCAAGGCCCCCTGGAATCTGTGGTCCTACACTAACTATGAGTGTCCCCACAATGGAGGCACATGCATTCTGATGGTTAGATGAGGACAGGTGGACTGAAAGGTACAGGAGCACACCAAACACCCAGCGTAGCACAATGGCTGCAAAGGTGTTGGTGCGCTGCTGGACCAATACAAACACCAATGTGATATGAAAAACATGCTGCTACTACATTAGCTTCATGACTGGGTTCCTGCTCGTGTATATGAACAACTTCATTGGAAGTTACTCACACGTGTAAAAATGCCTTTTATAACAAATTACCACCCCACACACTTACTATTTTTTTTTTTTTAAATCATAACAACTCATGCACTTTAATGGCCATTGGAAACATTTATGAGGTATACCAAGTGTTCCCCTGACAAAAGGTGTACCAGAAGTATTATAAATACACGGTCATTAAGAAAAGTATTTGTTTTGCCTTGCCTTGCATCATTTTAAAACTGAATGTGCACTGCAGTATGACAAAGTGTTGACACTGCAGAATGCATACATTTGTGCTGTGCCTCCAGGCAACAACCTCCCAGCCAGAGAGGCCTTAACACTCAGCCCAATGAAGCCTCTAAAAAAACAGACTGATGAAAGTTAGTTTATGAAGAGTATATATATATATATATATATATATATATATTTTTTTTTGTATTATTTTTCTCCTTTAACAAATTTTATTTTTTATTATAACTGAATCAATGTCATCAATGAAAATCAGCTTAAAACACAAATTTTGCATCATGATACCATACAGAGAGCACAGGCATTGTTGTCATTTGAAATCAAATTTTTATATTTTTGTTCAGAAGTAAGACTTATAATATACTGTGTATTTAGGAAGCATGACATTGCAAAAAAACATATATTTTAGAGTTTAGATGAGTAAGTATACCTGTACCTCATGTTAAGCACTAAAATTGCTAAATAATGATTTCTATCTGGTGTGTCATGCCACGGTCCATTCCAGACATAATGGGATCTAAGCAGTAGAAAAGTTAGGGATTAATAAGTTTGTCATGGTCAATGAGCAACAAAAACACCATTATTTAGCACTGAGACAGATCTGGTCATTATTGTGAACTAAAGATTCCTCCTCCTAGAATTTCTCCTCCTATTAAACTTGTGGATTTTCACTCTTTGACACTAAGAACTGGTGACCTGTGCCTCCTATTTCTTGGTAAACATGACTGGACATTTCCTTTATTGGTAAATAATTTTGTGTGACAATGTATTATTTACCAGTGAGAGCTATAAAGATATAGAGGGAATCTCTGTCAATATCCACTATAGCTTATGAATACATAATTCCAGACAAAAAATAAATGGTATCCAGTCTGTCCAAAGTCTGTCCAACAATATTTATACCTTGCAGCTAAAAAGAGATTACATTTCAGATATCAAAAAAAATCAGATGCCAAAAATCCTAATTCAGGAATTTGCATTTAGGGAAACTAGAGTGTGACAAATATCAGGTTGCGCCTTTTCTATAGTTGTGACTGGCAGCTACTGAGTGCGGGACAAAAGTTGTACAACTCAGATCAAGATCATGCAGTGGAGATTGCTGGTTTGGGGCTAAAGATAAGTATTTGTCCTAGCGAGAAGCACTCAGTCACAATGGTCTCCAGAAACATATAGAGATTTGTATTGCTATCTGTATCCCTGTTTTTTTTTTTTTTTTGTTGTTTTTTGCGGTTTATTATAAAAGTAGTTCTAATGGCAAATTGTGTTTTACTATAATACAGTCCTCTCCAAACTGTGATCCTGGGGCCAGATGCAGCTCTTTGCTTGCATTTATCCAGCCCTTGAGGTATTATTCCTGCCACTGACACCAACAATGAGGCATAATTCCTGCCACTGACACCAACAATGGGGCACTATTCCTCCCAATGGCACCAAGGATGGGGCATAATTCCTTCCACTGACCAATACCAAAGATCTGTCATTTTTTACCCCCACATGGCACAGTCTGGCCCTCCTTAAGTCTAAAGGACAGTAAACTGGCCCTTGGTTTAGAAAGTTTGGAGACCCCGGCCTTAATGCATTCTCTGAGCCATTGGCTCCCACTACTGTCAGTCAAATCCTGTAAAGGAGGAAGTGTGGGGCAGGGCTGAGACGTGCTGTGTGTGTCTACAGATGCACACAGCCTTGCTATGGAGAAGAGCACTTGCACAAGTCCCCCTTTAGCAGCCAGCTTGCTATGGGGGCACTCAGAGAAGAGGTGCAGAGTGCCGGTGCGGGAACCCAGAAGAGAAGTTGAGGTGCACAGAGCAGGTAAGTGTACCCTCCATTTTATATTAAGAAAAAAAATGAAGGTTTATAAGTTTAAGTGTGCTTGTTTTGCTGGCTCTGTGCAAAGCCCTTTCATGTGCACCTTACTTTAAAATTTAATTATTAATGGGAGCAGTTACCATTTTTTATTAGCTTGCTAGAATTGGTGTGGGGACACATTTGATGCCTTCAGCTGCCATTATGTCGTGCTGAGCTTCTAATGTGTCCCTGTGCCTTTAAGTATGAATCGACCCCTCAAGACATACCTGCCCTTAATTTTCAATTGCTATACAAACTGCAACATCGAGGCTATTATAGACCAGTGTTAGGACTTCCTTATACTAAGGGACCTTCACAAGAGAGTGCAGCTTACACATATATTTGCAGTTGTTGTGCAACTAAAACCTCTGTTTTAAATCAAATTAGACAGTCAAGTTAGACAGTGTAATATTTACAGTACGCTGGTGAGGGTGCTGGGATATATATTTGGCTTTATTTGCTCTTTGCAAAGCCCTATCATGTGTACCTTACTCTAAAGCCAGGTTCACATATGTGCGGCCGCGGGTTCGTGCCTGGGGTCCGTTGCGTGTCTGTTTATCGGTTCAGGTGCGATTCAGGTTTGAATTTTTGCCTGAATTTGCACACTGAACTGGACCCAAAGATGCACAGAGAGCCAGTCACTTTCGCCTGTCATGCAAATTGGATGTGGGGAAACCCACATCCATTTCGCATTTATGTGAACCCTGGCTTAAAGCTAGTTATATATAGGGGCTGTTGCTATTTTTGTTAAAGTTGCATTGCTGCCTGTGTTCCAGAGGCTATAGTCATTCCTTCCTTTATTCAAAACAAAAAAATATATGTTTTGGTTTTAATTACTGTATATTTTAAACAGAGAAAGATTCAGGGAAGAAATGGGCATGCCTACCATAAAAAAGGGGACCCCCCCAGGCACATACATTACGTACTATAGTCTATAAAGTTTCAGAAGGTCATAGTATAAGAAGATTGGTGTCTGATTATTTGGGTATTGATGTACTAGCTTATAAAAATGCTTCAGGTATAACTTGCATTGTGTGTTTCAAAATCTCTTATCTTTATCCTCTAGGTTAAGATTACCATTTGACTGATCTGAGATCTCCAAAAAAATTCCTTAAAAGAGAATGGCATATTTTGCGAAAAAATATATAAATACAAATATATTGCCACAAGCAAATATGTGTATAACGGCACTCCAAGTATGAAAGGGGTTAAAGCCATTTAGGACACTCCATTTCCGAACACCAAGGCAGCTACCGACACTCCAGTCAGGCGAACAAGACCCAAAATAATAATTCTCCCTCAATAACGAGACAAAGCTCTGTCTTGAGGTTTAAGCAGGACTGACAATCTTTATTGAAACAACCACAAGTTTTATACACAGTTAAAAGAGGAGGTGCATCATTCTGCTCATTACTCTGAAAATACACTTATGACCAGACCTAATTACCATGAGTCAATTAACTAATTCCTTTTAGTAGCCTGGCTGTCTCCTGAACTTCAATACACATTATCACAGGAATCATTTCATACAATACAGGGTATATTAGCCCAAGCCCCCATGAAAAGATCTTTAGAAGTTAGTCTGGATTAATTAACAATACAACAGGCAGACAGGTGGTTGGAGGTGATGACATTAGCATCTTTCAATTAACATGTTGAGTTCAGAATCAACAAACAGTAAATAGTTATTTTACTTATATCCTGGAATGCCCATATTAGGAGTTACTTCCTGTGCATAGACCTCACAGCACACAGTGAATAACATCTTCATATTTATTGAGAGATATGGTTAATGAATATTACTGTCCCATTTTAAAGTAGTCCAAGTTATACTCTCTCAGTCACCCTATGCCCCTAATGGACATAGGGTGATTTAGACATAAGAGGTGCATGGGGAGCTGAAGCAAGGGTATCTCATACTTTCTAAGAGATTCTGGGTTCAACGGGCCCTCCCGTTGCAATGTGCATTTATTTTAATTTTTTTACATTTGTTCCTGCAAAGCACTGAATACAAAAAGAAAAAGAAAAAAAAGTTTACAGCCACGAAATCTAGTGTAATACCATTTTAATCTTGCATTGACAGTCCCCCAGTTGTTTTAAGGTTGCTAATTATTTTTTACAACTTGGGGCTTTGTTAAATGTAAGTAGTATGGGGAAACGTTTATAAAAAAGATCCTGCAGGCCCTGAGACACCAGGAAGTTCTCCTCTTCCTCCTGCTGATGTGCCTCCATTTTCTGGTCTATTAAACCACAGAGTGTGTGCTGCAGCAGAAACACCAGAGGGATTTTGTCACTGATGCCTGTCTTGTCTAGGCTCACCATTCTGGTAGCCTCTTCAACTGTTGACAAGACAGTGCACACACCCTGAATCAAGAGCTACTGATGTGGTCAAAGGAACCCCAGATCCTCTGAGCCTGTCCATTTCCCATACTCACACAAATACTAATCAACAGCCTGCTGCTGCAGGTGCACCCACTGCAGCATGGCCAAAATTGATCTTCAGTGCATGGGTATATCAAATATCAAGCAGCTGGCTGGCAGTTTTTTGTTGTCGCTGCATTTTAGCAAGGCTAACATTCACTGAATATTAGAACCCAAATTGACCTTACACTCTTCTGGTCTGCTGCAATACTTAATGGAAGTCAGGGTACCTTACTACCAACCTTTGCACCAAAAAATTTAGGCCATGTACCAACCAAGGTATGTATATGTGTGAACTTTCCTTGCCAAAGGGCAGGTTTATGCACTGTCACACATGAACTTCGGGTCATCCACCCTTTGTCCTGCCCCTGAAGAGTTGACAACATTTCCGTCCCAAAGTTGCTCCTGTCCCTGGCACACCAGCAGCAAAACAGCATGGGAGTGTTTTACCTGGTTCCTTGGGGGGAGGGGGGGGCTTGTGGGTCTGATGAGTCAACAGATAGGATCTTTGAGAAGCAGGGCTTCAGGGGCGATTGAACTATCACTATCACAGAGTTGCAGGACAAAATGTGGCATCACCAGCTCCAGCAGTGTGCCCCATTCTCTATCCCTCCCAGCTGTCTGGAATTTTACCCAGCATGCTGTAAAATAGATGCAACGTCCATGCCCATGCTTGCTGAACCATGTGTCTGTGGATATGTGGACCCTGCCACTAACAATGTGTTCCAGAAACGCTACGACATTAGCACCTGCATGCTGTGTGAAGGCAGGGATGGTCTTATGGGTGAAAAAAATTAGATTTGGTATCTGCCACTGTGGTGCAGCAAAGGCTGCAATGTTGAAGAGGTGGCCAGACTCCACCAGTTGGCTGTAAAGTCAACAATTTTGCCAAGCTGGCATTGATATGCTGGGCACAGGGGTAACTGAGTGAATATATTTCTTATGCTCCCGAAGATAGCGAAGAGACAATTGTCTGGTTAAGGATGCTGCAGGGTGGAGTTGGGAGACCAATGAAATGGTTGAAGCCTACACATGGCCCTAGTGTGTGGCCCCATGCCGACCCGCTCCCCCGCTTGATTTGCTGTAAGGTAATAATCTCAAACTCCTTGTTAGACTTCCATTCCTATCACTGTGAGACCGCAGATGTTGCAACAGATGCAGATGGAGATTCTTGTGGAGTTGAGGGAGTTGTGGAAAGGGAGGAATAAGAAGGAGTGTGGGCCCTTTGTTGCTCAGCAGAATCAATCATGTGCTGCTTCCACAGAATTATGTGATGATGACTGGTATCTTTACCATGTTTGGCATGTTGCAGGCAGAGGCTGAAAACCCCTATAGAGCTGTCAACAGCAGATGTATTAATAAAGGCCCAGACTGCTGAGCTCTGTAGAGAGGACCTGGGGATAGTAGTGGCTTGCACCCACGGGGAAGTGGTATCTAATCAAATAGGATGGCTGCTCCCTTCAAGCCTCTCAAAGCTGTTCTAGCCCCTGGATGACATCCTGCTTTGCTTATGTTGTGTTTCTCCCTTTTTTCATCATCATTCACACCCTAATTCCCCCCACCTGCTTGAGCCCACTTGGCAGCAGGGATTATTTGAACTGTCCTGTGTTTGGTTCGAGCAGGGTTTGGCAAACTTTAATGGGAGCTGGATCTATGAAATTTAAAATGGCCATTTTTGGGGCTAAATATACAGTACATTAGCTTGGAGCAGTAATTTTTTTAAGTACTAACATTTACAAAGGAAAACTGTTTTTAAATTGCCAGCAAATTACATTTTAATTTCTGACTTTTATTTTGAAAAAAAGAAAACAGACACCCAGGCTTACTGGTCAGAAAAGTGAGAAGGAGCATGTACTCCCCCTCCTGAACCATTTTAGGCCACATGACCCCAACATGCTAATGTGCCTCACTGTAAATCGATTGTCAATAATGATTTTCACTGACTTGCCGAAATTAAAAGCCCAATGACCTTGCATTCATGACAAATCCCGATGGTACTGTTCCCTGAGCTATAATCAGCTATATAAGGAAAGGAGTGGAGAGAGTAGTTACAACATTGACCAAATATGGCCAGTTACCATATCTGGGCAGTGATGTCACTGCTATCCCCACCCCTTTGCTTACATGTCTAGAGATTCAGGCAAAAGTTCAGGTGTTCGTCCAAATGCCCAAACATATAATGTTTAGTCAAAAACTAGGATAGGACCTAACCGCCAATTCATACCTACTTGGAATTAGTTCGCAGCTGCAAGAATATCAGTGGTAATTGATTCTTCCTCTCTGTTGTCCCCTCGATCTATATTCTGGGCTTTCTCTTCCTCAACATCAGATAAAATGAATTCCTTCTTTCTGCAGCAAGTTACTGAGGTGTGGTGAATAAATGCAGACGCCTCCTCCATGCTGCTTTTTGTGGCAAGTTGTAGGGAAAGAGGAGGGAGAGGGTGCATTTGCATCAGCTGATAAATGGTTATCCACTCCAAGACCTTCTCCACCTGCTCTGACTATATTGGACATTCATGCCCAGAAAGAAAAGGAAGACATGCCTTGACTCATAAAAGTGTGGCCTATCTACCACTTTGTTTTGTATTTGCAGTACCTGCTCATCACTAGGGATGAGCCCGATGTTCGAGTCGAACGTAAATTTGACTCGAACATCGGGTTTTCGCCTGTTCGCCGAATAGCAAACAATTTGGGGTGTTCGCGGCAAATTCGAAAGCTGCAAATAAGCTTTAAAAGTCTATGGGAGAAATCAAAAGTGCTAATTTTAAAGGCTTATATGCATGGTATTGCCAGGTTGCATGCTCGGATAAAGGTCTGGTATGGATTTTTGGGGGGACCCCCACGCCATTTTTTTTTTATTTTGACGCAAGGTTCCCCTTAAAATCCATACCAGACCTGAAGGGTCTGGTGTGGATTTTGAGGGGGACCCCTACGCCATTTAAAAAAAAACTTGTCGCAGGGTTCCCCTTAATATCCATACCAGACCTGAAGAGCCTGGTAATGGACTGGGGGGGGGGACCCATGCCGTTTTTTTCAATGACTTTTATCTGTATTGCTTGGACCCGACAATTCATCATAGCCGCAAGTAGTTTTAAATGACTTTTTTTCCTTTAGAAATGTAATTTTGTGCAGGGACTGTTCTAAAAAAGGGAAAATTTGCCACTTTACAGGCATACTATAGACACCCCTCAGGTACGAAATTTAAAGGAATATTTCACTTTTATTGTTTCACTTTAAGCATTATTAAAATCATTATTAAAATCACTGCTCCCGAAAAAACGTCAGTTTTTAAAGCTTTTTTCTTATTGATACATGTCCCCTGGGGCAGGACCCAGGTCCCCAAGCACTTTTTATGACAGTAACTTGCATATTAACCTTTAAAATTAGCACTTTTGATTTTTCACGTTCATGTCCCATAGACTTTAAAGGTGTTCGAACAAATTTTTTGCCTTTCCCTTTAGGCCTCTATGACATGATAAATACAAGGGATTGCCTAACTTCATTAGCAGCTATGCTTTGGTGCACAAAACTACAGTATATGGCACAAGTATGCTGTGAGGTGCTGCAAAAAAAGGGTAGGACATGTTAACAGAAAGTTCACAATGTTGACCCTGAAAAAAGTAAATTAAAAGACCCCTGAAAACTTACTGTATATAAAAACAAAATATACCCTCATAAAAAACAAAAAAAAAGAATAATAAACGACTAAAACACTAAACTAAAACCCCCCAAAAAATAAACCCTGGACACCAATCCAACCCCAAACTGTTGGACACTTAAATAATGAAAAAATATATAATAAACAAAAACATGAAAAAACAAAACACAACAATCCCACAAAAAAATGTGGGTTGGGTGGGCAGTGACACGAGTTAAACAGCAACAAAATTTGTTGCTTGCACACACAAAAATTTACTTATAAAAGAACTGCCTATTAACCGTGAATGCAAAGGGTGGTACACAATAATATGTAATTCATATTCCACTGAATTGCAATTCATGGTAATGTAGCACAATACAACACAAATAATACAAGGGTACACTACACACTCTGTAGCCCACCACACTGCAATTCATTGTTATCTAGAAAAATACAGCGCTGGACATTTCTGTATATAGCACTACTATATATATAGCACTATATGCAGTATATCTGTATGTAGCCGTCTCACCCGCCTCCTCCTCTCTCTTTATGGTCTAGCGGTATCTGGGAGAAGGGGAAAAGATGTACACCATCAGTTCGGCTCTCTGATGTAGTATGCAGAGATATGAGCTAACCGTTTACCTTCGGGTCTGCGTTTTAGGCCAGAGCCTCAGCTTCTCCTATGGAGGATGATTGCCACTGTCAGAGACAGGGACATTTAGCTTCCAATAACACGAGTTCCACACCAATAAAAAGTCCAACACTGTTTTATTTGCTTTGATCAATAGGTAGGCTTGTTGAACTTTAAAAGAACAGACAGGGTGTGGGAAAGTGTAGGTCCAGGCACAACTTAACCACTTCCCGCCCAGTCAATAGCGAATTGACGTCCGGGAAGTGGTTGCATTATCCACACTGGACGTCATATGACGTCCTGCAGGATAATGCCTTGCGCGCGCCCGCGGGGGCGCGCAGCGCGGTGATCGGGGACGGCGTGTGTCCCTCGGACACAGCGCTTCCCCGATCACGGTAAACAGCCAATTTCATTGGCTGTTTACCATGTGATCGGCTGTGTCAAAGTCACAGCCGATCACATGTCACAACAGACTCGGCGACGCGCTCCGTGCGCGCCGCCAGAGGCTTGCAGAGCGGGGATCGGGGAAGGCGAGTGTCCCTTGGACACAGCACGTCCCTGATCAGGGTAAACAGCCAATGAATTGGCTGTTTACCACGTGACCGGCTGTGTCCAAGCACAGCCGGTCACAAATGTAAACAAACCGCAGGAGTTACTATCTGATCCCTGCTCTCTCCTCACACACCGATCTGTGAGGAGAGAGAAGAGATCAGTAAGTTAGCTCAGTGTAGTTTGTCTACATCAGTTTACAGTGCACAACACGCCCCCCCATAAAGAGGACCTGTCACACAGCCCAGCACATCAATCAGCCCAGCCAATCAGCCCATCTGTCAATCAATCAGCCCAACTGTCAATCAATCAGCCCATCTGTCAATCAATCAGCCCAACTGTCAATCAATCAGCCCACCTGTCAATCAATCAGCCCATCTGTCAATCAATCAATCAGCCCATCTGTCAATCAATCAATCAGCCCACATGTCAATCAATCAGCCCAGCCAATCAGCCCATCTGTCAATCAATCAGCCCACCTGTCAATCAATCAGCCTATCTGTCAATCAATCAGCCCACCTGTCAATCAATCAGCCCACCTGTCAATCAATCAGCCCATCTGTCAATCAATCAATCAGCCCATCTGTCAATCAATCAATCAGCCCATCTGTCAATCATATGTCACAGGCCCACCTCCATCGGTACCGCCATTGGTACCGCCACACAGGCTACCAGTACCGCCATTGGTACCACTACCAGTACCGCCACCAGTACCGCCACTAGTACCGCCACTAGTACCGCCATCAGGACCAGCATCTATACTGCCACACAGGCCAGCTACCAGTATCGCCAGGGGACGTCTGCTACCAGACGTACTAGATCGGCGTACCAAGGATGCTGAGGCCAATCTGGAGCGATTAGGATCATTGGAATTCCCTCTGCCTCCACTCTGTGGAGCAGAAGAGGAAGAAGCCTTAAGGGAGGGAAGGCATAGATTAGCCGATACTGACCCCACGATGCTACCAACGCGTCCGTTGCATCTGCCCATGGGTCTCTTGACCGGGCCACAAACCTCAATACCTTCCGATTGAGTCGGGAAGCCAGAAGATCTACGTCTGGTGTGCCCCATCTTTGGCAGAGGAGTTGGAACACCTCCGGGTGTAAGGACCATTCTCCCTGGTCCAGCATCTGGCGGCTCAGGTAGTCCGCCTGCCAGTTTTCCACACCCGGAATGTACACGGCCGACAGTGCCGGTACGCTCCTCTCTGCCCACTTCAGGATGCGAGCGATCTCCAATGCTGCAGCTGAGCTTCTTGTTCCTCCTTGATGATTGACATATGCCACTGCTGTGGCGTTGTCTGACTGGATCCTGACTGGACGCCCTTGCAGTCTCTGAGACCATTTGAAGAGGCACAGCTTGATCGCCCGGATCTCCAGGACATTGATCGGCAGGAGGGCTTCCTCTGGGGTCCAGCGACCTTGCGCCAACTGGACACCCCAGACTCCCCCCCAACCTGTAAGGCTGGCGTCCGTCGTGATCACTATCCAGTAAACCGGAAGAAATGACTTCCCGGCCATTAGAGCCGGTGCTGTCAGCCACCATACCAGGGATCTCCTGACTAGGTGGCTCACTCGGATTTGATAATCCAGAGATGAAGGGCATCTGTTCCATCTGGACAGAACTTCCTTCTGTAACACTCGAGTGTGGTATTGAGCATATGGGACCGCCTCGAAGGAGGCTACCATGAGGCCCAACACTCGCATGCAAAAACGGAGTGACGACCAATTCCTGGAAGTCAGCTGCCGTACTGCAGCCCGGAGGGTCTGCAACTTCTCCACAGGGAGGAATACCTTTGCCTCTGAGGAATCCAGAATCAACCCCAGGTACACTAGGCGTTGAGTGGGCACCAATACTGACTTTTGCGTGTTTAGTATCCAACCACAGTCTCGAAGAGTCTGACAGGTAATGGACACGCTTACCTCTAATTCTGAGCTTGAAGGGGCCTTCAGCAGAAGGTCGTCCAAGTAACCTGTGATAGCAATACCCCGCTGTCTTAGAAGTGCCAGAATCGGAGCGAGCACCTTGGTGAACGTCCTGGGTGCTGAGGCAAGGCCAAACGGGAGGGCCACAAACTGGTAGTGGTTCTTCCCGATAGCAAATCGCAGAAACCTCTGGTGTCTGGAGTATATGGGGACATGCAGGTATGCGTCCTTGATGTCCAAGGAGGCCAGAAAGTCCCCCGGATGGAGAGCCGTGACTACGGATCGAACCGACTCCATCCGAAATCTTTGTACCTTCACAAAGCAATTGAGGGCTCTGAGATCCAAGATTGGACGAACCCCCTCCTTCTTTGGCACAATGAACAGATTTGAGTAAAAACCCTGACCCCGTTTCTGTTCTGGAACTGGAATAACTACCCCGCGTTCCAGTAGACCCTGGACCGCCCCATACAGGGCCTCCCGACGGGTCGGTAGTAGCTGGAGATTGGAGGTGATGAATCTGTCTGGTGGACAAGAGAGAAATTCTATCTTGTAGCCTGAGGAGATTACTTCGCAAACCCACCTGTCGGAGACTAGAGCAGTCCACTGAGTCGCGAATTTGCGAAGACGTCCCCCCACCCGAGAGCTGGGTGGGGGCGGACCTTCATGTGGACGCAGATTTGTCCGCAGGCTTGTTGGGTCTGCGGGACCAAGGACGCTTTTGTCCTTGGGCAGGCGCTTTATCGGCCTGGGGTCTTTTCCCTGTCGCCTTAAGGGGGCGAAAAAAACGCTTACGTGCAGTAAAGGAGGGCCCTTGCCCTTGGCGTGGTCCCTTACCCTTGCTAGTTTGGGGAAGCAAAGTGCTTTTACCTCCTGTGGCATCCTTGATGATGTCATCCAGAGAAGCCCCAAAAAGTCTGTCGCCCTTAAAAGGCAGATCCAATAGGGCTTTCTTGGAAGTCTGGTCCGCAGACCAGCCCTTTAGCCAGATCAGGCGGCGTATTGCTACTGCATAAACCGAAGCTCTTGACAGCAGGGGAATACTATCCATGTCTGACTCGCAGACAAACTTAAGGCCCTGGACCAACTGGTCGGCCAAAGTTATCTCATTAGGAGGAGCATCTCGCTCCTTTAACCCCTGGAGTAGCAATTTTGCCCATTCAGTAAGTGTCTGAGACACTAGGGCCCCCGCCAATGCCGGGCGTACTGCCGAGCCTACCACTGAGTATAGGTAGCGAGCGAGTGCTTCAGCCTTCTTATCCACAGGGTCCTTGAAAACAGGAGCCCCTTCTACTGGAATAGTGGTGGCTCTATTAAGTCTGGACACCGAAGGGTCCACTATAGGGGGAGAGGTCCATATCTTCAGAAAACTCTCCTCAAAGGGGTACCGTACTGCAAACCTCTTTGGGGCTGTAAAGACCCTCAGTGGGTTCTCCCATTCCTTGTATAAGAGTTTGTCAAAATAAGACACACAAGGGAACACCTTAGCAGTGCGGGCAGGTTTACGAAACCCAAAGGGGACTGGAGTATCTGCTACTTCTTCAGTCCTTTCCAACTTTAGCGTATCCCGCACTGCAGTAATATGGTCAGATACCAAAGCCGTCTCACGTACTGACCTGGACTTGGAGTCCTCCTCACTGTCCGATCGGTCACGGTCTGCAGTCTCTGATGCATCAGAATCTGGGCCATGAGCCGTAGCTGGACCTGGTTCTGCATCAGAAATATCCCCAGAAGATTGCAGGGGACGGGGGCGTTTATTACCCCCTGTATTCCCGTGTGCTGCTTCCACCCTGGCAGCAAACGCCTCTAGGATTGCCGACATAGCGTCCATAGACACCTCAGGGACACCAGCTGCTAAATCTGGTGTTTCAGGGGAGAAGACATCTGGCTCAGATGCCATGCTGACCACACGCTGACACTCACAGGGCTCCAGGCAAGATATCAATAGGCCACCCTCCTGCGCTGCAGAGATGCTGGGTTACCCAGAGGACTCACCACCCTGGATAGGTACTGCTATGCTGCGCCTGTGATGCTGTCCCCTTGCTGCTGTGTCAGTCTGCTTCTTTTATCAGCACTTCCTGTGTGAATTTTCGTGCCAGTGTAATGCACCCTAGAGGCCGGAGGCTCTCGCAAAATGGTTGCCAAAAACGTCTGTATGGAAGATAATGTGGGCTCTAAGAAAATGGCCGCCGACAGAAGATAGAGGTCAGGCAGCCATAGCCCACAAAAAGATGGCCGCCGAACGGCAATATCTGCATACAGGGTGGACAAACATGGCCGCCGATCACCTGATAGGGGCCAGTGGGTGTGGCCGAACCACAGGAAGATGGCCGCCAGGCAGTTACAAGAGGCCAAACTTGGCATGGACCACCTCAAAATGGCCGCCGACAGCATGGAGACACAGAAACACAGGTAAGCAAAAATGACATTTCTTTTAAATGTTAGTTACAGCCAGCCCCGCTCCAGTGTGACCCCCTAGGTGACCCCCAGCACACAGCAACCTTTAGCTAGAAGCCCAGGGAGGAGGGAAAGGCAGGGAGAGAGGGAAGAAAGGGGCCACAACCACTTACTTGATCTCTCCAGGAATGTCCAGCTAAATCACCCAGCCGAGGCAGGGGAGTTTTACTTACCTATCCTGCATGTATTCTGCTGGAAGACATTCCAAACAGATCATCGTCCGCGCACGGAAGGTGACTGTTGGCCAGGCATGCTGTGATTGGACCCAGAAGGGACGATCATATGTATGCCCTGGAGCATGACGCTCACCGGACAGGCTGCTGCGACTCGGCCGTAAGGTCAGCCGAAGCTGAGCGGTCCGATGCAGGCCCTGGAGCGTAGGCTCACCGGCCACCCGTGGAGCGACGGGCATGTCGTGGAAAACCCAGCGCGTAGCTAGGGTCGGCACACGCTCGATGGCCAAAACTGGGGAGACTAGGATCGAGGATCCAGCCTGTCACCCAGTCAGCAGTTGATCGAAGATCGCAGGAAACAACAAATGTAGCAAAAAAAAAAATATATATATATATATCTTTTTTCCCCGGACCAATGGGCCCGAAGGGAGCCATGTCCTACTCCTTGCTAGACAGAAAAAAACTGATCTGCGATGTGCAGACTGAGAGGGTATACCCAGAGGGTCCGCCCCCTGGGCGGTACTGTAGAAGGTGTGATGCAACACTTTTTACAAGTTTTTCTGCCTAGTCACTCCTAATTAACGGATAATACCCACTTTGTCAATAGAGAAGCTGTGTCGGTCCATGGACGAAAGAGTAAAATGCATTTTCATTTTTTCTCCACATTTTCCAAAACCTTGTGGAAAAAAATGAACCATTCAAAAGACTCATAATGCTTCATAGATTATACGTTGGGGTGTGTGCTTTCCAAAATGGGGTCATTTTGTGGAAAATTCCATTGTCCTGGTGCTCCAGGGCCTTCAAAAATGTAATAGGTGGTTGAGAAAGGATATGTGCAATTTATGCTTGTAGAACGCCTGAAAGTGCTACTTCAATGTTGGGCCTCTGTATGTGGCCAGGCTGTGTAAAAGTCTCACACATGTGGTATCGCTACACTCAGGAGGAATAGCAGAATGTATTTTGGGGTGTAGTTGCAATTATGCATATGCTGTGTGAGAGAAAAAAACTGTTAATATGACCAGTTTGTGTAAAAAAAAAAAGAAAAAATCCAAATTTTCCCAAGAATTGTGGGAAAAAAATACAACTTCAAAAAACTCACCATGCCTCTTAGTAAATACCTTGGACTGTCTACTTTCCAAAAAGGGGTAATTTTGGGGTATTTGTACTTTCCTGGCTTGTTAGTGTCTCAAGAAATGAGATATGCCTTCAGTACATCAGGCGTGATCAGATGTGATACATTTTCAGTGATTGCCACCATAGTTTGTAGACTCTATAACTTTCACAAAGACCAAATAATATACACTAATTTGGGTTATTTTTACCAAAGATATGTAGCAGTATACATTTTGGCACAAATTTATGCAGAAAAATTACTTATTTGCAAAATTTTACAATAGAAACTAAAAAAAAGTTTTTTTTTTTTTTTAATTCACTGTTTTTTTGCTTCTATCGCAAAAAAATAAAAAACCCAGTGGCAATTAAATACCACCAAAAGAAAGCTCTATTTGTGAGAAGAAAATTATAAAAGTACTGAAAGCTGAAAATTGGTCTGGGCGGGAAGGTGCATAAGTGCATGGTATTGAAGTGGTTAATGAATAAAGTCTCTCCTGTTCCGTTTAGTACAAACAGGCTTGGCGCACAGTCGCTGCCACCGACTGTGAATTTGGTCCCTGCCACTGACCTGGGTGAACATTGAGGCCTCTGCCACAGGCCTTAGATGAGGCCTGCCGATGACCTGATGAAGATGGGTCTCTGCCACAGACCATGAGAACATGAAATACCTCCGTTAGGACAAACGACCCCTGTCAGAGGAAGACATCCATCCGGACAGTCACCAGAGGCCCACACCGGCACCGGCAAAATGCTGCACCGGCTCTAGGGGAGGGTCACCTCTCCGGTCCCTTACGCCCTGGATTCAGGCACCCAATACCGGGGGCACCTTAGGAATGCTTCGCCCTCGCGGGACCCAGCCGAAGGTACTGGGCCCCAGTCCTCCTTGTAAAGTACCTCACCCCAGGCTGAAGGTGCCTGGGATGGAACTCGACTCCACGCGCCCAGGCCAAGGGCGCCTGGGCACAGACGAACCGCAGCAGCCCCCAGGCCGAAGGTGCCTGGGGGAATTGACCTCGTGCGCAAGATGTCCGCCCCCTTTATATCCTCTCCCAGCAGGCACAGCGGGTTCCCCGCCCCACCGTACTACTGCTGCGAGAGGACACAAAGGGCACGGCGCTAGAATGGCAGATCAACCCCGGTCCCAGGTGACACAGCGCCACCTAGGGACCGCAGGGAACATGACACCATTCATACCTCCCACACTCCAAAGTGTCCATAAATCCCTAAAAATCGATGTATCTGGGCCATCTATAGTCCAGATACGCCCATTATGGCCTGACTTTGTATGGTGATTCCATTAGATTGAAAAGAATGACAGCTGCAGTGATCCAAGATTTCTTTAGTTTGCGGCTTGACCTACAGCAGTCACGCCAGGTTGGGCGTCTAAAGCTGGGTTCACACTGGAGATCACAGCGGCTCACAGCAGGACCGTTTTAGGTCCGATTTCAGCTCAAATTTTGAGCTGAATTTGGACCTGAAACTGACCAAAAGATGCACAGGACTGTATACATATATTTTGAAACGGTACTAAGATCTGTATTGATAGTTAGAGATGTAGATGTCTTCTCATTATTATTATGTAAAATTTTAAGCATTTCAAACCTGTGAAAACAAAAAAATATACAAACAAGTATATATACATACTGTATATAGGAACTTTGTTTAAAAATGTAAAACAACTTTAATTGATGTTATATACAGTTCAAAGGACACTCCTTGGATTTGCACTCAACCACTACACTACCACCATCATGTAAAACAACAGCGGAGTTGTCCATTTATAAATGTCATTGCAGAAATAGCCCTCTGGTAGCAAGTGTACACACTTATGTGAAAAAAATGAGCTGTCTTCAGATGGCTCGATTCACAGGCATGATGCACAGAGCTGATCTGAGTGGCATTGTACCTTAGGATCACTATAATTGATCATAGAGAGAACAATCACATGATTTCTTTGACATGAATGAAACAAATGAAAGAATTATTTATTTGTTTCTGAGTACAGTAGAGATTAGCGGCAGCTGCAGATTCAAGTAACGTTTAACTCTTTTGCTCCCTCCCCCTTCTCTCGTATACATATGGGGGTTGATTTTCTAAGGGCAAATAGGCTGCGCACTTTGCAAGTGCAGTTGCACTTGTTTTCCTTAGTAAATATAATGTGGTAAAGCTTCACTTTGTAAGGAGTACCCAATCAGGAGTAGGGAAATAAAAAAAAAAAAACACACTTTTGCTTGCACATGATTGGATAATGGAAATCAGTAGAGTGTTACCACATTTACTAAGCTCTGAGTGAAAATGAGTGCAATTGCACTTGCAGAGCGCACAGTCTATTTATCTTTAGGAAATCCACCTCATGATCTCCAGGCTGTCTTTTCAATGACCTATATATTAATCCTTCATCTCCCTTATACTGCAAATCTGTAAATTAACTCCTTCATCTCCTCCTGTCTCTAAGTATGACCTGGAGGAGATGAAGGGGTATGACCAGTACCAGAATGTTTTCTAATTTTCTGAAAATTGTTGCAAAAAATGAGATCACCTTAGGGTGTCAAATTTCCAAAAAGGGCTTATTTTCTGGATTTTTGTTCTGTCCTGCCATATTTCTTTAACAGAATGTAAGGATTTTTTTTGTCTTTTTTCTTTCAAAACATATAGAATAAGAAACCCACCCAGTGGTTTATGAATTCCACCAAAATAAAGCCTTATCCATCTCAAGAGAATAATATTCAGTTAATTCTAGTACAGTGTTTCATGTCCATGTAGTTGTAGAAGTGTCATAGCACTGGAAACTGAAAAATGGCCTGGTAATGAAGGGGTGTTACAGGTTGGTACTCTATTGGCAAAAGAAGTAAACTAAATATTCTGTATGCTCTATTAGGCATAATGTACAAAGGAGCCACTGCTTGTGCCCCTGTAGCAGAAAACAGAACCTGTCTGTTAGCTTGTCAGGTGATTTTGCCAAGTACAACAGCTGTGATGGGGAAATCACCAGGTCATACAGTGTACACCCAAGGAGCTTAGATTACATTTTAAATAAACAATACACAATGGAATAAATCAGATTTACCTGTTGTGTTCTCATCTTTACCTCCACATATGTCTTTCTCGTTATAGTTTCAAGGAGAGATCACAGAAGTATGTTCTGAATTCCTTGATTGCCACCAAGAGATAGGCTTGGAACTATGATAAGATGAGTTCCACAGAACATACAGTATCTGTTGATCTGGCAAGAACAGCGAGAGATTGTCATTGCGGTTACTCTTTGCTAAGGAAGCTTCCTGGCTATGCCATCTTGGATGTTGCTGCAGGTAAACTTTGCAATCTGCTGTGTACGCCCATCCTCCTACACTGTAAATAACAAATGGTTTGAAATACCCAGCTTAGCTAAAAGCATAATGTTATTTACAGGACACTAGTCTTGGATATTGTTCTGAAAATGATATGGGAAGTTCCAGCAAGGTTTTTTTTTAGCAGCAATGGTATCAAAATCAAAAAGCAAAAGCAGTATCTATTATAAAAGTTCTTTATTCATCAAAAAAGTAAAACTCAATGTCATGTTCAGATTAAAAATATCAACTTGTACAGAACAATGGGTATTTCATAACAGCGATGTAAACCAAAATCAAACAAAGCATAACATTACAGAATGTCGGCCATGTATAGACCCCGACGCGTTTCGACCTTGTGTAGTAATGGTCTTCTTCAGGGCTTTGGTTGGTTCTATGGGAATACATCAAACAGCTCAGAATTTCAAAATAATTTCATCATGTACACGCTTCAGTATATATATAACATATTTACCACTGGGGAATGGAAGGAATGGTCCCGCAACCGGATATATATAAAAAGACTGTTGAGTTGTTCCGAAAGTTCCATGGCCCACCTCCTCCCCTCCAAAGGAAGGAGACCGGCCCAAGATGGACTTACAAGGAGCCACATCTTTGGATACCCTCCGAGGCAGACGGGAGATGGCACCTGCAGCAAAATCCCAGGTAAAGACAATGTGTCAAATTACAGTAAGATATCACACCATTGACAGATTAACACAATGCCAGTTATGTTATGCTTTGTTTGATTTTGGTTTACATCGCTGTTATGGAATACCCATTGTTCTGTACAACCGGAGTTGATATTTTTAATCTGAACATGACATTGAGTTTTACTTTTTTGATGAATAAAGAACTTTTATAATAGATACTGCTTTTTGATTTTGATACCATTGCTGCTAAAAAAAAAACCTTGGGGGAACTTCCCATATCATATTCTTATGCTCTGGGGTGTGCAGCTTATCTCCTATATGTGTTTTTTCCATATTTTATTGTTCTGAAAATTAGCTGATAGAACATGCTGCCACTCCTATCCTAGGTTCAAAGACACACCAATTGAAAATCCAGTTTTTTAGGTACTTGACATAAGTGCTGAGATTAAGTAAGGCATAGTTTACGTGTTCAATTATGACAGTAGGACTATTTGCATTGTAGGATCTTCATTAGTATGGGAAGACAAGAAGATGGTTTTACTGAACACATTTTCCCTTATGTCCCTCTTACTTTACTTACAAGATGATAATAATAGTTATATCTTTACTTTTGTGGAAACAGGTGTCCCAGGTTGATTTTCTCTCCATTTTTTTTTACAATGCCACCAAATTAAGCACTGCGGTATCTGTCTCTGAATGGGTTGACATACTGACAGGTGTTGTCAGCAAGGAGCCTAATGACTGAAAGATGTGTTTGTCTTATAATGGAATTCAATAAAGCATAAAAGAGAGACAATGCATTGGTATTGTGTCACTCTTGGCAGTTAGTCAGTGGCAATTCCTTTTTACCAGAGATGTTGAATCAGAGGATATTAAAAGAAACAAAACAAAATACAGAAAGCAGGCCATAAAAAGCAGAAAGTAAGTGGAAATCAATATAAAATGATATTGAAGTAGTTTTAAAAGTCCATTTACAAATATACAAATATTTCATGCAATATATTAAAGTTGTGAACATTAATGGAATCTTTCAACTGATTCTATGATGAACATAATATGATGGAGCCTCAACAGATTTGCTGAATGGGAGGGATCAGAATTGGACAATAGGGTCTAAGTACAAATGCTGTTACACTGGTGTTTCTTCTTTTTTTTTTAAAGCACTAATATGTAAAAATATATTATATTTACAGTATAATTTAGATCTTAAGTACCTTGATCACTGACCAGCTGTATGGGCCAGTGACCCCTCCCCCACCACCTCCCTGTACTCAAAGTTAATGATATTCCATGGGCACCTGCTTCTTTTAACCACTTTGCGCCCGGGCTATAAGCAAAAGACGTCCGCAAAGCGGTCGTCAATTGCTGATAGGACGTCTATGGACGTCCTCTTATTTACTTCCGCGATGAGCACCACCGCGGGCGCGCGTCGGGGAAAAACTGTGCCCGCCGTGTCAGGCGAGTGCCGATGCGCGTGCCTGGCGGCCTCGATATCCGCCAGGTACGAGCGATCGGCTGTCACAGAGCCAGGGACGTGGATCTCTGTGTGTAAACACAGAGATCCACGTCCTGTCGGGGAGAGGAGACGGATGGTGTGTCCCTTGTACATAGGGACAACCATCAGTCACCTCCCCCAGTCAGTCCCCTCCCCCCCACAGTAAGAACATCTAGCAGGGAACATATTAACCCCTTGCTCGCCCCCTAGTGGTTAACCCCTTCCCTGCCAGTCACATTTATACAGTAATCAGTGCATATTTTTAGCACTGTTCGCTGTATAAATGTGAATGGTCCCAAAAATGTGTCAAAAGTGTCCGATGTGTCCGCCGTAATGTCACAGTCACAAAAAAAAATCGCAGATCGACGCCATTAGTAGTAAAAAAAAAAAAAAAAAATAATAAAAAAAAAATCATAATTCTATTCCCTATTTTGTAGGCGCTATAACTTTTGCGCAAACCAATCACTATACGCTTTTTGCGTTTTTTTTTTTTTACCTAAAATATGTAGAATACGTATCGGCCTAAACTGAGGAAAAAAATAGTTTTTTAAAAAAAAAATGGGATATTAATTATAGCAAAAATTAAAAAATATTGTGTTTTTTTCAAAATTGTCGCTCTATTTTTGTATATAGCGCAAAAAATAAAAACCGCAGAAATGATCAAAGACCACCAAAAGAAAGCTCTATTTGTGGGAAAAAAAAGGACGTCAATTTTGTTTGGGAGCCACGTCGCACGACTGCGCAATTGTCATTCAAAGCGTGACGGCGCTGAAACCTGAAATTTCGCCTGGGCAGGAAGGGGGTTATGTGCCCAGTTGTCAAGTGGTTAAAGGCAGTGGGTGCTTCTTTACAAATTATAGAAAATACATACAAAAGGAAAACCTCTTTAAAACGTTGCATGGTATTAAGGGCAAACTATTAGGAAATTAATTATAGATTTGAAAGATGTGAAGAAATAAGGACAATGAAGGAATCTTGCTGGAGGACGTATCATGATGAACCTAGTATACTGCTAATTTACAGTCAATTAACCCACTTGTCGAGTCATCATTTATCAGTAGGAATATACCAGACTCTTTTTATTGCCAATGCCAATCAATCTAGCAATTAGTCTATTAGATTCAGATCCATGGTTTCCTAGGTGATCAGCACATTGGACTAGCTGTCTATCACAATTTAGCTAATTTAGGAACCTGCATCCTTCTCTCTTACCAAGCAGGTGACAGGCCCATGGTATGCATTTATTTGCTAAGCTTGCCAGATGTTTCCAGTTATTATTCCTAAAACAAAGTTTCCATATTTACCGTTCCCATATTTACTGTGAAGATGTTGCTGTGTTGTAGCTGGACACCTAAAATTATTTGTTTATTCATCTTTGTTTTGGGGAAGCATGACACCATAGAGAGTATATTTTGTTAATGATAAGAATTAAAGTAAGGTTCCAGGGTTGGGTGTTTAACCACTTTCAACTACAGTTAACATCTTTTTTTTTCTTTTGGTCAGCGATGCTCTGTAAATTAACTGCTTCCCGACCGCCGCACGCCGATATACGTCGGCAGAATGGCACGGGCAGGCAAATGGGCGTACCTGTACGTCCCTTCGAATTTGCCGCCCAGCGGGAGCACACCTTGTGAGTGCGCACGCGGATCCCGGGAACTCGATGTTCCCGGGCGGCCCGTGATTGGTGGGAGGAAGAATGGGGAGATGCCGATGTAAACACTGCGTTTTCCTGTTCTTCCTAGTGACAGGATAGTGATCTCTGCTCCCTGTAATTGTGAGCAGAGACAGGGAGCAGAGATAACTGATGTGTCACTCGTAGTCACGCCCACTCACAGTTAGAATCACTCCCTAGGACACACTTAACCCCTTCAGCGCCCCCTAGTGGTTAACCCCTTCTCTGCCAGTGTCGTTTTCACAGTAATCAGTGCATTTTTATAGCACTGATCGCTGTATAAATGACAATGGTCGCAAAAATGTGTCAAAAGTGTCCGATGTGTCCGCCATAAAGTTGCAGTCACAATAAAAATCACAGATCGCCGCAATTACTAGTAAAAAAAAGAATAATAATAAAAATGCCATAGAACTATTTTGTAGACGCTATAATGTTTGCGCAAACCAATCAATATACGCTTATTGCGATTTTTTTTTACCAAAAATATGTAGAAGAATACATATCGGCCTAAACTGAGGAAAAATTATTATTATTTTTTTTAAATTGGGATATTTATTATAGCAAAAAGTAAAAGATATTGTGCGTTTTTTTTAAATTGTCGCTCTTCTTTTGTTTATAGCGCAAAAAAAAAAAATTGCAGAGATGATCAAATACCACCAAAAGAAATCTCTATTTGTGGGGAAAAAAGGCCGTCAATTTTGTTTGGGTACAACGCCGCACGACCGTACAATTGTCAGTTAAAGCGACGCAGTGCCGAATCGCAAAAAGTGGCCCAGTCATTTGGCAGCCAAATGGTCCGGGGCTGAAGCGGTTAAAAGCAATCCTAGCGGCGGCTCCCACTTCTCTCTGATGGCTTGCTGGGCTCTCTTATCTGATTGGGGAGCTCAGCAATCCTTTTTTGGTATGTATTCTGTTTTCCCCCTTAAATGGTTTTATTTCACATACACCCCCTCATGTAGTCCCCTTGTGGGAACACATAGATATTTTGCCATGATTTCACACACCCTACACTTTTACACATTTAATTAATCCTCCCCTTTTTGATACACATTTTTTCCAGGAACACCATGCACTTTTTGTGCACACATAGTCCATTGGATCAGGCTGTGACCATCGCGTTGTGCTCTGGGCACTGTTCTTCGTCCTTGGAGGGTTCCCCCCTCTCAACCCCGGGGGAGATATCATACCTGTCACCCCCATCTTCCCTGGCGGACACCAGGCCTGGCCTTGGGGCTGTGCAGTGCAAAGCTCCTTCTCAACAGGCCTGCCTTTATTTAGGTTACAGCTCTTTATAGCCAAAGTGACAAAAGCAATCGTAATCACATATGGGTGTATATGATTGGCTCATCCTTTCAATCAAGGAAAATAATACTAAGGTTTCTCATCTTGTTACATGAATACTAAAACACACATACATGAAAATACTCTTCTGGTTCTTAGTGTGTGTGTCTGGCTATATCAGCCTCTCTTTCGCTTCTATTGTTCCTTGCAAATATATCACTCAGAGGGTAGGGGCTATTTATTCTAAAATTCCTAAGGATGGGGCTGTGAACCATGTGAGCAGCTGAGACAAGAATCACCCAACTTGCAACTTCTGAACCAATATACCAAAACACAATGAGGGAAATAACAATATTTGAGTGTTTAATGAGAGAGACAACATAGGCATAAAATAATCATTTTATCAACTCCATCACAGAATCTCTATGCTGCAGCATCAGTGTGATGCTGCAGCTGTCCCCTCTTTGGTTCTAAGCCCACAGAGCAATCAGATAACTGCTGATTGCTCAGTTCTGGTTCCACTCTGAGCAGACAGCATTCACTATTAGTCATCAATCTCTTTTCTGCCCCTCCAGCGGTCACTGGATCTCCGGGTTGGAGAGGGGGTAGGGGCAGCTGGCTTTGGCTCTCAGCCACGTGTTGAACTGTCAATCAGGCAGCTGGGCATATCCCAACAATATGGTCTGGATCCTTCCAGAGCCTAGGGCAGGTCTGTGACACCAGCTGACAGCAGACCTAACCCACTGTTGGCTGTTACTAGGTGACAGGATAGCACAAGTAAGTGCACTCCTGTGTCCCACAAGAGAAGTATGGCCAAAAAAAAGTTTGACTATACTTTTAATGAACATTTTTTTAAATGTTGCTCATTGCAAAATGTTGGTCAATACAAAAATAAACACTGCCACCCCCTTTACCTTTACCTTTTACGTTAAACACTAATATCTTTTTAGGGAATGAAATAAAGACTAAAACATTGTTAATGAAAAGGACATAGGACACCGCATTGACAGCCTGTATCCCTTACATACAAAGCCCTTTACAATGATGCAACTTGTTTTTTATATTTACTGCATCAGCTTTTAACAAGTTGCTTATCTCTGAATTATGTATAACAATAAAATATTATTATCGTATTTTCTTTCTCATTAACAATATATCTAATATGTTGCAGGTTTTCTCTCAATATCAATGACTTAAAGTGGAACTGAACCCTGAATTGAAATTTTGTATTGCTATGGAGAACATCTAAAAATGATTCATGTAAATTTGCAGTACCCTAAAAATGCACTTCTTGTCTTCAATTCCCTTGAAAATATGTCTTAAAGCCCAACTCCAGGTACCTTTTTTTTTCACCATGCAGTGGGGCTGTGTCCCTACTGCACAAGTCAGCTGCTTGTTTTTTCTAGGGGTGAGGAGAAAGCTCATACTCACCTGATCTGCCGATTCTCTGGAAAAACATGCTCCCCACGGTCCAGTGGTGGACTGTTCCTGTCTATTGAGCATGCTCTGTGCCTGCAGACCGATGGACCACAGAGGAGCAGGAACCAAAGGGACCTGACTTGTGCAGGAAGCATCTGCGGGTCAGGTAAGTGTCCTCTCCCCTAGAGCAAAATTAGCAATTAACCTGTGCAGAGAGGACACAGCCCCACTGCCCGGCAAATAAATTAAATTGACTGGAGTTCTGCTTTAAAACCTCATAGCTGTTTGTAGCCTTGTGCTTGGCTAGCTAGAAAGCAAGTTAGAATACAGTGCTATAGTTACTGTACTCTCTCTGAAATGACATGCTGGATTGGGGGGAGAGCCTCCCAAGTGTAGTATCAAGACATATTTATTGATATTACCACAATTAGCAACTCCCATCTATGAGGTAAAAGTGATTTGCAACCTAAAGCTAGCAAAACAGCACTGTACAGCTCTAAACTAAATTGAGGAGCTGTATGTAGACATGTGCAGAACAAAAAAAAAATGTTTTGTTTTGTTTCATTTCGATACATTATTTATATAAATTTGTTTAGTTAAATTAGATTAATTTGTTTAATTTGTTTTCGGGATTAATTTTATTTATTTGTTTTCAAATCGATAAAAAAAAAATTCAAATCAATTTCGAATAGTTTTCGAATTCGAAAAGTTTTTGAATTTGAAAAGTTTTCGAATTCAAATAGTTTTCCAATTTCCAAAAATAATTAAATAGAATATAAAATAAAGGAATAGAATAGAAAGAATATATATATATATATATATATATATATATATATATATATATATTTTGCTATTCTATTCTTTTATTTTCTATTCTATTTTATTGTCTTTGGAAATTGGAAAACTATTCGTATGCGAAAACTATTCGAAAACGATTCGAATTCGAAAACTATTTAGAAAATTATTCGAATTTCGTCCGAATTTGAATTTCATTTTTAGGATTTGTTTAAATTTGGTACTATTCCAATTTTTGAAATTCAGATACATCCGTATTTCCGAATAACGAATTGTTTTCCGAATTTTAATTCAGAACGAAACGAACCGCACATGTCTAGCTGTATGCTGTGTTTGGGAAGTTTGAACACACCTATCAATACAGAGGGGAAAAGTTGTCTGACCACATAATCCAAGTGGAGATCCTACACAAGATCATCTAAAAGAAAAGGATAGACCCATGAAATCATGGGTCTGGTTTGGACAAGTTCTACAGGGAGCTCATCCAAACCATTTGGTTGTCCTAAATTTTCTCCTAAAGGGCTCCAAAAATACTCCTAACTATCTAGAGTGGTAAAGAAAGTTAGAGAGAGGAAGAAGCCTTGTTGGATGAAAAAAAAAATCAAGACTCAAACACAAGGGTAAAGCAAATGCTCAAGAAAGAGAAGGTTCTCACATGCTCTGCACATGCAAACGAGTCAATATATGAGCCAGGCTTTGAGCTGTCAAGAGAGACCTCATCCCAAGTGCTGTCTGTTCCAACAATGCAAGATCTGCTGGTTCAGGTGGTGCAGACTCACCTGGAGTTACATAAGACAGTTATGCAAGCAATCAAATATGCAGAAATCCCTATATTGATGTGCAACAAGTAGTGACTGCTTTGTTATAAAGAAAAAAAGAGTCAGGGGAAGTTAAGCCAGGTTCAACACTGCCCCCTCCTGGAAAGAGATGTCACAGTTGTGGGGAAATTGGACCCTTCAGAGTGTAATTCCCAAGGTGAAGAACTCTGCCTGACACCACAGAAGAATTCTTGACGGAGTTACAGAGGCTTCTATTTGGAAGATGCTACAGAAAATGCTACCCAGAAAGACGATGGGAAATTTCAGTGAGTCCCGATGAAGGAGCCAACTGGGTGCCTATCTACAACAGTCAGCTCCAAATTCAAAGATGTGAGGAAACAACAGCAGAGGTCCAAAGTCTCTCAGAGAGCCCCAATGCTGTTTCCTGATCAACTGTCCAATTCCCTCTCCTTGACCTTGGGTAGGCTGTCCTGGAAAAACAATGCACACCAATCTCCCAGAACTTCATCAAAGCAGTTACCACAACAGATACAGATTAAGAAGAATGTACAAATACAGATGGCTGGACCCACTCCGAGCAAGTTTCCTGACAAGTTAGTAAGGCCTTCATCCATAATAATTGAAACATTTACCCTTACAGAAGCTGGAATACCTAGAGATTTGGGGTATCGGGACCCAGAAGTTCCCTTATAATGGGTACTTCCCAATCAAGTTGACATTTAAGATTTTGGTAGTTGGGCAATCAGAACCATTTGATACCATAGCTGTGGTGTGCCCTCATCCCCCTGGGGCTAAAAAGAACCCCTTGCTAGTGGGGATGATCAATGACCTTGTGAGGTGACTGCTCGCTCCCCTTGCAGTAAGAAGTGACTTGGCAACCAAGAGTGTTCATCTCAAGTTACAACAAGCTTACCATTGCATAGTACGGGAACAGAAGGCTCCAGCAGGAGTGGGGAAGCTATGGTGACTGGACAGTGGTGAGAAGATACTATAACCAGGAGAAATACCGTGTTTACAATCTACAGCCTGGGCTCTTTGTTGTCCTTGAAGCAATTCTCGGGGAGAGGACACTGGGGTGTAGCTGATTCTTAAAGCTTTATCAACAAGAGCACTGCAAAAAAGTAATGGGAAGATTCCTATCAGTGTTTGCAACACCCCAATTCTCCAGTGAATTTTCAGGTACCAATGTTGTTGGACAAGCAAATCCAGTGATTTCAGTCTCACCATCTGATCTGGTGGGGAGAAAGCCCAGTAGAAATATTCAGAACAACCCGCTTTTACCAACTCTTGATAATGACTTTGATGTGGGATACACAAAAAGTTCTCAACACAGAACTCGTCTTCAGGAAGACAAACCCCTTTGGAGAAAGAGCTTGACAAATTCAATTTCTGTGATCTGGAAGACCTTTGTGAACAATTGGCCAAGTTGAAGTGAACAGGCATCAATCGAGAGTCGCAAAGTAGTTTGCTTCTCCCATAGTAATAAAGAAAAAGGAGGGGGATTTTGCGCTAAAGACAATGAATATCACACATAAAACACCACTGTGTCACATAATATCACTTATAAATAAATCAATAAAAATCCAATATATAAATGGTGATGTAAATAGTGCAGAATAATAATACGTGCTGTGGGGGGGTTTTCTCGGCAGCGGGTGTGTGTGACCCCCGGGATGGGCTCCCCACACAAAAACAGGCCCAGCAAACGGAGGTTGTGGTTTTCAAAATCAAAAAGGTGTGGTTTATGTTCTATTTACAGTGACAAAACACAGCAAAGCAAAAGAAACATAAACAAAATAAATCCTGGTCAACTTGACCTCTGACTAAACATACAGGTTTCCTAACTAACAACTGGGATCAGCCTAGTGCTGTCCTAGTCCCTAAGTCCCTGGTTTTAAATGTCCAAGCAAATAGCCACACAGGCTTTGTCTCACCGCACAGGGGTTCACTCTCCCTAGACAGTCCACACAGGTCTGGTTCCAGGCATGAGCTAACATCTAATGAAGCTGGGAGTTCTTATAGAGGCCTAAATGAGCTGACAAGCTTCAGCTGGTCTCATCAACTCCCTGTCTGCACGACGCCCCACACTCTCCCTAGAGGTATGAGTCATCCATGAGCCCATTTGCCTCAGCTGGGCTTATACAACTCTCCACCTAGTTGTATAAGTCGGCGTAAAGCCTGAATCTGGGCGAAATATATCTACCCCCCTGGATGCAACCAGGTGACTTTACCTTCCTGCTGTCACATACCCCCCCTCTTGTTTTAACCTCGGGGTTGGAACACCAGCAATCAGGCATTCATGTACTCGAGACAAAGCATCCACATTCCCCATTTGAACGCCAGGGCGATGCTTTACTGTGAAGTTGAATTCCTGGAGGGCCAGGAACCACCTATTCACTCTTCTATTTGTTTCCTTGTTTTGAGCCATCCACTTTAACGGAGCGTGATCCGTAACCATGTCAAAGTGCCTACCTAGCAGGTAGTACCGAAGGGAATCTAGAGCCCACTTCACCGCTAAACACTCCTTTTCAACGGTGGCGTAATTTACCTCATGGGACTTCAACTTCCTGCTGAGGTAAATGACTGGGTGCTCTTCCCCGTTCCAGACCTGGGACAATACTGCTCCTAACCCCACATCTGACGCATCACTTTGTACGACAAAGTCTTTAGAGAAGTCGGGTGAGTACAACACTGGCTGGCTACATAAGGCTTGTTTCAAGAATTGGAATGCTGCCTCAGCCTCGGGGGTCCATTTAATCATGACCGACCCTTTCCCCTTCGTCAGGTTGGTTAGGGGCACAGCCTTAGAAGCAAAGTGGGGAATGAATCGCCGATAATACCCAGCGATTTCCAGAAAGGCTCATACCTGCTTCTTGCTGTTGGGACGTGGCCAACTCTGGATGGCCTCGACTTTGTTGAGTTGGGGTTTTATTACTCCCCTCCCAATGGTGTACCCAAGATATTTGGCCTCCTCCTGCCCAATGGTACACTTCTTGGGGTTAGCCATAAACCCCGCTTCCCGAACAGAGTCCAGGACTGCTTGCACTTTTGGCAGATGTGAGGCCCAATCTGTGCTATGGACAATTACGTCATCCAGGTAAGCCGCAGCATACTTCCGATGGGGCCTCAGCATCTGGTCCATTTTCCGCTGGAATGTGGCCGGCGCATTCTGTAACCCGAACGGCATTCTTTTATATTGGAACGCCCCGTCTGGGGTTACAAATGCGGTTTTCTCTTTGGCTGACTTGGCCAGGGGGATTTGCCAATACCCTTTTGTGAGGTCAAGAGTCGTCATGTATCGGGCTGTTCCCAGCCGGTCGATCAACTCATCTATACGTGGCATGGGGTAGGTGTCAAATTTTGTAACTTTGTTCAACTGACGAAAATCGTTACAAAATCGCCAGCTCCCATCCGGTTTAGGCACCAACACAATGGGACTAGACCAATCACTTTGGGACTCCTCTATCACCCCTAAGTTCAGCATTTTCTGTACTTCCTCCCGTATTGCCTCCCGTCGGGCCTCTGGGATCCGATAGGGTTTTAACTTCACCCTTTCACCGGGCGGGGTAATGATGTCATGCTCTACCCCAGATGTTTGTCCCGGCAGCTCAGAGAATACCTCCTTGTTGCGAAGCACAAACTCCTTAACCTCCTGTTGTTGGGGTTGTGACAAGGTGGCTGCTATTCCAACCTCAGGAATCACGCAACCAGTTTGAGCTGGTGACCAAGTGTCTGCGACTAGGGACTCTCTATCCCTCCAGGCTTTCAACAGATTAACGTGATAGATCTGTTCGGGCTTTCGCCTTCCTGGTTGTCTGACCTTGTAATTCACTTCGCTCACTTTTTCCATTATCTCGTAGGGGCCTTGCCATTTGGCAAGGAATTTACTTTTAACCGTAGGGACAAGTACCAGTATCCTATCCCCCGGGGAAAAGGTACGGGTCTTGGCTCCACGGTTGTACACTCTCTGCTGTGCTAACTGCGCTTGGGCCAAATGTTCCTTCACGATGGGCATTACCTGTGCAATTCGGTCTTGCATCAGGGCGACATGCTCAATCACACTCCTGTGGGGAGAACTCTCACTTTCCCAAGTTTCCTTGGCAATATCCAACAGCCCTCTTGGGTGTCTCCCATACAGTAACTCAAAGGGGGAGAATCCCGTAGAGGATTGGGGCACCTCCCTAATAGCAAACATCAGATAAGGAAGTAGACAGTCCCAATCCTTTCCATCTCTATCCACCACTTTCTTCAACATTTGTTTTAGGGTTTTGTTGAATCTTTCAACCAGCCCATCGGTTTGGGGGTGATACACAGATGTACGTAATTGCGTCACTTTGAACAATTTACACAGCTCCTTCATAACCCGGGACATAAAGGGTGTACCTTGGTCCGTAAGCAGTTCTTTACAAATACCCACCCGGCTAAACACAAGAGATAGCTCTTTGGCTATGGTTTTGGCCGAGGTATTTCGGAGAGGGATCGCTTCTGGATAACGGGTGGCATAGTCCATTATAACTAATATGTACGGGTGCCCCCTAGCGGACTTGATTATAGGACCTACCAAATCCATGGCGATCCTCTCAAACGGGACCTCAATGATGGGTAGAGGGACCAGCGGGCTACGGAAATGTGGCATCGGGGCCGACCTCTGACACACAGGGCAGGAGGAACAATAATTTTCTATGTCCTTCATCACCCCCGGCCAATAGAATCTCTGTAATACCCTCTCTCGGGTTTTCTCTGTCCCCAGATGACCTCCAAGAATGTGCCCATGGGCCAACTCCAACACCAACTTCCTGTAAGGTTTGGGCACCACAAGCTGCTCAACGGTTTCTTCTGCCCTTTTTGCCACCCGATACAGTAGGTCCTTCTCTACGCTGAAGTATGGGTAAGTGCAGGTATTATCTGGGTTCACTAACTCGCCATCTATTTTCACTACGTTTTCCCGTGCCTTTATTAGGGCGGGGTCTTTCAACTGTTCTGTGGCAAAGTTTTCCCTGTGAACCTCAAGATCAGAAAACTCCACAGACGGTAGGTTTTCGTCTGAGGAGGTGGGCTCCTCTCCAGTTTCTTGAGTCTCCCCTGCCAATACTGATAAGGGAAATTCCGGAGAGTCCTCACCACTCTCAGGGGAGTTCTGGCTATCACATTCCTGGTACATAGGGGCACCAGTGGGGGGCTCAGGATCATCCCACAGTTCCCAGAACTTCGGAAAATCCCTTCCCACAATGGCGTCATGCGGTAACTGAGATACTAAGCCCACTGGATGAGAGAGGGTACCTTTGGGGGTCTCGAAACACACTGTAGTCACTGGATACTCTCGGGTGTCTCTGGAAGAGGCCGTCAGGTTCTCTGTAGCCAAGTATTTCTCCACACGATCCACAAGACCATCGGCCGTCTCTGGGTCTCCATGGCTTACCCACTTTTGGATGGCAGTAGGAAGAGCTCTCAAAAACCGATCCATTACAACACGTTCCACAATCTTTGGTGCGGACAAAGTCTCTGGCTGTAGCCACTTTCTGCTCAGGTGAATGAGATCATACATTTGAGACCTGGGGGGTTTTCCAAGCTGGAAAGTCCAGTTATGCACACGCTGAGCCCGGACAGCCTGGGTGACACCCAGCCTTGCCAATATTTCAGCTTTTAGCATCACATAGTCTTTTGCTTGGTTAGGCTCTAGGTCATAGTAAGCTTTCTGCGATTCACCAGTTAACAGAGGAGCCACCAGTCCAGCCCACTGCTCCTCAGGCCACTTTTCTCTTTCAGCGGTCCTTTCAAATGTGGTCAAAAATACCTCTGGATCATCCTCTCCAGTCATTTTTGTCAATAAACGACTCACCCCAAAGGACGCGGTATTAGTGGGACGGCTTTCCTCACTGGTCTGCGGACGTTGCTGCATTACTGCTTCCATCTGTTGTTGTAGTCTCTGCTCTTGCTTCTGCAACAGGTCTATGAAGCGGGCCTCAGATTGCTGCTGGGCTTGTTGCTGAGCCTCCAGACTCTGTTGCAAAGTTGCGTTTGTCTGCTGCTGGGCTGCAAGGCTCTGTTGATGAGCTTGCTGCTGGGCTGCGAAGTTCTGTTGTTGAGCTGCAAGGCTCTTTTGCAAACCTGCATTTGTCTGCTGTTGATTGGCATTTGCTAGAGCCAGCTGCTTCAGTATCTCCTCCATGCTGGCTTAAAAAAAAACTGCCCGCATTCTCCACCAACTGTGGGGGGGGTTTTCTCGGCAGCGGGTGTGTGTGACCCCCGGGATGGGCTCCCCACACAAAAACAGGCCCAGCAAACGGAGGTTGTGGTTTTCAAAATCAAAAAGGTGCGGTTTATTTTCTATTTACAGTGACAAAACACAGCAAAGCAAAAGAAACATAAACAAAATAAATCCTGGTCAACTTGACCTCTGACTAAACATACAGGTTTCCTAACTAACAACTGGGATCAGCCTAGTGCTGTCCTAGTCCCTAAGTCCCTGGTTTTAAATGTCCAAGCAAATAGCCACACAGGCTTTGTCTCACCGCACAGGGGTTCACTCTCCCTAGACAGTCCACACAGGTCTGGTTCCAGGCATGAGCTAACATCTAATGAAGCTGGGAGTTCTTATAGAGGCCTAAATGAGCTGACAAGCTTCAGCTGGTCTCATCAACTCCCTGTCTGCACGACGCCCCACACTCTCCCTAGAGTAATGAGTCATCCATGAGCCCATTTGCCTCAGCTGGGCTTATACAACTCTCCACCTAGTTGTATAAGTCGGTGTAAAGCCTGAATCTGGGCGAAATATATCTACCCCCCTGGATGCAACCAGGTGACTTTACCTTCCTGCTGTCACAGTGCTAATAATTCAACCCACCAAAAAAATAAAGTGCAAGTGCATATATGAACTATCCAAAATGTGCCAAAAAAGTTCAATATTGCAATTAATACTGTTCCATAAATGTCCAAAAAGGTTTTAAATCAATGGGATTATATTCTGGATGGGATCAAATTGCATGAACAATGAACAGGTTTGGAGTATTGAACCTGTAGTGAATCCTACACCTGTCTCCCAATGCTCTCACCTCATTAACATGGGTCACTGGCATAGAGTATATTCACTGACATAGACTGTGGTCTTATCTCTCCTCTGTATCTTCTCCACTCCTTAATAATCCTATGGTTGTATCCTCCACCAATCACGTTCTCTATAGATAAATATAGGAAGGGGAGGAGGAGGGGGGAACCAAGCTCCGACCAATACCATAGGAGAGGGATAGGGATAGGGAAAAAAAGCCTCTGATAGTGTAGTATTTTAAAAATTATATATACGGCTTTATTAGATTAAAAAGTGGACTCTTACATCACAAATAAAAACAATCAGCATGTATAGAGTAACCGGTGTATGAAACGCCGTCTTAATGTTGCTCTGCTGTCTTCCGATCTGTCTGTATGTTGCCGCAATCCTCCCCACGGCGTTAGGTCACGCACCTCGTGACTTCTTCAGATTGATTTTGCAGCAATTGATAGTCACCCCAGTCACTATTCTAATACTCTTGAGTAGCGCAAAACAAAACCCTATTCACATTGCTTCTCACATAATGGCAGTGAGAAAGAAGACTGACCAATAAACATAAATTGCAGCGCTATTAAACAAAAATAATATAATTCATTGCGTTGTGAAGTTCATATATATATATATGAAATAGATAGCAATGTTCATAAAGTTTATCACCTGATGAACTTTATGAATTTTGCTATCTTTTTTATATATATTTATAAACCTCACAACACCATAAATTATATGCTTTTTATTTAATAGCGCTCCAATTTATATTTATTAATTTTTCACTAAAGGTTGGGGTATATTGCCTTTCACTTGCTAGCAGCTATTTATTCGTTTATTAAGGTTGTTTATAGCGCTGATTTATTTTTTATTTGGTATTTTTTGTTTTGTTTTTTAGGAAGAAGAATAGCTCCCTTAGAATGTGTATTGAAAAGAATAAGAGAAAAAGGAAAGCACCCACTAAGTGCAGTGTTAAAGAAGACTTTAATCTCAACCGGTTAAAAACATTCACAGGATAGGATAAACAGGATCACTCATCATAAAAGAGGCACCACCACTTGTTCCCATCCTGCAGGATCTGAGAGTGTTCTCCCGGCCGCTGATGGATGGAGTCAGGATGGGATGCTGAATGGTAATCCAAAAGTCTCCTAGGCCAGCTTGGAGTGAACACGTAGACAGGATGTGACTTCAGGAGGGGAAGGATAGGTGCTGCAGACAGGCTACACACTCAGAGCTTCCCTGCTACAGGCCTAAATTGGTACTGCTACAACCAAATATATAGGTTAATGGCAGCTGTGGAACTACAGGTACCAGCTACTATTCTTGGCATAAAATGTACCACATTTTTAAGTAAATGGACACTTTTAAATAAATAAATGAATAAACAGTGATCTTCCATAGATAAAGAGGGAGAGGGATTGGAATGTGTGTGAACAAGGATTTGGTCTGATTATAGAATAAATGAACAAAACCTGGTGCCCAAAGGCACGGTTGTAAACCCCTAGAGGTCTAATATAGACAGATCAAACCGTTAAGTATAAAAAGGTATAAATGTATTTTCATTTTATGCAGTTATACTGGCCCAGTTCAAGCAGGAGCTGCTTGCTCCCTAGGCTTGAGTCCATGCAGTGAAGCATTGGTTGCCCTTGCTGTTTCTGACTGAGCCTGTTGTGTTCTGGAAGTGATCTCGTCTGCTGTCCATGATTGGAATGACCATCTACTATTCCTCAGACTTGTCCCATGTGGACTATTTTACCATGTAAGTAGTCCATATATATGACTGAATATACATGATTGGAGATTACCATATTTATCGGTGTATAACACGCACAGGTGTATAATACACACCCCAAGTTTAGGAGGGAAGTTTCAGAAAAAACTTACATTTTAAATGCCCATCAATGCAGCCTTATCAGTGTCCATCTGCAGCCTTGCCCATCATTGCAACATGATCAGTGTCCATCAGCAGCCTTGCCCATCATTGCAGCATGATCAGTGACCATCTGCAGCATTTCCCATCATTGCAGCATGATCAGTGACAGTGTCCATCTGCAGCCTTGCCCATCATTGCAGCATGATCAGTGACAGTGTTCATCTGCAGCCTTGCCCATCATTGCAGCATGATCAGTGACAATGTCCATCTGCAGCCTTGCCCATCATTGCAGCAAGATTGGGATTGGTGGAATTGGTGCCCATCTGCCTGACCAGGAGGGAACGATCGCTGAAGAGATAGACAGAGCCGGATGTCCTGTGTACTCAGCTCATCTCGCAGTCCCACCCCTTGGCCCGGCTCCTATGATGAACATAACACCGGTCCAATGGCGGGACATAAATGCTAGGAGGCGGGACTCAGCGTGACTGCGAGCGGAGCCGAGTACACAGGAGATTTGGCTCTGTCTATTTCGGTGGAGCTTGTTCCCTCCTTCCCCATCGAGGCAGCCGTTCAGCGTATAACACGCACCCACGGTTTCCTCCTGATTTTAAGGGGGAAAAAGTGCGTGTTATACGCCAATAAATACAGTATTTTGTATGCTTGGCAATATGTCATATGCTTATGCTTACACCAATTATTGTACACAATTATTGTATACTAATGTTGTACTATTTACACATTTTGTTTATCATAGAAAATCTGTACCCATCTGAACCAAATCAACCTCTGAAGAAGGACTTGTAATCCGTAACATGTAAGGTGTTTTACATCTGTACTGATTACCACTAGTTCATCCTGCACCAGGACAGTGGTCAACTCATACAAGTGTATTATTTGGGTATCAGATACTGTCTTTTTATGTATTGATTGCTATATGTCCACTTTTGTTGTATAAAATGAAAATACATTTATACCTTTTTATACTCAATGGTTTGATCTCAGGCACCAGGTTTTGTTCATGTGAAAAGGCAGTGATCCTACATAAAAACTGGGAATGCAATTGAGAACTAAGAGGTCTCTAATAAGGGGGTGGGTTAAATACTTCCCCCCTTTTTTTTTTGTGTATGCTAGGGTGAATGGGTATGGAAGTAAGCAGGAAGATGGGAGAGTGAATGTAGATTTTTTTAAAGATAAAGAAGCTAATAGATAATAATCAAGGTTCTTTTTTCAATACAGAAAGGTGGAGAGTTAAATGTATATTGTAATGAATCTTGTATAACTGTAAACATTTGCTAAAGATTAATACAAAGAAATTGAATACTAAGAGGTCACTAGGTTCAAATAATATATTTTTTATCCAATAGACACTCTTTGATCCCTATGAAATATATTAATATAGGTCATGTTATCATTGTCTATATCTCCCCATATACAGTACATAGCATTACATATATCCCTTCCTTGTTTCCAGTATACATATAAGAGCATTTCTTTCTCGTACATCACGGGACACAGAGCGACATAGTCATTACTAATGGGTTATATAGATACCGTCAGGTGCTGGCACTGGCAACTTCCAAAACCGGAAGTACCCTCCCCTATATAAGCCCCTCCCATCCGGGAGCACCTCAGTTTTTTGCCAGTGTCTAAGGTGTTGGCCAAGAAGAAACATGTGTTTTTCACTGAGCTTGCGTACAGGTTCTTTTGGGCCTCAGTAAGCTATTCCGGATCCGACCAAAAAAGCTTCATAGCTAAACGGTCGGTACCCGGGCCTTGCAGAGAAGAGCAAGGTTTTGCCTGTAATGCTTCTCTTAGGAGAGCTGGACCCTGGGATCCAGAGCTCTGGTCATACCCACGACCAAGATGTTTTCTGTGCAGGGTGCTATACAGGTCCAGGGGAGTGGAATCCTTGGGAACCCGGTCCCTGAAGGTTTGATTACAATGCCTGCCGTGATAGGTGAAGTTTGGGCTTTTGTGGACCAAACAAAGTCCTGCGGCGGGGAACAGGTAAGTGGGGGCCCCCAGGAACTTGGTTCTATTGGGGGACCCCAAGCCTAATTTGTCTTTCTGTCTGTTACCTAATGGTATTCCCGCAAAATTCTGTGCATGCCTGTAACTACTAAAAACATGTAATAATTTTTAATGGTGGTCAAGGAAAAAAAAAAAACATTTTTTTTAATATATATTTAATATATTAGACTGCGGTACCTGTGTTTGTCCACTAGAGGCCGCTGTGGAATGTTTTCTTGTCATGTGGACTAGCTTCTTCTCAGCAGAGCAAAGTCCAGGCAGATGGTGAGTTCTCTTATAGGAAACTGCTTCCTCTGCCATGTTGCAGTGCTCGTCCATCCCCCGGCCTGCGGCAAAGAGGGGCCCTGGCTCCTGTCCCTTGTTACCATATTTTGAAATTAGCGCCGAAGGCGCACGTGGCCGCGCGCGTGCGCGTGCACGCGCCTCTATATATAGAGGTGAGCCGGGAAAGGGGGCGGAGCCTGGGGGATGACGCTCTGTGCGCGCCGCAGCGCTTCTGCGCATGTGCGGGCGTCCCAGCAGTTTAAAAAAACCACAATATTGTAGTGAGCTGGCTATGAAGTACAGAGACAGAGCTGGCAACATTTAAAGGCATACAGCAAGCGGTTGATACAGGCATCCCCTAGAAAGGCACATTAGTAGACACCAACTGTGATATAGCAGCAATTGTGCTAGACTATTCTCAGTAAAAGTGGTGTATTACGGCTGGAATACCTCAGCTTTAGGCTTAGGAATATGCCGTCCAGAAGCTCCGGAACTGAATCTTCCAGGAAGCGAAGGGGGTCTCATCGGGCTCGGAGGATCTTGGGCATACTTCTGCTGCACCAGTCTCCCCTGAAGTTCAGAGGTAAGTGACCGTAGAGACCCCGCAGGGGTACTTGGTACTGTGGCTGTCCTCAGTTCACCTGCTCCTGTGTATGTAACAGAGGAGGTTTTTTCCTCAGCTCTGGGAGGATTAGAGAGGCTGCCTCCCTGTCAGGGAAAGCACGCCCGATCTCCGTCTCCTCCTTCAGAGTGCCTGTTAGCAGAGCAACAGTCCCATACAGGGATCGACCTGCCTGAAGGGGATCAGGATGAGGTTGATTCTGTTATAGAGGAATCAACAGTGGGGGAACCTTTTCTCAGCATCTCAAGCTGAAAGATTATGGGTTCAGTCTCTGACTAACATGGTCCGATCAGCATTTAAAAATGCACCTTGCGGAACCATCAACCACTACTGTATCCTCGTTGGGGTCGCTGGAAGCCCCCAGACTGTTTGTTCTTTTCCACTTCACCTTTTACTGAAAGGGCTCATTTACCAGGATTGGGAACGTCCTGAGAAAATATTTATTCCCCCAAGAGATTTCCGGTGGTCTATCCCATGGAGGATAAGTTCATCAAAAAAAAAAAAATGGAAGGTCCCTACAGTGGACGCAGCCATCTCTTGTATGTATAAATCACTGACATGTCCAGTGGATAATGTCCAAATGTTCAAGAACCCAATAGATAAAAGATTGGAGTCCTTATGAAAATCTGCTTGGTGATACAACCAGCAGTAGCAGCTATTGGGGTCTGCTAAGCAGTGAAGGATCAGTTGAAACAGGTCTTGAGGGACTTGACAGATCAGCAGGCTTTGCCCTAGCTGATCTACCTAGAGCCTTAGGCTTTGCGGTTGACGCCATAGAGGATTCAGTCCATCAGGCCTCCCACCTTACGCTGTCTATAGTACATATGCGTAGGCTCCTATGGCTCAAAAACTGGTCTGCTGAAGCTCCCTGTAAAAAATGGCTGGTTAGCGTCCCGTTTCATGGTGAACGCTTATTCAGGGAAAACCTGGACAAATATATCCAGAAAATTTCCAGCGGTAAAAATACGCTCTTGCCGTTTAAAAACAGAGTTAGAGGTCCCTCTTTGAGAGGCCTGCTTCTCCAGTCCCATCTTTCCAGTCCACCAAAAATTTCTACGCTTTGCAGTAGAAGGGCGCCATTTTCAGTTCAGAGCCTTACCCTTCGGTTTGGCCACAGCACCACGAGTGTTTACAAAAATTCTGGCCCTTTATTGGCCAATCTAAGAACACAAGGTGTAATGATAATGGCATATCTGGATGACTTATTGCTGATAGACCACTCAGTGAAAAAACTAGACGTGGTCGTTCACAAGACAATCAAGTATCTGGAATCTCACGGTTGGATTATCAACCGAGACAAGTCAGCCCTAAAAACCAGTCAAAAGTCTGGAATACTTGGGGCTAAGGTTGGATTCAGGCCAGAGAAAAATATTCTTGCCTCGAGGAAAGGTGTTGTCTTTGAAAGATTTGATCCACTTAGTGGGTACAAAAAAGCCAGCCGTCCATACGCCTGTATATGAGGCTGCTGGGAAAAATGGTGGCATCATTCGAAGCAGTACCCTACGGTCAATTCCATTCAAGGAATTTGCAAGGGGCCATACTGTCAGCCTGGAACAAAAAAGTTCAGGCCCTAGACTTACAATGTCCTTGTCCCCTTCCGTTCGCAAGAGCCTCCGTTGGTGGTTGGTTCCCCAGAATCTGGAAAAAAGGAAATCCTTCAGTCCGATTTCTTGGAAGGTGGTCACTACAGATGCCAGCCTTATAGGCTGGGGAGCAGTACTGGAGCAATAGTCTCTCCAGGGCAGATGGTCGGATGCAGAAAAGGCCCTGCCCATCAATCTCTTAGAGATACGAGCAGCCCGGTATGCCCTAGTAGCATGGACATCCAAACTCCAAGGGTCCCCTGTCAGAATTCAATCAGACAATGCCACAGCAGTGGCATATATCAATCATCAGGGGGGCACCAGGAGTCGTGCAGCCCAGAGGGAAGTAAATTACATCCTGAAATGGGCAGAAAAATATGTCCCAGCCATATCTGCGGTATTCATTCCAGGAGTGGAGAATTGGAAGGCGGACTTTATAAGTCGCCAGCAATTAGGCCCAGAGGAAGGGTCCCTTCACCCCGAGGTTTTCTGGACAATATGTCAGCGGTGGGGAACATCGGATGTAGATCTTCTAGCATCCAGATTCAACACAAAGGGGGACAGGTTTGTCTCTCGGACAAGGGATCCCCTAGCTTGCGGCTCGGATGCCCTAGTGTTCCCTTGGGATCAGTTCAAGCTGATATATGCATTCACACCGCCACAATGGTTACCTCGATTACTCCGCAGAATCAGGGTAGAAAAGAAACCAGTGATTCCGGTGGCTCCAGCGTGGCCCCGAAGAGCGTGGTACGCGGAGATTGTAAAATTTCAGTGGGGAGTCCTTGGACTCTCCCACGTCGTCCGGACCTGCTTTCGCAAGGACCGATATACCACCCTTCCTTACCAGCCCTAGGTTTGACGGCCTGGCTATTGAAGCCCACATTCTAAAAAAGAGAGGGCTCTCTAATGCTGTGGTATCTACCATGATCAATGCCAGGAAGCCGGTATCCAGGCAGATCTACTATAGAATCTGGAAGGCGTACATCGCCTGGTGTGAGGCCAAGAAATGGCATCCACGTAAATACGTAATAGGAAGGATTCTGGACTTCCTACAATGGGCTGTAGATAGGAAGCTTGCCTTGAGTACTATCAAGGGTCAGATTTCGGCCTTGTCAATATTTTTTCAAAGGCCCTTGGCTTCGCATTCACTAGTCAAAGCCTTTATACAAGGAGTGATGCGTATTAGTCCTCCGGTTAATATCCCCATATGTCCATGGGATCTAAACTTGGTTCTGTCGGTTTTACAGAAACAACCATTTGAACCATTACAGCATATTTCCTTGGTGCTTCTCACCAGGAAATTGATTTTTCTAGTAGCCATTTGTTCGGCTAAAAGAGTGTCGGAATTAGCAGCTATGTCCTGTAAAGAGCCATATCTGGTTATCCATAAGGACAAAGTAGTGTTACGTCCTCATCCAGCCTTTCTTCCTAAGGTGGTATCGAGGTTTCATTTGAACCAAGATGTGGTTCTTCCTTCTTTTTTCCCCAAACCTACTTCGGTAGAGGAAAAGTTATTTCATTCTTTGGATGTAGTAAGAGCAGTTAAAGCTTATCTAAAAGCCACTGCTCAGATTCGCAGAACGGATACTTTGTTTATACTGCCGGAAGGCCCCAGAAAGGGTCAGGCAGCGTCAAAATCTACTTTAGCCAAGTGGATTCGACAGGTCATTATGCAAGCTTATGGCTTGAGAGGGAGACCGCCTCCGTTCAAAGTTAGAGCGCACTCCACGAGAGCAGTTGGAACTTCATGGGCAGTGCATCACCAGGCCTCCCTGGCTCAAATCTGTAAGGCCGCAACATGGTCTTCAGTACACACGTTTACTAGGTTCTACCAGGTGGACGTTAGAAGTCAGGAGGATGTCGCCTTTGGGCGCAGTGTGTTGCAGGCCGCAAAAGATCCTCATGTCTGATAGCGCTCAGCTTATATATGGTGTATCCCCCCCCTCATTTGGCATTGCTTTAGGACATCCCATTAGTAATGACTATGTCGCTCTGTGTCCCGTGATGTACGAGAAAGAAAATAGGATTTTTATAACAGCTTACCTGTAAAATCCTTTTCTTGGAGTACATCACGGGACACAGAGCTCCCGCCCCTCTTTGGGGACACTTATTGCTTTGCTACAAAACTGAGGTGCTCCCGGATGGGAGGGGCTTATATAGGGGAGGGTACTTCCGGTTTTGGAAGTTGCCAGTGCCAGCACCTGACGGTATCTATATAACCCATTAGTAATGACTATGTCGCTCTGTGTCCCGTGATGTACTCCAAGAAAAGGATTTTACAGGTAAGCTGTTATAAAAATCCTATTTTCTCCCACTAAGTCTATATTCCTTTCCTATGGCTTGATTGGACACATGTTAGCCCTCACTGGTGGATCCTGCAGGGCGGGGGCAAGCTGCAGTGCCTTTTTTATGATGAGTGATCCTGTTTATCCTATCCTGTGAGTGTTTTAAACTATTTGAGATTAAAGTCTGCTTTTAATACTGCACTTAGATGGCGCTTTCCCTTTTTTTCTTATTCTTTTTTATATACAGTTGGCTTACTGTGGGAACAGCTGCCACTAGGCTAACAGTGTTCCGTGGGCTGTTTATGTACTTCTTACTGATGAACTTTCAGAGTCAGTGGTTCAGAAATTTACATTAACCCTTTCTGTGCGCCACTATTTATCCTCGGTGTTAGAATGTGTATCGACTACCAAACACTCATCTGAAGAACTCTTTCTAATCAGTACTCTACCCCATGAAAATAAGACACTCTTCAATGTCTGTCTGGTGCAAAGTGGTTCTGTGTGCTAGACCTAAAGAGTGGGTACTACTAAATTCCCATGTACCCAGATATTTACACATGTTTACACTTGAAGCTGCATATACCCGCATTGAATCTTGTAATTCGATGTAAATGTGAATGCTGTTATCTACCAAAACTGTCTTTCAAGAGTAATATTAATAATTATAATGTTTAACTGCTTCCCACCCGCTGTATAGTGAAATGACGGATGGGTGGGAGCACTCTCGTTCTGGGAGGATGTCATATGACATCCTCCCATTTGTGCCATGTATGCATTCTTGTATTCTTGCCCTTGGACACAGCGCAACACTGATCATGGTAAAGAGCCTATGATGTAGACTTTTTACCATGTGATCAGCTGTGTTCAATCACAGCTGATCACAGTGTAAATAGGAAAAGCTGGTTATCAGCATTCTTCTTGTCACGCTGACAGCACGTGAGGAGAGGAGAGTGGTAAGCACCATTCCTCAGCAGGGACATCTGCACTGAACTGATCATCAGTGTCCTGACTATCAGTGTAGCCCCAATAGTGCCCGCCAGTGATGCCTTTCAGTGTCCATTAGTGATGCCTGTCAGTGCCCATCAGTGCCTCCTCATCTGTGCTGCCTATCAGTGTCGTTTATTAATGCCCATCAGCGCCCTTCAGTGCCACCAATCAGTACCCATCAGTGCCACCTATCAGTGTCCATAAGTGTTGCCTATCAGTGCCCATCAGTGCTGCATATTAGTGCCCATCAGTGCTGCATATTAGTGCCTCATCATCAGTGCCACCTCCGTGGTGATTAAATACCACCAAAATAAAGTGTTATCTGTCTCAAAAAGATGATAAAAATTGTGTTTGGGTACAGCGTTGCATGACCGCGCAATTGTCATTCAAAATGCAACAGCACTGAAAGCTTAGAAGGCAATGGCGCAAGCACGGAGTGGCCTGTCAGAGACAGACTGCACCTGCCAGGGAAGTCACATGCCCGCCAATACGGGGAAAAAATATAGTGTCCGAGATAGCCGAGCAGAGAGTCATCTGAAGAGCCTAAATATAAACACAAACAAATTATCCACAATTATTGTTCATACACAGGCTACTATAGTAGTCCTACCAGAGATATTGATAGGAACATATTGTTAAAAAGAAAACAAGGGGAGGGAAAAAGGAGAAAACTATAATTCTAGATTAAAAATCAGCAGCTAGACAATCGTCAAGTAAATGACAGGACATGGTATTCAGGGACAGGGGGCCACTGGGGCATTGATTGATTTCACCAACCTAGGGGAAGGAAAGGAGGGGGTTGTGGTTGTGGTTTTGGGCTCTCCGCCCATTTGACTTACACAGCGTCTGATATACTATATGAGATTTATATACTTCTTATGATTGTTGATCCATATCATTTTTTTATAGATTTATCCTCCTCAAGAAGCGGTCCTATGATAGCGAAACTGTTGAGGATTGTATAAATCTGTGAACATACTCTTTTATCAGTAATCAGTTTGGAAGTCTACAAGTATTGTATTTCTGTATTGACCTTCCTCTATTGCTATGATAATTAATGTCGTTACTTATGTTTTTTTATGTAATAAATTAATATTTTATGATAATCAAACTCTGTGGTTGGTGCCGAGATAGTCCATTTCTTTTTCCTTTTGGAGGTCATAGTAGTAGACAGCCTAAGCAACTGTCCCTATTCCCCTCCTCTCCTTCTATACTTACTGTTTTGGATGATGGCACCCTTCAATATTTAATTTAGTTCTGATAATGATTAAGGCTAATTTATAATCAGCACTGAAAGCTGAAAATTGGCCGGTCAGAAAGGGAGGAAAGTGCCCTGTAGGCAAGTGGTTAAAATCCAACAAAAAATTTATTTATTTTTTATAAATAATCTCTTGCAAAAATTACATCTCTACAAGCAATTATACTAGGCATTGCAACACAAATTATATTTAAGAAACTGAATTTTTGCCTCATGCAAGTGCAATAATGCTGTTAACAGAAAGATAAATATATGACAGGAGTAGCGAATCTGATCTCAGAAGATAAAAGATGTTGACAGTTTATAATATGTTTACACTTGGAAATGCAGAAGCGTTGACAGGTTTTTTTCCAGGTCTTTCAGTGTTTAAATAAAGTTATTTAAACAGCCGAGAACTAACAAACTATATAAATAATAAATAAATAAATAAATACCAATCTCCTGCTGTATTTCTATCTACAATCACTGTTTGCTGTCCAGAGGCTCTGCCTGAGGTAGAATTAAAGCCATTTCAGATGAGGTCCCACGCAGAGAAGGCAGTGAAGCTTGCTAAGCACCTAGCTGTTTCTTTTATTTCGTTTTTTTGGTAGCAATGTTATTCCCATATTGCTTCTCCCATTTTTTCTGTTTTAAATCTGATTTGATTGTTCAAAGGATAATGCAATGATATTTATCAATAAAATACAGCAATAACAAGTAGGGTAAAAAGAATTGCATTGGGAAAATACAATGCAAAGGACATTAGTGACCATAAGACATGGGAAGATAATTTTGCCAATGGCAGCTAATGTCCTACTAAAGGTATTGAACCCCCTTGGGGTCTTAATGAATTCAACCCAGTGGTAAGTGGTATCCAATTACTAACATGCATTCAGTTCCTATCTGCAGGCAGTGGATATTGAACTATTGATCAAATTACCTGGATCTGTACACTCTTTGATATCTTGTGCAATTCACTATGTTGAGAGAACATGTAAAGAGACATACAATTAACTAAGCCAAGTAACTAAGCTATGGTTCTTGATGTTAACAAATTTTGTGGAGAAAACATTACAAAATTTATAAAGATTTGGATGGGTTTGTGGCAAAAAAACAGCTACTTTGAGTCTTTTTTTTTTCTTTTTTCTTCACCAGGATCTGTTAGGATACCAAGTGCTGCTATCTGGCAACAGCAGGGATGAATATGTCTGTGTGCTGCACTGAAAAAGTTTGGGACCAAATTGTGTTTGAATAAAGAAAGATTTATTAAAACTGCAGTAAGAACCTATCCAACATCAGCAAACGGTATAAAAGACAAAAGTGTAGAGACTTGTAACCTACGAATGCCATCCGGTATAATTCATATAGTTTACTTTGTCTGTTTTCATTAATGTGTTTATAATGTGACAATGACTGTTCATTGTACTTTGATTCAAAATCTTCAATAAAAAACATTTAAAAAATAAAAATAAAAGTGGAAATATGCGTGAACTGTGAACCAAGTGACAATATCTAATAAGCAACCTAACTATAATACAATATATACAAACAAAAGGGGAACATGGAAAAAAAGGATAAGACAGGAGATGTGAGAGAAAGCCAAGGAGATTGATCAGGAAGTGGACCAGATATGAGGTAGCAGGGTACAGGATGCAGGTACTGGAACATAAACAAGATCATGGTTGGAATCAGGATCAAGGTCAGGGTCAAGAGCAAGAGCAGGAGCAGGAACAGGAACAGAGCATCAATAACTATAGATATTGTACATAGACAAAGCACTGAGGCTTTTAAAGTGGTTGTAAACCCTGTATAGCCACTTTCACCTACAGGTAAGGCTTATCTGTAGGTACTGTGAATTTCTACTAAACTTGCACAGCGGGCCGTTTCTTCAGTGCGCATGTGCCGATGACGTTGGCACATGCGCACTGAAGAAACGGCTCACTCGTGCCGTTTATTCAGCTGCTGTGCCATTACCAACGGCTCCCACGTGCATGGAGTGACGTCATCGCTGCTTTGGCCAATTACAGCGCTGGAGCCCGCAAATCTGGAAATAACTCCGGGACAACATGTTGCCACTCACAGTGGTGTGCTGGGACCACTGCAACAGCATTTTTCTAAGGTAAGTTTTCCATAATGAGCTAGTATGCAATGCATACTAGCTCATTATGCCTTTGTCTTGCAGGTTTTTGTTTTTTCATCTGGCTTTACAACCACTTTAATAAAAACTCTGCAGTTTGTATAATAAAATAAAAATGCAATTGGTATCAGCACTCTGTATTTGCCAGAATACAGCAACTGATATAGATTAGATAAAAATAGTTGCACTTTCCCTTTAAAAGTAAACCAAAAAAGATTGTGAATAATTGAAACATTATTGAATGTGCAAAAATATGTGAAAATATAATGCTGTCCAAGAATTGCAATCACTCCACCTTATAGAAATTCCATGTGACATAAAAAAGGGATTTTTATAACAGCTTACCTGTAAAATCCTTTTCTTGGAGTACATCACGGGACACAGAGCGACTTAGTCATTACTAATGGGTTATATAGATTACCTTCAGGTGTTGGCACTGGCCAATTCCAAACCGGAAGTACCCTCCCCTATATAAGCCCCTCCCACCCGGGAGCACCTCAGTTTTGTAGCCAAGCAATAAGTGTCCCAAAAAGAGGGGTGGGAGCTCTGTGTCCCGTGATGTACTCCAAGAAAAGGATTTTACAGGTAAGCTGTTATAAAAATCCCTTTTTCTTTTTCGTACATCACGGGACACAGAGCGACTTAGTCATTACTAATGGGACGTCCCAAAGCAATGCCAAATGAGGGGAGGGATACATAAGCTGGGCGCCATCAGGCATGAGGATCTTTTGCGGCCTGCAACACACTGCGCCCAAAGGCGACATCCTCCTGACTTCTAACGTCTACCTGGTAGAACCTAGTAAACGTGTGTACCGAAGACCATGTTGCGGCCTTACATACTTGAGCCAGGGAGGCCTGGTGATGCACTGCCCATGAAGTTCCAACTGCTCTTGTGGAGTGCGCCCTAACTTTGAACGGAGGCGGTCTCTTTCTCAAGCCATAGGCTTGTATTATGACCTGTCGAATCCACTTGGCTAAAGTAGATTTTGATGCTGCCTGACCCTTTCTGGGGCCTTCCGGCAGAACAAATAAAGAATCCGTTCTGCGAATCTGAGCAGTGGCTTTTAGATAAGCTTTAACTGCTCTTACTACATCCAAAGAATGTAATAACTTTTCCTCTACCGAGCTAGGTTTGGGGAAAAAAGAAGGAAGAACCACATCTTGGTTCAAATGAAACCTCGATACCACCTTAGGAAGAAAGGCTGGATGAGGACGTAATACTACTCTGTCCTTATGGACAACCAGATATGGCTCCTTACAGGACAAGGCGGCTAATTCCAATACTCTTTTAGCCGAACAAACGGCTACTAAGAAAATCAATTTCCTGGTGAGAAGAACCAAGGAAATGTGTTGTAATGGTTCAAACGGTTGTTTCTGTAGAACCGACAGAACCAGGTTTAAGTCCCAAGGACATATGGGAATACTAACCGGAGGGCTAATACGCATCACTGCTTGTATAAAGGCTTTGACTAGTGAATGCGAAGCCAAGGGCCTTTGAAAGAATATTGACAAGGCCGAAATCTGACCCTTGATAGTACTCAAGGCAAGCTTCCTATCTACAGCCCACTGTAGGAAGTCCAAAATCCTCCCTATCACGTACTTACGTGGATGCCATTTCCTGGCCTCACACCACGTAATGTATGCTTTCCAGATCCTATAATAGATCTGCCTGGATACCGGTTTCCTGGCATTGATCATGGTAGATACCACAGAATTAGAGAGCCCTCTCTTTTTCAGAATGTGGGCTTCAATAGCCAGGCCGTCAAACCTAGGGCTGGTAAGGAAGGGTGGTATATCGGTCCCTGCGACAGCAGGTCCGGACGATGTGGGAGGGTCCAAGGACTCCTCACTGACATTTTTACAATCTCCGCGTACCATGCTCTTTGGGGCCACGCTGGAGCCACCAGAATCACTGGTTTCTTTTCTACCCTGATTCTGCGGAGTAATCGCGGTAACAATTGTGGCGGTGGGAATGCATATATCAGCTCGAACTGATCCCAAGGGAACACTAGGGCATCCGAGCCGCAAGCTAGGGGATCCCTTGTGCGAGACACAAATCTGTCCACCTTTGCGTTGAATCTGGATGCTAGCAGATCTACATCCGGTGTTCCCCACCGCTGGCATATTGCCTGGAAAACCTCGGGGTGAAGAGACCATTCCCCCAGGCATAATTGTTGGCGACTTAGAAAGTCCGCTCTCCAATTTTCCACTCCTGGGATGAAAACCGCGGATATGGCTGGGACATATTTTTCTGCCCACTCCAGGATGCAATTTGCTTCCCTCTGGGCTGCACGACTCTTGGTGCCACCCTGGTGATTGATATATGCCACTGCCGTGGCATTGTCTGATTGAATTCTGACAGGGGACCCTTGGAGTTTGGATGTCCATGCTACTAGGGCATACCGGGCTGCTCGTATCTCTAAGAGATTGATGGGCAGGGCCTTCTGCTTCTGACCACTTGCCCTGGAGAGACCATTGCTCCAGTACTGCCCCCCAGCCTATGAGGCTGGCATCTGTAGTGACCACCTTCCAAGAAACCGGACTGAAGGGTTTCCCTCTTTCCAGATTCTGGGGCACCAACCACCAATGGAGGCTCTTGCGAACGGAAGGGGACAGGGACATTGGTAAGTCTAAAGCCTGAACTTTTTTGTTCCAGGCTGACAGTATGGCCCTTTGCAAATTCCTTAAATGGAATTGACCGTAGGGTACCGCTTCGAATGAAGCCACCATCTTTCCCAGCAGCCTCATGCAGAGGCGTATGGATGGTTTTCTTTTTGTACCCACTAAGTGGGTCAAATCTTTTAAAGACGACACCTTCTCTGGAGGTAAGAAAATCTTTCTCTGATTTGAATCCAGCCTTAGCCCTAAGTATTCCAGACTTTTGACTGGTCTTAGAGCTGACTTGTCCCGGTTGATAATCCAACCGTGATATTCCAGATACTCGATTGTCTTGTGAATAGCTACTTCCAGCTTTTCCACTGAGTGGTCTATTAGTAGCAGGTCGTCTAGATATGCCATTATCGTTACACCCTGTGTTCTTAGATTGGCCAATAATGGGGCCAGAATTTTTGTGAACACTCGTGGTGCTGTGGCCAGACCGAAAGGTAAGGCTCTGAACTGAAAATGGCGCCCTTCTACTGCAAAGCGTAGAAATTTCTGGTGGGCCGGAAAGATGGGAATATGCAGATAAGCATCCTTTATGTCGATCGAGGCTAACCATTCCTGCCCTTGTAGGGCGGTGGCCACCGATCAGATCGACTCCATCCGAAAAGTCCTGATATTTAAGAACTTGTTTAGCCCTTTTAGATTTAATATGGGCCTCACGTCCCCATTTGGTTTGGGGACTGTGAAAAGGTTCGAGTAAAACCCGAATCCGCTTTCTTCCAGGGGAACCTTCATGATTACACCTTGGAGCAATAGTTGTTCTAGTGACAGAAGGAGGGATCCTCTCTTTTGGGGATCTCTTGGCACGTTTGACCTCATAAATTGGGCAGGAGGAGTGCCTTTTAACTCCAGCTTGTATCCCAGACTTACTGCGGAGAGCACCCATCTGTCTCTGATGGTGTCCCGCCAGGTCTCTGTGAACAACTGAAGTCTTCCCCCCACCCGATTGAGTGGGGGCAACGCTTCATGCCTTGGGGGGAGGTTTTGTACCTCTCTTGATCCAGGGCTTCTTGTTACCCTGTGATTGTCCCTGATTTCTGCCCCCTGAATTTGACCGCGGAGGCCGTCGGAACTGCTTCACAGCCGATGTGCCCGGGACTGGAGAAGTAGGCCTCTTAAAAGAAGGACTTCTACCCTTGTTCTTAACCGGTAAGAGTGAACTTTTACCGGCAGAAATTTTCTGGATATATTTGTCCAGATCTTCTCCAAATAAGCGTTCTCCATGAAATGGGAAGCTAACCAGCAGTTTTTTACAGGGAGCTTCAGCAGACCAGTTTTTGAGCCACAGAAGCCTACGCATATGTACTATAGACAGCGTAAAGCGGGAGGCCTGTTGGATTGTATCCTTTATGGCGTCCACCGCAAAACACAAGGCTCTAGGCAGGTCAGCTAGGGCAAGAGCCTGCTGATCTGGTAAGTCCCTTAAGACTTGTTTCAACTGATCTTTCACTGCTTGGCAGACTCCAATCGCTGCTACCGCAGGTTGTGTCACCATACTTGCTGTAGAGAAAGCAGATTTTAGTAAAGACTCCAATTTTTTATCTATTGGGTCTTTGAACATTGGAACATTATCTACTGGACATGTCAGTGATTTGTTAACAGAAGAGATGGCTGCGTCCACTGTAGGGACCCTCCATTTTCTTATGAACTTATCCTCCATGGGATAGATCACCGGAAATCTCTTGGGGGGAGCAAATATTTTATCAGGATGCTCCCAATCCTGGTAAATAAGCCCTTCTAATAAAGGGTGGATTGGGAAGGAACAGACAGCCTGGGGAGCTTTTAGCGACCCCAGCGAGGAAACCGTAGTGGATGGTGGTTCCGCCAGAGGCATTTTAAATGCTGATCGGACCATATTAGTCAGAGACTGAACCCATAATCTTTCAGCCTGAGAAGCTGAGAAAGGTTCTTCCACTGTTGATTCCTCCATAACTGAATCAACCTCACCCTGATCCCCTTCAGGTAGGTCGATCTCTGTGTGGGGCTGTTCCTCCACTAACAGGCACTCTGAAGGAGGAGACGGAGATCGGACGCGCTTTTCCTGAGACAGGGAAGCAGCGATCAATGCTGTTAATCTCTCTTCCAATCCTCCCAGAGTTGAGGATAAAACCTCCTCTGTTATATATACAGGAGCAGGTGGACTGGGGACAGCCGCAGCACCAGGCATTCCTGCGGGGTTTCTACGGCTACTGACCTCTGAATTCTCAGGGGAGATTGGTGCAGTACAAGCATGCCCAATATCCTCAGAGCCCGATGGAGACCCCTTTGGCTTCCTGGAAGATCTATTTCCGGAGCGTCTGGACGACATATCCTTTAAGCACAAAGCTGAGGTATTCCCGTCGTCATACACCAATTTTGCTGGTAATAGTCTAACACAGGTGCTGCTATATGCCAGCTGGTGTCCACTAAAGTGCCTTTCTATGGGGATGCCTGCATCAACCGCCTCTGTGTGCCACTGTTTGTTGCTAGCTCTGTTTGCATGCAGCTGACACTTGTACTGTGTCTTTTAACCATGCTGGGACGCCCGCACATGCGCAGAAGCGCCGCGGCGCGCATCGAGCGTCATCCACCCGCCCCGCCCCTTTTTTTCATAGGAGGCGCGTGCACGCGCCCGCGCGCGCGCCCGTGCGCCATTGGCGCCCTTTTCTAAATCAAACAGGGGACTAGGAGCCAGGGCCCTTTTTGCCGGAGGGCCTGTGCGGTGGATGAGCGCAGCAACAGGGCAGAGGAAGTGGATTCCCACAGAGAAACTTACCAGCTGCCTGGATCTTTTGACTTGAGAAAACCAAAGATCCACATGACAAGAAAAATGGACTACAGCGGCCTCTAGTGGTTTAACACAGGTACCGCGGTCCCTGTTTTTTTTTTCTTGACTACTATTAAAATTTTACATTTTCAGTAGTTATAGGCAAACACAGATATTTAGCGGGAATACCGTTAGGTAACAGACAGAAAGACAAATTAGGCTTGGGGGTCCCCCAATAGAACCAAGTTCCTGGGGGCCCCCACTTACCTGATCCCCGCCGCAGGACTTTGTTTGGTCCACAGAAGTCCAAACTTCACCTATCACGGCAGGCATTGTAATTAAACCTTCAGGGACCGGGTTCCCAAGGATTCCACTCCCCTGGACCTGTATAGCACCCTGCACAGACAACATCTTGGTCGTGGGTATGACCAGAGCTCTGGATCCCAGGGTCCAGCCCTCCTAAGAGAAGCATTACAGGCAAAACCTTGCTCTTCTGCTGCAAGGCCCGGGTACCGACCGTTTAGCTATGAAGCTTTTTTGGTGGGATCCGGAACAGCTTACTAAGGCCCAAAAGAACCTGTATGCAAGCCCAGTGAAAACACATGTTACTCTTTGGCCAACACCTTAGACACTGGCAAAAAACTGAGGTGCTCCCGGGTGGGAGGGGCTTATATAGGGGAGGGTACTTCCGGTTTGGAATTGGCCAGTGCCAACACCTGAAGGTAATCTATATAACCCATTAGTAATGACTAAGTCGCTCTGTGTCCCGTGATGTACGAAAAAGAAATAACTGCAGTTTTTATTAATTTAATATTTACTATCATGTTTTTCGTTTTATCTTATGTTGATAATTGATATACATACAGTTGTGCTCGTAAGTTTACATACCCTGGCAGCATTTATGATTTCTTTGCCATTTTTCAGGGAATATGAATGATAACACAAAAACATTTCTTTCACTCATGGTTAGTGTTTGGTTGAAGCCATTTATTATCAGTCAACTGTGTTTACTCTTTTTAAATCATAATGACAAGAGAAACTACCCAAATGACCCTGATCAAAAGATTACATACCCTGGTGATTTTGGCCTGATAACATGCACACAAGTTGACACAAATGGGTTTGAATGGCTATTAAAGGTAATCATCCTCACCTGTGATCTGTTTGCGTGTAATTAGTGTGTGTGTATAAGGGTCCTTTCAGACATGCGGATCCCATAGGGATCCGTTCCTTTCACATTCGCTTGCTCAGCGGGATTCGCTCCGTTGATCCCCGTTGAGCCTGCGGATGACAGGGCGGTCCCCGCACACTGTGCGGGGACCGCCCTGTCAGATCTCCGCTCTCCCCTACGTCTGTCCGTGTTCACCCGATCTGATCTGCAGATGGATGAAAAAATAGTATTTTCCTCCGTCTGCAGAATCGGAGCATTGCGGACACGGATGAGATCGGGTTTCAGCGGATGTTCATCCACAACTGCCAGGAAAATTGTTCGGGATGCAAAGAAAAACCCACAAATAACTTCAGGTGAAATACAGGACTCTCTGAAAACATATGGTGTGGCTGTTTCAAGATGCACAATAAGGAGGCACTTGAAGAAAGTAGGGCTACGTGGTTGAGTCGCCAGAAGAAAGCCATTACTATGCAAATGCCACAAAGTATCCCGCTTACATTACGCCAAACAGCACAGAGACAGCACAGAGACAAGCCTCAAACCTTCTGGCACAAAGTCATTTGGAGCGATGGGACCACAATTAAGCTTTTTGGCCACAACCATAAATGCTCCATTTGGAGAGGAGTCAACAAGGCCTATGATGAAAGTTACACCATTTCTATTGTGAAACACGGAGGTGGATCACTGATGTTTTGGGGATGTGTGAGCTACAAAGGCACAAGAAATGTTGTCAAAACTGATGGCAAGATGAATACAGTATGTTACTGTATCAAAAAATACTGGAGGAACATTTGCATTCATCAGCCAGGAAGCTGCGCATGGGATGTACTTGGTCATTCCAACATGACAATGATCCAAAACACAAGGCCAAGTCGACCTGTCATTGGCTACAGCAGAATAAAGTGAAGGTTCTGGAGTGGCCATCTCAGTCTCCTGACCTCAATATCATTGAGCCACTCTGGGGAGATCTCAAACATGCAGTTCATGCAAGACAGCCCAAGAATTTACAGGAACTGGAGGCTTTTTGCCAAGAGGAATGGGCAGCTTTACCATCTGAGAAGATAAAGAGCCTCATCCACAAATACCACAAAAGACTTCAAACTGTCATTGATGTTAAGTGTTGATTTGGATTCTATCCAATGCAAACAAGAGGCAAATTCATAGACATATTTCAATACAATGTTGAAACTGAATTGGTCAAACTGGCTTAAACAATGTGTTTGAATTTCCCTCATGTGAGAAATAAATTGACCAAAGCAGAGTGAGTAGTTTTGCACGAACTGTCAAACAATCCTAACATAGTTAAAATAAATACTTATGAGGGGGGTAATGTGGTGGTGCTGCTCAACACAACTGATTATCTAAATTAAGCACACAGACAACTACAGAAGATCACCACTTAATTAATATCTCTAGAGTTGAGCGGACACCTAGATGTTTGGGTTCGACGGGTTCGGCCGAACTTCAGAAAAAAGTTCGCGTTCGGGACCGAACTTGACCCGAACTTGACCCCGAACCCTAACCCCATTGAAGTCAATGGGGACCCGAACTTCTGAGGACTAAAAAGGCTCTAAAAAAGTAATGGAAACGGCTAGAGGGCTGCAAATGGCAGCAAAATGTTGTTAAGAGCATGGGAAGTGCTCTGCAAACAAATGTGGATAGGGAATTAACTTAAAACAACATAAAAAATAAATAAATAATAATAATATGCTGGAGGCCCCCTTTTCAGCAGAAGAGAATACGCCCTTTCTGTAAAAAATGATTCAATTTATTGGATAAGCTAGTGGGAAAATAAAATACTTTGAAAAAAAAATGAAACGGGTGCTAAATTTAAGGGAAGTGTTTGAGTGGTAAATAGGCTCAAACACCCTAATTCTGTAGGATTCATGGACCATTTTGTCCTCGGGGGACAGTATTGGTGTGCAGTTCCCTGCGGCCTACAGGTGGCGCTGCCATGGTAGGCTAGGGTTGAACCGCCGATACAGTGCTGTGCCTTTTGTGTCCCCTCTTGGCAGTAGTACAGTGGGGCGGGGAACCTGCTGTGCATGCCGGGAGAGGATATAAAAGGGGCAGACGCCTCCTGATCGGGGTCTGAGCCCCAGGCACCTTTGGCCTGGGGGCTGATGTCCAGTGGGGTCCGCGCCCAGGTGCCTTCGGCCTGGGTGCACGTGTTCCTGTTCCATCTCAGGCACCTTTAGCCCGGGGTGAGGTACTATCCTGGAGTTCCTGCTGCCCTGGGTATGGAGGCCTAGGGGCGGGAGTAAAGCCTGGGGTCCAGAGCCTTCATCTGGAGTCTTCTAAGGGTCGAGGAGTCTTTGGATGTCGCCTCGTGTAGGGGACCTTGTTCCAGGGAAGGGAGGAACCTTCCGATGGCCCGATGCTGGAGGCACGGTGAAGGAAGGGTCTGTTGACTCCCTGGAGAGATGTCTTCCCCTTGATATGGGCTAGTTCTTAGAAGGAGAAGCTCAAGGTCATCCTGACTGTATCGGCGGCCTTATTCACCCGGCCCATGGCAGGGGCCTTATACACCCTGGTCTGTGGCAGAGACCAAAGTTCTCCAGGTCCGTGGCAGGGGCCTTGTACACCCAGTCTGTGGCATAGACCAACCTCACGGTCTGTGGCAGAGACCGTGTGCCTAAAACTGTTTGAGAAACCTAAGCAGTGAAGTGAATGTGCTACATTTGTGCCTGGACCTCCTCCACACCTTAAGCTGTCCTGTTTCTTTGCTCTAACCTTTTCTATGCGAGTACAGTTTATTTTGCCATGAGAGAATAAACTCAGAGTTGGAGTTTCAGCTGGTGTGGACATTGACTTTACTGGGAATTCAAGGACTTGCCCCTACCTACAGTAGAGGTGAGAATCATCCTCTGGAGGAGTTTTGACTCCGGCTGTGGACACGGCCCGTCAAGTACACCGCTCAACCTCTTTATACAGGAGGGTACGGGCTGGTAGTGCGGTGCGCCTTTCTCCCTCCTGCGAGGAGCCAACAACATTAAGGCAGGTAAGGGGGAAAGGATCTGTACGCTACAAAAAAATAAAATAAAAATCATAATCTTGACCTAGGAGGACGAGGTCCATATGAAGTAGGAGGTTGAGGTGGCGGTGGATGTGGCTATGTAGGTGGAAGCGGAGGTGGAGAAGGACGAGGTAGCCAACACTGGTTCAAAAATAAAACACCTCCAAGGCATAAAGGGCAAGATCAGGCCATGTGCCCAATTTGGAGACCCAGAAGTTGAAGGGGGCAGACCCGTCATCCAGTACGTGTAGGCCTGTGCACACATACTGCTCAACCATGTTGGTGAAATGCTGCCTCCTGCTAAGACTTTCCATCTCAGCTGGTGGTGCTGGTTGTTGTGGCGTGCTGACAAAGCTTTTCCACATTTTGGCCATGCTAACCCTGCCTTCTGAGGTGCTGGCAGTGCCCCGGCTGCGTTGGTGACCTCTTCCTCCTCCTCTGCCCTCATCTTGTGCTTCCACCGTACGCCCGCTGTCAGGTGGGAATGCCACCAGCAGCGCGTTTACCAACGTGCGCTTGTACTCGCGCATCTTACGATCCCGCTCCAGTAAGGGAATTAAGGACGGCACGTTGTCCTTGTAACGGGGATCCAGCAGGGTGGCCACCCAGTAATCAGCACCAGTTAGAATATGGGCAACTCAGCGATCGTTGCGGAAACACTGCAGCATGTAATCGCTCATGTGTGCCAGCCTGCCCAGAGGCAAAGAAAAGCTGTCCTCTGTGGGAGGTATATCGTCTGTGTCCTCTGTATCCCCCCAGCCACGCACCAGTGATGGCCATGAGCTGGTCTGGGTGCCACCCTGCTGTGAACATGGTTCCTCCTCCTCCTCCTCCATCTCCTCCTCCTCATCCTCCACCTCGTCATCCTCCAGAACTGTGCCCTTGCTGCCAGACAATTGTGTACCTGGCGTTTGTTGGTGCAGGAACCCACCCTCATAGCCACTTGTGAAAGACTGCCCTGAAAGCCTTTGAAATGATCCCGCCTCCTCCTCCTCCTGTGCCACATCCTCTTCCATCATCGCCCAAAGCGTTTTTCAAGGAGGCATAGAACTGGGATAGTAACGCTGAGAACGGCGTCATTGGCACTGGCCATGTTGGTGGAGTACTCGAAACAGCGCAACAAGGCACACAGGTCTCTCATGGAGGCCCAGTTAATGGTGGTGAAGTGGTGCTGTTCCGCAGAGCGACTCACACGTGATTGCTGCAGCTGAGACTCCACTATCACCTGCTGCTGCTCGCACAGTCTGGCCAGCATGTGCAAGGTGGAGTTCCACCTTGTGGGCACGTCACATATGAGGCGGTGAGCGGGAAGGCCGAAGTTACGCTGCAGCGCTGACAGGCGAGCAGCAGCAGGGTGAGAACGCCGAAAGTGCGCACAGACGGCCCACACTTTCTGTAGCAGCTCTGGCATATTGGGGTAATTTTTCAGGAACCTCTGGACCACCAAGTTCAGCACATGCGCCAGGCAAGGGATGTGCGTCAAACCGGCTAGGCCCAGATCTGCTACGAGATTTCGCCCATTATCGCACACCACCAGGCCGGGCTTGAGGCTCACTGACAGCAACCACTCATCGGTCTGTTGTTCCATGTCCCTCCACAACTCCTGCGCGGTGTGGGGTTTTTCCCCCAAACAGGACAGTTTTAAAACTGACTGCTGTCGTTTACCCCTGGCTGTGCTGAAGTTGGTGGTGAAGGTGTTACGCTGACCGGATGAGGAGGCGGTAGAGGATGAGGAAGTGGAGTAGGAGGAGTTAGCAACAGGAGGCAAACTGAAGCGCCCTGCAATCCTCGGTGGTGGAAGGACATGCGCCAAACTGCTATCTGCCTCAGGCCCAGCCGCCACTGCATTTACCCAGTGTGCTGTTAGGGAGATATAACGTCCCTGACCATGCTTACTGGTCCACGCATCCGTAGTTAGGTGGACCTTGCCACAGATGGCGTTGCGCAGTGCACACCTGATTTTGTCCCCCACTTGGTTGTGCAGGGAAGGGATGGCTCGCCTGGAAAAAATAATGGCGGCTGGGCACGACGTACTGTGGGACAGCCAATGCCATCAGGCTTTTAAAACTCTGCGTCTCCACCAGACGGAATGACAGCATTTCAAAGGCGAGGAATTTTGAAATGCTGGCATTCAGGGCCAGGAATCGCGGGTGGCTAGGGGGGTACTTCCTCTTCCGCTCCAGTGTTTGGGAGATAGAGAGCTGAACGCTTCCATGGGACATTGTAGAGATGGTTGGTGACCCAGCTGGTAGTGTTGCTGGTAGATGCTCTGTTTGCGGGTTGGCAGGTGCTACTGTCACTACAGAGGTGGATGAAGAGGCCGAGACTGCAGCAGAAGAGGAAGCAGGAGGAGCCAGAGACCTTTCTCTGTTTTGGAGGTGTCTACTCCAATGCAGCTCGTGCTTTGCACTTAGATGCCTGGTCATGCAGGTTGTGCTCAGGTTGAGAACGTTTATGCCTCGCTTCAGGCTCTGATTGCACAGCGTGCAAACCACTTGTGTCTTGTCATCAGCACATTGTCTGAGAAAATGCCATGCTAGGGAACTCCTTGGACCTGGCTTTGGTGTGCTCGGTCCCTTGCTGCGTTGGGCAGTAGCAGACGTACTGTCTAGGGGACGGATGCTCCACTTTTGCCCCCTGCTCCCTCTTCTGCTGTGCTGGTGGCTCTGTGCGACCACCGCCTCTTCCTCCGAACTACACTGGTCACCTGCATAACGTTGATTTCATGTGGGGTCGAGGACCTCATCGTCCTCCACATCATCTTCCACCCAGTCTTCACCCCTGCCCTCCTTGTCTGTCTGCACAATTGCGAAAGCAGCAGCAGTTGGCAGTTGGTGTTTCGTCATCATCCGAGACGTGCTGCAATGGTCCTCCCATGTACTCATCATAAAACATAAGTGGTTAGGCATCGGTGCACTCAATCTCTTCCACTTCTGGGGCAGGGCTAGGTGGATGGCCCTGGGAAACCCTGCTAACAGAGTCATCGAAAAGCAGAAGAGACTGCTGCATGATTTGGGGCTCAGACTGCTTGGCTGATTTGCAAGGGGGTGAGGTGAAAGACTGATGGACATGGGCTGCAGGTGCCAACTCTGATCTTATATCAGAAGAGTGGGTGGGAGACAATGTGAAGGAACTGGAGGCACTGTCAGCAACCCAATCTACTATCGCCTGTACTTGTCCTGGCCTCAACATTCGTACAGCCTCATTAGGCGCGACAAATAACCGCCGCAGGCTCGGTCGCCTACTCGCACCTGAGGAAGGTGTTTCACTTGTGCGTGTAGCTGGCACAGATCGACCACGTCCTCTCCCTGCAACAGGAGCTCCACCAGCAGCACCACGACCGGGGCCACCACGTCCCTTTGACGTTCTCCTCATATTTTCCAAATTTAGGATCTTGCCCTAAATGGGTGTTTTTGGAAGAGCACAACACACCGACAGTATGTAAATGCTGTATCTCACAGCTACAGAACTGCAGAAAATGCTATTAAATTTTTTTTTATTTTTTAGGATAGCACAGTAGAAGAAAAATATATAAATTGTTTATTTCACACACCTCCAGATATGCAGAAAACACTGCAAAATATTTTTTGTGGCCCTAAATGGGTGTTTTTGGAACAGCACAACACACCCACAGTACGTAAACGCTGTATCTCACAGCTACAGAACTGCAGAAAATGCTATTCAAAAAAAATGTTTTTGTCCTACAATTATGTTTTTAGAATAGCATAGTAGAAGAAAAATATATAAATTGTTTATTTCACACACCTCCAGATATGCAGAAAACACTGCAAAATATTTTTTGTGGCCCTAAATGGGTGTTTTTGTAAGAGCACAACACACCCACAGTACGTAAACGCTGTATCTCACAGCTGCAGAACTGCAGAAAAAGCTATTAAAAAAAATGTTTTTGTCCTACAATAATTTTTTTAGGATAGCACAGTAGAAGAAAAATATATAAATTGTTTATTTCACACACCTCCAGATATGCAGAAAACACTGCAAAATATTTTTTGCCCTAAATGGGTGTTTTTGGAAGAGCACAACACACCCACAGTATGTAAACACTGTATCTCACAGCTACAGAACTGCAGAAAATGCTATTAAAAAAAATGTTATTTTTTTAGGATAGCACAGTAGAAGAAAAATATATAAATTGTTTATTTCACACACCTCCAGATATGCAGAAAACACTGCAAAATATATTTTTGGGCCCTAAATGGGTGTTTTTGGAAGAGCACAACACATCCCACAGTACGTAAATGCTGTATCTCACAGTTACAGAACTGCAGGAAATGCTATTCAAAAAAAATGTTTTTGTCCTGCAATTATTTTTTTAGGATAGCACAGTAGAAGAAAAATATATACATTGTTTATTTCACACACCTCCAGATATGCAGAAAACATTGCAAAATATTTTTTGTGGCCCTAAATGGGTGTTTTTGGAACAGCACAACACACCCACGGTACGTAAACGCTGTATCTCACAGTTACAGAACTGCAGAAAATGCTATAAAAAAATTTTTTTTTTGTCCTACAATTATTTTTTTAGGATAGCACAGTAGAAGAAAAATATATAAATTGTTTATTTCACACACTTCCAGATATGCAGAAAACACTGCAAAATATTTTTTGTGGCCCTAAATGGGTGTTTTTGGAAGAGCACAACACACCCACAGTATGTTTTCTGCATATCTGGAGGTGTGTGAAATAAGCAATTTATATATTTTTATTCTACTGTGCTATCCTAAAAAAATTATTGTAGGACAAAAACATTTTTTTGAATAGCTTTTTCTGCAGTTCTGTAGCTGTGAGATACAGCGTTTACGTACTGTGTGGTGTTTTGGTGCTCTTACAAAAACACCCATTTAGGGCAAAAAATATATTTTGTGCTGTATCTCACACCTACAGCAATACAGAAAATGCTATTAAAAAAAAAATTTTTTTGCCCTAAATTTTTGTTTTTGGAATAGCACAATACAAGAAAAATATATAAATTGTAAATCTCACACTTGCATATATGCAGAAAACACTGCAATTTTTTTTGCCCTAAATGGGTCTTTTTGCAAGAGCACAATACACCCACAGTATGGAAACTGTGTATCTCACACCTACAGCAATACAGAAAATGCTATTAAAAAAAAAAGTTTTTGCCCTAAAAAATTTTTGGGGGAATAGCACAATACAAGAAAAATATATAAATTGTAAATCTCACACTTGCATATATGCAAAAAACACTGCAATTTTTTATTTTTTTGCCCTAAATGGGTCTTTTTGCAAGAGCACAATACACCCACAGTATGTAAAGGGTGTATCTCTCAACGTAACATATGCAGTGCTGGTGCACTGAGCTTGCAGATAAAAGTTTAAATTTCTCTGACACTGGGCTCATGGCAGTGTAAGAAGACTGTGCACTGCAACACAAACAGGTAAACCTATGCAGATCGCTGAGTTATTAGATCTCTGAATCTGGACTCCTATATAAATCTCTCTCCCTGAAAGCACCAACAGGAACCTGGCCCTACACTGTCTCTCTATCTTTTCTCTTAGATTGCAGAATCGGGACTAACTCATAGTATTTCAGTCTCTCCCTAATAAGCAACAGCAGCCAAGATCCTCTCCCTATCCTGTCTAAAGCAGAGTGACGTGCTGTGCTGTGTGCCTCTAGCTTATATAGAAGCTGGGTCACATGTTGCACTGACCAATCACAGCCATGCCATTAGTAGGCATGGCTATGATGACTTCTAAGGGCACACAAGTTAAACAAAAGGTGATTGGCTGCCCCCTGAAGCTTTTCTAAATGCGCCATTACATCCCCGAACACCGGACCCGAACCCGAACTTACACGCAATTGTTCGGGTTCGGGTCCGGTACCCAAAAACTCAAATGTTCTGTACGGATCCGAACTTTACAGTTCGGGTTCGCTCAACCCTAAATATCTCAAGTTAGCAAGTTCCTTGTCAGCACATGTGAATATGATTGCAGGGCACTTGATTGGCCCCAAAAACTGAACATTTTCTGATTGCTGTTGTACGATGGATTATTTTGCATTCAAAGTACAATTAATAAAAACACAACCAAATATGCTGGTTTGTTTTTATATCTGCCTGGTGTTCAGTGAATTTTATGCTCTATTATTCTTAGAAAAATTAGCATATGTTTCTTCTAAAGCCTTTGATTTAAGTTACCTAATGAGTTTCCGAGTGCGTCTCTCCTAATTATAACAGAACACTTTTTAAAATGGAACTGGAATAGAAATGTAAGATCGGATTTGAACAAACACACAAGTAGAGGATATATTCCACACTCCAAACATCCACCAGACTATTACTAATTATCATAACAGGAATGGATTTATATTATTGGAACCTGTAAGCATACACATTTAATCCCCTAATTAATACCCCATTCCCTCTTTTGCATAGAAGACTTCCTTGGTTTAATAGTCCTGGCTTACAATGTTATATTATTAAGCTTTTAGTAGATGACTGTGTTTCCAGTGATGGTAGAGAAACATGTGTGACCAAGAACTACAACGAGAACTACAATGTATACATGGAAAAGCAGCACCTTTGCTTCTGCCATCCATAAACACATGCATACTGTGCTGAATTTGACCATGGCTCTGATCAGTGGCAGCTGATCATGCAGGGGGCAGGGGCCCCCCTTATTTATGTGTCTGTTTTTTTGTTTTGTTTTTAAAGCACATGATTAGAGCCTGAGGCTTTAATTGGCTTCAAAAAAGGGTGGGCGCAGAGCACTGCGCCCTGAGCCCACCCGGTTGTGTGACATTAGCAAATTAATATTGGCTAATGTCTTCCTGATTATCCTCCCGGGCCAATCAGGAAGCGGGTCCTTATCTGATTGGCCAGGGAGTCTTAAGTTATGTGAGTGAGGGGGGCAGGTTTTTTGGAGCACCAGCCGCCACTGGCTCTGATTATGATGAGATGATGATACTGTACAATTACACACGCTACTTTTCAAAACAAGAACTTGGCAATATAAAATGCAGACTAAGGCCCCATGCACACGAGACGCTGGTGCAAACTCTGCTGAACACACGTTTTTAAAGGCTAAAACCGGCGTTTAAAAACGCCCGTTTTGCCGCGATTTTAGCGGCGTTTTACCGCGTTTGCGTCTATAGGCGTTTAGTTAAGAAACATCATAAGACCCTCCCTAAGCTCAAAAAACATTATTATTTAACCATTTCAGCCATTTTGGGAGACCAGCAGCTGAGAGAGCAGCAGTGTACTTGTATTTAGCGTATCACTTGCCACATCATCTGCCACAAGCTGTGGATTGTCCACTTGCCACGTCACCTGATACGTCACCTGGCCACGTCACCTGCCACAAGTTGTGAATTGTCCACTTGCCACGTCACCTGCCACGTCACCTGGCCACAAGTTGTGGATTGTCCACTGGCCACATCACCTGGCCACGTCACCTGCCACAAGTTGTGCATTGTCCACTTGCCACGTCACCTGGCCACGTCACCTGCCACGTCACCTGCCACAAGTTGTGAATTGTCCACTTGCCACGTCACCTGCCACGTCACCTGGCCATGTCACCTGCCACAAGTTGTGGATTGTCCACTTGCCACATCACCTGGCCACGTCACCTGGCCATGTCACCTGCCACGTCACCTGCCACAAGTTGTGGAATGTTCACTTGCCACGTCACCTGCCACGTCACCTGGCCACGTCACCTGGCCACGTCACCTGCCACAAGTTGTGCATTGTCCACTTGCCACGTCACCTGGCCACATCACCTGCCACGTCACCTGGCCACGTCACCTGCCACAATTTGTGGATTTCCACCTGCCACGTCACCTGGCCACAAGTTGTGGATTGTCCACTTGCCACATCACCTGCCACATTACCTGCCATGTCACCTGGCCACGTCACATGCCACGTCACCTGGCCACGTCACCTGCCACAAGTTGTGGATTGTCCACTTGCCACGTCACCTGCCACGTCACCTGCCATGTCACCTGGCCACGTCACATGCCACGTCACCTGCCACAATTTGTGGCTTTCCACCTGCCACGTCACCTGGCCACGTCACCTGGCACAAGTTGTGGATTGTCCACTTGCCACGTCACCTGCCACATCACCTGCCATGTCACCTGGCCACGTCACATGCCACGTCACCTGACCACGTCACCTGCCACAAGTTTTGGATTGTCCACTTGCCACGTCACCTGCCACGTCTCCTGCCACAATTTGTGGATTGTCCACCTGCCACGTCACCTGCCATGTCACCTGGCCACGTTACCTGCCACAAGTTGTGGATTGTCCACTTGCCACGTCACCTGGCCACGTCACCTGCCACAATTTGTGGATTTCCACCTGCCACGTCACCTGGCAACATCACCTGCCACAAGTTGTGGATTGTCCACTTGCCACGTCACCTGCCACAAGTTGTGGATTGTCTACAGTGCAATGCAAGCAATTACAGTTTTTTTTCATATTTTTTTGATGGTTTTTCATCATTTGCCATCATTTTTGAGATTTCTAATGTAAAAAAATAGGTCACCTTTAAAAACGCTAATAAACGAAATCGCGGCAAAACGCCGGTACCGCGTTTTGCCGCGTTTAGCGGCGTTTAGCCGCGTTTTGCGTCTGAAACGTGGAAAACTTTTGCGTCTGAACCCATTTTTTTGCTTCTGGAAAAACGAGGTTAAACGCAACTGCCTAAAAACGGCAATAAACGAGACTGTGTGCATGGACACATAGGATAACATTGAATGGGTTCAGGAGCAGTTGAAAAAAGTGTCCAACTGCCTCTGAACGCGCGTCTAACAGCAAATAACAGCGTCTCGTGTGCATGGGGCCTAAATAAGTGTTATGCTATTTAAAGTGTTTACCATTGTGTTACTAAACGGTGCACCTAAAAATCCTGGAGCAGTATTAACATATCTCAAAAAATAAAAAGAATAAACAAATCTTTCAGTTTTTTGTTGATTCCTTAATGTGTTGAATGAGTTTACTGCAGGTAATTGAAAAAGAAGATAAGTCATTGTAGAATACTCCAAATTTATGAGACAAGGAACATTTGTGCCCCAATAATTACATCTTAGGTTTTAGCTGCTATTATTTAAAAATGTGATTATATAAAGCTCAACAATATTTGTTCTGGACATTGTCCTGTTCTTGGACCCTACAGGAAATTATTCAAAATTTGTGCGCCTAAAGTAAGCTTATACCACATGTTACTACAATAATAACCGACTAATATGTTCTGTGGAAACATGTGAAAGGTCAATGTGATGTTACTGTTCATATTTTTCTAAGTTTGGAACATTTAACGAAAGCTCTGCATAAAAAAATATTACATTCACTCATCATTCATCCAATTTGTCCTCATGTATTGTCACTGAAGTAAACATTTAAACTGTATATTTTTAAATCTATTGTCTTTATAAGGTCTGTATTGCTCATAAAGATACCCTTGCTCAAAGAACTAATAATCATTCTTAATTGTTAAAGATGGCAATATTTCCCAGTTCTTTAATTCCTTTTGTATTTTATTAGTTCAGTTTGGTAGCTTGACAGAGGTAATAGAGATTTTATGCCATCTGGACGACTAACAATAATTGTTGTTATCATTTAAGCTATCAGCTATTTGTGTTTGTTCTTTGAAAAATTTGCCTTTTAAAGTCAAGCAACAAAGGCATCTTTCCTTTATGGTGACTCTAAAGACTTTATAGCAGTGTTTTAATGTGGCAGTTTAAAATGTTTTATTTGCAGTCCAATCCATTCACTTCCTTAATTGTTTCAAAAGATACAAGAGGAAAGTTAAGACTGCTGTTCAACAAGGTGAAACAGAAATTGCTGTGTTCTTGGATCAATTTTTATGCACTGATTTGAAATGCATAGAACTTATAAGGACTCCAGTGACCTCCCTCAGTAAGAATGGTCACCGGGACTGTTGTCAGCTATTGCAGATTATCTGCAGCTTCAAGGACAAAAATATTTTTTTTATGCTCGATATTGCTATTAATATATATATATATTATATAATATATATATTGTGACAGCAGGAAGGTAAAGTCACCTGGTTGCATCCAGGGGGGTAGATATATTTCGCCCAGATTCAGGCTTTACGCCGACTTATACAACTAGGTGGAGAGTTGTATAAGGCTAGTGGGCTCATGGATGACTCATACCTCTAGGGAGAGTGTGGGGCGTCGTGCAGACAGAGATGAGGAGACCAGCTGAACCTTGTCAGCTCATTTAGGCCTCTATAAGAACTCCCAGCTTCATTAGATGTTAGCTCATGCCTGGAACCAGACCTGTGTGGACTGTCTAGGGAGAGTGAACCCCTGTGCGGTGAGACAAAGCCTGTGTGGCTATTTGCTTGGACATTTAAAACCAGGGACTTAGGGACTAGGACAGCACTAGGCTGATCCCAGTTGTTAGTTAGGAAACCTGTATGTTTAGTCAGAGGTCAAGTTGACCAGGATTTATTTTGTTTATGTTTCTTTTGCTTTGCTGTGTTTTGTCACTGTAAATAGAAAATAAACCGCACCTTTTTGATTTTGAAAACCACAACCTCCGTTTGCTGGGCCTGTTTTTGTGTGGGGAGCCCATCTCGGGGGTCACACACACCCGCTGCCGAGCTAACCCCCTCACAGTTGGTGGAGAACCAGTGGCAGTTTTTTTTTAAGCCAGCATGGAGGAGATACTGAAGCAGCTGGCTCTAGCAAATGCCAATCAACAGCAGACAAATTCAGGTTTGCAAAAGAGCCTTGCAGCTCAACAACAGAACTTCGCAGCCCAGCAGCAAGCTCATCAACAGAGCCTTGCAGCCCAGCAGCAAGCTCATCAACAGAGCCTTGCAGCCCAGCAGCAGACAAACGCAACTTTGCAACAGAGTCTGGAGGCTCAGCAACAAGCCCAGCAGCAATCTGAGGCCCGCTTCATAGACCTGTTACAGAAGCAAGAGCAGAGACTACAACAACAGATGGAAGCAGCAATGCAGCAACGTCCGCAGACCAGTGAGGAAAGCCGTCCCACTAATACCGCGTCCTTTGGGGTGAGTCGTTTATTGACAAAAATGACTGGAGAGGATGATCCAGAGGTATTTTTGACCACATTTGAAAGGACCGCTGAAAGAGAAAAGTGGCCTGAGGAGCAGTGGGCTGGACTGGTGGCTCCTCTGTTAACTGGTGAATCGCAGAAAGCTTACTATGACCTAGAGCCTAACCAAGCAAAAGACTATGCGATGCTAAAAGCTGAAATATTGGCAAGGCTGGGTGTCACCCAGGCTGTCCGGGCTCAGCGTGTGCATAACTGGACTTTCCAGCTTGGAAAACCCCCCAGGTCTCAAATGTATGATCTCATTCACCTGAGCAGAAAGTGGCTACAGCCAGAGACTTTGTCCGCACCAAAGATTGTGGAACGTGTTGTAATGGATCGGTTTTTGAGAGCTCTTCCTACTGCCATCCAAAAGTGGGTAAGCCATGGAGACCCAGAGACGGCCGATGGTCTTGTGGATCGTGTGGAGAAATACTTGGCTACAGAGAACCTGACGGCCTCTTCCAGAGACACTCGGACTTTCCACCCTAAGACCAGACCATCCCCAGGGGCGGATAAGAGGATTCCAAGGGGTGAGGGTGGAGAGAGTGAGAGGGTGGGAGCTCTACCCCAAGTTTGGCGAGAACAGCCTGGGAAATCAGCGGCTCAAGAGGCCGCAAGAAGGATCGTTTGCTACCGCTGCCGGCAAGCGGGACATATTGCAGCCAATTGCCCGGTTGTGGAGGAACCCATGCAGTGTGACTTTCTGACGGGCAGACGTCAGTCGCTGTGTGCGACAGTCGCATGCACTGCCATTCGAGGAACTGAGAAACATTTATGCAAAATGTGTGTTAATGGTAGAAATGTTGTGGTATTGCTGGATTCAGGTAGCCTTGTGACCCTGATAAAGGCTGAGTTAGTTAAAACAGAGGTCTCTGGGAATAGCAAGGTAGCTGTTATTTGTGTGCATGGGGACACCCGAGAGTATCCAGTGACTACAGTGTGTTTCGAGACCCCCAAAGGTACCCTCTCTCATCCAGTGGGCTTAGTATCTCAGTTACCGCATGACGCCATTGTGGGAAGGGATTTTCCGAAGTTCTGGGAACTGTGGGATGATCCTGAGCCCCCCACTGGTGCCATTATGTACCAGGAATGTGATAGCCAGAACTCCCCTGAGAGTGGTGAGGACTCTCCGGAATTTCCCTTATCAGTATTGGCAGGGGAGACTCAAGAAACTGGAGAGGAGCCCACCTCCTCAGACGAAAACCTACCGTCTGTGGAGTTTTCTGATCTTGAGGTTCACAGGGAAAACTTTGCCACAGAACAGTTGAAAGACCCCGCCCTAATAAAGGCACGGGAAAACGTAGTGAAAATAGATGGCGAGTTAGTGAACCCAGATAATACCTGCACTTACCCATACTTCAGCGTAGAGAAGGACCTACTGTATCGGGTGGCAAAAAGGGCAGAAGAAACCGTTGAGCAGCTTGTGGTGCCCAAACCTTACAGGAAGTTGGTGTTGGAGTTGGCCCATGGGCACATTCTTGGAGGTCATCTGGGGACAGAGAAAACCCGAGAGAGGGTATTACAGAGATTCTATTGGCCGGGGGTGATGAAGGACATAGAAAATTATTGTTCCTCCTGCCCTGTGTGTCAGAGGTCGGCCCCGATGCCACATTTCCGTAGCCCGCTGGTCCCTCTACCCATCATTGAGGTCCCGTTTGAGAGGATCGCCATGGATTTGGTAGGTCCTATAATCAAGTCCGCTAGGGGGCACCAGTACATATTAGTTATAATGGACTATGCCACCCGTTATCCAGAAGCGATCCCTCTCCGAAATACCTCGGCCAAAACCATAGCCAAAGAGCTATCTCTTGTGTTTAGCCGGGTGGGTATTTGTAAAGAACTGCTTACGGACCAAGGTACACCCTTTATGTCCCGGGTTATGAAGGAGCTGTGTAAATTGTTCAAAGTGACGCAATTACGTACATCTGTGTATCACCCCCAAACCGATGGGCTGGTTGAAAGGTTCAACAAAACCCTAAAACAAATGTTGAAGAAAGTGGTGGATAGAGATGGAAAGGATTGGGACTGTCTACTTCCTTATCTGATGTTTGCTATTAGGGAGGTGCCCCAATCCTCTACGGGATTCTCCCCCTTTGAGTTACTGTATGGGAGACACCCAAGAGGGCTGTTGGATATTGCCAAGGGAACTTGGGAAAGTGAGAGTTCTCCCCACAGGAGTGTGATTGAGCATGTCGCCCTGATGCAAGACCGAATTGCACAGGTAATGCCCATCGTGAAGGAACATTTGGCCCAAGCGCAGTTAGCACAGCAGAGAGTGTACAACCGTGCAGCCAAGACCCGTACCTTTTCCCCGGGGGATAGGATACTGGTACTTGTCCCTACGGTTGAAAGTAAATTCCTTGCCAAATGGCAAGGCCCCTACGAGATAATGGAAAAAGTGAGCGAAGTGAATTACAAGGTCAGACAACCAGGAAGGCGAAAGCCCGAACAGATCTATCACGTTAATCTGTTGAAAGCCTGGAGGGATAGAGAGTCCCTAGTCGCAGACACTTGGTCACCAGCTCAAACTGGTTGCGTGATTCCGGAGGTTGGAATAGCAGCCACCTTGTCACAACCCCAACAACAGGAGGTTAAGGAGTTTGTGCTTCGCAACAAGGAGGTATTCTCTGAGCTGCCGGGACAAACATCTGGGGTAGAGCATGACATCATTACCCCGCCCGGTGAAAGGGTGAAGTTAAAACCCTATCGGATCCCAGAGGCCCGACGGGAGGCAATACGGGAGGAAGTACAGAAAATGCTGAACTTAGGGGTGATAGAGGAGTCCCAAAGTGATTGGTCTAGTCCCATTGTGTTGGTGCCTAAACCGGATGGGAGCTGGCGATTTTGTAACGATTTTCGACAGTTGAACAAAGTTACAAAATTTGACACCTACCCCATGCCACGTATAGATGAGTTGATCGACCGGCTGGGAACAGCCCGATACATGACGACTCTTGACCTCACAAAAGGGTATTGGCAAATCCCCCTGGCCAAGTCGGCCAAAGAGAAAACCGCATTTGTAACCCCAGACGGGGCGTTCCAATATAAAAGAATGCCGTTCGGGTTACAGAATGCGCCGGCCACATTCTGCGGGAAATGGACCAGATGCTGAGGCCCCATCGGAAGTATGCTGCGGCTTACCTGGATGACATAATTGTCCATAGCACAGATTGGGCCTCACATCTGCCAAAAGTGCAAGCAGTCCTGGACTCTGTTCGGGAAGCGGGGTTTACGGCTAACCCCAAGAAGTGTACCATTGGGCAGGAGGAGGCCAAATATCTTGGGTACACCATTGGGAGGGGAGTAATAAAACCCCAACTCAACAAAGTCGAGGCCATCCAGAGTTGGCCACGTCCCAACAGCAAGAAGCAGGTACGAGCCTTTCTGGGAATCGCTGGGTATTATCGGCGATTCATTCCCCACTTTGCTTCTAAGGCTGTGCCCCTAACCAACCTGACGAAGGGGAAAGGGTCGGTCATGATTAAATGGACCCCCGAGGCTGAGGCAGCATTCCAATTCTTGAAACAAGCCTTATGTAGCCAGCCAGTGTTGTACTCACCCGACTTCTCTAAAGACTTTGTCGTACAAAGTGATGCGTCAGATGTGGGGTTAGGAGCAGTATTGTCCCAGGTCTGGAACGGGGAAGAGCACCCAGTCATTTACCTCAGCAGGAAGTTGAAGTCCCATGAGGTAAATTACGCCACCGTTGAAAAGGAGTGTTTAGCGGTGAAGTGGGCTCTAGATTCCCTTCGGTACTACCTGCTAGGTAGGCACTTTGACATGGTTACGGATCACGCTCCGTTAAAGTGGATGGCTCAAAACAAGGAAACAAATAGAAGAGTGAATAGGTGGTTCCTGGCCCTCCAGGAATTCAACTTCACAGTAAAGCATCGCCCTGGCGTTCAAATGGGGAATGTGGATGCTTTGTCTCGAGTACATGAATGCCTGATTGCTGGTGTTCCAACCCCGAGGTTAAAACAAGAGGGGGGGGTATGTGACAGCAGGAAGGTAAAGTCACCTGGTTGCATCCAGGGGGGTAGATATATTTCGCCCAGATTCAGGCTTTACGCCGACTTATACAACTAGGTGGAGAGTTGTATAAGGCTAGTGGGCTCATGGATGACTCATACCTCTAGGGAGAGTGTGGGGCGTCGTGCAGACAGAGATGAGGAGACCAGCTGAACCTTGTCAGCTCATTTAGGCCTCTATAAGAACTCCCAGCTTCATTAGATGTTAGCTCATGCCTGGAACCAGACCTGTGTGGACTGTCTAGGGAGAGTGAACCCCTGTGCGGTGAGACAAAGCCTGTGTGGCTATTTGCTTGGACATTTAAAACCAGGGACTTAGGGACTAGGACAGCACTAGGCTGATCCCAGTTGTTAGTTAGGAAACCTGTATGTTTAGTCAGAGGTCAAGTTGACCAGGATTTATTTTGTTTATGTTTCTTTTGCTTTGCTGTGTTTTGTCACTGTAAATAGAAAATAAACCGCACCTTTTTGATTTTGAAAACCACAACCTCCGTTTGCTGGGCCTGTTTTTGTGTGGGGAGCCCATCTCGGGGGTCACACACACCCGCTGCCGAGCTAACCCCCTCACAATATATATATTGCACATACACTCAATGAACATGAAAAAAAGCAAAGCAGCAGGGCACAGGAATTAGTAAACCCATATCACAATGCTGTATATAGCACACTAACATCTAAAAAGCCTGTGTTCAACTCTGAGTGCAGGGGGAAGATTGGGTGTACATTACTAGAAATCACATGCAAAAGTGGAACTTCTGCTTATCTGATTCCTCCTCCCCTTCATTGCCAGATTTGGCAACTTTCACGGGGACAGGGGGGAGCGGATACCTGTTTTTGAGAGGTAACCTGTCCCCACTACCGTCTGACCTCGCCACCTTGAGGTACGTCAGAAGTCCGGCCCCCTCCTCCTCCCCCTGCTGCCGGGCCAGTAAGACAGCGCAGCGAGCTTCGCGCATGAGCAGTAGGGCCCTGATGGTAAAGCCGCAAGGCTTCACCGCCAGGTTCCCTCATCAGCAATGGCAGCGGCAGCACCCGACAGCCAATGGAAGCATCGGCTGGGGTGCCAACATTGCTGGAATCCAGGACAGGTTAGTGTCCTAATATTAAAAGTCAGTACAGTAGGTGTAGCTGCTGACTTTGAATTTTTGGAGGGGGGGGGCGGAACACCTGTCAAAAACAGGTACCCGCTCTCCCCTCCCCTCTGAAAGGTGCCAAATGTGGCACCAGAGTGGGGAGGAATCAAATAAGTGGAAGTTCCACTTTTGGGTGGAACTCTGCTTTAAGTATATATACTGAGGATGCTGGCAAATATTTTATAATGATAAAACACACGTAGCCTCCGGTCCCAGTCAATGTTTCTTATGGGGAAACGCATCGGGTGGAGCTACTATCTGTTATGTCACCACGCCCAACCCTGCAGGACAAGGTCCACAGCTTTGTGACTTTGCGCTAAAGTCTTTTGTTTACTCTGTAAAGAGCAATGGAACTGTTCAATAAATGTTCTTTAAAGTACTTCACTATGGAGTTTCTCTCTTCTTGATGTCTCCTTGTGCTGGCAAGCATTCAGCAGGGCAACCATTGGAGTTTGTAATATTTGGATATATATTGGAAGCATTTCTATATCCGGGCAAGCAACCAACATTACCAGGTCTCCTGATAGATCTGATGGGATGGAACACTGCAGCTGATCACAATTGAATCAAGCGCTTTTGATCCCTATAATTTGGGATCCATCTCTTCTGGTAAGAGTCTTTGTTATACATCGTATACATTGCATAAAAGCTTGAAGTTTTCAAGATTCCATATTAAGGCACCTATGGACATTTGTTTTTTCTGGAGTCACAATTAATCACTATAGTGGACTCTTACGAATTATTATGTGGATTATTTCCTTTTTAATTTTAGTTATAATGCATGTATATACATTAATTTCAAAGGGAGAGTACCATTAAATATATATATATATATATATATATATATATATATATATATATATATATAGCCAACCACATATACCCTAAATAAACTTGATATTAAAAGAACAATAAAAAAAAACAAAAAAACAATGTCAGCGCTCAATGGGTAACATTAGGTGGACGTAGAACTGGCAGAAACCATTATATATGAGGATGCCATCAGACATGTGCTAGAGGACTCACTATACTCACACAGGGGTGCCACAGGACACAGGCCACCAACAAGAGTGCCAAGGACTATCATGCTGTGAGTGTGAAAAAAATGCGTTGTCACGGCAACCCTCCAGCCTGCGCCTTACGCTGGTTCCTGAGGACTTACGACTTCCGGCCAGCACCATCCAGACCAGGGGGTTACGTCAACCATACGTTCCCTCCCTGGCTTTCCCCGGATTCAGGCTTGAGACTGCAGCGGCTCCCCGATTCACTTCACATACCTGTCACACCGAACGGAGTGCTTCCATCTAGGGAGAGTAACTCATCAATGCTGACGGTCCGGGGATTTCCTTCCGCGAGCTGCCTTCTGGAGAGCGGTTCGGTTCTCTGACCGCCGCCGCAGTCACCGCCCTCCTCCATCAGCACGCCAGCCTTTCCAGACCATGCCAGCGAGCGGGTCTACCATTCAGGTCAGAACTCTTGAGTGCAGAGAGATAACTGGCACCGCCCTAGCTGCATTGTTTTATCATTGGACACCGTAAGCTCCTCATTGCTCCAGGAACCTCCAGTGACACCGTAGGCTTATTTAATCTTACCCTCATTTTTAATACATTACATGTATGAGGATTCTTGGTTTTAACGTTATTATGAATATCAATTAAACTTGCCTTTGGTTCACCAACACCACCCAAAAGGAATATGTTTATTAACCCATTGCCTGCCATTAATGGTTTCTGCCAGTGCTAGGTCCACCTAATATTACCCACTGAGCCACACCCAACGGAAGTGCCAAATCTGTTATTCATCTTAAAAGTACCCCTTTTAAGCCCAAATCCCGTAATTTTCCTGATCTGTCCACCTCCCCCAACATATGGGATTTCCTACAGTTAACAATTCGGGACCTTAAATACTGACAATGGGATAGGCCAGAGACCAACATTTCTAGTGAGCAACAAGAGGCCCTAAGACCTTTACAATCCTGCGATGACATTGTAATCAAACCCTCGGATAAGAGTGCCAATATTGTTCTTATGTCCCACCCTCAATACCAAAAAATGTGTCTTAACATCCTGAAAAATCATGAATGGTATTGTAAATTTGATGCACAACAAATTCCGGTGTTCATCAATGAACTACGTATATTATGTACCAATGCTTATCTGAATATATTGATTGATCAAAAAACCTTAGAATACTTAATACCTAAGTTTCCTAAATTGGCTACATTCTATGCCCTCCGTAAGATTCACAAGAATCCCCAAACCCCCCCCCCCCCCCCCGGCAGATCAATTATTTCTGGAAATGATTCATTAACCGAAAAGGCGAGTAGATATGTGGACTATTTTTTGAGGCGGTGTGGACGGGGTCCAGAGATGACCTTTTGGACTTCTTGGGTGTCCTCAACACCAATGAGTTCAATTTGAAATTTACATACACTTTCAACCCCACACAAATTGCTTTCCTAGATTTTCTGATCTGCATCAACGAGAACGGTTATATCACAACCGCCTTGTATCGCAAGCCCAGTTCGGGCAATACCATTTTACACGCCCACAGTTCTCACCCGGCCCCGCTTATTAGAAGTATACCTTACGCAGAATACCTGCGTCTTCGCAGGAATTGTTCATCCGTAGAAGATTTTTTTCATCAATCTGATCTTCTACGATCGAGACTATCTGATAGGGGATATTCTAAAACTTTGCTGAGGAAAGCCTTCAACAAAGCTTGAATAAGACCCAGAGCTGAACTTCTATTTAACATGGTGAGCGGTATTCCCGAGTGGGGCTCGGGGTGAATATTCAGTACCAAAAGCGTTAACCCAGAGCCACACACGGGATTGCCTCGCAGGATCCATGTAGAGGTTACTTACCTTGTCTCCTGGATCCTGCAATGTCTCCCCGCTGTGATCTGCGAGCCGCCGTGTCTCGCTCGATTCACAGTGCCGAGCTCCATTCCCTGCGAGCGTTGCGACACACGGGGACGGAGATTGGGGCCAAATTCAAAAAGTAAAAAAACACAACACACAAACAGTACACTGTAATCTTACAGATTACATTACTGTATCAAATAATTACACACCCTCTTTGTCCCTAGTGGTTTGTCCAGTGCCCTGCATGCACTTTTACATTATAAATACTTTTCTTTCTGACTGGAAACTGGAGATTGTCCATAGCAACCAAAAAGTGTCCCTTTACATCAAAAGTGCTTTTAGACCAGCTTGAAAACAGCGATAATAACTTAAAATGACTTGCAGAATTGAGCGATAGTGATTTGTGGGGAAATTCGTCATCAAACACTGAAAAACACTTGTATTATTATTATATTATTATTTTTTATAATTTTTTTATAGTTATTTATTATATTATAATTTATAATTTCATGTTTCAAACGTTATCATACCGGTGATGTCTACTAGACTCCTGTTTGGACAGATTTAAGTGAGTTATTCCTAAGATTTACAGGCCTACAATATAAAATGCCAAATTTCCATGCAAAATAATGGTACCGCTTTCAGCACCTAAAATCTGAAATAATCATACCACCAGGGAGGTTAAGAAGGCGCCGAAAACTGAGTTGACCACAGTGAAATTTATCACTCGCTTTTCTGCACATGAAAATTCTTTGCTAGCATCAATCTCTAACAATTGGCACATTCTAGCTGAAGATCATACCTTGTCCAAGTATATACGCCCCACTCCAGAATTGTTTTTTAGACGGGCAACCTCATTGCGAGACACTTTAACCAGTAGTAATTACCAACCCAATGTTCAGACTACGTCTCACTCCCCCAGAGGTACCTACCGCTGTGGCAGATGCAGCCATTGCCCTTGGATTTCTGTGGGTAAGGGAATTCTCCTGCCCAACAGTCAGTGGCTTCAGTCAAGACAATATGCTGACTGTGCTACCCGTGGAGTGATTTACCTCATGACTTGTCAATGTCATGCATTTTACATAGGTAAAACTACACGCAAGCTTGGACTAAGGATGAGGGATCACCTTTATTATTCTGGTGGAGGCAAAATTTGAACATCTGTTACCAGACATATAGGTCTGCACCATAGATTTGACAATACAGTGATCTCCTTTTTTGTATTGGAGGTTGTTCCCCCCAATCCAAGGGGTGGTGATTGGGATAATGCCATTTTAAGAGCTAAAACCTATTGGATTGAAAAACTCTCTGCCCTCACCCCCAGGTATTAACAAGGTTAATTCCTAAAAACCTTTTCTATAGTCTGGTCACCTGCAAGGTAGTCTATTGACTAGAATGCCCTCACTCTGTTTGTCGTCCTATATCTCCCAACTTTTTTTGTTTTTGAATGTATATTTTCCTTCTTTCCCTCCCCCTTTTCCTAGCTGGTCCATTTAGATGGTACTCCAACTATTGGACACTATAACATTGGAGAACTCTAAAATTAAAATCTAAATAAAGGGCTTTGGATGCTTTATTATTGAATCCATATAGCTATGCATCTTTCACTCATGTTAAATATTCTTTATATTTTGTAAAAAAACTTTTTTTTATATAAGTTTGATCCCCTCTTTTTTCCTTCAATGGTATCCCCTCAAGTTTGGATTGGATCCTTTGCAATATGAGCTCGCACGATCCTGTGGAGGGCGCATTATTTTTTGGTAGTCTATTTCTCCTCTGGCGAGTGTGTGATTCCCCATCTCTTCTGGAGTTTGTATTATGCAGACTAGATGGTGCACACAAATCTTCAGACATTGTGTAGTTGGGCCGATATTTGGTTCACATTGTGTTCATGACACTGACTGACCACCGTGCAGCTCTGTGCATGCTCATGTCTTGCGTACCTGCAGATGCGCGGTCTGGAATCGTATCCATTGACGTCATTCAGTGGCGCCTCAGCGCACTTCTTTGACGCTCATATGGATAGGAATCAGGTGTATCCAACGATATATAATGGGAACTAATTTGGTATGCGTTCCCTGTTTCAGTTCACTTGGCGGTGGAGATACCTTGTGTAGTGGACCGATCGGTATGTGCATTCCTGTGCTGTTTGTTTGTATGATTTACTGGATTATCCATATGAGCCTTTATTCTGAGATACATACTTACCGTTTTTACAGACCTTGCTGGATTTGGCTGCTGTTTAAATCTCTACTTAACATCCCATATCTCTTGAGGCATGAGGCCTGATTGAGTGCAGCTTTGCTGCTATATGAGATCTTACCATCCAGATTAGAGTCTTTCCAGCCAGGCGAGTGACTCTTTTGATCATCTCAAAGGATTTAAGTTGTTACTTTAACCCTTATTATGTCTATTACTAAGTTTTTATTTGATATCAATATACTGTATGTATATATATATATATATATATATATATATATATATATATATATATATGTTCTTTCCTTCCAATTTATACAGAATCGCTTTGAGGTTCCTTGTGGTTCATTTGAACTTCATTACTTACACCTGATCTCGGTCCCTCCCCGGGATAACATGTACTCCCTGCAAAACTATGTGCTCTGTAGTGAAGATCATACAGGTGTGTACCTTTTTGGGTAATATTATTACTATAGTATTTTCCCCTTTCTTCCTTTTTTATTTTTATTCTTTGTTTTCGTTGTCTTTTTAAAATTATTATTTGGACAATAATGAATGTGAGATAAATTCCTTGAATACTAAATCTAGCATATCATACCGCCATGTTTATACATACATTTTTTCTCTATAAAACAGCTTGTCTGTATCATTTCATCTTCCCTGATAACCGCACTCGCCTGGGAGACTGCCATTTTTGGGCTTGAGATTCCCAAACCTATTGTGCTGGCTATGTGGGTGAGTTTACCTTGCTCTTAATTTGATCATTCCATTGGGTCCAATCTACTAATACTGTTGGGTTATTATCAGAGGGATTAGATTATACCCTAATTGCTCATCTATAATACATGACAATATACCATGAAGGTTGGTTAGTGGTTATGTATATATCCTGATGTTATCATTGTATATCTGATTCATATGCTTTTTTATAGATTATTTTCTGATTTATACTCCTGAAGAAGGGGGTAACCCAGAAACATGTTGAGTGTACAATGGGAAGATTTGTTTCTGTACATTTCAGTGCGGAACCATCATTTACATCAAAAATTTCCTTTGTATGTCAGATAAGTGGATGTTCCACATATAGCAGCATTCAATGTCTAGGATCTATGTATTTAAGGCTGTTTTTATCATGTATAATTTTGTAAAATAAACCTATATATTTTTGTAAACTGACTTTGTAAGTTCATATCGTACCACGAGAGTCCATGTTGCCTCCACAAAATCCAAATTCTTTATCAAATAATAGAACAAAGGTACTTTAACCGCTTCCCGACCGCCGCACGAAGATATATGTTGACAGAATGGCACGGACAGGCAAATGGGCGTGTATATACGTCCCCTTTAATTTGCCGCCGTGTGGTCGCGCTCGCGACCCTGCCGCGAGCTCCGTGACCGTGCCCACGGGACCCGCGGACACGATGTCCGCCGGTGTCCCGTGATTGTGTCACGGAGCTGAAGAACGGGGAGATGTTAGTGTAAACACAACATCTCCCCGTCCTTCCCCTGACACTGTCACTGATCGTCTGTCCCCTCTCACCGGGAACAACGATCAGTGACGTGTCACAGCAAGCCACACCCCCTAGCAGTTAGAATCACTCCCTAGGTCACACTTAACCCCTTCAGTGCCCCCTACAGGTTAACCCCGTCACTGCCTGTGTAATTTTTACAGTAACCAGTGCATTTTTATAGCACTGATCGCTGTAAAAATGACAATGGTCCCAAAATGGTGTCAAAAGTATCCGATGTGTCGCCATTACTAGTAAAAAAAAAATATTAATAAAAATGCCATAAAACTACCCCCTATTTTGTAGACGCTATAACTTTTGCACAAACCAATCAATAAACGCTTATTGCGATTTTTTTACCACAAATATGTAGAAGAATACGTATCGGCCTAAACTGAGGAAAAAAAATAGAGATATTTATTATAGCAAAAAGTAAAAACGTTTGCATTTTTTTTCAAAATTGTCGCTCTATTTTTGTTTATAGCGCAAAAAATAAAAACCGCAGAGGTGATCAAATACCACCAAAAGAAAACTCTATTTGTGGGGAAAAGAGGACGTCAATTTTGTTTGGGAGCCACGTTGCACGACCGCGCAATTGTCAGTTAAAGCGACGCAGTGGCGAATCGCAAAAAGTGACCTGGTCTTTGGCTAGCAAAATGATCCGGGGCTTAAGTGGTTAATTTTCTCATATCAAGTCGTTTTTTCCATATGTTACCCACTGAGCGCTGAAATTGTTTGTTTTTTTTGTTGCCATCCATAATCTCCAGTTATGGTTATTGTTCAGCTGCACTGGGGATAATAGATATTCAACTCATTATTTATATTCTATTTCTACATTTCTTCACATGGTCTACAGTTGAGCGCTGTTTTGTTTTGAAACTTTTGTTACTTATCACCTGTTGATAAGAGAACAATAACAATGCTGACCCCCATACATATTATAATAAAATATTACAATAATAAACAGTACATTTAACACACATATACTGTATACAGGTATATATAACCATTATAAAAAAAATAAAAAAAATAAAATAATAATTTCTCTGATCATAGAGTAGTATACGTCACCAGGAGTAATGGGCAGCCAGATGTCTCTACATCTTTTAACACATTGCTATGCCACCAAAACTCACCACTGAGTTCTCAAACTCTTGGACTCAACGCTTTCTTTTTCTGCATACAGAGTAAATGACAAAAAGGCCTCGTACACACGGCCGAGATTCTCGTTGAAAAAAACGTCGTTTTTTTCGACGAGATTCTTGGACAAGAAACTTGTCCCGGCCGAGTGTACACACGCTCGTTTCAAAGAACCCGCGGTTCTTTGAAAGGAGCGTACGCGGTGACGTCATCGACTACGTCGAGCATGCGCTCGTCACATTCGATGCCGTCGCCGCCATCTTGGTATACCCTACGTATGCCTAGGAAGCTACCGCGCATGCGTCAAATTCATTTCGAACATGCGCGGGCTTCCGGGAGGACAGGTAAGTGTACACACTCACTTTTCTCGTCGAGAAACATGCCGACGAGAATCTCGACGAGAAAATAGAGAGCAGGTTCTCTATTTTCTCGTCGAGGTTTCTTGTCGGTTTTCTCGACGAGAAACCCGATAGCAGCGTACACACGACCGATTTACTCGGCAAGACCTCTCTGCCAGCAAGTTTCTTGCTGGTTCTTGCCGAGAAAATCGGTCGTGTGTACGAGGCCAAAGAATTATAGAGATTCTTGTCAAAAATCTCTGCAAGTTAAAGGACTTGTTATCATCCCTAAACTATTTTGTAAATGGGTTTATTACTTGCAAACAATCGACCACTGATGTCAGTCAAGTACAGCTCAAATTTGAATAAAAGGTTGTTTATTGTTTCATCTTTAAAGTAGATACAGTACAAACCTAATCACTAAACTTGTGTGAAACTTTAACATGTTAATTCACTTTCAAAAGCACATTTTAATCTGTTTAAACCCACATCTTTCATTAAAATAATATCTTATGATCCCGCCATGAAGGTCCTTGTTAGGGGTGACAATATTTTGTCCTTGTCTCTGAATTGTTTCTCCTGCAGTGTCACCTGTGCTTCTACGTGGTCATGCAACTGCTCATTGCACAGGCATGTTCCATTGTTGTCACCTTCAGAAAGTCCTCACTGTGAAATGATGTCTAGCCACTGCATGTAGTCAGAAAGTGATTAAAAGAAGCTGGAAAAGATCAGCAGCTCTAAGATGCCAAAGAAAAAATATTTTTTATAAGAAGAGTTTAGCAGTTTTTTTATGATACACAGTTCTTTAGCAAATGAAATGTCATACTTCTGTTTTAACCTGTAAACTGCAACCAAAACATTTCCAATACTCCCCTATTCAGACAGCTGGGGGCTTAAAGGGGTTGTAAATAATATATATATATATATTTTTAAATAACAAACATGTTATACTTACCTCCACTGTGCAGCTCGTTTTGCACAGAGTGGCCCCGAACCTGGTCTTCTGGGGTCCCTCAGGGGCTCTCTCAGCTCCTTCCCGCAAGAACTCACCACCTATATGCGAGAGAGCTCGCATGGTGGTGAGTCCTTGTGGGCGCGCTCCAGTGATACAGCCGGCGGCTATTGCCGCTCACTGTATCACTCGGCCCCGCCCCCTGGCACGCCGCGTCATTGGATGTGATTGACAGCAGCACGAGCCTATGGCTGCACTGCTTTCAATCCATCGTAGCCAATCAACGGCCAGGCTCAGAAACGAGAAGGATGACGGGGGCGAGCGCGGGACTTTCGAGGGCTCAGGTAAGTAAAACGGGGGCTCGGGGGGGGGCGGTATTATCGGATGTTTTTTCACCTTAGGCCCCTTTTCACACGGGACGGATCGGTAATGATCCGCCCCATGAACCTCCTCTTGCTCAGCGGGGATCGCTCCGTTGAGGCGGCGGATGACAGAGCGGTACCCGCACATTGTGCAGGGACCACCCTGTCAGATCTCCGCTCTCTCCTATGGGGGGATCAGAGGAACACGGACCGTCTGTCCGTGTTCATCCGCTCCGCTCCGCAGACGGATAGAAAAAAATGAATTTTTCTATCCAGTAAGCTGTTCAGTAAGCTGTTCTGGCTGACTCCACACCACTCGGATGATGGTGTGAAGTTTACTGAGGAGAAACAGGAAGTGAGAAATTCAGACAAAGAAAACAAACATTTAGAAGGTAAATCAAAGGAAAAGGTAAGTGAACCAACAATGCACTAGCTTAAAGGAACCTATTTAGAAAATAAAAAACGAACCTTTACAACCCCTTGAATGCATAGGATGCATTAAAGTGAAAAACATTTTACCTTTACAACCCCTTTAAGGTGCAGATACATGATTGTTTGAACAAGGTGCCTTGAAATATGTTCTGAAATAACTTAATTTCAATCCAATTACACTTTTTTGGTCATTATTGGCATTATTATTAACCCTTTTACGTATAATCAAAATATTTGTGCCCGGAGCAGATTTTGAGGTACTCAACACTACCTTTTTTACCACTTTGCATATCAATGATTTCCTCATGACCAGGCCATTTTTTGTTATTCAGCACTGTGCTAATTTAATTGGGAATTTTGTTGTCATGCAACACTGTACACAAATGAAATTTATATAATTTTCTAGACAGAGATAGAGCTCTCTTTTTTTTTTTTTGGTGGTGGTATTTGATCACCACTGGGTTTTTTATTTTTTGCTATATAAATGAAAAAAGACCGAAAATTTGGGAAAAATATGATATTTCCAACTTTTTTGCTATAAAACATAACCCCAAAAAAATCTTAAGAAATTTAAGCCAAATGTATTCTGCTACATGTCTTTGGTAAAAAAAAAAATATACCTAATAAGTGTATATAATTGTTTTGTGTGAAAGTTATAGAGTCTACAAACTATGGTATACTGTAGATATTTTAAAATTGATCAGTCCTAATGTACCTGACCCCTTTTTTGGAAAATATACAGTCTGGGGTATTTAGTAACAGGCATGGCAAGTTTTTTGAAGTTGCAATTTTTTTGTCACAAATTTTTGGAGTTGGGGTATGGGTGTATATAAGTATGGGTGTATATACAGCATACATATGCAGTATCTCACAAAAGTAAGTACACCCCTCACATTTTTGTAAATATTTTATTATATCTTTTCATGTGACAACACTGAAGAAATGACACTTTGCTACAATATAAAGTAGTGAGTGTACAGCTTGTATAAAAGTGTAAATTTGCTGTCCCCTCAAAATAACTCAACACACAGTCCTTAATGTCTAAACTGCTGGCAACAAAATTGAGTACACCCCTAAGTGAAAATTTCCAAATTGCCATGTCCGCAGACTCTGACCTCCCATGTGCCATGTCCACAGACTCTGACCTCCCATGTGCCATGTCCACAGACTCTGACCCCCCATGTGCCATGTCCGCGGACTCTGACCTCCCATGTGCCATGTCCGCAGACTCTGACCTCCCATGTGCCATGTCTGCAGACTCTGATCTCCGATGCACCATGTCCACAGACTCTGACCTCCCATGTGCCATGTCACCAGACTCTGACCTCCCATGTGCCGTATCCACAGTCCCTAACCTCCCATGTGCCATGTCCACAGTCTCTGACCTCCCATGTGCTATGTCCACAGACCCTGACCTCCCATGTGCCGTGTCCGCAGACTCTGACCACCTATGTGCCATGTCCACAGACTCTGACCTCCCATGTGCCGTGTCCACAGTCCCTGACCTCCCATGTGCCATGTCCACAGTACCTGACCTCTCATGTGCTATGCCACAGACTCTGACCTCCCATGTGCCATGTCCACAGACTCTGACCCCCCATGTGCCATGTCCGCGGACTCTGACCTCCCATGTGCCATGTCCGCAGACTCTGACCACCCATGTGCCATGTCTGCAGACTCTGACCTCCCATGTGCTGTGTCCACAGTCCCTAACCTCCCATGTGCCATGTCCACAGACCCTGACCTCCCATGTGCCATGTCCACAGACTCTGACCTCCCATGTGCCGTGTCCACAGTCCCTGACCTCCCATGTGCCATGTCCACAGTACCTGACCTCTCATGTGCTATGTGCATAGATTCTGACCTCCCATGTGCTATGTCCACAGTCCCTGACTTCCCATGTGCCATATCCGCAGTCCCTGACCTCCCATTTGACATGTGCGCAGACTCTGACCTCCCATGTCCGCGGTCTCTGACCTCCCATGTCCGCAGTCTCTGACCTCCCATGTGCCATGTCTGCAGTCTCTGTGGACTGTGATGTAAGGGGGAGCTCTATGGACTCTTGTGTAAGGAGGGGGCTGTGATGACCAGAGACTCCCTTACATCACAGTTTCCCTTTACACCAGAGTCAGCAACATCCCCCATTACATCAGATTCCTCAGAGTTCTCCATTACATCAGGGTCCACAATGTTCCCTTACACGTCAGGGCCCACAGATTTCCCCTTTACATTGTAAAGAAGAACCCTGTGTTGGGCTATATTAACCGTTTGCCAACCACCGCACGCCAATGTACGTCGGCAGAATGGCACGGCTGGGCATATTGGTGTACAGGTACGTCCCCTTTAATATGCACAGCCGTGGGTTGCGCTCGCCACCCGGTCGGGTACTCCGTGACCGCGCCCGCGGGACCCATGGACCCGATCGCCGCCGGTGTCCCGCTATCGGGTCACAGAGCTGAAGAACGGGGAGAGGTAAGTGTAAACAAACCTCTCCCCGTGCTTCCTAGTGAGCCTGTCACTGATCGTCTGTTCCCTGTCATAGGGAACGACGATCAGTGACGTCACACGCCAAGCTACGCCCCCTACAGTAAGAATCACACATTAGGACACACTTAACCCCTTTAGCGCCCCCTACAGGTTAACCCCTAAACTGCCAGTGTCATTTTCACAGTAATCAGTGCATTTTTAAAGCACTGATCGCTTTAAAAATGACAATGGTCCCAAAATAGTGTCAAAAGTGTCCGATGTGTACGCCATAATGTCACAGTCACGATAAAAATTGCTGATCGCCGCCATTACTAGTAAAAAATAAATATTAATAAAAATGCCATAAAACTATCCCCTATTTTGTAGACGCTATAACTTTTGCGCATTTTTGTAGAAGAATACGTATCGGCCTAAACTGAGGAAAAAAATGTTATTTTATATATTTTTTGGGGATATTTATTATAGCAAAAAGTTAAAAATATTGCATTTTTTTCTAAATTGTCACTCTATTTTTGTTTATAGCGCAAAAAATAAAAAACCGCAGAGGTGATCAAATACCACCAAAAAGAAAGCTCTATTTGTGGCAAAAAAAGGACGCGCACTTGTCATTTAAATCGACGCAGTGCCGAATCGCAAAAAGGGGCCTGTTCCTTTAGCAAAAAAATGGTCCGGGGCTTAAGTGGTTAACCTGACCTGCATGTAAATGGAGAAATATGTTTTTTGCCTTTTGTTATACCTTAATTACTTGCCAAACGGCCGCAGTACATATACTGTGGCAGGTCGGCTCTATTGCGTGAAATTACATACATTTACATCATTCCATGCCATAGCCAGGGGGGGGGTGCGTGCTAATTGTCACAGGGCGAGCCAATCAGTGGGTCTGGCGGACACGATGTCCACCAGCCACCCGCGATCACTCCCCAGAGAGACAGAACGGCGGTCTGCCAATGTAAACAAGGCAGATCGCCGACCTGTCAGATATAAACAGAGTGATCTAGTGTTCCTGGTAAGCAGAAACAGGGATCTCTGTGTTCCCCCAGTCAGTCCAAACTCCACACAGTTAGCAAGCACCTCCTAGGACCCACTTAACCCTTTGATTGCCCCTGATGTTAACCCTTTTCCTGCCAGTGTCATTAGTACAGTAACAGTGCATATTTTTTAGCACTGATCACTGTAATAATGTCACTGGTCCCCAAAAAAGTTTCAAAAGTGTCAGTTAGGTGTCTGATTTGTCCACCGCAATGTTGCAGTCCCGCTTGGCCATAGTGGGTGCCTCCGGCTAGAAGGGAGGGAGAAGAACGGACACAGGTCCTCTCTCCTACCCTTCTTGTTCCTGACTAGGAATGAGCTTCGAGTTCGAGTCAAACTCATGTTCGACTCGAACATTGCCCGTTCGCTCGTTCGCCGAACAGCGAACAAATTGGGGTGTTCGCGGCAAATTTGAAAAGTCTATGGGAGAAATCTAAAGTGCTAATTATAAAGGTTTATATGCAAGTTATTGTCCTAAAAAGGACAGGACCAGGGGACATGTATCAATGCAAAAAAAAGTTTTAAAAACGGCCGTTTTTTCGGGAGCAGTGATTTTAATAATGCTTAAAGTGAAACATTAAAAGTGAAATATTCCTTTAAATTTCGTACATGGGGTGTGTGTATAATATGCATGTGAAGTGGCGCATGTTTCCCGTGCTTAGAACTGTCCCTGCACAAAGTGTAATTTCTGAAGGGAAAAAAAGACATTTAAAATTTACTCGCGGCTATTAATGAATTGTCGGCTCCCGGCAATACATAGAAAAGTCATTGATAAAAAAAAAAAAAAAAAAAGCGTGGGGGTCCCCCAGAATTCAATTACCAGGCCCTTCAGGCCTGGTATAGATATTAAGGGGAACCCCGCCGCAAATAAAAAAAAAATGCGTGCGGTTCCCCCCAAATAGTCATACCAGGCCCTTCAGATCTGGCATGGATTTTAAGGGGAACTCCACCCCAAATTAAAAAAAAATGGCGTGGAGTCCCCCCAAAAATCCATACCAGACCCTTATCCGAGCACGCAACCTGGCAGGCCACAGAAAAAGAGGGGGGACGAGAGAGCGCCCCCCCTCCTGAACCGTACCAGGCCACATACCCTCAACATGGGGAGGATGTCCCCATATGATGGGGATAAGGGCCTCATCCCCACAACACTTTCCCGGTGGTTGTGGGGGTCTGCGGGCAGGGGGCTTATCGGAATCTGGAAGACCCCTTTAACAAAGGGGACCCCCAGATCCCGGCCCCCCATGTGAATTGGTAAGGGGTACATTGTACCCCTACCATTTCACAAAGAAAGTGTAAAAAATGTAAAAAAACACACACCGACACCTTGGAAAAGTCCTTTATTAAAAATAAAATAAAAAATAAAAAATAAAAAAACATTCCAGCAATGAAATCCAGTGTCCCGCGGTGATCCGATGTCCAGCGCTGTCTGTCATTGGCTGAGCCTGAGCGGACCTGATGGGGAACTTCCTCCGCAGTCTATTAAATGTATAGACCTGCCCCTTCTAAAGTTCCCCATCAGGTCTGCTCAGCCAATGACTAGGTGTAAGGCTGAGGACGACCTGATGCGGAACATGAGAAGGGGCGGGTCTATTCATGAATTACACAGTGAAGGAGATTCCCCATCAGGTCCGCCCCCTCGGTATGTCAGACCCCGCCTACATCATTGGCCTGAGTGGACCTGATGGGGAACTTCCTTCACTGTGTAAAACTTTTCCTCAGTTTAGGCCGATATGTATTCTTCTACATATTCTTGGTAAAAAAAACGCAATACGTGTATATTGACTGGTTTGCGTAAAAGTTATAGCAGATAAAAAATAGGGGATATATTTATAGCATTTTTTTTTTTTTTTTTACTAGTAATGGCGGCGATCTGCGATTTTTATCGTGACTGGGACCATTCACATTTATACAGCGATCCCTGCTATAAAAATCCATTGATTACTTTATAAATGTGACTAGCAGGGAACGGGTTAACACTAGGGGGCGAGGAAGGGGTTAAATGTGTTTCCTAGATGTGTTCTGACTGTGGGGGGGAGGGGACTGACTGGGGGAGGTGACCGATGGTTGTCCCTATGTACAAGGGACACACCATCGGCCCCCTCTCCCTGACAGGACGTGGATCTGTGTGTTTACACACACAGGTCCACAGTCCTGCTCGGTTACTGGGCAATCGTGGGTGCCCGGCGGCCGTCGCGGCCCCCGAGCACGCGCATCGGGTGCCCAGCGACGTGGCGCGCGTGCCCCCTAGTGGACTTTAAAGGTGCGACGTCATATGACGTCCACCCAGGATAACAGTGTCTTCCTGACGCTGTCAAGTGATGGCGGCCGGTTGACAACTGGTTAAGCACTGATATTACAAAGGAAATAAGTATTTTAATTTACTGGTAAATTACATTTTCCTCCTGGAAAAAGATGCACACAGACACCCAAAAAGGTCCCCCAACATATATAGCATACCCCAAATAAGGGTACAAGCATGTGGTCAGGGTTGTGTGGAAGAGGTACATGTCTTCATCATTTGACTTTCTAAGGTTCAGGTGGGGAGCCAAGCGCTTGTCCCCACCCTTTCCTGACCTGACAGGCTGCATGCTTGGATAAAAGTCTGCTGGGGATTTTTCAGGGTGTGCTGTTGGTGGGCCCTTCTTAAAATTCATAGCAGACCCAAAGGCCCTGGTATTTATTATAGGAGAACCCCATTAAACTATCCCCCTGGTCCTTACTTTATGTGGCCTGGGATTCTCTTTATCTATACCAGATCCTTAACCTACACACTGACACATAGGGGTTGATTTACTAAAAGTGGAGAGTGAAAATTCTGGTGCAGCTCTGCATAAAAACCAATCAGCTTCCTGGTTTTTTTGGTAAGGTTAATTGAACAAGCTGAAGGTAGAAGCTGATTGGCTACCATACACAACTGCACCAGATTTTGCACACTCCAGTTTTAGTAAATCAACCCCATTGTGTACATATTTCTTATTAAGTTCATTGCAGCAAAATTGCTGATATTACTGTTAACTCCAACCCAATGAAATTGAACAGATTTTTACTAAATTGTCAGTGCACTCTTTGAGGGTAAAGCTCTGTAAAATGTAATAGGACACCCTAATGGTATCAAAAAATAATTTGAAAATATTTAGATTTTTATTGACTCAGTAAAAACAATAGTGTATAAATATTTTACAAAGTCATTTGCAAAGTATCTGCTTCATTAGACAAGAAATATTGTTATTGCAATGTTATCAAAAAGCATCCAGTATTTTTGTTGGTCATTTGAGAGCTATGGTAGTTGTAATAAAATGACCATTTGGTGAATAACTAATGTAACACTGCAAGCATTTTACAGTAAAACTCATTGCAATTATAGAATAAAGAGACTACGCCGATAGTTCCCTGCTTCAAGCACAGAGGAAGATTAGAATGTTTAGTCCAGTCACATATTCCAGAACATCAGGAGGAAGACTAAAGCTTACATAAGGAAATCTCAAGTCTACCCTTCTCTTCAGAGAAGCCTATCCTAGACATGTGGAATTCGTTTTGGTCCAAATTTATATTAGAATGAAATAGTAACAAATTTAGTTGAAATTCATTTAATTTAGCTCCGTATATTCATTTTCTAACAAATTCCAAATTTCCAGAACAATTCTAATTGGGATCAGTCGAAAAATGATCGACCGATTGGAATTCTGTGCGAAGAATAGCTGGTTTTTAGAGGGCGGGTGGAGTGGCCGGCCGCCGCGTCCTTAACAACCCATGATTCATCAGCTGTCAGTGGACTTCCCTGCTCAGAACTGAAATGTAAACAAAAGAATGCTGGCAAATCAAAAATTGAGAAAAAAAAAAGTGTGCCCCCCCAATCCATACCAGGACCTTCGGGAATGCTATGGATTTTAAGGGGAACCCCCGCCAAAATGTAAAAAAAAAGGCATGCCCCCCCAAAATCCATACCAGACCCTTATCCGTAAGCGCCCCCCTCCTGAACCATATCAGGCCACATGCCCACAACACAGGGGGATGCTTTGGGGCAGGGGAGGCTTTGCCCCCCCACCCCAAAGCACCTTGTCCCCATGTTAATGGGGACAAGAGCCTCTTCCCCACAACCCTGAGTGGTGGTTGTGGGGGTCTGCAGCCAGAGGGCTTATCAGAATCTGGAAGCCCCCTTTAACAAGGGAGCCCCCAGATCCAAGCCCCCTACCCCATGTGAATGAGTATGGGGTACTATCCTACCTATTCACCAAAAAAGTGGAAAAAAGTGAGTAAAGACACAACAAAAGTTTTTTGACAAGTCCCTTATTTAAAAAAAATATCCCCCCGGTGTAGATCCATCATAGATCCATGACGATGTATATCCATGACGCCCGCCACACCACTGAACCTGCGGGAGCCTTCAATGGGACCAGAGTTTTTTTTTCTTTTTTCGGAACCTGAGGCACAGCGGGCATCATGATTGACGATGGTGACTTTGTTGTGTCTTTACTCACTTTTTACAGTTTTTTGGTAAATGGGAAGAGGTACTCTGTACCCCAAACTCATTCACATGGGGGGGTGGGATCTGGGGGCCCTTTCAGATTCTGATAAGCCCCCCCCGCCCACAGACCCCCACAACCACCGCCCAGGGTTGTGGGGAAATGGCCCTTGTCCCCATCAACATGGGGAACAGGTGTTTTGAGGTGGGGGGCATTATGTTGATGGAGACAAGGGCCTCTACATGTCCCCCCCATGTTGAGAGTATGTGGCCTGGTATGGTTCAGGAGGGTCCCCCCCTTTCCTTGCCTGCTGGGCTGCATATAAGGTCTGTTATAGATTTTTTTTGGTTTTACATTTTGGCATGGGTTTCCAATTAAAATATGGATTGTGGGGGCATGCTGTTCTTTTTCAGAATTTTTCATTGCCGGCATTCTTTTGCTTACATTTCAGCTCTCAGTGGGAAAGCCCGCTGACAGCTGATGAGTCATCAGTTGTTAACCACTTCAGCCCCGGAAGAATTTACCCCCTTCCTGACTGGGCCATTTTTTGCGATACGGCACTGAGTTGCTTTAACTGACAATTGCGTGGTCATGCGACGCTGTACCCAAACAAAATTGACGTCCTTTTTTCCCCACAAATAGAGCTTTCTTTTGGTGGTATTTGATCACCTCTGCGGTTTTAATTCTTTGTGCTGTAAACAAAAAAAGAGCAACAAGTCCTGCTGTCTGTGTCAATGAACGCAGTAGCAGAACTCGGGAGCGCGCCTGCATGAGTGCCGTGATGGAAAATGGCTCTCCAAGGGGGCACTCGAGAAGAGGAAGAGCCAGGAGCACCGCTGGGAGATCCCAGAAGAGCAGGATCGGGGCCGCTCTGTGCAAAATCCTTGCACAAAGCAGGTAAGTATAATGTGTTTGTTATTAAAAAAAATGAACCTTTGCAACCCCTTTAACCACCTCATTACTGGGCACTTTCACCCCTTTCCTTCCCAACAATTACTCAGTCATGGTACACTGTGCCTAAATGAAATTTTTATCATTTTGTTCACACAAATAAATCTTTCTTTTGGTGGTATTGATTCTCCAATGGGTTTTCTATTTTTTTGCGATATAAGTGAAAAAAGAGTGAAAATTTTGAAATATATATATATTTTCTATTTAAAAAAAAAAAAATCCAATAAAAATTTAGGCCAGAATGTATTCTGTTACATGTCTTTGGTAAAAAAAAAAATCCTGATAAGTGTATGATAATAGGTTAGTGTGAAAGTTATAGAGTCTACAAGCTGTACTGACCACCTAGCCTAATTCTTGAGGCCCTAAGATGACAGTACTGTAAAGATGACAGTCAGAGGTATTCAGTAAGAGGCAAAGTGAGTTTTTTGAAGTTACAATTTTTTGCCCACAATTGTTTGGAAAATTAAGATTTTTTTTTCCTCACAAAATTGTCATATTAACAAGTTATTTCTCACACATGGCATAGATAAACTTGCAATTACACCCCAAAATACATTCTGCTACTCCTCCTGAGTATGGCGATACCACATGTGGGGGACTTTTTCATAGCCTGGCAACATACAGAGGCCCAACATAGAGGGAGAACCATCTAGGAGCATAAATTACACATTTCGTTTCCTGACTACCTATCACATTTTTGAAGGCCCTGGAGCACCAGGACAGTAGAAAGGCCCACAAAATGACCCAATTTTGGAAAGAAAACGCCCCAATGTATATTCTAGGAGGCATAATGAGTCTTTTTAACATGTCATTTTTTCCACAAGTTTTTGGAAAATGTGGAAAGAAAACGAAAAGGTATTTTTTATTTTTTTACACAAAGCTGGTAATTTATAAGATATTTCTAACACATAGCATGTACATAGCAAAAATTACACCCTAAAATATATTCTGCTACTCCTCCTGAGTATGGTGATACCACATGTGTGGGGCTTTTACACAGCCTGGCCACATACAGAGGTCCAACATCCAAGTAGCAAGCGTTCTAAAGGCGTAAATTACACATTTCATTTCCTGAGTACCTATCACATTTTTAAAGGCCCTGGAGCACCAGGACAATGGAATTAGATGTGGCAGATGATCATGGAAAGATGTGGCAGATGATCACTGACAGATGTGCACCAGATGATCATGGACAGATGTGGCAGGTAAATACGGACAGATGTGCACAGATGATCACAGACACATGTGCGCAGATAATCACGGACAGATGTGCGCAGATGATCATGGACAGATGTGCCAGATGACCATGGACAGATGTGTGCAGATGTGCGCAGATGATCATGGACAGATGTGTGCCAGGTGACCATGGACAGGTGTGTGCCAGATGATCATGGACAGATGTGCGCAGATGATCACGAACAGATGTGCACAGATCATCATGGACAGATGTATGTCAGATGTGCACCAGATGATCACAGACAGATGTGTGCCAGATGATCACAGACAGATGTAACAGATATGCCAGATGATCACGCACATATGTGCCAGATGATCACGGACAGATGTGACAGATGATCATGGACAGATGTGACAGATGTGCCAGATAATCACTGACAGATGTGACAGAAGATCACAGACAGATGTGCCAGATGATCACGCACAGATGTGCCAAATTATCACGAACAGATGTGACAGATGATCATGGACAGATGTGACAGATGATCACAGACAGATGTTCAGTGGGACGGATGTTTACTGGGACAGATGTGGACATATGTTCAGTGGGACAGATGTGGGACAGATGTTTAGTGAGACAGATGTTTAATGGGACAGATGTGTGACAGGTGTTGGTGTTTTTCACTGTTTGGGGACACTGTTTGGGTACATTAGCTGGGTGATCAGTGTGTAAAAAGCTGTAAAAACAGCTCATACACACTGATCCCCAGCTCGTAGATCCGCTCTCTTTCTCCTCACTGTCTCTGTGTGGGGAGAAGCAGAGCCGATTGCCTGGCAAAGGGTCTCTGTTTACTAGATGACGGCTGTGATTGGACATGTAATCAGGAGGGTCAATCAAAGAACCCTCCTGCCGAGGGACTTTGCAGTGTCTCTGGGGAACACGGGCACATTGAGATTGCGCCGCTGCGTGGGCATGCGGCCGCACAATCCAGCCTCCGGTGACATCCCCCCAGGCTGTTTACATCACATGATGGCTATGATTGGAGGGCAAATCACAGAGCCCTCCTGCTGATCCGAGATGCGGCGTGTGCGGGGGAGACGCACACATCAGGATCGCGTGGCTGCACAGGCACGTGGCCGCGTGATCCCTCTCCCTCTGAAGGACGTTCAGGAACATCCATTAAGAAGGAGGAAGCGCCCACCCGGCCTGGTGGGAAGTGGTTAAGGACGCAGTGGCCGGCTTCCCGGGCCCGCTCCTTAACAATCAGCTATTCTTCATATAGAATTCAAATTGGTCGATCATTTTTCGACTGATCCGAATTTGAATCATTCTGAAAATTTGGAATTTGTTAGTAAACGAATATACGAAATTAACTTAAATGAAACAAAACGAATTCTGAAACGAATCGACGAAACAAAACTAGTAACATAACAAATCTATCCAAAATGAAAAATAAATTGCGTTCTGAACATGTCTAGCCTATCCTGCCTCTACATAGCAACTGTACTTTCACTTTTTCCATTAGCTCACCCCCCACAGTTATTACCGTTTATATCTGTTGACACTCCCTTTTAGATTGTAAGCTCTAACGAGCAGGGCCCTCCAATTGCTCCTGTATTGAATTGTATTTTAACTATACTCTGCCTCCATGTTGTAAAGTGCTGCTCAAACTGTTGGGGCTATACAAATCCTGAATAATAATAATATCTATAAACATCTAAAACTTTGTAAATAACTTTTTTGCTTGACTACTGAGCATGGAAATCAGGGCCTGGAGACGACCAAACCACACCAATATAACTAAAGAGAGGAAGAAAACAAAGAAAAAAAGGGGAGGGAGATGGGAAAAGGGGAAGGGTTATTATATAAATCCAACTACAGTAGCAGGTAAGGGAGAAAAATCTCTCATGGCAAAAGACCTTCCAATCAAACAATTTAATATGGCTCATACAGAATAGGGAGAAAATAAAATAAGCGCTCCTCATATATCAATCTGGTAGTTATACTCCATCGGGTTTTCTTTCCACAAATATAGCTTTCTTTTGGTGGTATTTGATCACCACTGGGGGTTTTTATTTTTTGCTAAACAAACTAAAAATTACCAAACTTTTTGAAAAAAAAAGGTTTTCTTTCTTTCTGCTATAAAACTTTGTTTTCTCCTTCACTGATGGGCACTGATGAGGTGGTACTGATAGGCACTGATGAGGCGGCACTGATGGACACTGATGAGTTGGCACTGATAAGGTGGCACTGGTGGGCACTGATGAGGAGCTACTGATATGTAGAATCTATGGGCATTGATAGGCGGCACTGATATGCAGCACTGATGGGCACTGAGGGATGGCACTGATGGGCACTAATAGGTGGCACTGATGGGCACCAATAGGGGGCACTGATATGCAGCACTGATGGGCACTGATAGGCGGCACTAATGGTCACTGACAGGCAGCACTTATGGGCACTGATAGGCGGAACTGATTGTCACTGACAGGTGGCACTGATGGACACTAATAGATGGCACTGATGGGCAGCACTGATGATGAGGTACTGAAAATTAGTGGGAACTAATGCGCAAACCAACAAGGGGGTGGAGCGGAAGGAAAAAAACTAAACAAATGTTTAGCAGCCACCTAGTAAATGTTCACACGCTAATAGCAAAATTTATTTTATCGATGATGAGGTACTGACATGTGTTACTGATGGGCACTGATTGGCACTGTGATGGGCACTGATTGTCACTGTGGTGGGCACTGATTGGCACTGTTATGGGCACTGATAGGTATTGCTGATGGGCACTGACTGACAGCTGATGGGCACTGGATGACATTGATGTGGCACCTCTCATGGGGGCTGCGCTGATAATCAATGTGCTTATTATCAGCGCAGACCCCCCTCTGACAGGAAGAGCCGCCGGCACTTCCTGGTTCACACTGTGATCAGCTGCGATTGGTCATAGCTGATTACGTGGTAAGGAGCCTCCGTCAGAGATTCGGTGTGTCAGAGTGATACACATTACCACCGTTTGCCGTGCTTCGCGGCCCCTGTCATGTGACGTCCAGTTAGGATAACATTCTGCTATAGGCCGGGCTGGAAGTGGTTAATAAACAATTATGAACCAGCCTCCTCAAACACACTTGCATTCCATAAGAAGTACACTTAGGAAACCATATTTTTTTTTTTTTTAGCAAATAAACTTGTAATGAGCCCCAATAACAATAAGGAAAAAAGACCTCCAGAGATAATAAAGTATTAACTATATTTCAACCAAATAGTACACATAATCTCACTGTAGGAAAGATGACCAAAATAAATCCATATATTAATATTACAGTTTTATAGTAAGCCCCCTTATATAAATCAAAAAAGACCTGCCAAAGCAGCATAGCCTAGTACACCCATTTTCAATTTAAATAATCATGGGACAAAGGATCAGTAGTACATGCAGTACATACAGTCAGGTGTCAGTACAGGTGGTGCATGTGTGACATAACAGTATAAGATTGACAGTTGGATACAGCAGACAATAATGACCACAGTGGGAGATAGGAAACATATCAAAAAATTTGTCAGCACTAAGGAGCATTTTGAGCTGAGATACACACATGTGTGTGTGTGACATAACAATATGAGATCAACAGCTGGAAGAGCAGAAAAGAATGACCACAGTGGGATATAGATAACATATCAAAACTTTAGTCAGAACTAAGGAGCATACATGGGGTGCTTTGGAGCTGAGCTACACACATAGATCGCCTAACATGTTTAAAAAAGCCTGCATTATTTTTGCTCAGCTAAAAATGTTATTTTGCCATGATCCATACCAAATATATGTTGATACAATTAATTGTACAGCACAGTGGTTGAGGGTTACCACAACACTAATTTTACCTCTTGTTACTTCCATGTGAAGATGTGAATGTAGCAATACCCCCTTCGGGCCGCTGGTTTTGTTTTGGGTCATGCAAACTACCTTCTAGGCTTCCGTTGTCAGGGTATATAGAGTCTTTATAAAAGCCAATGTCCACACAGATGTAAAACCTAAACAGTAATGCCGCGTACACACGATCGATTTTCTCGACGGTGAAAACACCGTCGAGAAAATCGACGGGAAAAACGAGGAACGGCTTGTTTCCCTACACACGGCCGTTTTTCCAGTCATTTTTTCTCTTGGTCGAGAAAAACGACCGTGTGTAGGCTCTCCGGCAGTGTTTCCCTATGGGAAAACTGCAGCGGAAAAAAATGCCGTGAATCACGATGAGAAATATTAGAGCATGTTCTAATTTTTCTCGTCGTGATTAATGCCGTTTTTCTCATCGGGAAAAAGGACCAAAAGCCCCCACACGGTAGTTTTTCACGTCAAAGAGAAAAAATTTAATTTTTCCCGACGAGAAAAATGGTCGTGTGTACGCGGCATAAGGCTTTATTTTATTTGCTGTGAGAAAACTTGAGAAGAAAGCAGGAAACGAGAGAAGTATAGGGGAAGGTTCAGGCACGCAGCACTAAAAGCACACAGAATCTGTCAACGTCACCACTCAAGCTTGAGTTTGTATAGCTCACCCGGATAGTTCCGTCTCTTTCGGTCCTAGCAGCCAGGATGGCGCACAGATCCATTTTTAAATGAGAACTTAAGGATGCGTCCAGGAATCCTCTGCCACAGGATTATCAAAGTCCCGAACCTCCTAGCCAAGCAATAAGGAGAACTTTATGCCAGATTGGCATATTGCAGGGCCTGTAAAGTAATGGATCCCTCCTTAGGTGGGCTTGCCAAGCTTCCTCCCGAGACAGCAGTACCGTTGCCAGTCTCCTCTGGGGCAGATCCTCCCCTGGCTGTCCTCCTTAGGAGTGGGCTTCCCGCAGGTGGGCAGCTTGGGATCCCTTTCAAAAGCTTAGGCCCCAGCCATCATAACTGAGCCTACCAGGTAGCGATGTAGCCTCGGGCCGAAGGTGCCTGGGGCTAGAACACACACACACACCCCTGGCCATGAGGGCCACACCGGCGGAGTGCGTGCACAAGGACAGAAGAAGAACCCTGATCAATGGCGTCCAATGGCGTACGCCCCTTTTGTACCCTCTCCCAGCATGCATAGCGGGTTCACCACGCCCCTGCATGGCTGCCGAGAAAGGACACCAAATGTGCTGTGTCATGCCTGTATTCCAACCTGAGTCTGTGGCGGCAGTGCCACCTACCGACCAAGGGAAATGACTGCCAGGCAGTGTCACAGCCAGAGCCAAAACCAAATTTAAACACAATTAACAAGTCTGAGTCTAACTATGGCTCAGACATACCCCTAAATTTAACATAGCATCCCAACTATTTGGGAGGGGCGTTACATATATATGTCGGTATAGCGCCGCTATTTTTAGCGGCGCTATACTGTCGGAATTGCGGCGGTATTCGGCCGCTAGCGGTGTGGTTTTAACACCCGCTAGCAGCCGAGAAAGGGTTAAAACCGCCCGCAAATCGCTGCTTTTTTAACGTCCCGCCAGCGCATCGCCTCAGTGTGAAAGCACTCGGGCTTTCACACTGAGACTGCAGGGCAGGAGTTTTTCAGGCAGTATTTAGGCGCTATTTTTAGCGCTAAAACGCCTGAAAAACTCCTCAGTGTGAAAGGGGCCTTAATGTCTAAACCACTGACAACAAAAGTAAGTAAACCCCTAAGTGAAAATCTCCAAATTGGGCCCAAAGTGTTAATATTTTGTGTGGCCACCATTATCTTCCACTCCTCCATGGCATCACAGTGCTGGTGGATGTTAGAGACCTTTCGCTCCTCCACCTCCCGTTTGAGGATGCCCCACAGGTGCTCAATAGGGTTTAGGTCTAGAGACATGCTTGGCCAGTCCATCACCTTTACCCTCAGTGGTCATCTAGGAGGTTGTGTTTGCTGTTGTTATCATGTTGGAATACTGCCCTGCGGCCCAGTCTCCGAGGGAGGGGGATCATGCTCTGCTTCAGTATGTCACAGTACATGTTGGCATTCATGGTTCCCTCAATGAACTGTCGCTCCCCAGTGCCGGCAGCACTCATGCAGCCCCAGACCATGACACTCCAACTACCATGCTTGACTGTAGGCAAGACACACTTGTCTTTGTACTCCTCACCTGGTTGCCACCATCTGAACAAAATAAGTTTATCTTGGTCTCACCAGGCCACAGGACAGGGTTCCAGTAATCCATTTCCTTAGTCTGCTTGTTGTCTTCAGCAAGCTGTTTGCGGGGTTTCTTGTGCATCATCTATAGAAGAGGCTTCCTTCTGGAATGACAGCCATGCAGACCACTTTGATGCAGTGTGCAGCGTATGGTCTGAACACTGACAGGATGACCCCCCGCCCCTTCAACCTCTGCAGCAATCTTACATCTATTTCCCAACGACAACCTCTGGATATGACGCTGTCCACGTGCACTCAACTTCTTTGGTTGACCATGGCGAGGCCTGTTCTGAGTGGAACATGTCCTGTTAAACCGCTGTATGGTCTTGGCCACCGTGCTGCAGCTTAGTTTCAGAATCTTGGCAATCTTTTCATAGCCTAGGCCATCTTTATGTAGAGAAACAATTCTTTTTCAGATCCTCAGAGAGTTCTTTACCATGAGGTGCCATTTTGAACATCCAGTGACCAGTATAAGAGATTGAGAGCGATAACATCCAATTCAACACACCTGCTCCCCATTAAAACCTGAGACCTTGTAACACTAACGAGTCACATGATACCGGGGTGAGAAAATGGCTAATTGGACCCAATTTGGACATTTTCACTTAGAGCTGTACTCCCTTTTGTTGCCAGCGGTTTAAACATGAATGGCTGTGTGTTGAGTTATTTTGAGGGGACAGCAAATTTACACTGTTATACAAGCTGTACACTCACTACTTTACATTGTAGCAAAGTATAATTTCTTCAGTGTTGTCACATGAAAAGATATAATAAAATATTTACAAAAATGTGAGGAGTGTACTCACTTTTGTTAGATACTGTATATATATATATAATTGTATATAGCGTATATATCTATACACACACTAGCTCCATTTCATACATACCGTGCCAGTACTCACAAACAGCATTCTTGATAAAGATTCCCCTTCTAAACACTGAGAATATAAGCTTAAAATAATGTACATGCTGCCAGATCTCACAGCAGCTAATTGAATATTGCAGAGTTTTTCACCTAAAGGACAGAAATCCCATCCATGCGTTCAAAATTGAATTCCAAACATGCACCTTTGCTTACTTGGCTCAGCCGATAAGGATGATAAATGACTCCTTATTGTACTGAGGAGAATAAAAGCTGAAGTGATGTCATTCCTGCAATTGGATATATTCAACGGGTTTTTTGTGCTTCTTAAACGTTCTTCTCTTGATCTTTATCATCTTCAAAGCGTTTGGATTTCTTTCAACACCTATTGTTCCATAGAAAGTGTCCTATTGGTAACCTTGTGCTGCCAGAACTACTTCAAACTAAACATCACATGTAAACCTTCAAGTCTTGAATATATATTCTGGTACCTCACAGGAAGTGCTGCAGTTTTGTCTGTGATGCTGAAAGGACAGCTAGTAACAGGTACAGTATAGAGGCATATAGAGAATAGTGTGTGCAAATTCAGCAGATTTTTGGGCTTTCTATATATTAATTCTATTAACTATAGACAGTTGCCATTCATGCCAGGTTATGTAGATTACATTTTTGGTGAGCAGGTTAAAAATCTGTTTTTAGCAGCTGCGTAGTTTTAAATGTAGATACAGTATGTATATAGGTTACAGCAGGGAGGCACCATTCTGTAGAACTGCATTGTGTGTTATTGCAAGCTAGTGCAATATGGGCAGATAAACAGAGCATTTTATAGTAATCTGTGCTGGATTTTTGGTGACTGAAGTGCATGTAAAGTGAATCCTTTTTTTTTAGTTTTGGATATTAAAGAAATGTTCAAACCCCTACAAGATTTATACTACTGTCTGTGCCCCTGCAGCGGAGATTCCCTCTTTTAAACTATTTGTCCTGATGGCTAAAAAAGGATTGGAAATCACAAAGCTTTCCTGGCTGTGGCTGATTGAAAACACCTGTGATCCCTGTCATGACTGTGTAGTGGTCCTCCCCCAGCTTCTCCCCTCTCTTTTTGGCGGGTTCTACTCATCTAGGGTTATCTGGGAGAGGGGGGAAAGATGCACACCACCAGCTGGGCTCTCTGATGTAGGATGCAGAGATATGAGCTAAACCATTTACCCTCAGGTCTGCGATTTAGGCCGGAACCTCAGCTTCTCCTATGGAGGATAATTGCCTCTGTCACTGACAGGGACACTTAGCTTCCATTAACACGAGTTCCACACCAAGAAAAGTCCAACACTGTTTTATTGACTTGAAACTGGTTGACTTTTAGAAGAACAGACAAGGTGTAGGGAAGAGTAGGTCCAGGCACAACTGATGAATTAAAGTTCCTCCTGTTCCGTTTAGTGCAAACAGGCTTGGCGCACAGTCGCTGCCACCGACTGTGAGTTTGGTCACTGCCACTGACCTGGGTGAACGTTGAGGCCCCTGCAACAGGCCTTGGATGAGGCCGGCCACTGACCTAAGAAAGATAGGTCCCTGCCACAGACCCTGAGGACATGAAGTACCTTCTTTAGAACAAACGGCCCCTGTCAGAGGAAGACATCCATCCGGACAGTCACCAGAGGCCTCCACCGGCACCAGCAAATGCTGCGCTGGCTCTACGGGGAGGTCACGTCTCCGGTCCCTTATGCCCAGGATTCAGGCACCCAATCCCGGGGGCACCTTAGGAATGTTTCGCCCTCGTGGGACCCAGTCGAAGGTACTGGGCCCCAGGCCTCCTGGTATAGTACCTCACCCCAGGCCGAAGGTGCCTGGGATGGAACTCGACTCCACGCGCCCAGGCCAAGGGCGCCTGGGCACAGACAGACCACAGCAGCCCCCAGGCTGAAGGTGCCTGGGGAATGGACCTCGTGCGCAAGATGTCCGCCCCTTTTATATCCTCTCCCAGCAGGCACAGCGGGTTCCCCACCCCGCCGTACTACTGCCGCGAGAGGACAAAAAGGGCACAGCTCTAGAATGGTAGTTCAAACCCGGTCCCAGGTGACAGCGCCACCCAGGGACCGCAGGGAACATGACATCATTCATACCTCCCACACTCCAAAGTGTCCATAAATCCCTAAAATCAATGTATCTGAGCCATCTATTGCCCAGATACACCCCACTAAATTTGACACCCGCTACAACTGTAATTGGATTATGGGCGGTGTATGGCCTTGATTGGTCATAGGAATAAGGCCTTAATCCTTCAGATGCAGATGCTATCTCTTTAGCAGTTCAGTTGTTTTTAATCCAGAGATTGTTGTAATACACCAGTCCATCCCAGTCTCTTGTTGGTAGTATGGTGATCTAAGAACCCTTGTTTTGTGATGAAAAAGTTGAATTCCCAGCACATTTACTGTAGGTTCTGCTACCAATAAGATTCTCAAATGCCCTGGAAGGTTAAGTGTGATTGGTGATGCAAGGCGGATCCCCATTCTGACAGATGACATGATCTACTGTTCCCAGTCATTGGAACAGTATATTCCAGAGCATATAGCATTACACAATGCTATATGCTCTGACCAGTTAGCACAAGAGGTAGACCAATGGTGTAACCAAGAGTTTCCGTAGTTCAGGAAGAAACAGATGTTTACACATAATGGCAAATATGTGCCTTGGCTGAATGATAAATAGAGAAACATAGCTACATAAGAGGTGAGTCCAGGCAGCTGGCAGAGATGTGATCCATAAATTGGCAAAAGGGTGGTTTAAAGGGTGGCCCAAGTAGCAGGTAAAGACATGGGCTGTAAACTGTCAATGGGTTATTCCAGCTGGCATGCAGAAGAGGTATTCAAAATACAGGAAATGATCGGTATACAGGCAGATCAAATTCAGGTAATGCCAACTAGTAGTGCATATGGGAAAATATATAACAAACAGTTGGCCTGTGTGGTTTAAATCAGGCACTGAGAAAAGATAGATAATAGAAAACACGGAGAGGAATAAATAGAGGGCATTGCCTGTCTACCTGATGCTCAGAGTTTGAGCCTTGGCCATACGTTATACACAGGAGACTGTGATGAATGAAGAGCAAGAAGGATGAGTACAAGGTGCAGACTAGGGATGAGCTGCACCAGAACCTGCAAACGGACCGAAAGTTTGCGCAAACGTTAGAACCCTATTAAATACAATGGACGCGAACGTTCGAAATCAAAAGTGCTAATTATAACGGCTAATATGCAAGTTATTGTCCTAAAAAGGTTTTTTGGGACCCGGGTCCTGCCCCAGGGGACATGTATCAATGCAAAAAGAAGTTTTAAAAATGGAAGTTTTTTCGGGAGCAGTGATTTTAATGATGCATAAAAAAAATGCGTGAAAAAAATAAAGTTAAATATTCCTTTAAATATCATACCTGGGGGGTGTCTAAAGTATGCCTGTGAAGTGGCATGTGTTTCCCGAGTTTAGAACTGTCCCTGCACAAAATGACATTTCTAAAGGAAAAAAAGTCATTTAAAACTGCTTGCGGCTTTAATGTAATGTCTGGTCCAGGCAATATGGATGAAAATCATTGAGAAAAATTACATGGTGGTGGTGGTGCTGGTGCCACAACACTGTAAGTCCTCACAGTTACTCTTGGTGGGCGCAAGAATGGGCCCAGCTGTGAAATATTAGATCAAGAATTGTAATCACATGCCCCTGTTAAACAGGGGCAGAAAAATTGGACCTTTGGTGGTGGTGGTGGTGGTGGTGGTGTTGCCACAACACCGTAAGCCCTCACAGTTACTCTTGGTGGGCGCAGCAATGAGCCCTGTTGCAAAGTATTGCATCAAAAATTGTAATTAAACACCCCTGTTAAACAGGGGCTGAAAAATTGGGCCTTAGGCGCTGGTGCCACAACACTGCAACCCCTCACAGATACTGTATTCGGAGCACAGCAATGAGCCCTGCTGCATAGCATTGCATCAAAAATTGTAAATACACGCCCCTGTTTAACAGGGGCTGAAAAATTGGGCCTTAGCCACTGGTGGCGGTGCCCAGAACCAAAAATGTTCTTTCAAGCTATCAGCATGATTATTGAGGAGGAAGAGGATAATTATTCAGTTACATCAGCATCAGGTGCATGGTAGCTGGTGGTGATCCAAGTCTGATTCATTTTTATGAAGCTCAGTTGATCGACCGAGTCGGTGGACAGGCGCACTCTGTGATCAGTTACAAAGCCTCCAGCAGCACTGAATGTGCGTTCCAAAAGAACGCTGGATGCAGGACAGGCCAGTACCTCAATTGCATACTGTGCAAGCTCTGGCCAGTGATCCATCCTCAAGACCAAGTAACCCAGAGGATTTTCGTTGGGAAAGGTGTCCAAGTCTGATCTTGCCCCTAGGTATTCCTGCACCATGTAAACCAGACGCTGGCGATGGTTGCTGGAAGCGATCATACCTTGGGGCTGCGTACTAAAAAATTGTCTGAACGCATCGGTCAGACGTCCACCTTCTCCACCGCTCCTTCTTTGACTGACTGGAGCCTCAGCAACACGTTGTCCAGGACCAGGAATTTGTAACCTCCCAGTCTATGGGAATGCGTTGCACAGACCTTTCTGCAAGGCCTCCCGAAGATGTTTCATCCTCTGCTCCCTCTGCGACGGCAAGATAAGGTCCACAACCTTACCCTTGTAACGTGGATCAAGGAGGGTTGCCAGCCAGTAATGATCCCTCTCCTTGATCGCACGAATACAAGGATTCTTCCGCAGGCTTTGCAGGATCAGGGAGGCCATGCAGCGTAGGTTTGCTGAGGCATTCAGTGCAGAGTCCTCTAGGTCACTGAGGACGACATGATCCTCAGCCACCTCCTCCCAGCCAGGTACAAGTCCATGGGTGTCTTGGGACTGTAATTGATCCCTTGAAGACTGCTGCTGATGCTGAGTGCTAGGCTCTACCTCCATGCTGACACAATAATCCTCCTCCTCCTCCTCCTCCTCTTCCTGTGTGATAGCCGGGCCAGCAGGAACACTGTCTGGATAAAGGGGGCCTTGAGAGGTAAGGAAGTCCTCCTCTTCCTGCCTCTGTTCTGCCTCAAGTGCCCCGTCCATTATTCCACGCAGTGAGTGCTCCAACAGGTGGTCAAGAGGGACAGTGTCACTGATGCATGCACTGTCACTGCTCAACATCCTCGTGGCCTCCTCAAATGGTGCCAGGACATTACATGCATCCCTGATCATGGCCCATTGGCGTGGGGAAAAAAATCCAAGCTCCCCTGACACTGTCCTGGTGCCATATTGCAACAGATACTCATTGATGGCCCTCTGCTTTATGTGCAGCCGCTACAGCATGGCCAACGTAGAGTTCCACCTGGTGGGCATGTCACAGATTAGGCGGTTCTTGGGCAGGTTGTAATCCTTTTGCAGGTCAGCCAGCCGAGCACTGGCATTATATGACCGGCGGAAATGCCCACAGAGTTTCCTGGCCTGCTTCAGGACATCCTGTAAGCCCGGGTACCTGCCCAAGAACCGATGCACCACCAAGTTAAGGATGTGAGCCAAACAGGGCACATGGGTCAGTTGTCCCTGTCGGAGGGCGGAGAGGAGGTTGGTGCCATTGTCGGAAACCACCTTTCCTGGCTTAAGCTGGTGTGGCATCAACCACCTCTGAGCCTGCCCCTGCAGAGCTCACAGAATCTCTGCCCCAGTGTGGCTCCTGTCCCCCAAGCACACTAGCTCAAGCACCGCATGCCATCTTTTTGCCTGCGTAATTGCGTAGCCCCTTGAATGCCCCTTGAATGCCTATGGAGCACCGCTGGTTCAGAGGACAAAGCACAGGTAGAGGCTATGGAGGAAGAAGAAGAGGAGGGGGTGGAGGAGAGAGGTGTATCAGAATCACCAGTAGTAACATTTTGGAGGCGTGGTGGCGGAACAACCTCCAACAATACTGCACCTTGTCCTGCATCCTTCCCAGCTGCCAGCAGAGTCACCCAATGCACCGTGAAAGATAGGTAACGTCCCAGTCCATGCCTGCTGGACCATGAGTCAGCAGTAATATGCACCTTACCGCTGACCGCCCTGTCCAGCGAGGCCAAGACATTGCCTTCCACATGCCGGTAGAGAGCCGGAATCGCCTTCCGTGAGAAAAAGTGGCATTTGGGAACCTGCCACAGAGGAACCGCACATTACACAAACTCAAGGAAGGGGACAGAGTCTACCAACTGAAAAGGCAGCAGTTGAAGTGCTAGCAATTTAGCCAAGCTAGCATTCAACCACTGGGCATGTGGATGGCTGGGAGCGAACTTCTTTCGGTGGTGCAGCAGCTGGGAAATTTGCCTGGTACAATCTGACGTCGGTGTACCGATAGCAGATTTCCCGCAAGTACTTGGCTGTGACACACCTAATTCTACACCTTCATTCCTCTCAGTGCAGGTTTCAGAGAGGACTAAAGGTATAGTGGAGTTGGAGATCCCAGCGGATGAGGAGCAAAGAGAGGTCCGCTTTGTTCTTTGGTGTGGGTCTTTTAGGTGTGATTGCCAACTAACTGCATGGCAGGTCGACATATGTCTGATCAAGCATGTGGTGCCCAAGCCCATGATGCTTTGTTTTGATGTTTTGGCCACGCGAGATACACCTGAGACATATGTTGCAAATAGCAGTGCTACGATCTGATGCACTCGTCTCAAAAAAGGCCCACACCAAAGAACTTTTGGAATAACGTGCAGAGACAGCAGTGGCCTGCACATGCGGAGATCTGCGGTGTGATGCAGTCGGTGTGCTGCCCTTAAGCTGGCCCCTGGAGGGCATCCTGCCTAGTTGGAGATGTGCCTCCTCCTCCTCCTCCTCTCTCCTATCAGGCACCCACGTAGAGTCCGTGACCTCATCATCCCCTCCCTCCCTCATCACTGTAGCAAACCTGGCAGTATGCTGCAGCTGGGGGAACATGACTGCCAGATTGCTGTCCTTGTTGGGCACCACCTTTCTCTGGGCTCAAGTTACTACCCCCTCTCTCTGGGCTCACGCTACTGCCTTTCTCTAGCTGGGTTCCATCATCGGAGCCTTCAAAACGCTGGACATCCTCCTGGAGCATGTACCCAACAGCATGTGGTCAAACAGTTCAAGGGACTCCTCAGGAGGACATAGTGAGGCTAGGGAAAGAGTGACTGATGCCTTTGAGCCAAGGGAAGAGGCCGCGTTGGCAGCTGCTTTGCCAGACAAAGGACCCTGAGCCTGGGTGACAGAGGATGAGGAGGATGAGGACGGCTTGGTCATCCACTCTACCAAGTCTTTGGCATGTTGCGGCTCAACATGGCCAGCTGCCAAAAAGAAGGACAAGCGTGTCCCACGGCCATGTGCTGATGAGGATGCACAGTGTCCACAACCAGCACTGTTGCCTCTAGACACAGAGCCTGCTTGCCCTCTTTTCGTGGCTCGTGTCTGCCTCTCCTTGTTTGCCTTCCAGACATATTAATGGCCTGCAGTGAGATGTAGCTGCACAAAGGTGGGATGTATATATATAGGTACACTCCCCACACTATATAAGGCAGCCGGCGTGGCGGCCTTGTGTAGTGTGTTGCGACGTACCTACTCCTCTGAGCCATGATTGGCCAAAGCCACCCTGGCTTTGGCCAATTACGGCTCTCTGTACTTACGGCGCTGTGATTGGCCAAGCATGCGGGTCATAGTGCATGCTTGGCCAATCATCAGTAAGCAATGCACTGCGATGCCGCAGTGAATTATGGGCCATGACGCGCCACTTGAATTTGCCGCGAACGGCCCATAATGTTCTAAATTCGGCGAACTGCCGGACAGGCGATGTTTGAGTCGAACATGGGTTTGACTCGAACTCACAGCTCATCCCTAGTTATGAGGAAAGGTTGCGAGCACTGAACTTATTCTCTCTGGAGAAGAGATGCTTGATTTCAATTTACAAATAACGTACTGGTGATCCCACAATAGGGATAAAACTTTTTTGCAGAATGGAGTTTAACAAGACACGTGGCCACTCATTAAAATTAGAAGAAAAGAGGTTTAACCTTTAACTACTGTACGTAGAGGGTTCTTTACTGTAAGAGCTGCAAGGATGTGGAATTGGTAAAGTTTGTGGTGGGGGTGGTGGCGCTACCTAGGTCTAATATAACACCTAAACCAGTGGTGCCAAACTATAATGTGCAGACTATATTAACAAGTGATTGAATATCAGTGCACTCTAAAAAATATATATAAGTAAATATAAATAATAAGACAGGGGTCAGTAAGTCCCTGAAAAAATTAGCTAGTGAACCTGAGTGGCAAATTACTAACAGTGACAGGTATAACGAACAAGTCCGTGACTCCAATCAAAGTGGTATTAAATGTGATCAGCTAATCACAAATGTAAAAAGTAAGTGCATAGAAGATTATTCAAATGTACCATAAGGTGAAGTGAGCAGTATTAAATAAATTATAAATGCAACAAAAGACATAAGCACATGTGCATATCCCCAACAGGGTGAAATATAGCATATATTAGACATAGAGTTCCAGTATCCAAGCACATATACGGTAGGTGTGCTTAACAACTGTCCATAGGGGGGGGGGGTTAGAGGCAATAACCCCATCCAGGAAATTAGTTCAATTATAAAAGCAATATTCAAAATATGTCTCCAAACAGTTCCAGAGGGAAGTAGTGCTTATTCACAGCATAACAGTGGGTGATCTCCGTGCTCCCCTCAAGTGTCCCCACTCACCAGATCCTGTCACCCCTGCAGGGGTATCACGCATATATGATCGGGTCCTGATGCCTTCAGCCGTGGGTCCTTGTATCCAAAAAGCCAGCAATCTCTCCACTCCCCACTCAATATCCAATAAGAACAGAAAGTAGTTGATGGCATTAGATGTTCCTCATATAGACAGAGACAAAAAGCGCTCCCATGATGTATTACCAAAAAACAGATTTATTTATAAAAAAAGTTCCATAAAAACATACGGTATAGGCACCATCCGTTGTAATAGAAAAACAGCAGCCAAGTGAATGGCGATATGTAAAACTGGAGCCTGGGTTTCATGGCGTTCCACCCTCTGCTCCAGAATCCGGAAATGACGTAGTGTGCGTGGCTCCGGCTTACGCGTTTCATCATAGACATCGTCTGAGGCGGTGCCATCTTACTACACCCTACATCTATTTGGGGAAGAGTGGCCATGCTGGTCCCACCCCTCCATTTGTCTAATGCCCAATCACAAAACTTCCTCAGTTCCCTAGGCGGAGCGCTCGGCACTCAGTTGTATACAACAGACGGAATTAAAGATGGATATTCCCATGTCAGATCGGCTGACCCGCATCTCCGCTCTCCCTCGGCATATAAACCATAAACATCAGAGGCAAAGTGCCAGACAATTACTGAGTGTAACTAAAAAGCATATGTATATTAAAATTATTAGTATTAAAATTAAAAAGTTGCACATCCCATGAATTGAGATATAAAAATATATAATAATATGTGTGAGCCAAACATTGTATATATGGCGCCCTCAGTTTTCAGTGGTGAGGACCGGAACTGCAAGTGGTAATTTCATTAGTGCTGTGCAAAGCAGATACTACCTTCTAAACCATGCAGAAGCATTTAACCAAAAACAATCTGCATAGGTAAACTGAGTGCACTCACCAGGACTAGGTATAAATCCTTAGTGATAGACTGAGCACTAATGATAGTCCATAGTCCATGTGTTGATAGTCCATGTAAACCTACAGTTGGCCAGTGATTTGCTGACCAAAACAGATAACCATGGGGGAAATCAGTAGGATATATACAAACCCTAAAAACCAGACATAATTGAGCACCAAAAATATGGAAATCAATATATCATATAGAAAAATAAGGTCTTTAGATTTAAATCCCCCTAACTGAGCTAAAGTGCTAGTATAATGGTACAATGGTGAGGGGGTCCCTATAAAGGGAAGTCACCTCAACACACATAAAAAATGGGGGGTCCTGGGGTACTGAGAGTGGGATACTTAAAAGTAACAGATAAATATGGGAATAGAGATATGGCTCAGGTACACCATCATGGATTGGCTATGAAGCAGTTGAGGTCTATGTCTACATTTAACCCCCTCGGGGCTAGAGTACCCAGACGATAGATTCAGCTGGTTTCATTTTGCGAGATCAAAGTCTGTTTGTTTCCTCCCCTCCAGTTGTCCTTAATGAGGTCAATGCCATAGAATATAAGTCCTGTTGGGTCCCTACGGTGAACCTCATCAAAATGGCGGGATAAATAATGCTTGGGGAACCCCTTTTTGATGTTATTGATATGTTCCCGTATACGTGCACATAGGGACCGAGTGGTTCTCCCAACATACTGTAAATGACATGGACATTCGATAACATAGGTCACATGTGTACTATGGCATGTAATCAGTTCTTTGACCTTATATTCTCTATGGTCAGTTTTGGATCTAAATACTTATTTTTTTCTCGGTTGTTTCTTACTGACTCTACAGGCCAGACACTTTTGGCATTTGAAAAATCCTTTTGAACAGTTCCTTAAAGAGCTGGATGACAATAGATATGGTCTGAACTTTACTGGAAAGTGGAACCACCAACAGATTGAGTACCTTGATTTAGAGATCTACAAGCAGGGTGGATGCCTGCACACTAGGACGTTTTTCAAGGCAACCAACCGTAACGGGTACACACCCACTTCCAGCTGTCACCACCCTAAATGGAAAGGGAATATCCCTAAAGGACAACTAATAAGGTTACGCAGAAACTGTGACACAATAGACTACTTCCACATCAAGTGGATATTTTGATTGACAGATTCCATGACAAGGGGTACACTCTAGCTAACTTGTTAAAAATCAAGGGATAGATTGCAAGTATGAATAGAAATACTCTACTTGGGAAATCCAAGAAAAATGAAAAGGATTTGGAATACATTCTAAAAAAGTATTGGCCTATCTTAAAAGAAGATCGAGTGCTCACAAAAATATTACCCAGCAAACCAAAGTTCGTGTATAGGAGAGCGCCTACTCTCCGGAACCACATAGTACATAATGTGATTAACCCCCCAAAGCCAGTAAAGATATTTCCGGAAATGAAAGGATTTTTCAAGTGCCAAAGGTGTCTGGCTTGTAGAGTCTGTAAGAAACAACCGAGAAAAAAATAAGTATTTAGATCCAAAACTGACCATAGAGAATATAAGATCAAAAATCTGATTACATGCCATAGTACACATGTGACCTATGTTATCGAATATCCATGTCATTTACAGTATGTTGGAAGAACCACTCGGCCCCTATGTGTATGTATACAGGAACATATCAATAACATCAAAAAGGGGTTCCCCAAGCATAATTTATCCCACCATATTGATGAGGTTCACCGTAGGGACCCAACAGGACTTATATTCTATGGCATTGACCTCATTAAGGACAACTGGAGAGGAGGAAACAAACAGACTTTGATCTCGCAAAATGAAACCATTTGGATCTATCGTCTGGGTACTCTTGCCTCGAGGGGGTTAAATGTAGACTCAGACCTTCATAGCCAATCCATGGTGGTGCACCTGAGCCATATCTCTATTCCCATATTTCTCTGTTACTTTAAGTATCCCACTCTCAGTACCCCTGGACCCCCCATTTTTTATGTGTGTTGAGGTACGTGGACTTCCCTTTATAGGGAACCCCTCACCATTGTACCATTATATTAGCACTTTAGCTCAGTTAGGGGGATTTAAAGCTTAAGACCTTATTTTTCTATATGATATATTGATTTCCATATTTTTGGTGCTTAATTATGTCTGGTTTTAGGGTCTGTATATATCCCCCATGGTTATCTGCTTTTGGTCAGTTAATCACTAGCCAACTGTAGGTTTACATGGACTATCAACACATGGACTATGGACTATCATTAGTGCTCAGTCTATCACTAAGGATTTATACCTAGTCCTGGTGAGTGCACTCAGTTTACCTATGCAGATTGTTTTTGGTTAAACGCTTCTGCATGGTTTACAAGGTAGTATCTGCTTTGCACAGCACTAATGAAATTACCACTTGCAGTTTTGGTCCTCGCCACTGAAAACTGAGGGTGCCATATATACAATGTCTGGCTCACACATATTATTATATATTTTTATATCTCAATCCATGGGATGTGTAACTTTTTAATTTTAATACTAATAATTTTAATATACATATGCTTTTTAGTTACCCTCAGTAATTGTCTGGCATTTTGCCTCTGATGTTTATGGTTTATTTGCCGAGGGAGAGCGGAGATGCAGGTCAGCCGATCTAACATGGGAATATCCATCTTTAATTCCATCTGTTGTATACAACTGAGCGCCGAGCGCTCCGCCTAGGGAACTGGGGAAGCCTTGTGATTGGGCATTAGACAGACGGAGGGGTGGGACCAGCATGGGCGCTCTTCGCCAAATAGATGTAGGGTGTAGTAAGATGGCACCGCCTCAGACGACGTCTATGACAAAATGCGTAAGCCGGAGCCACGCACACTACGTCATTTCCGGATTCTGGAGCAGAGGGTGGAACGCTGTTGGCGCGCATGCCGTGAAGCCCAGGCTCCAGTTTTACATATCGCCATTCACTTGGCTGCTGTTTTTCTTTTACAATGGATGGTGTCTATACCGTATGTTTTTATGGAACTTTTTTTTTTTATAAATAAATTCGTTTTTTTGGTAATACACCATGGGAGCGCTTTTTGTCTCTGTCTATATGAGGAACATCTAATGCCATCAACTACTTTCTGTTCTTATTGGATATCGAGTGGGGAGTGGAGTGATTGCTGGATTTCTGGATACAAGGACCTACGGCTAAAGGCATCAGGACCCGATCATATATGTGTGATACCCCTGCAGGGGTGACAGGATCTGGTGAGTGGGGACACTTGAGGGGGAGCACGGAGATCACCCACTTTTATGCTGTGAATAAGAACTACTTCACTCTGGAACTGTTTGGAGACATATTTTGAATATTGCTTTTATAATTGAACTAATTTCCTGGATGGGGTTATTGCCTCTAACCCACCCTATGGACAGTTGTTAAGCACACCTACCATATATGTGCTTGGATACTGGAACTCTACGTCTAATATATGCTATATTTCACCCTGTTGGGGATATGCACATGTATTTATGATTTTTGTTGCATTTATAATTTATTTAATACTGCTCACTTCACCTTATGGTACATTTGAATAATCTTCTATGCACTTACTTTTTACATTTGTGATTAGCTGATGACATTTAATACCACTTTGATTGGAGTCACGGACTTGTCCGTTATACCTGTCACTGTTAGTAATTTGCCACTTAGGCTCACCAGCTCGTTTTTTCAGGGACTTACTGACCCCTGTATTATTATTTATATTTACTTATATATATTTTTTAGAGTGCACTGATATTCAATCACTGGTTAATATAGCCTGCACATTATAGTTTGGCACCACTGGTTTAGGTGTTATATTAGACCTAGGTAGCGCCACCACCCCCACCACAAACTTTACCTTATCTGAACCTTCCCATGGAGTTTTTTTTAGGGGGGGCTGCAACCTCATTTATACTTTCCGAAGCGCGGAGTACCCATCTATTAATAAGGATGTGGAATTCCCTTCCACAGGCGGTGGTCTCTGCGGGAGCATCGATAGTTTCAAAAAACTATTAGATAAGCACCTGAATGACACAACTTACAGGGATATACAATGTAATACTGACATATAATCACACACATAGGTTGGACTTGATGTACTTGTGTCTTTTTTCAACCTCACCTACTATGTAACTATGTCTCCGTGTGCCACCACCTAAATATGCCTGTTTTGTTTCTTGGTCAGTGACAAACATACAACATTGCAGATTGTGCAGAGGTAGATATAGTTTTTACAGGCATATTCTTAGCTGACCAGAAGCTGATCCTGTTTCCACCAGTCCTTTTCTGCAGCCTTTAATCTATTTTGTGAACCCGTTTTAAAAAAGTTATTTTGATGTACCTCTTCCCTTTTCTCATTTCATTTAGAAACATGTGATCATGATGTATTGGTAACAAATATCATACAATTATTAGAAATGACTATGTAAAATGTATGCGTATAAATGTAGTAGCAAATTTTGGAAGTGTTGACACGTACTTCAGACTAAGCCTTAACACTGTTGGATGGTGAAAGATCTTTCCCTGTGTTGCATTCAGCTTGCTGCCTGTTGACCTGGTAATAACACTTTGGTTCAGGTTATCAGTCTTTGAGGAAATAAAGAAATTAATATTTTCAACATATCCATGCTTTAAGGCCTCACTAGGTTTTGGGCTCAATTTAGGATAAAAATGGCATGCTTACCAAAAACAAAGGTTCCAAGTTGTCAACTTCTGAAGGACATCTCTGTGTTACATCTTCATTTCTGAACATTGGCCTGGGAATGGCATCAGGGATGGTGCACTGCTACTGGGACATAACACTTACATATTTACATAGTGAGTCACACATAGCTACATAGTTACATAGTGACTATATGTGAGTTACTATTTACTGACATGACTTTGTAACACAGTGATTTCCCCAAGCAGTAGTTCACCATTCCTGATGCCATTTTCAGGTTAATGTTCCCCAATCAAGATGTAACACAGAGATGCCTTCCAGAAGTTGAAATTTGAAAACTTGTAACCTTTGCTTTTGGTGAGCACGCCACTTTTTCTTAATTAAGCCCATAACCTAGTAAAACCTTATAGCCTAGTTATGTTAAAATTGTAGCTTCTTTGTTTCTTAAAAAACTGATAACCTGAAACAAAGTGCTATCACCAGTTCAACGGCAGAAAGCAAAATACTACACAGATAAAAGTGTCTTGCTGGAGCATATCACTATGTTACCTAGTAAGCTAAGCTGAAAAAAAGACACAAGTCCATCCAGTTCAACCAATAAGAAAAAATAAAATAAAAAATAATAGTAAAACCTCCATATACACAATCCTACACCCACAGCTGATCCAGTGGAAGGTAAAAAAAAAAAAAAAACACAATAAAATATTATCCAGTTCCCTCCAGCAGGTGGAAAAAATATTTTATGATCTCACAGGAGGAAATTAGCTATTCCCTGGATCAACTACCCCTGGTGTTATTATCTATAAATGTTAGTATACAGTTATATTCTGTCCATTTAGGAATGCATCCAACTGTTTTTTAAACAATCTACTGAGCTGGCCAGAACTAATTTTTGAGAAACTTTATTCCACATTTGTACAGCTCTTACTATGAAGGAGCCTTTTCATGTGTAGAGGTTAAATCTCTTTTCCTCCAGATGTAAATAATGTCCCCTTTACCTCTGTAATGACCTAAACATGAATAACTCTACACCAAGTTCACCATATGGACCACATATGCATTATAAATGGTATTCATATCACCCCGTAATTCACTCTCCTCAAAGAGAATAAATTCAAAGGTTGGCTAGAGGACAGCACTGCGTTACAACATGGTTGATGCCCATTGGCCTGGAAATGGACTCAGGAATTATTCTGTTGCAATTTTTTAACATTACCTTGAAAAAAAGTAGAGAGGCAGGATAAGCTTCAGGATCACATGATCATTGTGGTTGTCTGTTACAGTAGTCATATAATTTACAGTCCTTTCCAATCATAAACAGAGAACTGTCTGTGATACATCAGTCATTATGCTAGGAGTTCAAAGTGAGTGCACTCTCAGCACAGAAACCTTGGTCATGCATATGTAAGGCCTAACCTCCCTGCCACCTCATATATACTTTACATGGTAAACCAGAGGGTAACCTAAAAACACTAGCTACATCATTTACAAAAATGTAGATTTTAGTCATGTGAACATACAACTTTGCAAGTGGTAGTTAGTTTAATTTATTTACAGCCGAGAGGTGGAGCTCCAAGCTCCTTATCACATGATGTACAGCCTTCCCTTTGTATTTGTACTTGTAAATTACATACAGTGCCTTGCAAAAGTATTCACCTGCCTTTGCTTCTGTCATGTTTTGTTGCTTCACAATCTGGAATTAAGATGGATTGTTTAAAGGATTTGCATCATTTAATTTACAGAACATGCCCACAACTTTCAAGATGTTTTTTGTTATTTTGAAGCAAACAACAAATAGGACGAAATAATAGAAAAAGTCAATGTGCATAACTATTCACCCCCCTAAAGTCAATACTTTGTAGAGCCACCTTTTGCGGTTATCACAGCTCCAAGTCGCTTTGGATAAGTCTCTATGAGCTTGCCACATTTTACCACTGGGATTTTTGACACTTCTCCTTGCAAAACTGCTTCAGCTCCTTCAAGTTGGATGGTTTGCGCTTGTGAACAGCAATCTTTAAGTCTGACCACAGACTTTCTATTGGATTGAGGTCTGGGCTTTGACTAGGCCATTCCAACATATTTACATGTTTCCCCTTAAACCACTCAAGTGTTGCTTTAGCAGTGTGTTTGGGGTCATTGTCCTGCTGGAAGGTGAGCCTCTGCCCTAGCCTCAAATCACACACAGAGTGGTACAGGGTTTGCTCAAGAATATCCCTGTATTTAGCTCCATCCATCTTTCTCTCAACTCTGACCAGTTTCCAGGTCCACTGCTGATGGTGTTCTTTGGGTGATGTGAAGTGTTGGGTTTGCGCCAGACATAGCGTTTTCTTTGATGGCCAGAAAGTTCAATTTTAGCCTCATCAGACCAGAGCACCTTCCTCCATACATTTTGGGTGTCTCCCACATGCTTTTTCGCAAACTCAAAACGTTCCATTTTGTTTTTTGCTGAAAGTATTGGCTTTCTTCTGGCCACTCTACCATAAAGCCCAACTCTATGGAGCGTACGGCTTATTGTTGTCCTATGTACAGATACTCCAGTCTCTGCTGTGGAACTCTGCAGCTCCTCCAGGGTTACCTTAAGTCTGCGTGCTGCCTCTCTGATTAATGCCCTCCTGGCCCTGTCTGTGAGTTTTGGTGTGCGGCCGTCTCCTGGCAGGTTTGCTGTTGTGCCATGTTTTTTCCATTTGGTTATGATAGAGGTGCCTCTTGCTTAGGTGTTGCAGCCTCTGGGGCCTTTCAAAAAGGTGTGTATATGTAATGATAGATAATTTGACACTTAGATTGCACACAGATGGACATCATTTCACTAATTATGTGACTTCTGAAGGTAATTGGTTGCACCAGAGCTTTTTATGGCCTTCATAACAAAGGGGGTGAATACATACGCACATGCCAATTATCAGTTTTTTATTTCTGAAAAATAGTTTTTATGTATATATTTTTCCAATTTTACTTCACCAACTTAGACTATTGTGTTCTGATCCATCAAATATAATTCATATTAAAATAACATTGAACTAAAGGCTGTAATCTAACAAAATAGGTAAAAGGCCAAGGAGGTGAATACTTTCGCAAGGCACTGTATTTAGCTAGTAGGCGTAAATCTTAACACTCTCTGTCATTCCTTCCTGTGCTAGTTAGTTCTGTCCTAGCTAGACCCTCTGTGTTTCTTCCATGTTCATTCACAGAGGCACAGCTTAGGAAAGCCATTGTCTTCTTAAATTTCAGAAGACTGGAAAATATCCTTTGTACTGCAATTCTTTAAAAGGAGTTGTAAAGGCAGAAGTTTTTTTTATCTTAATGCATTACATGCATTAAGATAAAAAACCTTCTGTGTGTAGCAGCCTCCCCAGTCCCCCTAATTACTTACCTGAGCCCTTTCTCTCTCCAGCGATGTCCACGAATGTCTAAGCCATCCGGGACACTCCTCCTGATTGGCAAGGACACAGAAGCGGCGCCATTGGCTCCCATGGTGGTCAATTAAAGTCAGCCAGACAATCAGAGGAGAGAGGGGGCGGGTCCAGGTCAGGGCACCGTGTCTGAATGTATACACGGAGCTCTAACTTGGCCTGGGTGTCCCCATAGAAAGCTGCTGTCTGTGGGGACACTCAATAGGAGGGAGGGGCCAGGAGCAGCAAAGAGGGACATGAGAAGAAGAGTATCCAGATTGCTCTGTGCAAAACCAACTGCACAGAGGAGGTAAGTATAACATGTTTGTAATTTTTTTTAAAACAAGACTTTACAATCACTTTAAGTAAATTTGCATTTGTATACATAAACAAGTGAGAGTTACATAGTACACGTTGTTACTCGTTTCCCCAAAATTTGAAAAAGTAAATAAATCAATCAAACCAAATGAAAAAGTATGTTATTTAAAACCTGCACCCAACCCAGTTTCCCTACAATATTAAAAATGTAGTAACAATCAGAACAATTTTGGGTGCTGCTGGGCTCTTGAACTATTAGTGCCTTCAAGAGTTTGGAAGGGTACTGTGCAACTAGAGCTAAGTAAAACCATCCAATAGATTTAAAGCTTAGGCTTGATTGTGTTGACTGCCATGTGGAGTATACTCCCTGTTCTGGTAGCCCTGGCCTGCCATTCCTCAAGAGATTATGGAAATTGAGTAAGTTATTAGCCTTGCTCTTGGTGAAGTTTGTAAAGGAATATTTAATCAATTTAACCATTCTCAAAATGTAAAGCTTAAGAAAAAAAGATGGGGAATTTTTAAAGGGATTTGTTTCAAATAAACACCCTGGGGATTTCTGCACTTCGGATCATATGCTGTCATTTTAAAATTCAGTTGAAAACCTTGTAATAGCAGTGAAAAAAACATTCTCATAACATGTATGGTTTGAAAAATATAATGAAAAAAGACAGCAGGTATGATGAGTTCCTTACAATTTTCAAATTTCGACTAATATTCTAGAATAGACAAGGACACTTCTGAATCATTTCTGCATTCAATTCATATTTTAAAACTTAAACTTCACTTTGCAGGAACTTATGGATAATTTGTTTAGCTAGGCGTTTGAATTAAATAATAGTACAAAAACCAGTAAATGCCACATGGTACATATCTTCTAATGTGTTTCCATCTCAATCTATTTTGCCTTCCAACAGCTCTTAATAGCTATCCTCAGTAATTTATTATGAAAATTATTTGTATCGTGTGTATATAAATGACATAATACTTATGAAAAAATATTGTTTTTCTATATTAAGTATTTGATGGTGTGAAGTCAATTTTAAAGGTAACCTTGAAAAAAATTTGTAACCTTACAATTTATCCTGGTGTGATGTCTAAATACGCGCATGCATCCACTTTTTCCACAAGATGAGAAATAGTAGAAAAAGAGGTTTTAGTAAAGTTGTAAAAAATTGACAAATTTACAATGCAGGGTAATAGCTTAGGTGATTGAATCAAAGATTTAAGGGCTATTCAAGACAAAGAGATAACTACAATTCTTTTGAAAAGTTTTATTGCTAAAGGGCAAGATAAGGAGCCTGTCAAAACCATTCTGAAGTTGGCAGTCAAATTTATCAAATTGTCAAAAGCACAATACTAAAACTATCCATCCAGTTCTTCCAGCCTGTTCTTATCCATTCTCAATGTGTTTCTTATTACTTGAATTGTCGTTTCCTGACCTCTGTTTGATTTCTTCAAATTTCATTGCCAAAAGGAAGACAGACTCTAAAAATAACATGCTTATTGTGGCGAAGACATATTTTCTGCTGGATAAATAAATAATAAAAAGAACTAACGTACACAGTAAAGGCGTTTTAATAGCAGCAATTTGCTTGCAAAAAAGATAACTGTTGCAGACATTTTTTATGCATCAATGAACAAACTGTTTAAAGTTTCTTTACTAGAAGCCTTATGGTAACTTCCAAAATGTAAAAAGTATTCAATTTTAGTGTAGACTACTCACTTTTCATAGCAGTAATGCAATGTAGTAATGCACTGTGACCCTCAATTTAGAATAACAAAATAACTTGGCTAGATACAAATATCCATAATCAATTATTACAATGTATTACCCTCTCTCGTCTCATATAAAGGGGAAAAGAAGGGAGTCAGAAATGGGACTTTCAGTGTGCCACAGGGAGGATATACTCTACAAATTTGATAAAACATCTTACAAATCTTTTTTACATAGTGAAAACATAATACAAGTCATACAGTAGTCAGACTGCCATATACATTTTGATAACTTGGTGCATGAATCAAGTTCCAAAAAGTATTTTATGGATCAACGTGTTTTGCAGTAGCACTTGCTTCTTCAAGATCCATGCCTTTTGGATGCAAGCAATATATTTCTCCTGACAATGGTGGCTCAGAGCTCTGTACATACTGACATACTGGTGCTGTTAAATATTCAACAGTGCCACCCCAGAACCAAGTGATGAGGCTGTTTTAGTCTTTAACCACTTGCTTACTGGGCACATAAACCCCCTTCCTGCCCAGGCGAAATTTCAGCTTTCGCAACTGCGTCGCTTTGAATGACAATTGCGTGGTCATGCGACGTGGCTCCCAAACAAAATTGACGTCCTTTTTTTCCCACAAATAGAGCTTTCTTTTGGTGGTGTTTGATCACCTCTGCGCTTTTTATTTTTTGCGCTATAAACAAAAAAAGAGCGACGATTTTGAAAAAAAAAACCACAATATTTATTACTTTTTGCTATAATAAATATCCCAATTTTTTTTTAAAAAGTTTTTTTTTCTCAGTTTAGTCCGATACGTATTCTTCTACATATTGATTGGTTTGCGCAAAAGTTATAGCGTCTACAAAATAGGGGATAGTTTTATAGCATTTCTATTAATATTTTTTTTTTACTAGTAATGGCGGCGATCAGCGATTTTTATCGTGACTGCGACATTATGGCAGACACATCGGACACTTTTGACACCATTTTGGGACCATTCACATTTATACAGCGAACAGTGCTATAAAAATGCACTGATTACTGTATAAATGTGACTGGCAGGGAAGGGGTTAACACTAGGGGGAGAGGAAGGGGTTAACTATGTTCCCTATTTGTGATTCTTACTGTGGGGGGAGGGGACTGACTGGGGGAGGAGACCGATCTGTGTCCCTATGTACAAGGGACACAGCATCGGTCTCCTCTCTCCCTGACAGGACATGGATCTCTGTGTTTACACACAGAGATCCACGTCCTGCTTCTGTAACTGCCGATCGAATGTACCTGGCAGACATCGCGGCCGCCAGGCACGCTCCTCGGCATCACGTGATGCGCGCCGCACAGCTGTTCCCTGCCGCGCGCCCTCGGCGGCGCGTGGCGGGATGTAAACAGAGAAGGACGTCCTGGGGACGTCCTCTCGGCACTTGAGAGCCGCGCTGCAGCCGTCTTTCGGCTATAGCGCGGGTCTCAAGTGGTTAAGTGGTGTCTTTTGCCCCCTCATTGCTATGGATTGAGGATACATGAGGACTGTATCCAGGTTAACTGACTAACCCTTCCCCCCCAGCTCGTAGCCATCATTGTCAGTAGAGATATATTGATTGCATCCAAAAGGCAGGGATCCTAAAGAAGCACGTGCTACTGCAAAACTTATGGATCCATTGCACCATATTGCGAACTTGATTCATCCAAAGTCTATATGGCAGGCTGATTACTGTGTAACTTTTATTATGTTTTAACTATGTAATACAGGTTGTAAGATGTTTTTATCAAACTTGTAGAGTATATCCTCAATATCCTCAATGTGACAAGCTGAAAGTTCTGTTTCTGACTCCCCTCGTTTTCCCCTTTATATAGGTAGAGAAAGTGTAATATATTGTAATGTTTAGATTTATGAGATGGTGCCCATCCTTCCCCTCCTTCTTTCCTCCAGCCTCTGTCCTCCCCTTTCCCTCCCTCCCCCCCTTCTTTTTATTTTCCCATCTTGCCTTCCCTCCCCTCCTTCCTCCCCCCTTTTATTCCTCTGCCTCCCTATTTCTGATAGTTCTGCCCCCCCCCTTTTTTTATCTCTTTCTCTGTCTTTCTTCTTCCGTGTCACATTGAATATGTTTGCCTATCTTCAGAGCACTTGGCAGTACACCAGTAATCTTGTGGTGCTCTGGGTCCTGCTCCTGATTTGCCCCCCAAATCGTGGGGGAGATTTGTTGGCCCTCCTTGCTTTGGCTCTCTACAGACGCTAGCTCTTTTTGGTAAGCACATATGTGGCATTCCCCCAATAAATACCATAATTAGATCATATCTGTACTTTGACTATACCATTACTATATTAAGCTGTGTGCTACATATCCCTGTTTAATGATTATCTTTTATTACAGATTATATATTGTTCAATTCCTAGTGAAGAAGCGACACAGTCTGCAAAACTTGAAGAGGATAAAGGGTGCCACACACCTTGTAATCTATGTATCAGCTAGGTTGATGTAACTTTGGTGTGACGCACTTGTTTCTTTTCGAACATTTTAATTACGTAATACTATGTGATCTATGTTTACCCCCTTTTGTGTGTATAAATACTAATTTTTAATCTTTGTATGAATAAAATGTTATGTGATTCCTAAAGCAGAGCTCCAGCCCCCCCACCAAAAAATGTAAAGTCAGCAGCGACAAATACTGTCGCTGCTGACTTTTAATATTAGTACACTTACCTATCCAGGGATCCCGCAATGTTGGCACATCAGCTTTCAATCGGCTCACAGGTGCTGTCGCCAAAATTTCTTGCAGCTTCACAGCCCATTCCCTACTTTGAATGCGAGAAGGGGGCTGCGTTTTGTGAATGGCCTGGCAACAGAGGAAGGAGGAGGGTGGCCGAACTTCCGAGTGGCTTTGCCACCTGGAAGTGGGAGCGGGTACCTGTCAAAAAGAGGTACCCCCACCCCGAAAGGTGCCAAATGCTGCAGCGGAGGGGGGAGGAAGCAAACAAGCGGGCTTCCCCTTTTGCGTGGAGCTCTGCTTTAATCAAGTTGTCTGTGTATATACGGGTGCTGAGATATTCCATTTTCCTTCCTGTCACCTGGTGACCATGGGGGATAGCTCTGGTTTCTTTATATTAAAAAAACTTGTAGCAAAAAATAAAATCTTCAATGGACTCAACACACCTCTTAGAAAATACCTTAAGGTGCCTAATTTCAGAAAAGGGGTCATTTGGAGGGTGTTTGTACTGCTCTGGAATTTTAGCACCTTAATAAATGTGATAGGCAGTCAGAAAGTAGTGATGAGCCGAACACCCCCGGGTTCGGTTCGCACCAGAACCCGCGAACAGACCGAAAGTTCGCACGAACTTTAGAACCCTATTAAATACAATGGATGCGAACGTTCGAAATCTAAAGTGCTAATTATAATGACTATTATGCATGTTATTGTCCTAAAAAGGGTTTGGGAACCCGGGTTCTGCACCAGGGGACATGTATCAATGCAAAAATGAAGTTTTAAAAACGGCCGTTTTTCTGGAGCAGTCATTTTAATGATGTATAAAGTGAAAAAAAAAAGTCAAATATTCCTTTAAATATCGTACCTGGGGGTGTCTAAAGTATGCCTGTGAAGTGCCACGTGTTTCCCGTGTTTAGAACTGTCCCTGCACAAAATAAAATTTCTAAAGGAAAAAAAGCCATTTAAAACTTCTTGCGGCTTTAACCACTTCAATACAGGGCTTTTTGTACCTATTCAATACCGGGCCTATTTTGGCACTTCTCTCCTACATGTAAAAATCATCATTCTTTTGCTAGAAAATTACTCAGAACCCCCAAACATTATATATGTTTTTTTAGCAGACACCCTAGGGAATAAAATGACGGTCATTGCAACATTTTTTCTTGCACAATATTTGCGCAATAATTTTTCAAACGCCTTTTTAAAAAAAAAAATGGTTTCATGAATTAAAAAATAACAAAACAGTAAAGTTAGCCCAATTTTTTGGGAACATATGAAAGATAATGTTACGCCGAGTAAATAGATACCTAACATGTCACGCTTTAAAATTGCGCACACTCATGGAATGGCGCCAAACTTCGGTACTTAAAAATCTCCATAGGCGACGCTTTAATTTTTTTTACAGGTTACCAGGTTAGAATTACAGAGGAGGTCTAGTGCTAGAATTGTTGCACGCGCTCTAACGCACGCGGCGATACCTCACATGCGTGGTTTGAATGGCGTTTACATATGTGGGCGACTTACGTGTGCATTCGCTTCTGATCGCGAGCTACCGGGGACAGGGGCGTTTTAATTTTTTTTATTATTATTTATTTATTTATTTTACTTATTTATTTATTTTTTTACAATGATTTTACTTTTTTTTTTTTTTTATCACTTTTATTCCTATTACAAGGAATGTAAACATCCCTTGTAATAGGAATGTGTGTGACAGGTTCTCTTTATTGAGAGATGCGGGGTCAATAAGACCCCACATCTCTCCTCCAGGCGGGAAAGCATGAGATCAGTGAAATTTTTTTCACTGATTTCATACTTACAGCCGCAATGGCGGCTTTGTTTACATTTGAGACCCGGGCGTGACATCATCACATCGCGCCCGGGCCTCCGACGATCATAGAGATGACTGGTGACCATCTGGTCACCAGTCATCTCTATGCTCATCACGTGACTCCACCAACAATGCCGAAAGATTCGCTCCGGGTCCCCGATCGCACGGGGGAGCCCGGAGAAGCACCGGATGGCGGCGGGAGGGGGGGTGTCCCCTCCCGCCGCCTATAAGAACGATCAAGCGGCGGAACCGCCGCTATGATTGTTCTTATGGTGCACAGAATCGCCGGCACTTCAAAAGGATATCTGAATGATGCCTCTAGCTGCAGGCATCATTCAGATATCCCCCTACAAAGCCGAGGACGTCATATGACGTCCACCCAGGATGGGAGATCCCATCTGTGGACGTCATTTGTCTATGGCTGGGTAGGGAAGTGGTTAATGTAATGTCTGGTCCCGGTAATATGGATGAAAATCTTTAAGGAAAATGGCATAGCTACCCCATCACACACCCCCCCCCTACCCCAGCCCATTACCAGCCCCTTTGGGTCTTGTATGGATATTAAGGGGAAACCCGCACACAAAATAAAAAAGGCCCTATATACTCTGAACAGCCGTATACAGGCGGTGCATACAAGACAGGGACTGTAGATTTGTTCTTATGTAGAATCTGTTTGTAATTTTGAACAGGTACATTGTTTAAGTGTAGCTCCAGGCAAAAAATCTATTTTTAAGCTTTTTGGAAAACATAGGGAAGGGTTATCACCCCTGTAACATTTGTTTTGCTGTCTGTGCAGTGTGCACCTGTTCAGAACAGTTCACCTCACTTTCCGTCCTAATGACAAATGTTTTTTGAAAATTTGGGGTTTTTATTAAAACAAGAATTGGTGATAAAGCATCAGTGGAGAGGAGACACTTTTTTTCCCATATTAACTCTTACAGGAGAGAATTTGCCTTCCTAGGTGTAGATTTCCTCTCACTTCCTGTTGTATCCTTCCGTTTGCAAGGAGGAGTCGTTTGTAAGTTGGATGTTTGAAAGTAGGGGCCTGCCGTATATACTCAGCTGAAATTTGCCCCTTACATGTTGGTGTTGCCACAACACTGTGAGCCCTCACAGTTACTCTTGGTGGGCGCATGAATGGGCCCTGCTGTGAATTATTAGATCAAGAATTGTAATTGCATGCCCCTGTTGAACAGGGGCTGAAAAATTGGGCCTTTGGTGGTGGTGCTGTTGACACAACACTATAAGGCCTCACAGTTAGTCTTGGTGGGCGCAGGAATGGGCCCTGCTGTGAATTATTAGATCAAGAATTGTAATTACATGCCCCTGTTGGTTGCCATAGCCACTGGTGCTGGTGCCACGACACTGCAACCTCTCCCAGATACTGTAGTTGGAGTGCAGGAATGAGCCCTGCTGCAAAGCATTGCATAAAAAATTGTAATTACATGCCCCTGTTAAACAGGGGCATACAAATTGGGCCTTAGGCACTGGTGCCACAACACTGCAACCCCTCACAGATACTGTACTTGGAACACAGCAATGAGCCCTGTTGCAAAGTATTGCATCAAAAATTGTAATTATACGCCCCTGTTAAACAGGGGCTGAAAAATTGGGCCTTAGCCACTGGTGCTGGTGCCACGACACTGCAACCACTCCCAGATACTCTAGTTGGAGTGCAGGAATGAGCCCTGCTGCAAAGCATTGCATAAAAAATTGTAATAACACACCCCTGTTAAACAGGGGCTGAAAAATTGGGCCTTAGCCACTGGTGGCGGCACCCAGAAGCAAAAATGTTCTTTCAAGCTATCATCGTCAATCGGATCATTGAGGAGGAGGAGGATAGTCAGTCAACATAACAGGACAGTCTCTCAGCATCAGCATCAGTCTTGAAGGGATGTGACATTTGAAAATAAATTAGTCTGTTATATCAGCTTCAGGTGTTTGGTAGCTGGTGGTGATCCAAGACTGGTTCATCTTTATGAAGGCCAGTCGATCAACAGAGTCGGTGGACAGGCGCACCCTGTGATCCATGACAAATCCTCCAGCAGCACTGAATGTGCGTTCTGAAAGAACACTGGATGCAGGACAGGCCAGTAGCTCAATTGCATACTGTGCAAGCTCTGGCCAGTGATCCATCCTCAAGACCCAGTAAGCCAGAGGATTTTCGGTGGGGAAGGTGTCCAAGTCTGACCTTGCCCCTAGGTATTCCTGCACCATGTATATCAGACGCTGGCGATGGTTGCTGGAACCGATCATACCTTGTGGCTGCGGACTAAAGAATTGTCTGAACGCTTCGGTCAGACGGCCACCTTCCCCACCGCTCCTTCTTTGACTGACCGAAGCCTCAGCAACTCGTTGTCCAGGACCAGGAGTTTGTAACCTCCCAGTCTCTGGGAACGCGTTGCACAGACCTTTCTGCAAGGCCTCCCGGAGTTGTCTCATCCTCTGCTCCCTCTGCGACGGTAAGATAAGGTCCAAAACCTTACCCTTGTACCGTGGATCAAGGAGAGTGGCCAGCCAGTAATGGTCCCTCTCCTTGATCCGAAGAATACGAGGATCCTTCCGGAGACTTTGCAGGATCAGGGAGGCCATGCAGCGTAGGTTAGCTGAGGCATTCGGTCCGGAGTCCTCTCGGTCACTAAGGACGACATGATCCGCAGCCACCTACTCCCAGCCACGTACAAGTCCACTGGTTTCTTGGGACTGTAAATCATCCCTAAAAGACTGCTGCTGATGATGCTGAGTGCCAGGCTCCACCTCCATGCTGACACAATCCTCCTCCTCCTCCTCTTCTTCCTGTGCGATGGGTGGGACAGAAGGAACACTGTCTGGGTAAAGGGGGCCTTGAGAGGCAAGGAAGTCCTCCTCTTCCTGCCTCTGTTCTGCCTCAAGTGCCCTGTCCATTATTCCACGCAGCGTATGTTCCAACAGGTGGACAAGAGGTACAGTGTCACTGATGCATGCACTGTCACTGCTCACCATCCTCGTGGCCTCCTCAAATGGTGCCAGGACAGTGCATGCATCCCTGATCATGCCCCACTGGCGTGGTGAAAAAAACCTGAGCTCCCCTGACCCTGTCCTGGTGCCGTAGTCGCACAGGTACTAATTGATGGCCCTCTGCTGCGTGTGCAGCCGCTGCAGCATGGCCAACATTGAGTTCCACCTGGTGGGCATGTCATATATAAGGCGGTTCTTGGGCAGGTTCAACTCCTTTTGCAGCTCAGCCAGGCGAGCACTGGCATTATAAGATCTGCGGAAATGCACAAGACTTTCCTGGCCTGCCTCAGGACATCCTGTAAGCCCGGGTACCTGCCCAAGAACCGCTGCACCACCAGGTTAAGGACGTGAGCCACACAGGGCACATGGGTCAGTTGTCCCTGTCGGAGAGCGGAGAGGAGGTTGGTGCCATTGTCGCAAACTACCATTCCTGGCTTAAGCTGGCATGGCATCAACCACCTCTCGGCCTGCCCCTGCAGAGCAGACAGAACCTCTGCCCCAATGTGGCTCCTGTCCCCCAAACACACCAGCGCAAGCACGGCATGGCATCTTTTTGCCTGCGTACTTGCGTAGCCCCTTGAACGCCTACGGAGCACCGCTGGTTCCGAGGACAAAGCACAGGAAGAGGCCACGGAGGAAGAAGAAGAGGAGGGGGTGGAGGACAGAGGTGTGTCACAACCAGTAGTAGCATTTTGGAGGCGTGGCGGTGGAACAACCTCCAACACTACTGCACCTTGTCCTGCATCCTTCCCAGCTGCCAAAAGAGTGACCCAATGGGCCGTGAAAGAAAGGTAACGTCCCTGTCAATGCCTGCTGGACCATGAGTCAGCGGTAATATGCACCTTACCGCTGACCGCCCTGTCCAGCGAGGCCAAGACATTGCCTTCCACATGCCGGTAGAGAGCCGGAATCGCCTTCCGTGAGAAAAAGTGGCGTTTGGGAACCTGCCACTGAGGAACCGCACATTGCACAAACTCACGGAAGGGGGCCGAGTCTACCAACTGAAAAGGCAGCAGTTGAAGCGCTAGCAATTTAGCCAAGCTAGCATTCAACCGCTGGGCATGTGGATGGCTGGGAGTGAACTTCTTTCGACGGTCCAGCAGCTGGGGCAGGGAAATTTGCCTGCTAGAATCAGACTTTGGTGTACTGCTAGCAGAGTGCCCGCAAGTACTTGGCTGTGACACACCTAATTCTACACCTTCATTCCTCTCAGAGCAGGTTTCAGAGAGGACTGAAGGTATAGTGGGGTTGGAGATCCCAGCTGATGCGGTGCAAGAAGAGGTCCGCTTTGTTCTTTGGTGTGGGTCTTTAAGGTAGGCTTGCCAATGAGCTGCATGGCAGGTCAACATATGTCTGGTCAAGCATGTGGTGCCCAAGCGGGTGATGTTTTGGCCACGCGATATACGCTTGAGACATATGTTGCAAACAGCAGCTGTGCGATCTGATGCACTCAACTCAAAAAAGGCCCACACCAAAGAACTTTTTGAATAACGGGCAGAGGCAGCGCCCTGCACAGGCGGAGCTCTGCGGTGTGATTCTGTCGGTGTGCTGCCCTTACGCTGGCCCCCCGAGGGCATCCTGCCTTGTTGGAGATGTGCCTCCTCCTCATCCTCCTCCTCCTCCTCCTCCTCTCTCCTATTAGGCACCCACGTGGAGTCAGTGACCTCATCATCCCCTCCCTCCTCATCACTGGAGCCAATCTGGCAGTATGCTGCAGCTGCTGGAACATGACTGCCAGATTGGTGTCCTTCTTGAGCATCCCCTCTCTCTGCTCTCACGCTACTGCCTTCCTCTAGCTGGGTATCATCATCAGACCCTTCGAAACGCTGGGCATCCTCCTGGAGCATGTACCCAACACTGTGCTCAAACAGTTCGGGGGACTCCTCAGGAGGACATGGTTGGTCTAGGGAAGGAGTGACTGATGATGACATTGATACCAGGGAAGAGGACGCTTTGGCAGCTGCTTTGCCAGTACCCTGAGCCTGGGTGAGAGAGGATGAGGAGGATGAGGAGGGCTTGGTCATCCACTCTACCAAGTCTTCGCCATGATGCGGCTCAACACGTCCAGCTGCCGAAAAGAAGGACAAGCGTGTCCCATGGCCACATGCTGATGGCGATGCACCGCGTCCACGACCAGCACTGTTGTCTCTAGACACAGAGCCTGCTTGCCCTCTTTTATTGGCTCCTGACTGTCTGCCTCTCCTTGTTTGCCTTCCAGACATTCTAATGGCCTGCAGGGAAATGGGAAAAGCAGCAATACAGGCTAAGTTAAGGTGTAATATGGTCAGGAGGCACACTCCGCCCGCTGTAAGTGCCGCAAAATCCTGTTGGTGTAACACACCAGGAAAAAGCAGCAATACAGGCTAAGTTAAGGTGTAATATGGTCAGGAGGCACACTCCGCCCGCTGTAAGTGCCGCAAAATCCTGTTGGTGTAACACACCAGGAAAAAGCAGCAATACAGGCTAAGTTAAGGTGTAATATGGTCAGGAGGTACACTCCACCCGCTGTAAGTGCCGCAAAATCCTGTTGGTCTAACACACCAGGAAAAAGCAGCAATACAGGCTAAGTTAAGGTGTAATATGGTCAGGAGGTACACTCCGCCCGCTGTAAGTGCCGCAAAATCCTGTTGGTGTAACACACCAGGAAAAAGCAGCAATACAGGCTAAGTTAAGGTGTAATATGGTCAGGAGGCACACTCCGCCCGCTGTAAGTGCCGCAAAATCCTGTTGGTGTAACACACCAGGAAAAAGCAGCAATACGGGCTAACTTCAGGTGTATAATGTGCAGGAGGCTTAGCAACAATGACACTGACACTGTCCCCTGCCTATCCTTCTCTCTCCCTGCACACAAGGTTTATCAAAGTATATGACACTGACACTCTCCCTGCCTATCCTTCTCTCTCCCTGCACACAAGGTTTAGCAAAGAATATGACACTGACACTGTCCCCTGCCTATCCTTCTCTCTCCCTGCACACAAGGTTTATCAAAGTATATGACACTGACACTCTCCCTGCCTATCCTTCTCTCTCCCTACACATAAGGTTTAGCAAAGAATATGACACTGACACTCTCCCTGCCTATCCTTCTCTGTCCCTACACACAAGGTTTAGCAAAGAATAGATTTGACAAGATTTGACACCGTCCCTGCCTATCCTTCACTTTCCCTGCTCCGGAACACACTACACAAGGCCGCCGCGCTGGCGGCCTTTTATAGTGTGGGGCGTGTACTAAACCCCCTCAGCTATAATTGGCCACAGGCATCCTGCCTGTGGCCAATCATTGCTCTCCTCGCTGCCGGCGCTGTGATTGGCCAAGCATGCAGGGTCACAGTGCATGCTTGGCCAATCACAGCGCCGGGATTACACTGCGATGGCGCAGTGTATTGTGAGCCGTTCGCGTCACTCGAATTTGGCGCGAACGGCCCAAATCGTTCGTTGTTTGCCGAACGCGCGAACAGCCGATGTTCGAGTCGAACCTATGTTCGACTCGAACACCGAGCTCATCCCTATCAGAAAGTATCAGCATTATACAGGATTTATATAGCGCCAATAGTTTGCGCAGCGCTTTACAACATGGTGACAAACAGTATAGTTACAATGCAATTCAATACAGGAGGGATCAGAGGGCCCTGATCGTTAGAGCTTACAGTCTAGAAAGAAAGGGCCAAGTGGAACAAAAGGTAACAGCTGTTGGGGATTATCAGATGGAGAAAATTAAACTAAAGGTGTGGGTAGGATAGGTTCTCTGAAGAGAAGGGTTTTCAGGGATAGATAGAGTAGGAGATAATCAGACAAATTGGGGTAAGGAGTTCCATAGGATTGGAGAGGCTCTGGAAAAGTCCCGGAGGCGAGCACGGGAGGAGGTAATGAGGGAGCTAGAGAGCAGTAGGTCTTGAGAAGAATGAAGAGAATGATTAGGTTGGTGTTTTGAGACTAGGTCAATGATGTAGCAGGGGCAGAGTTGTGGATGGCTTTGTAAGTAGTTGTTAGTATTTTGAATTTAATTAGTTGGGTGAGCGGAAGCCAGTGGAGGGACTGACAGAGAGGAGAAGCAGACACAGAGCGATTGGTAAGGTGGATGAGTCTGGCAGCAGCATTCATGATGGATTGAAGGGGGGATAGACTATATAGAGGTAAGTCAATGAGGGCGGAGTTGCAGTAGTCGAGGCTAGAGATGACCAGGGAGTGAATTTACCACCTAAGGACCGCCGCACGCCGATGTACGTCGGCAGAATGGCACGGCTGGGCACAAGGGCATACAGGTACGTCCCTTTAAGATCCCAGCCGCCGGCGGCGCGCTCACGACCTGGTCCTCTTCTTTGTGACCATCCCCGCGGGAACAGCGGACCCGATCGCCGCTGGTGTCCTGCGATCGGGTCACAGAGAGGAAGAACGGGGAGAGGTAAGTGTAAACAAACCTCTCCCCGTGCTTCCTAGTGAGCCTGTCACTGATCGTCTGTTCCCTGTCATAGGGAACGATGATCAGTGACGTCACACACTAAGCCACGCCACCCCACAGTAAGAAACACACATCAGGGCACGCTTAACCCCTACAGCGCCCCCTCCTGGTTAACCCCTTCACTGCCAGTGTCATTTTTACAGTAACCAGTGCATTTTTATAGCACTGTTTGCTGTAAAAATGACAATGGTCCCAAAAATGTGTCAAAAGTGTCCGATGTGTCCGCCATAATGTCGTAGTCACAATAAAAATCGCCGCCATTACTAGAAAAAAAATTATTAATAAAAATGCAATAAAACTATCCCCTATTTGGTAGATGCTATAAGTTTTGCGCAAACCCATAAATAAACGCTTATTGCGTTTTTTTTTACCAAAAATATATATAAGAATACGTATCGGCCTAAACTGAGGAAAAAAAAATGTATATTTTTTGGGGATATTTATTATAGCAAAAAGTAAAAAATATAAAAAAAAATTCAAAATTGTCGCCCTATTTTTGTTTATAGCGCAAAAAATAAAAATTGCAGAGGTGATCAAATACCACCAAAAGAAAGCTCTATTTGTGGGAAAAAAAGGACGCCGATTTTGTTTGGGAGCCACGTCACACAATTGTCAGTTAAAGTGACGCAGTGCCGAACCGCAAAAAGTGGCCAGGTCTTTAAGCTGCATAATGGTCCGGGTCTTAGGTGGTTAAGAGCTTTGTTGTGTCATTGGTTAGAAAGGGGCGTATTTTGGAGATGTTGCGTAGGTTGAGGTGGCAAGATTTGGACAGTGATTGGACGTGGGGCTTAAAGGAGAGTTCAGAGTCCAGGATTACACCTTGGCATGTAGGGATAGGCTTATAGTTGTGCCATCAATTTTGACAGAAAGATCAGGGGAAGAGGTGCAAGGGGGAGGAAAAATGATAAGTTCGGTTTTAGATAGATTAAGTTTGAAGAAGTGGTGTGACATCCAGACTGATATATCAGATAGCAAATTAGTTATACGAAAGGAGACTGAGGGAGTGAGCTTAGGGGTAGAGAAATAGATTTGAGTGTCATCAGCATAGAGATGGTATTGGAAGCCATGGGAGGCTATCAGCAGACCCAGGGAGGAGGTGTAGATTGAAAATAGGAGAGGTCCAAGAACAGAACCATGGGGGACCCCAACAGAGAAAGGAAGAGGGGAGGTGGAAGTAGAATTGTAAGTAACGGTAAAGGTGTGGTTGGATAAGTAGGAGGAGAACCAGCAAAGACCAAAGGCGTGGAGTTTATTGAGGAGGAGGGGGTGGCCAACTGTATCAAGGATAGCAGAGAAGTTCAGGATTAGGAGTACAGAATAGTGCCCATTTTTTTTGGCTGTTCGTAGATCGTTTGTTAGTTTTAGGAGAGCAGGTTCTGTGGAGTGTTGAAGACAAAATCCAGACTGAAGGGGATCAAGAAGGCTATTGTCAGCAAGGTGGTCGCTCAGCTGGTTGTAGACCAGATGTTCAAGGAGTTTGGATAAAAATGGGAGCAAGGAGATGGGACGTAGGTTGGCAAGATTGGATGGGCCCAGTGAGGGATTTTTAAGTATGGGGCTGACAAGTGCATGTTTTAGAGAGTTGGGAAAGATGCCAGAAGAGAGGGAGAGAAGTGAAGGTGTGGGTCAGAGAGTGTAGAATAGAGCCAGAGGGTGAATGTAGCATTTGCGAGGGAACAGGATCCAGGGGGCAGGTGGTAAGATGGGCGTTAGCAAGTAGTTTAGCAAACTCGTCTATAGTGGTGGGGTTGAAAGAGGGAAGTAGTGATTTTACCTGTGGGCATGTAGTGTAAATCATGGAGGGTATCTGAACAGTAGAGATCTCCTCGCGAATTGTATCAATCTTCTGTTTGAAGTGATTGGCAATCTCCTGGGCAGTGAGTGAGTTGGTGGGTGGAGGCAGTGGAGGACGAAGTAGAGAGTTGAAGGTAGAGAAGAGTTGATGGGGATGGGATGATAAGGTGTTAATAAGAGAGATAAAATAGGTCAGCTTGGCAGTGAGGAGGCAGGAATTGTATTTTTGGAGGGCAGATTTATACTGGCTGAAATCTTTCTGGGACTTTGTCTTACACCATAGGCGCTCAAGAGCACGGCTGTGTTTTTTAAGACTTCTAGTGTCATCTGTTTGCCAAGGTTGAAGGAGATGGGGCCTGATTCTGTGTGTAGTGAGGGGGGCCAGTGTGTCCAGTGAGGCTAGGAGTGTAGTGTTGTAGACAGAAGTGGCTATGTTGGTGCAGGACAGGGGTGCGCTTTTGTCATAGAGGTGGTCAGTAGCAGAGTAGAGAAGGGTTGATATGGCATAGGTTTCTACGGGTAACCGTTAGGCGGTTGGAGGGATAGGAGGTGGAGGAGAGGGAGAGAGTGAAACTAATAAGGTAGTGATCAGATAGAGGGTACGGATAGTTGCAGAGGTTGCACAGAGTACATAAGTAGGAGAAAACAAGGTCATATACAGGTCCTTCTCAAAAAATTAGCATATTGTGATAAAGTTCATTATTTTCTGTAATGTACTGATAAACATTAGACTTTCATATATTTTAGATTCATTACACACAACTGAAGTAGTTCAAGCCTTTTCTTGTTTTAATATTGATGATTTTGGCATACAGCTCATGACAACCCAAAATTCCTATCTCAAAAATTAGCATATTTCATCCAACCAATAAAAGAAAAGTGTTTTTAATACAAAAAAAGTCAACCTTCAAATAATTATGTTCAGTTATGCACTCAATACTTGGTCGGGAATCCTTTTGCAGAAATGACTGCTTCAATGCGGCGTGGCATGGAGGCAACCAGCCTGTGGCACTGCTGAGGTGTTATGGAGGCCCAGGATGCTTCGATAGCGGCCTTAAGCTCATCCAGAGTGTTGGGTCTTGCGTCTCTCAACTTTCTCTTCCCAATATCCCACAGATTCTCTATGGGGTTCAGGTCAGGAGAGTTGGCAGGCCAATTGAGCACAGTAATACCATGGTCAGTAAACCATTTACCAGTGGTATTGGCACTGTGAGCAGGTGCCAGGTCGTGCTGAAAAATGAAATCTTCATCTCCATAAAGCTTTTCAGCAGATGGAAGCATGAAGTGCTCCAAAATCTCCTGATAGCTAGCTGCATTGACCCTGCCCTTGATAAAACACAGTGGACCAACACCAGCAGCTGACATGGCACCCCAGACCATCACTGACTGTGGGTACTTGACACTGGACTTCAGGCATTTTGGCATTTCCCTCTCCCCAGTCTTCCTCCAGACTCTGGCACCTTGATTTCCGAATGACATGCAAAATTTGCTTTCATCCGAAAAAAGTACTTTGGACCACTGAGCAACAGTCCAGTGCTGCTTCTCTGTAGCCCAGGTCAGGCGCTTCTGCCGCTGTTTCTGGTTCAAAAGTGGCTTGACCTGGGGAATGCGGCACCTGTAGCCCATTTCCTGCACACGCCTGTTCACGGTGGCTCTGGATGTTTCTACTCCAGACTCAGTCCACTGCTTCCGCAGGTCCTCCAAGGTCTGGAATCGGTCCTTCTCCACAATCTTCTTCAGGGTCCGGTCACCTCTTCTCGTTGTGCAGCGTTTTCTGCCACACTTTTTCCTTCCCACAGACTTCCCACTGAGGTGCCTTGATACAGCACTCTGGGAACAGCCTATTCGTTCAGAAATTTCTTTCTGTGTCTTACCCTCTTGCTTGAGGGTGTCAATGATGGCCTTCTGGACAGCAGTCAGGTCGGCAGTCTTACCCATGATTGCGGTTTTGAGTAATGAACCAGGCTGGGACTTTTTAAAAGCCTCAGGAATCTTTTGCAGGTGTTTAGAGTTAATTAGTTGATTCAGATGATTAGGTTAATAGCTCTTTTAGAGAACCTTTTCATGATATGCTAATTTTTTGAGATAGGAATTTTGGGTTGTCATGAGCTGTATGCCAAAATCATCAATATTAAAACAAGAAAAGGCTTGAACTACTTCAGTTGTGTGTAATGAATCTAAAATATATGAAAGTCTAATGTTTATCAGTACATTACAGAAAATAATGAACTTTATCACAATATGCTAATTTTTTGAGAAGGACCTGTATATATCACAGTTTGTAGATGTTATAACTTTAATGCAAACTAATTATTATACACATATTGTTTTTTTTTGTTTTTTTTTTAACCAAAAACATGTAGCAGAATACATTTGGCTAAAATTTATAAAATACAAATTGATTTTATTGAATTTGTCTTATAACAGAAAGTAGAAAATATATATTTTTTTTTATTTCACTATGTCTTTATTAAGATTTTTAGGCACAAAACTCAGAATCAATAACATGCCATAAATTGTAGTTACTGCCTAGGTCACGTACAGAGGCAGAACCAGTCTAAACAGAAACGTGGGTGATCAAAAACGACAGTATCAGAATAAAAACATGGAGTTCAAAGACCTTCTCTCTTTTTTACTAATTTTGCATTTTTTAACTACTGAAAATTGATGGGACAGCTAATAAAACGCAGTAGCTTTGTGACCAAATTAAATATTGCACAAAAGAGTTAGAGTGAAGATTTATACTATGTTCTTCAATATAATCCCGATATGCAGCATTATATTTGCAGTTGAGAAATGGCTATAAATTGTATAGCTCTAGAAAGGATGGAAGGTTCATTTTGCTTGGTGTAAATAACTCCAAGAGTAGATCAAGTGGAGCTGTAATAATATTCTAGTGTTCCATGAATAACAATTGACTGACTTCATTAGTTTAATTATAATATTCACTGCTTTTGAAGAGCTGTATTATTACAGAAAAATGCTTATGTCTCCTATTCATAGTCGTGGTTAAAAAATAATTTCATCATTGTTCACTTTGTGTTAACAAAATGGAAACAAAAAGTCATTAGATTAATTTGGATGATTTGTTGTAACCATTGACCTATGTGTCACTACAGTTCCACTAAAACCACATGCTAAAAGTTATATTCCTCATCAGCTTCCATAAGTGTAATTAACATCATGTTGTCAAGTATGTTTTGTTCTATAATTCATCAAATTAGACCAATTAGACCTGGCATTTCAAGGACAAAGTGGGTCAGACATGCGTTACATAAAATTACAATTTATGGGTGTATCATCAGAGATTATAGCATGTTAAACCTTTTTTGTGTGTACAAATACCATCATGGACCTACCAGAATTTTGACAGCGCAGCTCACTTCAAATGTAGTTATGGATCCAGCAGGTATACGAGCAGCAAACATTCTAATATCTTGATTATGCCAGTCAAAAAAAAACTGGTCATTAATGTTGGCCACTCCTAAGAACATATAAAATAAGAATAGCAAGCTTTGTAATATTTCTCTAAAGCCGACTAATGTGAAATGTGAATAATGTGATAATACCAACGCAAATTATATATAAAATTTAAAGTTTACACCAAACCTACACATAAAGAGCATGGATACATGTAGCTTGAGCTAGATAATATAGGGTGCCATCTCAAGGACCAATATGACATATGGGGGTTGATTTGCTAAAGGCAAATAGGCTGATCAAGTTGCAAGTGAAGTTTCTCTTTGCAAGGTTTCCTTCAGAGCTTAGTTTTAACTAACAATTCTTAGGCTCGGTTCACATATGAGCCACATGCGGCTCACAGCAGGGGTCCGGTGCATGCTGGTTCACCGTTTCAGGTCAGATTTCAGCGCGAATTTAGGGCTGAATTCGGAACTGAAACGGACCAAAAGACCCACAGCATTTTTGTGCAAAATGCACCGGACCTGCTGCGAAGATATGTGAACTGGCTCCATAGAGAGGCGTTCAAATAATCCTGCTATTGCAAAATTGGATGCAGTGATCTCTCATCCAATTCACAATGGTGTGAACCCAGCCTAATGCCCCATACACACGATCGTTTTTCATGCCGTTAAAAATGCCATTTTAAAAAATGGCCATTAAAAATGATCGTGTGTATGCTCCAGAGCATTTTTAACGACGTGAAAAACGGCCATTAAAAATTTCGAACATGCTCTCTTTTTTCACGTCGTTTTTCATGTCGTTTTTTTTAACGACGTGAAAAACGATAGTGTGTATGCTTTCACGAAGTGAAAAAAAACGCGCATGCTCAGAAGCAACTATGAGACGGGAGCGCTCGTTTTGGTAAAGCTAGCGTTGGAAATGGAGATAGCACATTCATCACGGTGGAATTAATAGCATCGTTTTAATGCTGCGCATTCCGTTCTGCTTTTGATAATGCTTATACAATTACGTTCTTTTGCTAATGACATTGAGAGTTATGCCAAACTTGTTTCTAAAGTAATTCCTAATTGATTTAATGATAGCAAAATTTTATTTTTAAGCCGCATCTCCCTCATAAATTCATGAATAAATGTAAATATCCCTTTTTTTTTTAAAGTCTATATTTATAATTTTTTGTTTTTTTGTGGCCTTTTTTTTTTTTCCCTTAAATTATTCTTGTGTAAAGTTACCACACCAACCTTCAAAATGTGTCTAATTTTGCCTCATGGAGGTTTGTGTCCCTTGTTAATAACAATAATATTATTTGAGATGTCCCTGCCTGCTCCCTAGCAAACTGTCTTTTGAAATACAAATCACATAGTCAAGTATTTTAAGGCAAAATCAAAAAACCTTTATTTAGGAACATAAGAAATTAAAGGGAAAGGCAGCACTGGAGAGCCTGCTTGTATTTGTGCATCCTTTTGACCCCACAACAACCATCCAAGATGTGAAAACCAAACTATAGATTAGATCAAAAACAAAAAGGAGCCCAATCTTGGCTTGAACTCCCAGAGGTCAGGAGCCACAGCAGATAAGTCATATATGTCCCCAGTCTGTGGTACTACAGCAGGCATTATTTTTTCCTCTTCCTTGTAGCCTTCTCTCCAGCCTTCTCTGCAGCCTTGGTTGGTTTCTTCCTCGGAGGCTGGGGATCAGGAGGAGAGGTTGTGGCAGGAGGAGTAGTAGGAGGAGGAGGAGGAGGTGGAGGAGTAGGGACAACCTCTGTGATGTCAGTGTACTTGGTGAGCTCCCCCCGCAATCCCTTGTTGATGACTTTTAAAAGAAGGCTCTCGCTGTAGAGCTTTTGCCGCAAGTCCATTTGGCCTAGCTTCTGCGCGAGGACTGCGGCAAAGCCCTCCTCAGCAGAGGGTGCCTCCCTGAGGGCCGCTGTTGCCTCTCTGATGAAGTCTCTTGTTTCCTCCTCCACCTGCCTACCTCTCCTTGGCCCTCGTGGTTTAACTATCAGGGGAGGCATCTGGGCTCTTGTGCTGGGCCCAGCCTCCTCCTGGGTGCCACTGGGCCCTGCCTCCTCCTGATCCCCAACATCACCCTCTTCCTGGTTCTGCTCTGGCTGTAAAAAAAGAAATGCACATTATGTATTTTTTCACACCATCAATCACACACATTGTTCACCTCTAGACATTGTTGAATTGAATGTGAAAATTTATGTCATTTTCCTTGATTCCGCATCCTGATTTTGTTGCCTTGTCCACATTAAATTAGACCACTACTGTATCTTGCTCTTTAACTATTTATTTTGTAGTACATTAAATACCTAACAATACTAACATCAATTTTAATTCATCAATTTTGTAAGATATAAATGTAGATATCAATACTTTACCTGGCTCCATATATCCAAATCTGCCTCCTCAAGGACCTCATCTTGATCCTCAGAGGAAGCCAGAGCAGGGTTGCCAGGAAGGCTGGAGGGCTGGCTGCAGGGAAGGCTGGAGGGTTGGCTACAAGGAAGGCTGGATTGACCTCTGGGGGGAAGGGTGGAGAGAAATTCCCGCACTTCCAGCTGGTCATCCAGAAAAGAAAGCTTGCTGTAGTACCACAGACTGGGTTTATAAACCTTATCTGCTGCAGCACCTGACCTCTGGGACCTCAGGACCATAGTTCTCTGGGTCCTGTATGTCCCTCTGATGGTCGCAATTTTGGTTTTCACATCTTGGAGAGTTGTTGTGGGTATCTTGGTTTGCACAAATGCAAGCAGGCTCTCCAGTGCTGCTGTCCTGGCCACTTTATTTTTATTTCCGCCACTTTTTGTTTGCCACAGGATAGGTAGTTCTTTCCATTTATCAATGAACTCCCCCATGAACTCCGGGTTCTTAAATGAATTCATTCTCTCTGTAAAATCAAGAAACAACAAAATACATATGTTTCAGGCAACATTCATCAAATCTGCATTTTCGACATATTTAGAAGCCCCAAATCTCCTCTGATGGAACTCAAATCCTTAAATTGTTATGTACCTTCGTCAACACGTTCGTTGCTAACTCCCTCTCCCGCCAAATGAACGTTTTTGCGACACATGGTTCTTCACTTGATATACACTGCGCATGCGTGAAACTACGCACGCTTTGCCCGCCCCTGACGTTCAATATTGTACTTTCCCCACCCCTTCTCACTCGTCGTAGAGCTTATCAACATGGCGGAGCCACAGGTGACAGAGATTACCTCGACAGAGGATGAAATTCCTGAGGAGCCCAAATCCCGACCCAGGAGATATAAGGCATCCAACATGTCATTCGAGGAAATGGTGGAGATGGTCGCCATTTGAAGAGGGAGGATTATGATGCCAAGCATGGTCCTTATGAAAGGCCTAATCTTGTCAAGACAAAAATTATGGGCAAAGTGGTCCAAACTCTTCGCAAGAAATTCGGGGTGTGCAGAATGAAGGAACAGCTCAGAAAACGTTGGTCTGATCTGAAGTTGCGGGAGCCCAACCAATACAAAAGAATCAAGAAAGTTTTAGGAAAAAGTAAAGTATTTATTTTCTATTTTCCCTGCTAAAGATTATTACTTGAATTATGTCGTGTATTTTTGTCTTTGATATTGTACAGTGAAAGATACCATCTTTCTGGTTCGTCCGCACAGTAAACGGACGTATTAAACATCTTTCTCCGTACAGTTCATAAAACGATGTTTTGGGTTCATCCAGTGTGAGCACACATGTATTTAATTTTATTTGGGGGAGCAAATTTGGTAACCATTTTTTTTTTGGATAAAATCCAAAGGACAATTTTTTGGAAAAAATAAGGATATGCATGGTAATGTTTAGGGGTGTGAATGCTCAGCAGCTGATTAAACAACAGAACGCAGTAGTACAAGTGTGGGCCAAAAGCCAAAAACCTTGAGGGTGTCACACACAGGTGATCGTGTGTATATACTTTGGGGTGTTACAATGTGTCAATTTTTTTTTTTAAAGGATATGCTATGTTTTTGGCTATGTATCCAATCATGTGTTCCGGTTGTCACTGGGGGTACATTTAAAAATGGAACACACTTCAAAATTATGTTTACCAATTATTTAATCATGCTTTAAATTTCACTCAAATATATTCACTACTAATGAAACTATACCTTTTCGTGCAATCTCCATAGGGATTCAAAAAGCTACGTCAGATGTGTCCAAAATGCCAACACCTTCAACAATACCCCCAGAACCACATGATGGAGAGGAACGTGAGGTTGTGGAAGTGGAAAGTGGCACCACAACAGGTCAGTGTCAAACCAGACAGATGCAGGTTAATAGATGTTGGCCTACATATTCTATACTACATGTTTTTTTTTTATTTTAGAAGCAGTTCTGGCCGAAGACCCCAAAAGGTGGCACATCATAGTGCCCAGATCCTGATCCAATACCTCATGGTCTGCTGTCGTGACCTCGAAAAAATAAAGGGAGACTTGACAGAGATCAGGCAAAATACAAAGTGGCTGGAGGAAAGGCTACAAAAGATCATGGCTGTGCTTGGGCGTGTTTAATTTTTTTTAACAAAAGAAGGTTGAAGTTGCTGTGTTTTGGCAGGTTTGTTTTTGTTTTCACCTTTAAAGGACTAGTGTATGTTTATTTTTAACAAATATTTGTTAAGATATTTTGTTTATGCATGGCTGGTCATGCGTTTTAAAAACCCAAAAATTAAGGGGACATCTAGATTTCAAAGGAAGTTTTCCCCAACAATAAACAATAAAGGTATTTTGATCCTCAAAAAATGTGGCTTCATTATGTAAATGTTGTGCTAAGTGAACTACTCGATGTTTTGTGTTTACACTGACAATGAAGGCAAATTAAGAATGCTAAATACACATGGCAATACAAGTGCACTAGGTAAACCTACGAGAAACATAAAACATTAGTATATTAAAACACCAAACCAATCTTTAATCCAAAAAAATATTTATTTTGCTAAATGATAAGGTTAAAATTGTTCAGGCATTTCAATGGCCCCCCTACCCACAAAATAATCAACATATTTGTCACGGACCTCACGTCCGGTTTGGGGGGCCAAGCCTGGCCGGCCAGGTTCCAGGGCCACTAAAGTTTCATTATTCAATAAAGAGGCCTCAGGCCCACTCAAAGCCAGATAACTGGTGGAATGCACCCGTAGGAAATTATGCAGCACACAGCAAGTCATTACCACATGGTTCCATTTGTATGGGGCAAGGTGGATGGAGGTCAGGAAGAAGCCGATAGTTGAACACCCTCCTCTCAGGGTTGAGGGTGCGTTGCGGGAATGGCCTCATCAAATGGGGTCCCAGGCCAAACGCCTCATCCGCCACAAACACAAACGGAAGTCCCTCCACATTCTGCTCCGCTGGTGGCAAGGCCAGCAGATCCAAAAGGAGCCGTTCCCCAAACTCCATCTGGGCAAATACTCCTCCATCAGACATCCTGCCATTCTTGCCAACGTCCACATAGAGGAACTCGTAGGTGGCCGACACTACTGCCATCATCACGATGCTGTGGAACCCCTTATAGTTGTAATAAAAGGATCCCGAATGGGGTGGTGGGACGACCCGAACATGTTTGCCGTCGATGGCTCCTCCACAGTTCGGAAAGTTCCATCGGTGGGCAAACTCGGAAGCCACATTCTGCCATTCATGTGGCGAAGAAGGGAACTGTGGAATAAAAGCAAAAATAAATTAATAATTTGAGAAAGAAACATTGAAAGCAGATTTCATTAAAACATTCAGGGCCAACATTGGTAGAAAAAGAAAAAACAAAATATTAGTAAGCAACAACAAACCAAGAACAAACCCTTAAAAAAAAGTTGGGGGGGGGGTTGAAGATGAGTTGGGGATATCACAAATAAAGGCTGTAGCACTCTGTATGAAGTAAACAAAAAAAAAACATTCCTAGCCCAAATTTTGTGTGCGTTTTGGGTAAAGCACTACGATGGAGCATAGAATAAAATACATGGAAATGACTAGGCAAGGTAGGTATGGCTCCGGGATAGCATGCTGGAGAGGTTAAGTAAGGCACATTTAAAAGATAGGCCTCAAACCACACACTTTTACAATAAATACATGGGGAGAAAGGGGACATTCCCTGCAGCTAAGAATCATGTGAATTAGGGACTGATAATTAAGCCAAAAATAAAGTATACAACACCCAAAAAAAAAAAGTGAGCTTTTTAAGAAGAAAACTTACCTTAATATAGTCCTCCTGCAAAACTTGAAGGATGGCAGAACAAGTCTCTGGTATAATGATACCCAGAGCCTGGGGGGATATGCCTGTGGAGAACTTAAGGTCCTGCAGGCTTCTCCCAGTCGCCAGGTATCGCAACGTGGCAATGAGCCTCTGCTCAGCACTGATGGCTTCACGCATAACGGTGTCCTGCCTGGTAATGTAGGGGGACACCAAAGCCAACAGATGCTGAAATACGGGGTCAGACATCCTGAGAAAATTCCTGAAATCATCAGGATTATTCTCCCTGATCTCCCGCAACAAAGGCATGTGACAGAATTGGTGCCGCTGGAGCAACCAATTCTTGGTCCATGAACTCCTCCTGACCCTGCTCATGGCATGGAGTCGGGATACAGCATGAACCCCTGCACCAACTACAGCACGAACTCTACGACGAGTACGTAGCCGCAACATGGCTAGATAACGGTCGGCTGAACAGAACGAACTAGAAGAACGCACGGAAGAACAGCAAGGCCAATGAAGAACAAGCTGAAAAACAGGAACGAGCAGAGCAGACCGCACTGAATAAACAGATACGAACTGACTACAAGCACTGCCAAACAGATACGAACCCACAGGCACAAACTGAACTCCACAAAACGATCTTCAAAGCACGAAGACTGAAAAGCGCGATTCGTCTCTCACCAAACTTTTACTAACACGCGGTAACACGGAATTAGCAAAAGCGTCCCAAAGGGTGGCGTCATTAGAACGGAACTTCCCCTTTATAGTGCCGTCGTACGTGTTGTAAGGCACTGCGCTTTGCTTCATCGTTTTTTAAAATGATCATGTGTACGCAAGACAGGCTTGAGAGGAAACATGAAAAAAAATGACGTGAAAAACGGCAAGAAAAAAAATGGCAAGAAAATCGATCGTGTGTACGCGGCATTAGATGTGGTGGCTGAATTGGTTTTATTTTTTATTGTTTTCCTTTATTTTTACCTGTTTAACTGGCCAGTAATAAAGTATTTAGTAAATCAGCCCCTGGACAAAAAACCTGTACACCATTCAAATTCAACCATTATGATATTAAAGCTGTCTAAAACCCTAAAATAACAATCTAGTTTATTGTAACTTATTAATGCTTAGATGTGGTGGCTGAAATAGTTTTTTCTTCATCATCTGTTGCTCTCGGCAGTCTGGTAATTTTTAAGCTCCAACCAGTTAGTGTTTAAAGAGGAAGTAAACCCTCTTTTTTTTTAAAAAAGACACCATGCAAGGCAAAGGCATAATGAGCTAGTATGCATATGCATCATTATCAAGTACTTACCTGAGATCGAAGCCCCCACAACTGTGCTCGGACACCTCCTCCCTCTGCGCCATCTCTCCAGGACTCACTTCCGCATATCACGGCTTTGGCGCTGTGACTGGCTGAAGCCGTGATGACGTCACTCCCGCGCATGCGCGCGGGTGCCGAAACTTACGGCTTCCCATTGTGGCTTCTTCACTCTCTCAGTGCGCCTGCGCGATGTTTTCTTTGGCGCATGTGCCGTAGACAACGGTGCCTTTCTTTTGCAAATATCTCCTAAACCGTGTAGGTTTAGGAGAAATTTGTTGCACCTACAGGTAAGCCTTAATCCAGGCTTACCTGTAGGTTAAAGTGTGTTGTAAGGGTTTACAACCACTTTAAACAAAGCATTTAACACTGACAGAGGTGTTTACAATGGTCAGTTTTTATTCATGTTTGTAAAACCTATATCCCAAAAGCAGAATACTGTTTTTTGTAGCTGCTAAAAAAGTGTTAGCTAGAGTTTGACTTTAGATTTGTTTGTCTTATCCATCTAAATCTGGCAGTGCATCAAATACGTCAATCCTCACAGACTGACAATGCTATTATTCAAAGGTATCTTCATTATTCCTCCAGTGGAGTGGAGACACCATTACACAGACAGGTGGTGTATTACTGGCCAATTCAGAAGGTGAAAACAAAGAGAAAAAACTAAGAACTAGTAAACTGCAATATGTACAGTACACACAATTATTGTTTTTGAATGGAATACCTCTTTAATATAAGTCTGAAGGATGTAGCATAAGGACTGTTATGTTGTACTGTACACAATAGATACAGTCATTGTATTATCATAAATGTACAAAGAGCAGATATTGCTATAAAAGTCAAATCAATTGAACAGTAGATAAGTTCAAATGCAGTTAACATTGAAATATACACAAAAAGATAACCTTGCCAAACAAGAACTGCACCATTATTTAAATACTGAAGGTTCCCATGGCACAGTACTGTTGAATGATTTAACTCTGGAAGTGACATTAAATATGCATAATTTCGGAATTCAGATAAAGTCTCGGAGTAGTTCTGGCTACGAATTATATATAAAGGGTAGTGCTGGGTGAGCAGTTCGGGCCGAGCACAAGTCCGACCTGAATATCGGCTGTTCGCGTGTTCGGCGAACATCCACATTTTTGGGGCGGTTGGTGGGATGTTTGCCTGTCAAGCGCACAGTGGATAGCCACTGGCTGTTAAGGAGTGGGATGGGAAGCCAGACACTGGGGCTGATTTACAAAACGTTTGCGATATGAGTATCGGCGCATCTGTGCGCGCAATGGCTGTTTTGGTATTTACAAAACATTAGCGCCGGTAGCGCAACCCTATTTCCCATTTACTATAGTGTTGTCGGCGGTCGGGAGGAAGCGCTCAGTGCGCCACTATGGACCTGGCGCACAGCATGTTAAAATATAAATATAAAGAAGCTGGAAGTGAGAATATAATGGGGGTGATGTGGGGTTATGTGAGGAAGTGTAGGGACACCTGCTCAAATAACTAATATGCCCAAAATAGAGTGAGAAAGTAACTTTTTCAAAACCAGCCCGCTGCGCCGGCAAGTACGATTCGAGCTGCGAAAGGTTTTTTTGAGCTCAGCGCGGGAATTTTCCTTGTTTCCTTGCGCCAAGACACTGCGCCGGCAAAATCTTAGTAAATGTCAAGTCACGTAAACCAATTTGCATAAGTTGAACAGGCGCAGCTCTGAACTTCCCAGTGCGCCTGCAAAATGACATTTCTAAAGGAAAAAAAAGGTATTTAAAAGCACCCGCGGCTATAATGAATTGTCGGCTCCCGGCAATATAGAGAAAAGTCATTGAAAGTCATTGATAAAAACAAAAAAAAAAGCGTGGGGGTCCCCACAAATTCCATTACCAGGCCCTTCAGGTCTGGAACGGATATTAAGGGGAACGCCGCCGCAAATTAAAAAAAAAATGCGTGCGGTTCCCCCAAATATCCATACCAGACCCTTCAGATCTGGAATGGATTTTAAGGGGAACTCCACCCCAAATTAAAAAAAAAATGGCGTGGAGTTCCCCTCAAAAATCCACACCAGACCCTTATCCGAGCACGCAACCTGGCAGGCCGCAGGAAAAGAGGGGGGAATGAGAGAGCGGCCCCCCTCCCTCCTGAACCGTACCAGGCCACATCCCCTCAACATGGGGAGGATGTCTCCATGTTGATGGGGACAAGGGCCTCATCCCCACAACCCTTGCCCGGTGGTTGAGGGGGTCTGCGGGCGGGGGGCTTATCGGAATCTGGAAGACCCCTTTAACAAAGGGGACCCCCAGATCCCGCCCCCCCTATGTGAAATGGTAATGGGGTACATTGTACCCCTACCATTTCACAAAGAAAGTGTAAAAAATGACAAGAGCCGGTTTTAGACAATTCCTTTATTAATGTCTTCTCTTTTCTTCCATCTTCTTCCATCTTCTTCTGTTCTCCATTCGGGTTTCTTCCTCCATCTTGTTCTTCATCTTCATCTTCCTCTTCATCTTCATCTTTATCTTCATCTTCCTTCTTCTTTCTTCCTTCGGTCTTCTCGTCCGCATCTTGCTCCGGCCTCTTCTTTCTTCTTCGGCCGCTCCGTTTGAATTGGAGGTTCCCGCTGTGTGACGATTCAGTTCTCCTCTTGGTCCGCTGCCACCCGGTGGCTCCGCCCCCCTCTGACACCACGGGGAAAGTCCCCATGAAATCAATGTGCGTCAGAGGGGGACGGGGTCACCGGGTGGCAGCGGACCCAGAGGAGAACTGAAGAACTGAAGCGTCGCACAGCGGGAACCTCCAATTCAAACGGAGCGGCCAAAGAAGAAGCCGGAGCAAGATGCGGACGAGAAGACCGAAGGAAGAGGGAAGATGAAGATGAAGATAAAGAGGAAGAGGAAGATGAAGAACAAGATGGAGGAAGAAACCCAAATGGAGAAAAGAAGAAGCTGGAAGAAGAAGATGGAAGAAGATGGAAGAAAGGAGAAGACATTAATAAAGGAATTGTCAAAAACCGGCTATTGTAATTTTTTACATTTTTGACACTTTCTTTGTGAAATGGTAGGGGTACATTTGTACCCCATTACCATTTCACAAAGGGGGGGCGGGATCTGGGGGTCCCCTTTGTTAAAGGGGTCTTCCAGATTCCGATAAGCCCCCCGCCCGCAGACCCCCACAACCACCAGGCAAGGGTTGTGGGGATGAGGCCCTTGTTCCCATCAACATGGGGACATCCTCCCCATGTTGAGGGCATGTGGCCTGGTACGGTTCAGGAGGGAGGGGGGGCGCTCTCTCATCCCCCCTCTTTTCCTGCGGCCTGCCAGGTTGCGTGCTCGGAAAAGGGTCTGGTGTGGATTTTTGGGGAGACTCCACGCCATTTTTTTTTAAATTTGGGGTGGAGTTCCCCTTAAAATCCATACCAGATCTGAAGGGCCTGGTATGGATATTTGGGGGAACCGCACGCATTTTTTTAAAATTTGCGGCAGAGTTCCCCTTAATATCCATTCCAGACCTGAAGAGTTATCAAACACTTTTAATGACTTTTATCTGTATTGACAGGAACCAGCAATTCATTACAGCCGCAAGTACTTTTAAATGACTATTATTTTACTTTAGAAATGCAATTTTGCTCTCGAACTGTTATAAACATGGAAAACATGCGCTACTTTACAGGCATACTATAGACACCCCCCAGGTATGATATTTAGGGCCAGTTCACACCGGATGCAGTGCAGTGCGTTTTTTTGATGCATGAAAAACGCAAAGAAAGTTGATCACATTAATGCCAATGGCATAGTTCACACCACTGCAGTCCGTTCCAGTGCGTTTCAGAAAGGCAAAAAAAAATTGGTCATGCTGCATTTTTTAGGTACAGAACTGTACTGGACCGCAGAAAAACACATCAAAAACGCAACGGAACATACCAAAAACGCATTGGAATGCACCGGAACGCACCTAAATGCACCAAAGACGCACTGCAACACACTTGTCCTAAGTGAAAAGAGGGGGGAAAAAACACTGGACTGCATCAAAAACGCATCAAAAATGCAATAGAATGTGTTAAAAACGTGCATGCAGAAATGCACCAGGAGCGCATCCAGACTGCGTTTCTATGGTGTGAACTAGGGCCAGTTCACACCATAGAAACGCAATCCGGATGCGTTCCAGGTGCTTTTTTGCATGCACGTTTTTGATGCGTTCCAGTGCATTTTTGGTACGTTTTTGATGCAGTCCAGTGCTTTTTTTTCACCCCTCTTTTTTATTAACCATAGATAAGGACAAGTGTGTTCCAGTGCGTTTTTGGTGCATTTAGGTGTGTTCCTGTGCGTTTCAGTGCGTTTATGATGCATTTTGCAGCATGTTCTACTTGGAAAGCACTGGAACAAACACTGCCATTTAGAACCATATAACCAACTTTCCATGCATTTTTGATGCATAAAAAACGCAATGGACTGCATGTGGTGTGAAATGGCCCTTAAGCAATTTGGCAATTTGGCATATTTAAAGGCACTTCTCCTTGTTTTGTTTTTGGTGTTGTTCAAATTGGTGCCATTGATATATGTCCCTTAGGGTGGGACCTGGGGCCCTATTTTAAGGCCAATAACTAGAAGATAAGCCAGCCAAGTGGGGACTAGCAAAATTAACATGTCAGTTCCCATAGACTGCAATGGTATTTGTTGGTTTGGGGGGGGGGGGTGATTGTCCTATCTCTAATTTTGTAGCATGCTGGATGATGTGCTTAATTTTGGACGGGGGGGGGTTATTTTCTGCTAGCTGCAATTGAGTTCTTCTGAGCATGCCCTGCCTGTTAGATTTTTTTGTTGGTGCTTTTTGTGTGTGAACAGCACCTGGACATTTCTGGGCATGCTCAGAGAGTGTTTTTATGGGTTAGTACTTGAAGGACATCCTTAACAGGTGTAGCCACTTTGAAGTTCAGTCTCTACATTGGGTGAACTTGCATTTTGGGTGTTTCATGGACTGTGCATGTGTTTTCAATTGCCTCATTAGCTCACAAACCTGTGTTATATAAAGCTAGCAGATAGCATCCTCTCCTTTGCCCTGAAAAGGGGCAAGAGTGTGTGTGTGTGTGTGTGTGTGTGTGTGTGTGTTTAAAAAATGTACATTTCCTGGAGTCTCTATACTCCTCCCCGAAAGCCCAGATCAAACTGCAGGGACGTCTCTCCGACCAATTCCCAATCTTAAAAGGTACCAGACAGGGCTGCCCGCTCTCCCCTATTCTCTTCGCGATAGCGATAGAAACCCTAGCTCTAGCAATTAGACAACACCCGGACATTCATGGGGTTCAATGTGGTCAACATACACACAAATGTGCCCTCTTTGCGGACGATGTCCTCCTTTTCGTCACCTCCCCTCTCAAGTCGACCCCCAATATTCTCCAACTCCTCAACACTTTTGGAGAAGTTTCAGGCCTTCAGGTCAACATGGCAAAGTCAATGGCCCTGAACGTCACTACACCTCAAGATACGGTCGATAGGCTCAAAACAAACTTCCCCTTCTCCTGGTGCGCCTTTTCTCTTCCCTTTTTGGGTGTTTTCCTCACCCCAAAAGTAGAGCTCCTATTCCAACACAATTACCCTGCCATGTTCAAAAAACTCACATTTGAACTTACACAATGGTCTCTCTATAAATTGTCCTGGCTGGGTAGAGTCAATTCGGTCAAGATGACCCTCTTGCCCAAATTGCTTTATCTTTTCCGGTCCCTGCCTATCCCTGTCAAGAAGCGAGCACTGGATAGACTCCAATCAAAAATCATACAGTTCATATGGGGGGGCAAGGGACATCGTCTATCTAAAAAAGTTCTGTATAGGGCAAGGAAGAAAGGAGGCCTTGGCCTTCCCAATATGTGGTGGTACTACCAAGCAGCCCAACTCTGTCAATTCTCAGCAATATATACTAAAGGACCTAAACCAGACTGGGTAGACATAGAAAGGCAGGCAACCCCTAACCACACATTGGACTATTTAGCCTGGAGACCACGTAAGGACTGCCCCTCGATCCTGTCACCCGCCCTTTCTCACTAAATGGCCCTCTGTGATATCCTTAATAAACATCCCTCACTATCCTCTTCCTGGCATCCCCTGGCTCACATCTTCCACAACCCCCAATTCCCTCCGGGTCTAAACATCAAGGCTTTTGGATGGTGGCTTGACAAGGGTCTATACAGAATAGGACAATATTTTAACAATGATGGCCCCATCTCGCTCAAATACTGCACTTCCAAACTGGACATGCCCTTCTCCGAAACTTTCCGCTATTATCAGTTGTTACATTTTCTGCGTGGGGTCTGGAAAAGCTCAGACAACCCACTCTCTGTTACTAAATATGAGCTTTGGTGTTCCTCAGCCATGGGCGTCAGGGGGGGGCATCTCCCTGATCTATTCAGCGTTAGCTGACCCTCAGGGCAAAGCGAGCTATATGTTGAAATGGGAGCATGACCTCCAGTTTGAATGGGACCTAGACACTTGGCACACAAATTTCGCCCGCTCATTTAAGGGTATTTTAAACACCTCCCTGATGGAAGCTGACGTTAAGGTTATCTCCAGATGGTACCTGGTCCCTACTCGCCTTTCTAAGTTCTACCCGCAGTCTTCCCCCCTCTGCTTCAGAGGATGTGGCCTTGCAGGCTCTCTCCTCCACACCCTCTGGGAATGCCTTAAAATTAGTGGGTTCTGGAATAGAATTTTCAGCCTCATTCGCAAAGTCACCGGTTTTGAGGTGAAGCAAAACCCTACTATTGCTCTCCTTAATGATGCTATCCCTAAGGTCCCGAAATTGTCCCGCTCTCTCATACACTTCATCCTTCTGGGGGCCAAGATTACCTTGGCCCACGCCTGGAAGTCGCCCTCTGCGTCATTTCGCCAAGCTAAACACAAGATTTCCTGGATAATGACACAGGAAAGGATTTCTAATACCTTACTAGACAACCCAGAAAAATTCCGTCTTATTTGGGAACCCTGGGCTACACATGTAGGCATATCCCTTCTTCCCCAATAGGTGAGCGCTGGACAGACCCGATTCGGCTTGTTGCTGGTCATTCTTCCCCCTCTCCACGAGGAATCCCGACTTCCCCGGCCCCCTCCTTTCCCTCTTATTCTCTAGTTCGCTCCCCCTTCTCTTCCCTGCCCCTATTTCTTCTTTTCTTTTCTTCCTACTCTCAATCTCTGTCTTAGACTGTCACTGGCTACTCAGGAATTACATCTGTTCAGTCTTTCTTGTTTTATGTTGATGGATACAGCTAGATGCTCCGCCTTACAGGCTTTTGGAAGCCATTCCATTAGTTGGGTTCCTTAACCCCTTCAGACTATTAACAGAGGTTCGAGCTCAGACTCCCCCTGGATGGTTCGCCCCCTCAGGGGGTCAGCAACCAGGACAGGTTGGCGGGTTTCCAAGCCCCTTGCTCATATCCCTCCCTGGGTGTTCTATTCCCGATCGCTCCGTGCACAGCAGGATCCCAATTGGGGTGCGTGGACTGGTCGGGAGTAGACGTAGGGCCGTTGTCCCTCAGGGCCTGCTTTAAATTTTTGGCGCCTACTTTTTTGTATGCTGAGTCTGCTCTACCCTCTATATTATGCACTGTGGTCTATGATATTGTGATGGAACATATTTCCAAGTGGCCTTCTTTTGTTTGTTTCTGATGATCATATTCTGTACCGACCTCGGTTGGGGTCCTTGATTACCTTCTTTTATAATTGTACTGCATCTAATCACATTAAACCTTTTTTTGAAAATCAAAAAAATAAATAAAAAAAATCGTAAAACTCAGGTGCTTACACTGCTTGCATTCGAAAAATAAATTGAATGATGTATTAATAAATACAGAGCCGCATTCATTTGTGTCTTTTTTATATCTGCCTGGAGCTCAGCTTTAAATATTTAATAAAATCTTCCTTTTAAAAAAAAAAAAAAAATTTACATTTTGGTGTCCTTATCGAGTTTGTAACACATGTATTTTATTTGTTATGTCTTTGCAAAACAGGATGTTTGGTTTATTTTTGTGGATTGTATTTTTTTGTGTGGGGGAAATGTTCCCCTGAAATAATTTTGATGTTGTTAATGTTTGTCCACTTTGATTTAATTGTCTGTGCTGCATTACTTTGCCAAATCTTTCAAGATGTTGTGAATCTGTAACTGTTTCAAATTGACCCTGTTTTTTTTTTTTTATATTATTCTTTGTTTTGCTGACCAATAAAATTTGATGCAAAGTTTTGAGGTTTGTTTTGCGTTTTCTTTGCAACAAATGTGACAGCTGATTGGCATGTCAAAACAAAACAGGTGTGATTTGTCTACCCTGGTGCCTTCATGCTAGCATATGTATGTATTGTGTGCTGCCATGGATAATCACCAGGAAATTTAAAATACAGAGCGGTAAGTATTCACTTTTTCTTTTTTACTGCAGTGGTTCTCAGCCTCAGTCCTCAAGTACCCCCAACAGGACATGTTTTGTGAATTTATCTTATTGAGAATTGCTGTCCAAAATACAAAACCATTGACTGTGATTTAAAGCACATGTGCAAGATGAAGGAAAACCTGCAAACATGGCCTGTTGGGGGTACTTGAGAAGCACAGATTTAGAGCACTGCACTTAAAAATAGCTCAAGGCAATACAATTCTAATTGGGCATTTTGAGGGAAACCAAGTAAGTGTTAGAACCCCTGCATGTGTTTATTTTTTTTGTAGGTTGGGCTTTGTGTCCCCTTTTAGTAAAATTGGCTTCACTTCCTGTCACACAGCTAAACAGGAAGTGAAGGTAAAACCCTACCAATGTCTTTTCTTGGGGTCACACAGATCGATCTAACTAGTGTCCCCATTAAGCAAATTGCACTCTAGCACTTTGTTGTGTACACCCCAAATCATTGGGTAGTTTGGGGTTTAGTAAAGACAAAACAACTCTGCAGTAAAAGTGTAGCTGCTGAAAATCTGAGGGATCACTGGTGATTGTAACATCCAATCATGTAAAAGCAAAGATGGTGTTTTTTGGTTTGCTTGCATGTCCCCCTCGGATATCCAGCAAGTGCACTTGTAGTGCAAAGTAGATTTGCCTTTAGTAAATAAACCCCAAAGTCCAAAATACCTAATAATTTGGGGTGTACCCCGCAAAATGCTGGAGTGCAATGTACATAATGGGGAAAGTATTTAGATTGACCTGTGTGTCCCCAAGGAAAGACATTGGTAGGGATTTCCCCTCACTTCCTGTGTGACAGGAAGTGAATTATTTGGAAGGATAAAGTGGCCAAATTTGGGAGTTGTCTTCACCCTATCAGGGGTGCAGACATCCCCAAAAACTGTCCAGACTTGTAATCCCTCTGCACTCTATCCCCAAGCAAAAATAAGAAAGGATTTCATTTAGTTTAACTTTGCAAAGACACATTCCTAAGTTGAATTGTGATGCATGTCAATGGCCCATTTAGACCCTCTTTAATCACTTGAGATCAGCGCTATAACTGATCGACGGGCACAGCATGGTCCTCAATTGCCGGGAGTCCGTCAATAAACGTCCTCCCCTTTGCGCGCGCACGCTGTGGTCACCGAGTCACTGAGACTCGGGTGATGACAGATCCAAGTAAGGGGTCGATACCTGCCATTTACCATGTGATCAACTGTCAGCCAATGACAGCTGATCCCGTGATGTAAACAAAAGCTGGGTAATGGTTTTTGTTTTCTCCTTGTGCTGACAGCGTGAGCAAAAAAAAAGGCAATCACCGGCTTATGTGCAAGGGACATCGGGCCCGAAGAGGAAGAGGCAATTCTGCATCATCTGTGACAATCAGTAGCCCCTGCCAGTGCCACCTATCAATGCCCAACACTGGTGCCAATCAGTGCCACCTAGCAGTGCTGCCTATCAGTGCCCATCACTGCCAACTATCATTGCCACCTAGCAGTGCCACTTCTCAATGCCCACCAGTGGCAACTAGTAATTCCACCTCTCAGTGCCCACCCTTGCCACCTTATCAGTGCCCATCAGTGCAGCCCATCAGTGCAGTCTCATCAGTGTACATCAATGAAGGAGAAAAATTACCTTTTGTCTAAATTTTCGAAATATTAACCACTTTCCTACTGCCCACCGTCAAATGACGTCCTCGGCTTTGTGCTGTGACATCTGAATGATGCCTGCAGTTGCAGGCATCATTCAGATATCATTATTTTCAGCCGGTGATTCTGTGCATGCTAAAAACAATCATAGCGGCAGTTCCGCCACTTGATTGTTCTTATAGGCGGCGGGAGGGGACGTTCCCCACCCTCCCGCCGCCATCCGGTGCTTCTCCGGGCTCTCCCGTGCCATCTTGGGCTCAGAGAACGATTTTGCCGGCGCCGGATGGGAAGCATAGAGATGACTGGTGACCAGATGGTCACCAGTCATCTCTATGACCGTCGGAGGCCCGGGCGCGACGTTATGACATCACGCCGGGTTCCCGTATGTAAACCAAGCCGTGATCTCGGCTGTCAGCATGAGATTGGTGAATTTTTTTGACTGATCTCATGCTTTCCTGCCTGGAGGAGAGATGTGGGGTCTTATTGACCCTGCATCTCTCCATAAAGAGGACCTGTCACAATAGATTCCTATTACAAGGGATGTTTACATTCCTTGTAATAGGAATAAAAGTGATCCAAAAAAAAAAAAGTAAAAAAAAGAAAAAAAAAAAAGAAAAAACGCCCATGTGCCCGGTAGCTCGCGCTCAGAAGCGAACACACATGTAAGTCCCGCCCACATATGTAAACGCCGTTCAAACCACACATGTGAGATATTGCTGCGTGCGTTAGAACGAGTGCAACAATTCTAGCACTAGAACTCCTCTGTAATGAGAAAATGGTAATGTGTAAAAAAAATTAAAGCATCGCCTAGGGAGATTTTTAAGTACTGAAGTTTGGTGTCATTCCATGAGTGTGCGCAATTTTAAAGCGTTACATGTTAGGTATCTATTTACTCATCATAACAACATCTTTCACTTTATCCCCAAAAATTGGGCTAACTTTACTGTTTTGTAATTTTTTTACATTCTTGAAACCAATTTTTGACTCAAAAAAAGGCTTTTGAAAATTTATTGCACAAATACCGAGCGGGATAAAAATTGCAATGACCGCCATCTTATTCCCTAGGGTGTCTGCTAAAAAAACATATATAATGTTTGGGGTTTTGTAGTAATTTTATAGCCATAAATGTATGATTTTTACATGAAGGAGAGAAGTGCCAGAATAGGCCCAGTGCTGAAGTGGTTAAAATATCATTGTTTTTTTTTTTTAACACGGTCTTTTGCATTTATAGAAAACAAAAAACCGCAGAGGTGATCAAATAGCACCAAAAGAAAGCTCTATTTGTATGCCAAAAAATAATAAATTTTCATTGGGTTACAGTGTTGTATGAGCGCGCAATTGTCATTCAAAGTGCATCAGCGCTGAAATGTGAAAATTGGTCTGGGCAGAAAGGGGGTTAAAGTGGCCAGTGTGCAAGTGGTTAATATAAGGCTACATGCACACGGACGTTTTTCCAGCCGCTTGTTTGAGCGTTTTTTGCAGCTTAAAAACGCCTCTCCATGTTAGCCTATGGCCTCATGGCCACCATGGCGTTTTTGAGCTGTAAATGGCATAGGCGTTTTTAGGCCCCATGTACACGGGACGCTGGTGCAAAGTGTTCATAACTAAGGTTGAAAGCGGCGTTTAGAAAGGCGCGTTTTGTCGCGTTTGCATGCTGCGTTTTACCACATTTGCGTCTATATGCGTTTAGTTAGGAAACATGATAAGGAGCCGCCCTAAGCTCCAAAAACAGTATTATTAACGATTTCAGCTATTTTGTGAGACCAGAGTGATACCAGCAGCTGTCAGAGCAGCAGAGTAGTTGTATTTAGCGTGTCACTTGCCACATCACTTGCCCCAAGTTGTGGATTGTCCACTTGCCACATCAGCTGCCCCAAGTTGTGGATTGTCCACTTGCCACGTCAGCTGCCCCAAGTTGTGGATTGTTCACTTGCCACGTCAGCTGCCCCAAGTTGTGGATTGTCCACAATGCAATGGAAGCAATTTCATTTTTTTTTTGATAGATATATATATATTTTTTATGTTTTTTCCTAAATTGCCATAATTTTTGAGTTTATCAATGTAAAAAAATAGGTCACCTTTAAAAACGCTTCTAAACTAAAATACGGCTAAACGCCGGTACCGCGTCTGAAACGTGGAAATCTTTGGCATCTGAAGGCATTTTTAGGCTTTGTGAAAAACGAGTTTAAACGCAACTGCAGATTTTTTTTTGCCAGGCCAAAAACAGTGTTTTGGATGTAAGAGAATTCAATGGACCCGCATCCAAAACGCAAGTACCGCAAATTTGTGGCAATTTATTTATTTTTTTAACCTGTTTATAGCTGGTTGTTAAAGGAAATGTATTACAAATAAACATTGCCGGCTCTAAAAAAAAATCGTACCCCTACCCATTCACCTGGTGGCAAAAAAAGTTAATAAAAAACACAACACAGGTTTTTAAAGTAATTTATTAGGCAGCTCCGGGGGTCTTCCTGCCGGCGCCCCGCTATCTTCTTCCAGCTCTTTTGCGGGTGGCATCACCCGGTGACCACGCCCCATGCCAATATAAGTGGGTGCGCTCCGCGGCAAGAGCATTGTAACGGCGGACAGCGACGAGGCAACATCGGGCGGAGAGAAGAGGGAAGAAGACGATGCTGAAGCCCGGGACCCCGCTAGCAAAAGAGCTGGAAGAAGATAGCCGGGCGCCCGGCAGAAGGCAGAAAGAACCGGAGATCGTGGAGAAGGCATCGGAGAGCGGGAGAAGAACCGGAGAACGCGGAGACGACACCGGAGAACAGAACAAGAGACCCCTCGAAGTCGGAAGAAGGCGACGCTGAAGCCCAGGACCCCGCTAGCAAAAGAGCTGGAAGAAGATAGCGGGGCGCCCGGCAGGAAGACCACCGAAGTCAGAAGAAGATGACGAGGAAGCTCGGGACCCCGCTAGGAAAAAAACTGGAAGAAGATAGCGGGGAGCCCGGCAGGAAGATCCCCGGAGCTGCCTAATAAATTACTTTAAAAACCTGTGTTATGTTTTTTATTAACTTTTTTTGCCACCAGGTGAATAAGTAGGGGTACGATGTACCCCATACTCATTCACATAGGGTGGGGGCCGGTATCTGGGGGTCCCCTCAATAAAGGGGGCTCACGGATTCTGAAAAGCCCGCCGCCCGCAGACCCCGACAACCAACGGCCAGGGTTGTCGGGAAGAGGCCCTTGTCCCCATCAACATGGGGGCAGGGTGCTGTGGGGTGGGGGGGTCGCAGGTCGCCCACCTGCCCCAAAGCACCCACCCTCCCATATTGAGGGCATGCGGCCTGGTACGGTTCAGGAGGGAGGGGGCGATCTCGTCCCCCCCTCTTCCCCTGCGGCCTGCCAGGTTGCGTGCTCGGATAAGGGTCTGGTATGGATTTTGGGTGAACCCCCACGCCGTTTTTTCGGCTTAGGGGTTCCCCCTAAAATCCATACCAGACCTAAGGGCCTGGTATGCTCCTGGAGGGGAACCCATGCCGTTTTTTTCATTAAAATTTGGCGTGGAGTTCCCCTTCATGATTCATACCAAACACGGGACAGCGAGGCTGCCAAGAACCAGCGCGATGCCATCGCGCTGGAGACATTCTCGGCCAGCTAGTCACCTCTAGGACACGACACATGTCCAAGTTGCCTCGCAAAGTCGCGCTGTCCCTGTGTCAGCCGGCACACGAGTCGCCCCGCGAGTCGGATCGGCTTCATCCGACTTCCCGGGAGACCGCTATTCAAATCAATGGGCTCCCATAGGGAACCATTCATTTTCAATAGAGCGCCGCTGACATTTGTATTTACTATAACAGTGCGCCGCTGGTTCCTGCGCCCAATGAAGAAGTTATCTGGCGCACCAATTAAGGGATCAACCAGCGCAGCGCACTGTTATTAGTAAATCAGCCCCACTGCGTCCTTATCAATGAATGAGTCATCAGCTGTGAGCAGGCTTTCCCACTGACAGCTTAAAAAAAAAAAAACATTGTCGGCTTTAGAAAAATTCGAAAAAAAATGGCGTGGGGTCCCCCCCAATCCATACCAGGCCCTTTGGATCTAATATGGATTTTAAAGGGACCCCAATGCCAAAATAAAAAAAATCCATACCAGACTCATATCCGAGCATGCAGCCTGGCCGGCAGCCAGGAAAGGGGGGTTGTGACGTAACGAGCATGTCACAAGAGGGTGGTGCCACCAGGTTATGTCACCAAGTGGCTCCATCCCTTACCTATTTAAGAACTGTCAGACAGCAGAGCAGGAAGTTGGCAGTTAGCCTTCATCACAGGCGGAGCTTTTTTTTCCGGGTCTGGCGGCGTGGCGGGCATTGTGATTGATGATGGATCTACATCGGGGGACATTCTTTTTTAATATTAATAAAGGAATTGTCCAAAAATGTGAGTTTTTTTTCTTTTTGACACTTTTTTTGGTGAATGAGTACCCCATACTCATTCTCATAGGGGAGGCGAGATCTGGGTGTCTCCTTATTAAAAGGGACTTCCAGATTCTGATAAGCCCCCTGCCTGCAGATTCCCACAACCACCGCCCATGGTTGCGAGGAAGAGGCCCTTGTCCCCATCAACATGGGGACAAGGTGCTTCGGGGCAAGGGGGCAGAGCCCCCCACCCCAAAGCACCCCCCCATGTTGAGGGCATGTGGCTTGGTATGGTTCAGGAGGGAGGGCGAGGGAGCATGGTCTGCCAGGCTGCATGCTTGGATAAGGGTCTCGTAAGGATTTGGGATTTTTTGAATTCATACCAGACACAAAGGGATTGGTATGGAATTGGGGGCCCACACAGTTTTATTTTAATTTTTTTATATTAACGGCTATGGCTTGCAGTCGGGAAAATCAATTTAAATGTCATATTTTTTTGTTTATATGTGTCAGTTTTGCTGCAGCAGGTTCTATACATGGTACAGATGCGCCACTTTACAGGTAGACTAAGGGCACCCCCAGGCACCATATTGAAAGGAATTTTTCATTTTTATTGTTTCACTTTAAGCATCATTAAAATCACTGCTCCTTTAAAAATGATCTTTAAAAAAAAAATCTTTGCATTGATACATGTCCTCCAGGGCAATACCCGGGCCCCCATACCCTTTTAGACTTTTGATTTTTCAAGTTCGGGTCCTATAGACTTTAAAGGGATTGCAAAGGCAGAAGTTACTGGTATTTTTTTTTTATCTTAATGCGTTCTATGAAGCTTGGAATTGCATGCTATTATTTAGTGCATAACTTTACATTCATCAACATTTATCAACATTTAATTTGAACCTACAAGAGAACATTCAGGTCTGCTTGTAGGTTAGATACATCTTTAATGGACTTTATTCAACTACATGGGTGAGTGTCATCTGCAAACACATACAGTACACTTTAATCCCAAACATTATATAATTTATAAATATGTTAACAAGTATCAGAAAATAACTGGTGTGATTGGAGACTACTTGGGTGCAACATCCCAGAAATATCCAACAAATTGGGTCATTGGAGTATGGGACTTTCAAAAACAGAGAATATATAAAATCGGACCCCAAAATATACACTGTAGGCTTAGACCATAGGGGAACAGGACCCTGTACACAACTCTCACAGGTTCAAGTGTAAATCCCTGTACACACGATCGGTTTTACCGATGAAAACAGTCCGATGGACTTTTTTCATCGGACAAACCGATCGTGTATGGGCCCCAACTGATAGCAAATTCCAATCGTCTGTGTGGAACTCCATCGGAGAAAAAACCCACACATGCTCGGAATCAAGTCGACGCATGCTCAGAAGCATTGAACTTAATTTTTCTCGGCAGGTTGTAGTGTTTTACGTCAGGGCGTTTTGGACGATCGGATTTTTGACTGATGGTGTGTAGGCCAGACTGATGGAAGTCAGCTTCCTCGGAAATCCGATGGATAAAAAATAAATAAAGAAACAAACATACTAACCTTAACCACAGCTCAGAATGGGTCCATTCAAGAGCATGGCTGCAAAACTCCAACACCAGGAAAGATACAGACAACCATGCCTCTAAGGATCTCCCTTATATATGGCAAAAGACAGAAAACCACTGAAGGTGGAACTAAACAAAGATCTAAATAAAGAGCACAAGAAGCAGACCAGAGTGTCAATTAAAGTTACCATATATGTGTCTGCCTACACTACTGCCCTCAAATAGACCTAAGTGAAGAATATACAACATTATCAAACTGGAAATGTTGTAACTGCACGTTTGCAGTAGAAGCTCGACAGTGGGGCCAGACATCCACCTGCACACCACAGTAAATGTGCTCACAGGGACATAGCATCCCCACAGAGCCCACCACTATGGTCCACTGATAGAGAGCCCTCCCATTCCTTCAGTTCTGCTGCCAGAGGGGTTTTTCTGTGCAGAGCATAAAAACCATCCCATCTAAGATCCAGCAGGAGACACACCACCTACAAAACCAAAACTTAATAAAAGTACATATCAAGAGTGACCCTTCAAAAAGGTTGAAAGCTCAAAGCTTCATTAAGTACCAGAGGGACATTGGCTCCCAACTTAAAAATCTATCTTAAATCCTTCTGTCATCACCACAGGTCACCCCCACAGGTATTGGGATGTATGTGGTCCAACAGTGAAAAGAACATTTAGGAAATAGCAGTGGTGGACCCAGGCCACATGCCTGCCCAAGGGAAGACATAAATTGTCTACTATCATTGCATATATGTGATCCTCCTGCACCACTCCCTCTTAGTTTTGCCCACACAGAAACTGCCACAATCACAAATCAGTAAGTGGAGAATACAGTTTACCGTTGGGAAGTCTGAAATCTTTTGCTATGTTGATGAATTTACAGAAGTTATAATTGCCACAAATTCCCCCCCCCCCCAATTTTTTTTTATACACATTGCCCAAGATTCATTAAAATCATTCTGACTAGGGATGAGCCGAACACCCCCCAGTTTGTTTTGCACCAGAACAGGCAATACATTTGTTCGAACATCCGAACACTATTAAAGTCTATGGGACTCGAACATGAAAAATCTAAAGTGCTAATTTTAAAGGCTAATATGCAAGTTATTGTCATAAAAAGTGTTTGGGGACCCGGGTCCTGCCCCAGGGGACATGTATCAATGCAATTTTTTTTTTTAAAACTGACGTTTTTTTGGGAGCAGTGATTTTAATAGTGCTTAAAGTGAAACAGTAAAAGTTAAATATTCCTTTAAATTTCGTACCTAGGGAGTGTGTATAGTATGCCTGTAAAGCAGCGCTTGTTTCCCGTGCTTTGAACTATCCCTGCACAAAGTGTAATTTCTGCAGGAAAAAAAGTACCGTATATACTTGAGTATAAGCCGACTCGAGTATAAGCCGAGGTACCTAATGTTGCCAAAAAAACTGGGAAACCGTACTGACTCGAGTATAAGCCGATGCCCCACTGTTCCCTAGCTCGCTGTTCCCTATTTTACATTCTAAATATTACCTGTAAAGAAGTTGCGGCTGCGGCGTCCATCGTTCAAATTCCGCGGCGTCCATCGTTCAAATTCCGCGGCCTCTTCCTGTTCCTTCCTTGATAGGCGAGTCTCAGCAGACACTCTCCACCTATCATGATCATTCTCTCATCCTCAGTTTTCCCAGCAGACACTGTGTTGGGTGTTCCGCCAATCACAGACGTTTGCTGGAAAACTGAGGATGAGAGAACGTTCGTGATAGGCGGAGAGTGTCTGCTGAGACTCGCCTATCAAGGAAGAAACAGGAAGAGACCACGGAATTTGAACAATGGACGCCGCGGAATTTGAACGATGGACGCTGCAGCTGCAACTTCTTTACAGGTAATATTTACAATGTAAAGATTTCGATGACTCGAGTATAAGCCGAGGGAGGGACTTTCTGCCCCAAAAAAAGGGCTGAAAATCTCGGCTTATACTCGAGTATATACAGTAATTTAAAAGCACTATAGCGGCTATAATGAATTGTCGGTCCCCGGCAATACAGAGAAAAGTCATTGATAAAAAAAAAATGCGTGGGGGTACCCCCAAATTCAATTACCAGGACCTTCAGGTCTGGTATGGATTTTAAGGGGAACTCCACGCCAAATTAAAAAAAAAATGGTGTGGAGTTCCCCCCAAAAATCCATACCATACCCTTTATCCGAGCACGCAACCTGGCAGGCCGCAGGAAAAGAGGGGGGGACAAGAGAGCGAGGGCCTCATCCCCACAACCCTTGCCCGGTGGTTGTGGGGGTCTGCGGGCAGGGGGCTTATCGGAATCTGGAAGACCCCTTTAACAAAGGGGACCTCCAGATCCTGGCCCCCCCTATGTGAATTGGTAAGAGGTACATTTTACCCCTACCATTTTACAAAGAAAGTGTAAAAAAATGTAAAAAAAAACACACAGACACCGTTGGGAAAAGTCCTTTATTAAAAAAAGAAAAAAAAAATCCAGCGGCGGTAATCCACTCTTGGTATCCAGAGATGGATGATCTCTCCTCTCCGGGGTCCAGGCTCCAACGATGATGTCCAGCCCCAAACGTATACGTTTTTAAAAATAGCACTTTAGATTTCCCCTATAGACTTTTACAGGGTGTTCCGCGGCTTTTCGAATTTGCCGCGAACACCCCAAATTGTTCGCTGTTCGGCGAACAGGTGAACAGGCAATGTTCGAGTCGAACATGAGTTCGACTCAAACTCGAAGCTGATCCCTAATTCTGACCCACTGGGTAGACAATTTTTTTGGGCCAGGGTTCAATCTTGGAAAATTTCAGTCGTTTGGTAGATAATTTTTTATGTCCATTTGTCACAAGTCTTTCCCCATATTTACAAGACACAATTCACTTTTTAAGAGTAATTGATGGTCTACCTATACCACCTGGTGCTTTTCTGGTCAACATTGTTGTGGAAGCCTTATATAGTATTATCCCCCATAGGCTGAGATTTTTATGGATATGTGATTAATATTTATTGATTTTGTATCCCCTCATCCTGGCAGATGCAATGTATGTATTATCAAACATTTTTGTATTCATTATATTAGTAGATTGACATGCATTTATATGCCATCATGCATTTATTTTGACATGTACTTTTATTGACTATTGTTAGTGCTAATTTTATAGGTGGAGCAGGCTGGATGTTAGGTGGGATGGTTTTTATGCTTGGCACAGAAAGCCCCCCTGGCTGCATTATTGTGGTATAGAGGGCTTTCTATTGGTGGACCTTAGTTGTGGGCTCTGTGTGATGCTACATCCCTGTGGGCACATTCGTTGTTGTATGCAGAGGAACGTCTGGACCTGCTGTGTCCTTCCCTCTGTGGGTTTTCCAAGATGGCTGCCACGTGCCACTATTGAACATGTGCAGTGAAATCATTTCCAGTTAGATGATGATGTATATCCTGCACTTGGATGCTTGTGGTCGAATAGAGGGCAGTAGTACAGGCAAAAACATACATGGTAACATTTTGGTCTGCTTTTTGTGTTCTTGATTTTTTTCATGATTTTTTTTTGGCTCCAACCTCAGTAGATTCATGTCTTGTGCCATATATAAGGGAGATCTTTAAAGGCATGGTTGTCTGCATTTTTCCTGGTGTTAGAGTGTTATGGCTGGCCATGCTCTTGGATGGACCCATTTTGGGCTGTGGTTAAGGTTAGTCTGTGTTTTTTTATTGTTTTGTTTTGGGCCCTTCCTATGTTTATTATGTGTATGGATATTTTTTTTCAGATCTCTTATTTGCCCTCAAGATCTCTGCACTTACAGCTGTCCTTTTTCCCTTTTGACACCCTATCACCATGGGATTGCATCACCACGCCACCAGGCTTATTGTTTTAAAAGGATTGACTGTAGGCTTGTAACCACTAACCTCTCTATGGGCTTGTGAGTATTTTGTGCCTAGTGATATAATCAAGTAGAACTAATAAAGTGAATTATAAAATAATTACTGTGGTAATATAAAATTACATTGATTATAGTTATCCGCCTTACAATCTTCAAAAGAAGATTAAAAAATAATCTGTCTTTCCACTTCCTACTTGGGTTTTTACCAGCCACCCAAAATATACTCAGATGCCTCGTTGTGATAATGTGTCTGCATGCTCTGAATGCTTGAAAGTGACATGCTTGTAATTTCAAGCAGAAAGCATACAGTGTAAAGAATGCCTGGGATAAATTAAACTGGCCCATTCTAATGCCATTACAGAAATTAGCTATGTGTGGTTGAATCTCTGAAGAATCTTTAGTAAGGGCTTGGCATCCGTGGGTATAATAAACATGCATTTCTATGCAGTTTGCACCTGGATCTGATTATTTCCTGCTGCAAAAGAAAAATAGAATGAATAAACTAAGTGAAAAGAATAAGTATACATATTACATTAATGCAGAGGTCTCGCATATAGAAAAATTAACCTAAATATGTAGCATAAATTATTTATGATCACTGATTAGAAAACCCATAAAAACCCAATAAATTACACTATACAAATAGTCTGCAATTAGGTAGTTGTGATAAATGTCTGATATTTTAGTATACACAGGCCAGAGAATTAATGTAACTGCTCTCTTTTTTTTTTTGCACCTCTCATATTGTGCCTATTCTGTAATATATACATTTATTTCTTTGTTGCTATAAAAATATACAATTAAATACAATGTACTTATACTATTTAGTTACTTACAACCATAGAGACTTTCTTCTTCATCACCATTATTCATTTCATGTTGACCTAAACATGCTTCTGTTACAACTGTGCAGTCTGCAATAATAGGAAAATATCTAATTTTATAATTAACTACATTTTGAAATCCAGTCAACAAATGTAACAATATCCCTAGAACAGGGGTCTCAAACTGGCGGCCCTCCAGCTGTTTGGAAACTACAAGTCCCATGAGGCATTGCAAGGCTGACAGTATGACTCCCACAGGCAGAGGCATGATGGGACTTGTAGTTTCACAACAGCTGGAGGGCCACCAGTTTGAGATCCCTGCCCTAGAATCTCTTGTACTTTAGAATCGAATTAATTTTTGATGTAACATGTGTTTAAAACAAAGTTACATATTTTCCTAGCAGTGAGGACTAGGGATGAGCCGAACATCCCTCGGTTCGGTTTGCACCAGAACCTGCGAACGGACCGAAAGTTTGCGCGAACTTTAGAACCCTAATAAATTCTATGGGACTCGAACGTTCGAAATCAAAAGTGCTAATTATGAAGGCTAATATGTTAGTTATTGTCCTAAAAATGGTTTGGGTACCCGGGTCCTGCCCCAGGGGACATGTATCAATGCAAAAAAAAGTTTTAAAAACGTCAGTTTTTTCAGGAGCAGTGATTTTAATGATGCTTAAAGTGAAAAAAAAAAGTGAAATATTCCTTTACATATCGTATTTGGGGGGTGTCTATAGTATGCCTGTGAAGTGGTGTGTGTTTCCCATGTTTAGAACTGTCCCTGCACAAAATGACATTTCTAAAAGGAAAAAAATTCATTTAAAACTGCTTGCGGCTTTAATGTAATGTCTGGTCCCGGCAATATGGATGAAAGTCATTGAGAAAAATGGCATGGTTATCCTCCAGCCCATTACCAGCCCCTTTGGGTCTTGTATGGTGTACAGCAGTGTTTCTCAACTCCAATCCTCAAGACGCCCCAACAGGTCATGTTTTCAGGATTTCCATTAGTTTGCACAGGTGATTTGATCAGTTTCACTGCCTTAGTAATTACAACAGCCCTTTCATCTGAAGGAAATTCTGAAAACATGACCTGTTGGGGTGCCTTGAGGACTGGAGTTGAGAAACACTGGTGTACAGGACGCCATGGCTGGGTCCTGGAAGGACGCTATATTTCCCCTCTGTTTGGGCTGTGGTTCCTTTAAGGGATCAGAAAGGGTTAACACACCTGTCCAAGGAAGTGGTTTAAGAGAGACAGGAAGTTGTAGGTGAGAGTGAAGGAGTGTAGTGAAGTCTGTGCATGGTGAATGGTGGACACTGCAAAAGCTGTGGAGGCTGTGAAAAGCTGTGAATGTACATGGCAGTGGCCTGCATGGAAGTCTGCTAGCTGGGAAACTTACCTGCAACATCAAGTAAGGACTGTTTAACTGTGACAGCAGTTATAAGCTCTACAAGTCGGTGAGACTGTTATTTTTGTTTTGCTGCTGTGAAGCCATTTAAGTTTAATAAACGTCCTTTTGTTTGAAAAGCCTGTGTCCTGCGATCTAGCTGGTTCCCCGAACATTACAATGGATATTAAGGGGAACCCCGCACCAAATAAAAAAAAGGCCCTATATACTCTGAACAGCAGTATACAGGCGGTGCAAACAAGAGAGGGACTGTAGGTTTGTTCTTAAGTAGAATATGTTTGTAATTTGGATGAAAGTCATTGAGAAAAATGGCATGGTTATCCCCCAGCCCATTACCAGCCCCTTTGGGTCTTGTATGGTGTACAGCAGTGTTTCTCAACTCCAATCCTCAAGACGCCCCAACAGGTCATGTTTTCAGGATTTCCATTAGTTTGCACAGGTGATTTGATCAGTTTCACTGCCTTAGTAATTACAACAGCCCTTTCATCTGAAGGAAATTCTGAAAACATGACCTGTTGGGGTGCCTTGAGGACTGGAGTTGAGAAACACTGGTGTACAGGACGCCATGGCTGGGTCCTGGAAGGACGCTATATTTCCCCTCTGTTTGGGCTGTGGTTCCTTTAAGGGATCAGAAAGGGTTAACACACCTGTCCAAGGAAGTGGTTTAAGAGAGACAGGAAGTTGTAGGTGAGAGTGAAGGAGTGTAGTGAAGTCTGTGCATGGTGAATGGTGGACACTGCAAAAGCTGTGGAGGCTGTGAAAAGCTGTGAATGTACATGGCAGTGGCCTGCATGGAAGTCTGCTAGCTGGGAAACTTACCTGCAACATCAAGTAAGGACTGTTTAACTGTGACAGCAGTTATAAGCTCTACAAGTCGGTGAGACTGTTATTTTTGTTTTGCTGCTGTGAAGCCATTTAAATTTAATAAACGTCCTTTTGTTTGAAAAGCCTGTGTCCTGCGATCTAGCTGGTTCCCCGAACATTACAATGGATATTAAGGGGAACCCCGCACCAAATAAAAAAAAGGCTCTATATACTCTGAACAGCAGTATACAGGCGGTGCAAACAAGAGAGGGACTGTAGGTTTGTTCTTAAGTAGAATATGTTTGTAATTTGGAACAGGTACATTTTTAAGTGTAGCTACAGCCCAAAAATCTATTTTTAAGCTTTTTGGAAAACATAGGGAAGGGTTATCACCCTTGTAACATTTGTTTTGCTGTCTGTGCACCTGTTCAGAACATTTCACCTCACTTTCCGTCCCAATGACAAAAGTTTTTTGAATTTTTTTTTTTATTATTGAAACAAGGATTGGTGATAAAGCATCAGTGGAGAGGAGACACGTTTTTCCCATATTAACTCTTACAGGAGAGAATTTCCCTTCCTAGGGGTAGATTTCCTCTCACTTCCTGTTGTCTCCTTCCGTTTGCAAGTAGGAGTCGTTTGTAAGTTGGATGTTTGAACGTAATTGCATGCCCCTGTTGAACAGGGGATGAAAAATTGGGCCTTTGGTGGTGGTGTTGTCACAACACTGTAAGCCCTCACAGTTACTCTTGGTGGGCGCAGGAATGGGCCCTGCTGTAAATTATTAGATCAAGAATTTTAATTACATGCCCCTGTAGAACAGGGGCTGAAAAATTGGGCCTTAGCCACTGGTGCCACAACACTGCAACCCCTCACAGATACTGTACTTGGAGCACAGTAATGAGCCTTGTTGCAAAGTATTGCATCAAAAATTGTAATTACACGCCCCTGTTAAACAGGGGCAGAAAAATTGGGCCTTAGCCACTGGTGCCACAACACTGCAACCCCTCACAGATACTGTACTTGGAGCACAGTAATGAGCCCTGTTGCAAAGTATTGCATCAAAAATTTTAATTACACGCCCCTGTTAAACAGGGGCAGAAAAATTGGGCCTTAGGCACTGGTGCTGGTGCCACGACACTGCAACCTCTCCCAGTTACTCTAGTTGGAGTGCAGGAATGAGCCCTGCTGCAAAGCATTGCATCAAAAATTGTAATTACATGCCCCTGTTAAACAGGGGCTGAAAAATTGGGCCTTAGCCACTGGTGGCGGCACCCAGAAACAAAAATGTTTTTCCAAGATATCATCATGAATCGGATCTGTCATGGATATGCATTAATGTCTGTCTGCCATCTTACCTTCCTCCTCATGTGTTCATCTAGAGACCAGACCTCCTTCACCTGGCTTCCTTTATAATCTCCTCCCAGCCTGACTCCACCCCAGGCCCTATCACTGAACACTATATTAACCTGTGCACTGCAAGCCTGCTTTGCTGATCAACGTGTTTGTTAGGCATTGTGTGTTTGGGTTCCTGCCTGCCGTGTGCTACGTCTGTCTCTCTGTTACGTTATTGGCTTGTCCCCGACTATCCCTGTCTGCTCGTGACCCTTGACCTTCGGCTCGTTCTTCGTTATCCTTGTCTGCTTGTGGCCCCTGACCTTCAGCTTGTTATTCGGTTCTCTCTTATCGTGTGCTGCTGCTTCCCCTCTTTTCCCCTTATCCTACGGGGCGTGAGCTAGGAAACTCCAGGGGCCGCGACCTGGTCCCAGCCTGCAGCTAACATCCTCACCACTAGAGGCCCTGGAGAAGACCAGCTGGGTCTTAGACTCCGCGCCCTGGGGAATCTTGGCTCTAGCTTCCGTTTGGATCCCGGTTGTGCTCCTTTGGTCCCGCTTTCCACAACCACCCAGTTCCCTATCCGCAGAAGCCAGCCATAGGGTTCACTATCTCGCGGTGCACTCCTGTCCCCCTACGGTGTGCATCTGTCACCTGGCCACAGGTGACCCTGACAGTTTGATCAGCCATGAACCCGGCTGACATCCCGCTTCCCGCGGATGATCCATTGCAGGGCATAGTTCGCAGACTTGAGACCCAGGAATCAAATCAGACTCAGGTGATGCGATTCCTCCAGGATCTGGCTTCTCGATTCGAGCAGCTTCAGGTCTCCTTGGGAACCCCGAATCCGCAACCCCAAGTACTACCAGCGGCTGTACCTATCGTACCAGTCGCAGCCTCCCACTCACTAAGATTGCCAGCTCCGTTCCGTTTCTCTGGGGACTCCAAGGCCTGCAGGGGGTTTCTCAGCCAATGCACAATTCATTTTGAGCTTCAGCCTCAAAGCTTCCTGTCTGACCGGGCTAAGGTAGCCTATATCATTTCCCTCCTCTCTGGTGAAGCTTTGGCCTGGGCTTCCCCCCTGTGGGAGAGGAACGATCTGGTGGTTTCCAGTCTGTCTCCGATTTCTTGAAGCTCTTTCGTAACATCTTCGAAGAGCCGGCTCAGGCTTCTTCAGCGGCTAGTGCTGTCTTACGTCTTCGCCAAGAATCTAGTTCAGTGGGGCAATATGCTCTTCAGTTCCGTATCCACACAGCTGAATTGAGCTGGAATAATGAGGCCCTGGTCGCTACCTTTTTACATGGCCTCTCTGACCGAGTGAAAGACGAATTAGCGGGAAGAGCCATTCCCGTCGGTCTGGACGATGTAATTTCATTATGCAACCAGATCGACATTCGTTTTCAAGAGAGGTCCTTAGAAAAAAAACGCCAGCACTCTCTGGGTCCTAGCCAGTCTGAGCTCCCCTCCCTTCATTCCGTGGAGCATCCTCTACCTGCTGAAGAACCTATGCAGCTGGCCCGGACCAGACTAACCCCCGAAGAACGTGCTAGGCGCAGAACTCTGGGCTTGTGCCTCTATTGTGGGGGCAAGGGTCATTTTCGTGACTCCTGCTCGCTTCGTCCGGGAAACGCTCGGGTCTAATACATTTGGAAGGTGGAGTATTGGACCCAGAAACATCACCTTCTCGCCTGCTCTTGCCGGTGTTCCTTCATGTAGGCACTTCTCCTCAGTCAACCCTTGCATACCTGGATTCCGGGGCTGCCGGCAATTTTATGGATTGGAGAACTGCTTCTTCTATGAAGCTTACCCTTTCACCTCTCACTACCCCATTGGTAGTCTCGGCAATTGATGGCACTGTTCTCCCAGGGGGCCCTATTCGCTTCCAGACGCTACCCATTAGGATGTCGGTAGGGATTCTCCACCAGGAGTGGATATCCTTTCTTATTCTACCCAAGGCCTCTACCCCAGTTGTATTGGGCCTCCCTTGGCTACAGCTCCACTCTCCACATGTGGACTGGGTCTCTGGGCAGATCCTGGCCTGGGGTTCCTCATGTTTCTCGTCGTGTCTTCTCAAGGTGACCCCCAAGGAGAGTCTTCCGGTTGCTGCCACTTCTGTTTCTTCTGATCTTCCTGCTGCATACAGCGATTACCGGGATGTGTTCTGTAAGAAATCAGCTGAGGTGCTTCCTCCCCACAGGTCTTTTGACTGTGCTATTGATCTTGTCCCCGGAGCAACTCTACCCAGGGGTCGTACCTACCCTCTGTCCATCCCAGAGACCCAGGCCATGTCGGAGTATGTCGCAGAGAATCTGGAGAGAGGTTTCATCCGGAAATCCTCATCGCCTGCAGGGGCAGGGTTCTTTTTTGTTGCCAAAAAGGATGGTACCTTAAGACCCTGCATCGATTATCGGGGTTTAAATGCGGTTACTATTAAAAATCGATACCCCTTTCCCTTAATATCTGAGCTATTCGATAGGTTGAAGGGTGCCTCCATTTTCACCAAGTTGGATCTCAGAGGCGCGTACAATCTCATTCGAATACGGGAGGGTGACGAATGGAAGACTGCATTCAACACTAGAGACGGGCATTACGAATATCTGGTTATGCCTTTTGGTCTGTGTAATGCTCCAGCCGTGTTTCAAAACTTTGTCAATGAAATCTTCAGAGATCTGCTGTACCAGTTTGTTGGCATCTATCTGGATGACATTCTGATCTTTTCTGAAAATCTGCTCGTCCACAGAAACCATGTCCGCACTGTACTTCAACGTCTTAGAGAGAACAATCTCTATGCCAAGCTGGAGAAATGTTCCTTTGAATGTTCTGAGGTCCTGTTTTTGGGGTGCTTCGTCTCATGTTCGGGTCTTCGTATGGACCCTGGGAAGGTCTTGGCTATCACCAACTGGCCTCTTCCTGCTAGCCTCAAGGCCACACAGCGCTTTCTTGGCTTCACTAATTATTATAGGCAGTTCATAAGGAATTACTCTTCCATTGCCGCGCCTATTATCGCTTTGACCAAGAAGGGTGTGAATGCCAGAGACTGGCCTCCCGAAGCTGTCTCTGCATTTCACAACCTGAAACAGGCCTTTGTTTCTGGCCCCCTCTTGAGGAGACCAAATCCTGGGAATGCATTTTTTATTGAAGTGGACGCTTCCTCAATGGGGGTGGGAGCTGTGCTTCTTCAAATCTTTGAGAAGAGACGCCAACCATGTGCGTTCTTCTCCAAAAAAAATTCTCAGGCAGAGAGGAATTATGCCATCGGTGATCGGGAACTTCTCGCAATTAAATTGGCGTTAGAGGAGTGGCGTCATCTCTTGGAGGGTTCCCCTCACTCCATAACGATCTTTACCGATCACAAGAATTTACAGTATCTACAGAATGCTAAACGTCTGAATCCTAGACAGGCCAGGTGGAGTCTCTTCTTTGCCCGTTTTAATTTCACGATTACCTACAAACCTGGTTCCTGCAACGGTCGGGCTGATGCGCTCTCTAGGTCATTTGACACTTTGGACGAGGAGTCCGCCCCTGAACCTGAGCCGATCATTCCCACCTCATGCATTGTTGCCCACTCTACCACCCTGAAGTCAAAAATTCCGCCTGGTAAGACCTTTGTCCCCACTGAGCTAAGAGCTAAGATCCTTCGTTGGGGACATGATTCCAAGGTGGCAGGGCATTCTGGATTCCTCCGATCCTTCCTACTCATCAGTCGTCACTACTGGTGGCCTAATCTCCGCTCAGACATCAAAGACTACGTTAAAGCTTGTCATGTCTGTGCTCAGTCCAAATCCTCCACACAAGCTCCTGCTGGTCTCCTCATGCCCTTGCCCATTCCTAAGGAACCCTGGGCCCATATTGCCATGGATTTTATCACCGATCTCCCACTGTCTGAGAATAATACAGTCATTTGGGTGGTAATCGATCGATTCTCCAAGATGGCTCATTTTGTTCCTCTTCCTGGTCTTCCTTCTGCCCCTGCCTTGGTTCCCATTTTCATTCGGGAAATTCTCCGCCTACATGGGGTCCCTTCTCATATTGTTTCCGACAGGGGAGTCCAATTCACGTCTCGTTTTTGGAGAGCCTTTTGCAAATCCCTCAATATTGTCTTGGATTTTTCTTCTTCTTACCATCCCCAATCCAATGGACAGACTGAGAGGGTTAATCAGGAGTTAGAGGTCTTTCTTCGCACCTTTGTGTCTTCTCACCATGACGATTGGTCCTCTCTACTCCCGTGGGCAGAATTCTCCCATAACAATCATGTGAATACCAGTTCGCAGAAGACACCCTTTTTCACAGTTTATGGAAAACACCCTCAACTTCCTCTTCCCATGATCTGTTCTCCAGACATTCCAGCTTTGGCTTCAGTTCAGGAGTCTCTCAATTCCGTTTGGGGTCACGTTCATGATTCCCTCCGGGCAGCTGCTGAAAAATTCAAAGGCTTTGCCGACCGCCGCAGGCGTAAACCGCCTTCTCTTCAGCCAGGGGACAAAGTCTGGCTCTCTACCAGGAACATCAAGCTCCGAGTTCCTTCTCTGAAGTTTGCTCCACGATTCATCGGTCCATACACGGTAACTGCTAAACTGAATCCGGTTTGTTTCAAACTCCAGATTCCTAAGAGCCTTAAAATCACTAACTCCTTTCATGTTGCTCTTCTAAAGCCTTTAGTCCTCAATAAATTCTCTCGTCCTCTCCCTACCGTGGCGCCTGTCTCTGAGGATAATCAGGAGTACGAGATCAGTCAAATTCTGGACTCCCGACTCTGTAAAGGCGTTCTTCAGTACCTCGTTCATTGGAAAGGGTTTGGTCCTGAGGAGAGGTCTTGGATCACTGCATCTGAGGTCTTTGCACCTCGTCTGTTAAAGGAGTTTCATCTGAAGTTTCCCTCTAAACCTGGGCCCAGGCGGGGAAGGGGGAGGCCTCGTAAGAGGGAGGGTACTGTCATGGATATGCATTAATGTCTGTCTGCCATCTTACCTTCCTCCTCATGTGTTCATCTAGAGACCAGACCTCCTTCACCTGGCTTCCTTTATAATCTCCTCCCAGCCTGACTCCACCCCAGGCCCTATCACTGAACACTATATTAACCTGTGCACTGCAAGCCTGCTTTGCTGATCAACGTGTTTGTTAGGCATTGTGTGTTTGGGTTCCTGCCTGCCGTGTGCTACGTCTGTCTCTCTGTTACGTTATTGGCTTGTCCCCGACTATCCCTGTCTGCTCGTGACCCTTGACCTTCGGCTCGTTCTTCGTTATCCTTGTCTGCTTGTGGCCCCTGACCTTCAGCTTGTTATTCGGTTCTCTCTTATCGTGTGCTGCTGCTTCCCCTCTTTTCCCCTTATCCTACGGGGCGTGAGCTAGGAAACTCCAGGGGCCGCGACCTGGTCCCAGCCTGCAGCTAACATCCTCACCACTAGAGGCCCTGGAGAAGACCAGCTGGGTCTTAGACTCCGCGCCCTGGGGAATCTTGGCTCTAGCTTCCGTTTGGATCCCGGTTGTGCTCCTCTGGTCCCGCTTTCCACAACCACCCAGTTCCCTATCCGCAGAAGCCAGCCATAGGGTTCACTACCTCGCGGTGCACTCCTGTCCCCCTACGGTGTGCATCTGTCACCTGGCCACAGGTGACCCTGACAGGATCATTGAGGAGGAGGAGGATAGTCAGTCAACATAACAGGACAGTCAGTCAGTCAGCATCAGTCTTGAAGGGATGTGATATTTGAAAATAAATTATTCTGTTATATCAGCTTCAGGTGCTTGGTAGCTGGTGGTGATCCAAGACTGGTTCATCTTTATGAAGGTCAGTCGATCAACCGAATCGGTGGACAGGCGCACCCTGTGATCCGTGACAAATCCTCCAGCAGCACTGAATGTGCGTTCTTAAATAACGCTGGACAGGCCAGTAGCTCAATTGCATACTGTGCAAGCTCTGGCCAGTGATCCATCCTTAAGACACAGTAAGCCAGAGGATTTTCGGTGGGAAAGGTGTCCAAATCTGACCTTGCCCCTAGGTATTCCTGCACCATGTATATCAGACGCTGGCGATGGTTGCTGGAACCGATCATACCTTGGGGCTGCGGACTAAAGAATTGTCTGAACGCATCGGTCAGACGGCCACCTTCCCCACCGCTCCTTCTTTGACTGACCGAAGCCTCAGCAACTCGTTGTCCCAGACCTGGAGTTTGTAACCTCCCAGTCTCTGGGAACGCGTTGCACAGACCTTTCTGCAAGGCCTCCCGGAGTTATCTCATCCTCTGCTCCCTCTGCGACGGTAAGATAAGGTCCGCAACCTTAGCCTTGTACCGTGGATCAAGGAGAGTGGCCAGCCAGTAATGGTCCCTCTCCTTGATCCGAAGAATACGAGGATCCTTCCGCAGACTTTGCAGGATCAGAGAGACCATGCAGCATAGGTTAGCTGAGACATTCGGTCCGGAGTCCTCTGGGTCACTAAGGACGACATGATCCGCAGCCACCTCCTCCCAGCCACGTACAAGTCCACAGGTTTCTTGGGACTGTAAATCATCCCTAAAAGACTGCTGCTGTTGATGCTGCTGAGTGCCAGGCTCCACCTCCATGCTGACACAATCCTACTCCTCCTCCTCCTCGTCCTCGTCCTCTTCCTGTGCGATGGGTGGGACAGAAGGAACACTGTCTGGATCCCTGATCATGCCCCACTGGCATGGTGAAAAAAACCTGAGCTCCCCTGACCCTGTCCTGGTGCCGTAGTCGCACAGGTACTCATTGATGTCCCTCTGCTGCGTGTGCAGCCGCTGCAGCATGGCCAACGTTGAGTTCCACCTGGTGGGCATGTCACATATAAGGCGGTTCTTGGGCAGGTTCAACTCCTTTTGCAGCTCAGCCAGGCGAGCACTGGCATTATAAGATCTGCGTAAATGCACACAGACTTTCCTGGCCTGCCTCAGGACATCCTGTAAGCCCGGGTACCTGCCCAAGAACCGCTGCACCACCAGGTTAAGGACGTGAGCCACACAGGGCACATGGGTCAGTTGTCCCTGTCGGAGGGCGGAGAGGAGGTTGGTGCCATTGTCGCAAACCACCATTCCTGGCTTAAGCTGGCGTGGCGTCAACCACCTCTCGGCCTGCCCCTGCAGAGCAGACAGAACCTCTGCCCCAGTGTGGCTCCTGTCCCCCAAACATACCAGTGCAAGCACGGCATGGCATCTTTTTGCCTGCGTACTTGCGTAGCCCCTTGAATGCCTACGGAGCACCGCTGGTTCCGAGGACAAAGCATAGGAAGAGGCCATGGAGGAAGAAGAAGAGGAGGGGGTGGAGGAGAGAGGTGTGTCACAACCAGTAGTAGCATTTTAGAGGCGTGGCAGCGGAACAACCTCCAACACTACTGCACCTTGTCCTGCATCCTTCCCAGCTGCCAAAAGAGTGACCCAATGGGCCGTGAAAGAAAGGTAACGTGTCTGCCTGGACCATGAGTCAGCGGTAATATGCACCTTACCGCTGACCGCCCTGTCCAGCGAGGCCAAGACATTGCCTTCCACATGCCGGTAGAGAGCCGGAATCGCCTTCCATGAGAAAAAGTGGCGTTTGGGAACCTGCCACTGAGGAACTGCACATTGCACAAACTCACGCAAGGGGGCCGAGTCTACCAACTGAAAAGCCAGCAGTTGAAGCGCTAGCAATTTAGCCAAGCTAGCATTCAACCGCTGGGCATGTGGATGGCTGGGAGTGAACTTCTTTCGACGGTCCAGCAGCTGGGGCAGGGAAATTTGCCTGCTAGAATCGGACATCGGTGTACTGCTAGCAGAGTGCCCGCAAGTACTTGGCTGTGACACACCTAATTCTACACCTTCATTCCTCTCAGTACAAGTTTCAGAGAGAACTGAAGGTATAGTGGGGTTGGAGATCCCAGCTGATGCGGTGCAAGGAGAGGTCCGCTTTGTTCTTTGGTGTGGGTCTTTAAGGTAGGCTTGCCAACGAGCTGCATGGCAGGTCAACATATGTCTGGTCAAGCATGTGGTGCCCAAGCGGCTGATGTTTTGGCCACACGATATACGCTTGAGACATATGTTGCAAACAGCAGCTTTGCGATCTGATGCACTTGACTCAAAAAAGGCCCACACCAAAGAACTTTTTGAATAACGGGCAGAGGCAGCGCCCTGCACAGACGGAGCTCTGTGATTCAGTCGGTGTGCTGCCCTTACGCTGGCCCCCAGAGGGAATCCTGCCTCATTGGAGATGTGCCTCCTCCTCATCCTCCTCCTCCTCCACTCTCCTATTAGGCACCCACGTGGAGTCAGTGACCTCATCATCCCCTCCCTCCTCATCACTGGAGCCAATCTGGCAGTATGCTGCAGCTGCTGGAACATGACTGCCAGATTGGTGTCCTTCTTGAGCATCCCCTCTCTCTGCTCTCATGCTGCTGCCTTCCTCTAGCTGGGTATCATCATCAGACCCTTCGAAACGCTGGGCATTCTCCTGGAGCATGTACCCAACACTGTGCTCAAACAATTCGAGGGACTCCTCAGGAGGACTTGGTGGGTCTAGGGAAGGAGTGACTGATGATGACATTGATACCAGGGAAGAGGACGCTTTGGCAGCTGCTTTGCCAGTACCCTGAGCCTGGGTGAGAGAGGATGAGGAGGATGAGGAGGGCTTGGTCATCCACTCTACCAAGTCTTCGGCATGATGCGGCTCAACACGTCCAGCTGCCGAAAATAAGGACAAGCGTGTCCCATGGCCACGTGCTGATGACGATGCACCGCTTCCACGACCAGCACTGTTGTCTCTAGACACAGAGCCTGCTTACCCTCTTTTATTGGCTCCTGACTGTCTGCCTCTCCGTGTTTGCCTACCAGACATTCTAATGGCCTGCAGGGAGATGGGAAAACCAGCAATAAGGGGTAGCTTCAGGTGTATATTTTGCAGGAAGCACACTACTTCCGCTGTAAGTGCTGCAGATGACTGCCTGTGTTACACAACAGGAAAACACAGCAATACGGGGTAGCTTCAGATGTATAATGTGCAGGAGGCACACTACGCCCACTGTAAGTGCTGCAGATGCCTGCCTGTGTTACACAACAGGAAAACACAGCAATAAGGGGTAGCTTCAGGTGTATACTGTGCAGGAGGCCCACTACGCCCACTGTAAGTGCTGCAGATGCCTGCCTGTGTTACACAACAGAAAAACACAGCAATAAGGGGTAGCTTCAGGTGTATATTTAGCGGGAAGCACACTCCGCCCGCTGTAAGTGCTGCAAATGCCTGTTAGTGTAACACACCAGGAAAACACAGCAATACGGGCTAGCTTCAGGTGTATATTTAGCAGGAAGCACACTCCGCCCGCTGTAAGTGCTGCAAATGCCTGTTAGTGCAAAACACCAGGAAAACACAGCAATACGGGCTAGCTTCAGGTGTATATTTAGCAGGAAGCACACTCCGCCCGCTGTAAGTGCTGCAAATGCCTGTTAGTGTAACACACCAGGAAAACACAGCAATACGGGCTAGCTTCAGGTGTATATTTAGCAGTAAGCACACTCCGCCCGCTGTAAGTGCTGCAAATGCCTGTTAGTGTAACACACCAGGAAAACACAGCAATACAGGCTAGCTTCAGGTGTATACTGTGCAGGAGGCTTAGCAACAATGACACTGTCCCCTGCCTATCCTTCTCTCTTCCTGCACACAAGGTTTATCAAAGAATATGACACTGACACTCTCCCTGCCTATCCTTCTCTCTCCCTGCACACAAGGTTTAGCAAAGAATATGACACTGACACTCTCCCTGCCTATCCTTCTTTCTCCCTGCACACAAGGTTTAGCAAAGAATATGACACTGACACTGTCCCCTGCCTATCCTTCTCTCTCCCTGCACACAAGGTTTAGCAAAGAATATGACACTGACACTCTCCCTGCCTATCCTTCTCTCTCCCTACACACAAGAATAGCACAAAGAATAGCACAATGACACTGTCCCTGCCTATCCTTCTCTTTCCCTGCGCCGGAACACACTACACAAGGCCGCCGCTCTGGCGGCCTTTTATAGTGTGGGGCGTGTGCTAAACCCCCTGAGCTATAATTGGCCACAGGCAACCTGCCTGTGGCCAATTATGGCTCTCCTAGCTGCCGGCGCTGTGATTGGCCAAGCATGCGGGGTCACAGTGCATGCTTGGCCAATCACAGCACCGGGATTGCATTGCCATGGCGCGGTGTATTGTGGGCCGTTCGCGTCACTCAAATTTGGCGCGAACGGCCCAAATAGTTCGAACTTCGTCGAACGATCGAACAGCCGATGTTCGAGTCGAACGTATGTTCGACTCGAACACGAGCTCTTCCCTACTGGCCAACTTCAACTTGCTCTCAAGAGCCCAAGGAAAGGATGGGGCTACCATGCTACACATACCTCCTATTCACATGAAGTCTCAGTTTTAATTGCCAAAACGATTTAATTTGAGATAATTACCATACGCACGGACCCCCAGGGCAGATTTATTTTTATGCATATTGTTTTATATGGAAGGCCCTATTTGATCTTAGCTTGCTATATCCCACCCCTATACAGCTCTGCGGTGATCAGTGACGGCGTCTTATTTTTGGCCCAATATCCAGTGTGACAGCAGGAAGGTAAAGTCACCTGGTTGCATCCAGGGGGGTAGATATATTTCTCCCAGATTCAGGCTTTATGCCGACTTATACAACTAGGGAGTTGATGAAGCCCAGCTGAGGCTAGTGGGCTCATGAATGACTCATACCTCTAGGGAGAGTGCTGGGCGTCGTGAGACAGGGAGTTGATGAGACCAGCTGAAGCTTGTCAGCTCATTTAGGCCTCTATAAGAACTCCCAGCTTCATTAGATGTTAGCTCATGCCTGGAACCAGACCTGTGTGGACTGTCTAGGGAGAGTGAACCCCTGTGCGGTGAGGCAAAGCCTGTGTGGCTATTTGTTTGGACTTTTACTAAACCAGGGACTTAGGGACTAGGACAGCACCAGGCTGATCCCAGTTGTTAGTTTAGGAAACCTGCATGTTTAGTCAGAGGTCAAACTGACCAGGATTTATTTTGTTTGTTTCTTTTTGGCTTTGCTGTGTTTTTGTCACTGTACATAGAGAAATAAACCGCACCTTTTGATTTTGAAAACCACAACCTCCGTCTGCTGGCCCTGTTTTTGTGTGGGGAGCCCAACCAGGGGGTCACACACACCCGCTACCGAGTTAACCCCCTCACAGTTGGTGGAGAATGCGGGCAGTTTTTTTTAAGCCAGCATGGAGGAGATACTGAAACAGCTGGCTCTAGCAAATGCCAATCAACAGCAGACAAATGCAGGTTTGCAAAGGAGCCTTGCAGCCCAGCAGCAAGCTCATCAACAAGCCCAGCAGCAATCTGAGGCCCGCTTCATAGACCTGTTACAGAAGCAAGAGCAGAGACTACAACAAATGGAAGCAGTAATGCAGCAACGTCCGCAGACCAGTGAGGAAAGCCGTCCCACTAATACCGCGTCCTTTGGGGTGAGTCGTTTATTGACAAAAATGACTGGAGAGGATGATCCAGAGGTATTTTTGACCACATTTGAAAGGACTGCTGAAAGAGAAAAGTGGCCTGAGGAGCAGTGGGCTGGACTGGTGGCTCCTCTGTTAACTGGTGAATCGCAGAAGGCTTACTATGACCTAGAGCCTGACCAAGCAAAAGACTATGTGATGCTAAAAGCTGAAATATTGGCAAGGCTGGGTGTCACCCTGGCTGTCCGGGCTCAGCGTGTGCATAACTGGACTTTCCAGCTTGGAAAACCCCCCAGGTCTCAAATGTATGATCTCATTCACCTGAGCAGGAAGTGGCTACAGCCAGAGACTTTGTCCGCACCAGAGATTGTGGAACGTGTTGTAATGGATCGGTTTTTGAGAGCTCTTCCTACTGCCATCCAAAAGTGGGTAAGCCATGGAGACCCAGAGACGGCCGGTGGTCTTGTGGATCGTGTAGAGAAATACTTGGCTACAGAGAACCTGACGGCCTCTTCCAGAGACACTCGGACTTTCCACCCTAAGACCAGACCATCCCCAGGGGCGGATAAGAGGATTCCAAGGGGTGAGGGTGGAGAGAGTGAGAGGGTGGGAGCTCTACCCCAAGTTTGGCGAGAACAGCCTGGGAAATCTCAAGAGGCCGCAAGAAGGATCGTTTGCTACCGCTGCCGGCAAGCGGGACATATTGCAGCCAATTGCCCGGTTGTGGAGGAACCCATGCAGTGTGACTTTCTGACGGGCAGACGTCAGTCGCTGTGTGCGACAGTCGCATGCACTGCCATTCGAGGAACTGAGAAACATTTATGCAAAATGTGTATTAATGGTAGAAATGTTGTGGTATTACTGGATTCAGGTAGCCTTGTGACCCTGATAAAGGCTGAATTAGTTAAAACAGAGGTCTCTGGGAATAGCAAGGTAGCTGTTATTTGTGTGCATGGGGACACCCGAGAGTATCCAGTGACTACAGTGTGTTTCGAGACCCCCAAAGGTACCCTCTCTCATCCAGTGGGCTTAGTATCTCAGTTACCGCATGACGCCATTGTGGGAAGGGATTTTCCGAAGTTCTGGGAACTGTGGGATGATCCTGAGCCCCCCACTGGTGCCCCTATGTACCAGGAATGTGATAGCCAGAACTCCTCTGAGAGTGGTGAGGACTCTCCAGAATTTCCCTTGTCAGTATTTGCAGGGGAGACTCAAGAAACTGGAGAGGAGCCCACCTCCTCAGACGAAAACCTACCGTCTGTGGAGTTTTCTGATCTGGAGGTTCACAGGGAAAATTTTGCCACAGAACAGTTAAAAGACCCCGCCCTAATAAAGGCACGGGAAAACGTAGTGGAAATAGATGGCGAGTTAGTGAACCCAGATAATACCTGCACTTACCCATACTTCAGCGTAGAGAAGGACCTACTGTATCGGGTGGCAAAAAGGGCAGAAGAAACCGTTGAGCAGCTGGTGGTGCCCAAACCTTACAGGAAGTTGGTGTTGGAGTTGGCCCATGGGCACATTCTTGGAGGTCATCTGGGGACAGAGAAAACCCGAGAGAGGGTATTACAGAGATTCTATTGGCCTGGGGTGATGAAGGACATAGAAAATTATTGTTCCTCCTGCCCTGTGTGTCAGAGGTCGGCCCCGATGCCACATTTCCGTAGCCCGCTGGTCCCTCTACCCATCATTGAGGTCCCGTTTGAGAGAATCGCAATGGATTTGGTAGGTCCTATAATCAAGTCCGCTAGGGGGCACCAGTACATATTGGTTATAATGGACTATGCCACCCGTTATCCAGAAGCGATCCCTCTCAGAAATACCTCGGCCAAAACCATAGCCAAAGAGCTATCTCTTGTTTTTAGCCGGGTGGGTATTTGTAAAGAACTGCTTACGGACCAAGGTACACCCTTTATGTCCCGGGTTATGAAAGAGCTGTGTAAATTGCTCAAAGTGACGCAATTGCGTACATCTGTGTATCACCCCCAAACCGATGGGCTGGTTGAAAGATTCAACAAAACCCTAAAACAAATGTTGAAGAAAGTGGTGGATAGAGATGGAAAGGATTGGGACTGTCTACTTCCTTATTTGATGTTTGCTATTAGGGAGGTGCCCCAATCCTCTACGGGATTCTCCCCCTTTGAGTTACTGTATGGGAGACACCCAAGAGGGCTGTTGGATATTGCCAAGGAAACTTGGGAAAGTGAGAGTTCTCCCCACAGGAGTGTGATTGAGCATGTCGCCCTGATGCAAGATCGAATTGCACAGGTAATGCCCATCGTGAAGGAACATTTGGCCCAAGCGCAGTTGGCACAGCAGAGAGTGTACAACCGTGGAGCAAAGACCCGTACCTTTTCCCCGGGGGATAGGATATTGGTACTTGTCCCTACGGTTGAAAGTAAATTCCTTGCCAAATGGCAAGGCCCCTACGAGATAATGGAAAAAGTGAGCGAAGTGAATTACAAGGTCAGACAACCAGGAAGGCGAAAGCCCGAACAGATATATCACGTTAATCTGTTGAAAGCCTGGAGGGATAGAGAGTCCCTAGTCGCAGAAACTTGGTCACCAGCTCAAACTGGTTGCGTGATTCCGGAGGTTGGAATAGCAGCCACCTTGTCACAACCCCAACAACAGGAGGTTAAGGAGTTTGTGCTTCGCAACAAGGAGGTGTTCTCTGAGCTGCCGGGACAAACATCTGGGGTAGAGCATGATATTATTACCCCGCCCGGTGAAAGGGTGAAGTTAAAACCCTATCGGATCCCAGAGGCCCGACGGGAGGCAATACGGGAGGAAGTACAGAAAATGCTGAACTTAGGGGTGATAGAGGAGTCCCAAAGTGATTGGTCTAGTCCCATTGTGTTGGTGCCTAAACCGGATGGGAGCTGGCGATTTTGTAACGATTTTCGTCAGTTGAACAAAGTTACAAAATTTGACACCTACCCCATGCCACGTATAGATGAGTTGATCGACCGGCTGGGAACAGCCCGATACATGACGACTCTTGACCTCACAAAAGGGTATTGGCAAATTCCCCTGGCCAAGTCGGCCAAAGAGAAAACCGCATTTGTAACCCCAGACGGGGCGTTCCAATATAAGAGAATGCCGTTCGGGTTACAGAATGCGCCGGCCACATTCCAGCGGAAAATGGACCAGATACTGAGGCCCCATCGGAAGTATGCTGCGGCTTACCTGGATGACGTAATTGTCCATAGCACAGATTGGGCCTCACATCTGCCAAAAGTGCAAGCAGTCCTAGACTCTATCCGGGAAGCGGGGTTTACGGCTAACCCCAAGAAGTGTACCATTGGGCAGGAGGAGGCCAAATATCTTGGGTACACCATTGGCAGGGGAGTAATAAAACCCCAACTCAACAAAGTCGAGGCCATCCAGAGTTGGCCACGTCCCAACAGCAAGAAGCAGGTACGAGCCTTTCTGGGAATCGCGGGTTATTATCGGCGCTTCATTCCCCACTTTGCTTCTAAGGCTGTGCCCCTAACCAACCTGACGAAAGGGAAAGGGTCGGTCATGATTAAATGGACCCCCGAGGCTGAGGCAGCATTCCAATTCTTGAAACAAGCCTTATGTAGCCAGCCAGTGTTGTACTCACCCGACTTCTCTAAAGACTTTGTCGTACAAAGTGATGCGTCAGATGTGGGGTTAGGAGCAGTATTGTCCCAGGTCTGGAACGGGGAAGAGCACCCAGTCATTTACCTCAGCAGGAAGTTGAAGTCCCATGAGGTAAATTACGCCACGGTTGAAAAGGAGTGTTTAGCGGTGAAGTGGGCTCTAGATTCCCTTCGGTACTATCTGCTAGGTAGGCACTTTGACATGGTTACGGATCACGCTCCGTTAAAGTGGATGGCTCAAAACAAGGAGACAAATAGAAGAGTGAATAGGTGGTTCCTGGCCCTACAGGAATTCAACTTCACAGTAAAGCATCGCCCTGGCGTTCAAATGGGGAATGTGGATGCTTTGTCTCGAGTACATGAATGCCTGATTGCTGGTGTTCCAACCCCGAGGTTAAAACAAGAGGGGGGGGTATGTGACAGCAGGAAGGTAAAGTCACCTGGTTGCATCCAGGGGGGTAGATATATTTCTCCCAGATTCAGGCTTTATGCCGACTTATACAACTAGGGAGTTGATGAAGCCCAGCTGAGGCTAGTGGGCTCATGAATGACTCATACCTCTAGGGAGAGTGCTGGGCGTCGTGAGACAGGGAGTTGATGAGACCAGCTGAAGCTTGTCAGCTCATTTAGGCCTCTATAAGAACTCCCAGCTTCATTAGATGTTAGCTCATGCCTGGAACCAGACCTGTGTGGACTGTCTAGGGAGAGTGAACCCCTGTGCGGTGAGGCAAAGCCTGTGTGGCTATTTGTTTGGACTTTTACTAAACCAGGGACTTAGGGACTAGGACAGCACCAGGCTGATCCCAGTTGTTAGTTTAGGAAACCTGCATGTTTAGTCAGAGGTCAAACTGACCAGGATTTATTTTGTTTGTTTCTTTTTGGCTTTGCTGTGTTTTTGTCACTGTACATAGAGAAATAAACCACACCTTTTGATTTTGAAAACCACAACCTCCGTCTGCTGGCCCTGTTTTTGTGTGGGGAGCCCAACCAGGGGGTCACACACACCCGCTACCGAGTTAACCCCCTCACACCAGCTACACCCGCTATCTGGTTGGGAGACTTCAATATGGTCCTCTACCCAGAGTAAGACCACTTGCACCTGACGTCACATCCCTCCGGGCCAACAACCACTCGCCTCAGCCATTTGTTCACAGAATTTGCATAGACAGACACATGGTGTAACAAATACCCGAACACCCAGGCATTCTCATGTTTCTCAGCGACGGACTCCACTATGTCCCATATAGACTTTATAGTAATATCTAATACCCTGCTGTCTATGCTTGAGGATGCAGGATTTCACCCTAGGACACTTTCAGACCACACACCCTATTGGACAACCCTTCGACTTGCCCCCCAGACTATGCCCCGGACCTGGCATTTACACCCTTTCTGTCTGACTGCCCTAGCAGACCAGGAAGATATTCAATGGGAATGGCAATTCCTTTTTAACTCTAATCGCGGGTCGGCCTTGATCGGCCTAGTATGGGGAGCTTTCAAAATACATGCCCGCTCTATTCTATCTAGACCAGGGGTGTCCAAACTTTTTTCAAAGAGGGCCAGATTTGATGAAGTGAACATGCGTGAGGGCCGACCATTTTGCCTGACATTCTGTGAACCATTAAAATTCGGTCTAAGTGTGTTCGTTCGAGCACTAATACACAATGTCCAACAAGAGATGAGCTCAGGCGTGTTATTTGGATATACCATATTTATCGGATGTATAACACGCACCTTCACTTTAAAAAATCTTACATTTCAAATAAAGAACTGTGAATCAAAATAGGGGTCACTGCCCATCAATACAGCCTCACAACTGCCATGAATGCCGCACCCCCCGTTGTCCTGAATGCAACACCCTCATTGTCATGAATGCAGCACCCCCATTGTGCTGAATGCAGCACCCCCATTGTGATGAATGCAGCACCCCCATTGTGATGAATGCAGCGCCCCCATTGTCATGAATGCAACACCCCCATTGTCATGAATTGTCATGAATGGAGCACCCCATTGCCCTAAATGCAGCAACCCCGTTGTCCTGAATTCAGCACCCCCGTTGTCCTAAATGCAGCACCCACATTGTCCTGAATGCAGCACCCCCGTTGTCCTGAATGCAGCACCCCCGTTGTCCTGATTGCAGCACCCCTGTTGTCCTGAATGCAGCACCCCCCTGCCCTGAATGCAGCACCCCCTTGACATGAATGCAGCACCCCCGTTTTCCTGAATGCAGCACTCCCCTTGCCATGAATTCAGGACAATGGGGGTGCTGCATTTAGGACAACGGGGGTGCTGAATGCAGCACCCCTGTTGTCATGAATGCAGCACCCCCTTGCCCTGAACGCAGCACCCCCTTGCCCTGAATGCAGCACCCCCTTGCCCTGAATGCAGCACCCCCTTGCCCTGAATGCAGCACCCTCTTCCCCTGAATGCAGCACCCTCTTCCCCTGAATGCAGCACCCCCCTTGCCATGAATGCAGCACCCCTTGCCATGAATGCAGCACCCCTTGCCCTGAATTCAGCACACCCTTGCCCTGAATGCAGCACCCCCCTTGCCATGAATGCAGACTCATCATTGCAGCCTGATTCATTCATCTGCAGCATTGGAGGAGACAGGGGGCGGGACGAGCGCCGACAGACATACAGGAGAATTTTCTGTTTTCTCGGCGGCCTCTTTAATCGAAAGCCCCGCCTCCTGTGATGGACAAAACAGTCGTCCAATGGCAGCACGGGAGATGGGACTTCCAGGTCGCCGTGTAAACAGGAAGTACTTCTGTAATCACATCGCTCGTTCCGCCGCCTCCTCGGCAGCCAGCATGTATTTATTTTGTGGCCCCTGGCGCTCGGGGATTCATTGGGGGCCACAAAAGACATACATGTCAAAATGACCAGGCGGGCTGTCAGAAACTGGAACACGGGCCGCGATTGGCCCGGACTTTGGACGTGCCTGATCTAGACGTATCAACCGCCTGAAAGCCTCTTCCAGAGCCCTTCTACAGCAAGCCTCAGACAAGCTAACTTCCCTTACCAAAGCTTTTAAGGTCAGACCCTTCGCCTGACCATCTATCTGAGCTCAAATCCCAAATGCAAATTGTAAACCATTTTCACTACGAAAAGGCCAGACAGAAACTCTTCTTCTGTCGACAACAAGTCTTTGAACAGGGAGAAAGATCAGGAAAATTACTTGTATACCGTGCACACCAAGATTCCAGACCTCCAATAGTAGTTACCTTGTTGGACAGACAAGGGACACAAATCACTGACCTGTTACTGATTGCCGCAGAATTTTATTCATTTTATACAACTTTATACTCGTCACAAACATCAGTTACTGGGTCTGACAGACAGGCTTTTTTACAGAACCTTTTTCCTGAAACTAAGTGAGGCTCAGGTCAAAGACCTTGAGGCTCCCCTTTCCATGGATAAAATCTCCACCGCCATTGCCAGTCTCGCCCCTGCTAGGGCCCCTGTACAAGATAGGCTTCACCTGGATTTCTATGCAGCCTACTCAGATGTGCTGACTGCCCTAGCACATATTTGAATAAGGTTCTTTGCCAGACTCCATGTGTGAGGCTATGATCATTGTGATTCCCAAACTGGGCAAGGACCCCAATTACCATGAATCCTATCACCCAATATCCCTATTACGAGTTGACATAAAAATCCTAGCAAAGTACCTGGCCATCTGCCTTAACCAAGTATTCCTTTCACTTGTACATCCCGATCAAACAGGGTTTATGCCTGGGAAAAAAAAGGGTTATGAGCATTTGCCGTCTCTATATGAATATCCAGGCTTCCCATGACAGGGTCGGTACTAGGCTGGTGGTGCCGTTAGACGCTGCAAAAGCGTTTGACTCTGTGGAGTGGGGATACCTTTGGGAGTGCCTGAGGTGTTTCGGATTCGGCCCCAAGTTCATCAAAATGGGTGCAGTTGCTATATTATCTCCCAGAGGTTTGAGTGTTCTGTGAACGGGTGGCTGTCAGGCTCATTCCCTCTTGGGCATGGAACTAATCAGGGTTGTCCACTGTCCCCGATTTTATATGCTCTAGCCCAGTGTTTCTCAACTCCAGTCCTCAATATGCCCCAACAGGTCATGTTTTCAGGCTGTCCATTATCTTGCACGGGTAATTTGATTAGTTTCACTAGCTTGGTAATTACCACAACTGTTTCATCATAAGGGAAATCCTGAAAAAACATGACCTGTTGGGGCGCCTTGAGGACTGGAGTTGAAAAACACTGCTCTAGCTGCAGAACCACTGGCCATTTCACTCAGATCACACCCAGATGTCCACTGCTTATACTCAGGATCCCTAGTAGACTTGTGCACAACGGAAAAAATTGTTTAGTTTCGGTTCATTTCTTGTGCACAACGGAAAAATTTGTTTAGTTTCGGTTTGTTTCTTTTCGGTCCTGTTGATTCGTAATCGTTCGTAATTTTGCTAGACGGGATTTTTCGCATTCGGACTAATTCGTATTTTCGCAAGCGACATTTTTCGTTGAATCGGAATGATTCGTATTAATGTAAGCCTTATTTTTAGTTGATTTATAATTCGTACTTTCGGTAGAGTACATTGTTTTTCGTTGATTCTGGACACAACTCTTACTTTCGTAACTTTTTTTGGGTTTGTTGATTCGTAATTTTCCGTGTCTCTCTCAAAACGACAATGCCTATTATGTCTAATGTGCTTCGAATGGATTTGTACTTTTCTAAATACATATCGGTTATTTGTAACAATTCGAAATCTCGTATTTTACTTTCGTTTTTTACATGCAGCTATAGCCTCCGCCCCTGTACACCATTTTGAGAGGGAGTTCAGCACGGTGAGGGAGAAGCAGAGAGCAGAGCAGAGTGTTATTGTGCTTCGAATGGATTCGTACATTCGTAACTTTTTTCATAACGAATTATGCCGAAGACATTTGGGCATTCGCTATTTGCGATATAATTTATTTTGGATTCGGTTTTATTTGTAATTGCTTTGTTCGGAAATTCGAATGCTTTTGAATGTCCGAAAGTTGCTAAATTCGGACGAATTTCGATTTGTTACGAAATGAATTGCACAAGCCTAATCCCTAGTAGAAACTGTTGGAATGCATGCAGATGATATGCTTCTATACTTGGGAGACGCTGGCCCCTCATTACAAACCGCTCTCCAGATTATTGAGGAGTTTGGCACACACTCCAGTTTGCGCATAAATTGGAGAAAGTCACAAATCCTACCATTAGATCCCCATCCACCGTCATATAGTGCAGCTTCCCTCCCACTGAACAGGATATATTCTATTCATCAGTACCTGTGAGTTTGAGTCACTAGAGAGCTACAGTATTACATACCTGATAATATTGAACCATTATTCACCATCTTGAACGCACATACACAATCTTGGGCAAGACTGCCACTGGGAGTGATGGGTAGGGTAAACCTCACCAAGATGATCCTCCTGCCTAAGTTCCTCTATATGTTCTTGCACTCCCCGATTTTACTTCCCCTTAAACTCTTCAGAACCATTGATGTCATTCTGAACTCATTCATCTGGGGGTCCAGCAGACTTAAACTGCCCTGGCTCACTCTCTAGAACCCAACCACTTTAGGGGGCATGGCCCTACCTGATTTTCACTCATACTACCTGGCAGCCCAACTGTCCCACTTCTACCACTTTCACAAGACAGATACCTACAGTAGGTTATGTGTTAGGTTGTGTGTAAACACAACAATGTGTGTCTGATTGCGTGTACGAGGCTAAAGTGTGACACAATGGCCTGTGCAGGAAGGGGGTGAAAGTATTTGTTTTTGTGGTGGTTAAGGAAGACATTCTCATTTTTTAAGAATCTCATGGTGGTGGGTATTACACACAGGCCTCCTGCCTGTCAGGTGAGAGTGTTCTCCACTGCTGCCTGATCGATCACACACCCCCGGTGCCGGCTCCCCCCCGTGTGCTCTCCCGCCATGCTTACTAGGCTCCGCTTTCCCATCGGCAGGCCCTGGACTGTAATGACAGGTGCTGGTGGGTAGGGAGGAAGGAGAAGAGTGGATTCACGTCTGCTCTCCTTCCCTTCTTGCAGTGACCTGGAAAGCGACATCTCTGACGTCACTACCGGGTCACGTTCTCTGTGTCCGTGGCTCGTTTTGCAGAGAAAGGATGTTTTACAATGCGATCTGCATTGCAGAAACATTCAGTGAAATACAGGGAAGACATGCATGGTCTTTTAGACCCTGCATATCTCAAAGAGAACCTATCACCAAAAAATCATCACATAGGGGACTGTTTGTCCCTTATGTGATAGAAAAAAAAGTAAATTATAATTTTTATTTTTTTTTGCAAAAAAATAAAGTTACACCCAAGCACATAAAATACCCCCCCCCCTCAATTTTTGAGGCCTTCCCATCCCCTCATATACACACACGCATGAACGTAAACGCATGCGTCAGGGCGCCTACACGTGAAAACATTGATTGCGATACACATGTTTCATATCACCGCATATGAGAGCAATAATACAATAGCACTGATACCTATAGGGGGCCTTTAAAGTGTTGCCTATAGAAAATGTAGGGTACTGAAGTTTGACGCCATTTTACGGGCACAAAACATTTTAAGGTTTGGCATGTTGGGTATCTATTTACTCGGCATAACCTCGTTTTATATATTTTACCAAAAATGTGGGTAATGTATTGCGGTTGTTTGCCCTAAAATTCACATTAGTGTGTTTTTTACAGAAATATTGTGTTTCCTAGACCTTTGCGGTAATATCGTGTGACATTAAAAAATGTAACTACCGTTATTTTATTCACTAGGGTGTCTGCTTTCAGAAAATATATAATGTTTGGGGTTTTGTGTAATCTTCAGGCCTAAAATTATTTTTTAATCAAGTGTGCAAAAATGGCCCTGGCAGCGAAAGTGTTAAAGATTCTGATTATCCTTACTGTGTTCCTAAAAAAAATCTTACACATCTATATGTCTAATGACACATCAAAGAAAAATGTAATTTCTGCAATAAAGAACCACATTTTTAATTTTGGTAGCATAATCTTACTGAAAACAATATTGTGTTCAAAATGTCATTATAAAAGAGGAAATCAATCAATGGAAAAATATTTTTGCTAAATATTTACAAATCCAAATCAACATCAACCTCTCAACTAAACAACTACAGATCTAAAAATGGTAACCTGTTCCTGCTGGTGCTGTGTAAAACCGAAATGCTCTACATATGCATTGAAAAACAGGTGTCCTTTGTCTGCTATATACTGTATTTAAGATTAGTATTTTGTTGCCCTATTAGATCAACTGAGATTCTGGTGGCTCCAATAAAACATTTTGGGCAGATATAGAGAAATACTTGTTACACAAAGAAAGCTATTATGCTTTTCTTTCAGCAGAATCTTTGCTGTTGATTGAGTTTCTGTTGATTTATACATTCTACCTATTTATCAGAGTTTTATTACAGGCATGGATTAATTGCATCAAAAATACCTTGTGTTACAGGCTTCCAATTATTTCCAATAACCTTTAGAATACAATTAAATTTTTCAAAATGTGATGTATACATTTTTGTTTTGGCAAAATGCTAAAGTTCAGTGAATTAAATACCTAATGCAACAGGACTGATTTATTAAAGGCAAATAGGACAAGCATTAAGGTTTTGATTTTCAAACCAAGCTGTATTGTTGTAGGATCTTGTTTTGAAGATGCCAATAAAGTCAGTAATAAAGCTTTTTTTATTTAGATTTTTGATTGGGGTTGCTCTATTAAAGGCATTTTGCAACAGAATTTCCCCTTAAGGAATGTGGTGAAATTTCACTTTGCAAAGAATACAAACTATTTGCCGGCACATGATTAGATGATGGAGGTCATCACAGCTTCACCTTATTCACTAACTTAAGGGAACCTTTTGTAAATGTTTTAACCTCCTCACACCTGTGCCATAGCCAAAAGATGTCTACAGTGTGGGCCTAAATTGCCAGGAGGGCATTCATGTACGTCCTCCCATGCATGAGCTGCCTGCATGCCCCCTGCGGGGCATGTGCGGCGCGCTCTGTGATCAGCGAGTCAATGAGACTTCGCTGATTACAGATCGGAGTAAGGGGCCAATCCCGTGATCAGCTGTCAGCCAATGACAGTTGATCATGTGATATAAACAGAAAGATTGTAATCTGCTTTTTTTTTCTCACGCTGACAGTGGGACATGGATCCTGCACATGGCCACCAGTGCCACCTATCAGTGCCCATCAGTGCAGCCAATCAGTTTTTATTTTTTTCTAAATTTGCGGCCTTTTTTCGTTTTGTTTAGCAAAAAATAAAAAACCCTGCAGTGATAAAATAAGTCCAAAAGAAAGCTCTATTTGTGTGGAAAAAAAGGATAATAATGTAATTTGGGTACAGTGTTGCATGACCACATAATTATCATTCAAAGAGTGACAGCGCTGAAAGCTGAAAATTGGCCTGGGCAGGAAGGGGGTTTAAGTGCCCAGTAAGCAAGTGGTTAAAGCCCCAAAAAACTGGGATAAACTAATTGGTAAAGAATTTGTGGGACAATAGCTACAGGCTATTTCTAACTTCCATTATATAAACCACTGGAAAAATATTCTGAAAGTATTACTACTAGCTTCTGCAAAAGACTTTGCAACTAATCATATTAAGTGTTTGTATTTTATAAGAGGTTAAAGGCTTACATCATAAATCTTCTATAATATCATTTTTTTTTTAATCCCTGGGTATTGGCAAGTGCCCAATAATGTACAGATCAATAATAGTACACATTTACATAGCAGCCAAAGGTATCATCACCCTTACAATGGTAAATGGGAAAAAGTTAATGTTTCAAGTTTATTGGATGTTGCATTTGAGTTAAATAATGCATGTCTGTATATAAAAAAAGGATAGCTGCCAAAATACTAAAGGTGTGTATTTTTTAGAAAATTTTGCATTTTTGCTGAAAAATAGTATATGCTCAATGCAATATTGCTATAGCTTTCCTTCAATATAATTTGGAATACACTGTAGGTCTACTGGTGTATATTTTTTTAAATCCAAATCAACCATTTGTAGCCAGTATTTCCAGTAGTGGTACGGCAGGTGTAAAAAGACACAAGTCCGTTTACATCTGCCGCTTCATAGAGATGAATGGGGGGTCCGATTGGGTTAGACTGGTCGCGTGAAAGGGACCTAAGGCTGCTTTCACACCAATGCGCTGCGGTTTACCCGCACCGAGGGTGCAGTGCAGTGCACCTGTGGCTTTTGTGCGATTAGCTGCACTTTGCCAAAGACTTCTATTATATCCTGTAGGTCTGGTGCACTTTCAGTTTGAAAGCAGCCCAGTAACCCCTGCAGAAGAGATATGGTCATACATACACTGATTTTAGTAATAACCTTACCTTTAATAACAGTCTTCCATACAGGTATTGCCGGCTGTTGCTGTCCCAGGCAGAGTGCATTTGGTATCACTCTGTCTGTGACAGGAGCCGGCGCTATACAGGGAGCATCGGCTTATGCGGCTCTGCTTCCTCTACCATGTTGTGCTTCAACCACAACACTAATGCTCTGGGATGGCAGGTCGGCAAACCGCGATCTGAGCATGCCAACCTGCCATCCCAGAGCAGGAGGTCGCAGGCCACAACAGAGGGCTCTGTGGGCCACATCAGAGGGCTCTGTGGGCCACATGTGGCCACCGGGCCACTGGTTTGGCATGCCTGTTTTATAGTATACTATAGTTATAGTATGGTTATGCTTGTAAACAAAATGTCATATTCTTCCGAGCACCCAAATAGGAGTAGATTACTCACTAGTATTAGTGAAGGTGACTGTCTCTGTTTAAAGTATAAATTATAAATATTCACAAAATAAATAAACATCTATTGTATGATACATACATGAGAAATAGGTAATATATCTATAAATATAATCCTGGTTAATCATTGGGCATTCAAGATACAGGTTATGGCATCCTTCAAAGATATACTGTACACATTGGAAAATGATCACAGTGTATTGACCAAATATTTATGGTATTTTCCAAAAGGACTATTCAAAAGTTATGTAACTGTGATCATAATCCTCAAAACAGTCCTTGGGCATTTAAAAGAGAAGTATGTTTTTTTTTTTTTTTAATTCATACTTACCTAACTTACCTATGTGGATGCAGCATCAGACCGATACTGCAGCTGTCCCCCACCGTCTCTGCACTAAGAACCGAGCCACCAAACACTGCTGATGGCTCTGTTTTCACAAATGCTCGAGAGGATAGCTGCTGCCTGTCAGCCACGCTCATTGGAGCACTGAGCTGTGGAGGGGCGGGGAGTGGCCGTTTCAGCGGCTTGCTGAGACGCTGAGACTGCCATCAATCAAGGCAGCTGGCTGATCCAAACTTGGGAAGTCAGGTTGACACGCTGCCTCGACTGATGGCAGTGACATCAGTCGAGAGCGGACTCTTCGCTGAAAATGGGTCACAGGAGTGCAAAATGAATTGCACTCCTGTGACTCAGAGGAGAAGCCCAGCCTAAAAAGCTCAGGCTGGAATTCTCCTTTAAGATGCAGATAGAAATTAAATAGATATAGTAAAGTAGAAGCACAATATATTAGACATATATTCACAATGTGTAATCTTAGAGCTTCTCATTCATACTCACCACTTTGAGTGATTAATTAAGCCAGTGATATTGATTACTTAATCAATCAATATATGACCGTGCCTCAATTTTAAAATAAATTGCTAAATATAATTACACCAATTCAATTAGTTATTCCCTGACTTTGTACCCTTTGTAGATAATTTTAAGCACAATAAAATTGTGTGATAGTATGGGCTACAAAAATATTGATTTATTTAACAATTAAGTCCCTAACAGTCATGTATAGCAGCAGGAGTAATAGTATAATATAGACGCATAAAATGTATATTCTAAAACCAAAGCCATGACGTATACAGGTAAAATTGTATGCCCAATAATATGCCCAATAAGGATAAATTGCATGATTTATTGTCCACTCATATATATCAATGATAATCTGCACACAACTAGGACCACATTTATCAGACTGTCCTATTTGCTTCCTCTGCAGCAGAAAAGAGAGGTTGAGTCTATCTACAGCAGTGGTTCTCAACCATGGGGTCGGGACCCCCTCGGTGGTCGAATGATGATTTGCCAGGGGTCACGAATCCTGGGCTGTTCCCCCAGCCTTTTTGCAGCCGCCCAGCAGGGCTGTCTCTGGAGCCTGTGGCCACCCAGCTGGGCTGTTACTGAAGCCCACTGTCGCCCACTCAGCCCCTTCGCAGTCACCCATTAAGTTCACGGCATGGCTGGGGGGCAAAGACTAGAAGAATGTGAAGTGGGAGGGGCTGGAGGAGACCCTATCTGCTGATTTCGGCATAGGTGTCACTGCTACGAGACTCCACAAAGTGAGTAACACTACCAGTGATTTTAGTTGCCATTAAAAGACCCAACTACAGTTCTCAGATCAGCAGATGACCTTGATCAAGAGTACCTAAGTTGGCTGATCAGAATTTCCCCCAGCATTGCCAATCATCCCAACTCCCTGCCAGCACTGCCACTCATCTCATTCCACCCCCCCCCCCCCAATCAAGGAGTAAGAGGAAGAATAAAAATAGAAAATACATGGAAGGGAGAGGAAAAGAGGGGGAGGAACAAAGAAAAAGGGAGAGAAAGAATAAGAGAAAGAACAAGAAAGACGGCTAGAGAGAGGGATGGGGGGGGGAAACAAGAAATTAATATGGAGAGAGATAAAAGGGAAAAAGGAGAACAAAGAGACTGGTACATCCTAAAATGTACCATAAGGGGTTTTAATACTATACGAGTGGAAGGGACTCAGGGAGCGCTAAATTTCCATGGGTTAGGGGCGCAAATTACTTGTCTTGCCTTGGGTGCTGACAACCCATGCTACGAAAATAGTTTTACTGTTAGGGGTCCCCACAACTTGGGACATTTTATCAAGGGGTCCCGCACTATAAAGGTTGAGAACCACTGATCTACAGGCTGTGATGATACAGCTTAGATTTTATTACCTATTCCATAAGGGACTATGATACCGTAATGGCAGGTAATACCAAAATCTAACACACAATAGGGAAATATATCTAGGTAAGTTATATTCAGGTGTAAGATGGAATTTTCCCACGTAATGATCAAATTATATGTTTCTCAGAAAGTGATTTATGTTGAATTAAAAGCCACACCCCGGTAAGACCTTCAGGGAAATCGATTGAGCATCTTAGCCAATAGTGCTTGCCTACGTGTTGATGGTGATGGTCACAGGAAATAATGATAAACATAATGATGATGATAATGATTAGAGATGCTGGTTAAGGAGGATGAAGCTGAAGAGATCATCATGGCTCTAGATATGGTGATATCAGGTGATGGATCAAGATGACGATCAAGATGGATGGCCTTTTCTCTCTGAAGTTCCCTTTTTTTTATTCCCAAAAATCCAATTATCTAGGGACTAGCCCAGAGGGTGCAGTTTGCAATATTTACTTGCCTCAGTCAGTGATTGTATTTTTCCACCAGATGACACTCTAATGCCGCGTACACACGATCGGACATTCCTACAACAAAACCGTGGATATTTTTCCGACGGATGTTGGCTCAAACTTGTCTTGCATACACACGGTCACACAAATGTTGTCGGAAATTCTGAACACCAAGAATGGCAATGGCACTAATAATCACTTCAGCCCCGGACCATTTCGCTGGTCAAAGACCAGGCCACATTTTGCGATTCGGCACTGCATCGCTTTAACTGACAATTGCACGGTCGTGCAACATAGCTCCCAAACAAAATTGACGTCCTCTTTTTCCCACAAATAGAGCTTTCTTTTGGTGGTATTTCATCACCTCTGCGGTTTTTATTTTTTGCGGCAAAAAAATAGAGCAACAATTTTGAAAAAAATTCAATATTTTTTACTTTTTGCAATAATAAATATCCCCCAAAAATATATAAAAAAACATTTCAGTTTAGGCCGATACGTATTCTTCTACTTATTTTTGGTAAAAAAAACGCAATAAGCGTTTATTGATTGGTTTGCGCAAAAGTTATAGCGTCTACAAAATAGGGGATAGTTTTATGGCATTTTTATTAATATTTTTTTTTACTAGTAATGGCGGCGATCAGTGATTTTTATCGTGACTGTGACATTATGGCGGACACATCGGACACTTTTGACACCATTTTGGGACCATTGTAATTTTTACAGTGATCAGTGCTAAAAAAATGCACTGATTACTGTGAAAATGACACTGGCAGCGAAGGGGTTAACCACTAGGTGGCGCTGTTGGGGTTACGTGTGTCCTAGTGAGTGATTCTTACTGTAGGGGGGATGGGCTGTGTGTGACATGACACTGATCTCCGCTCTGATTACACGGATCGGAGATCCGTGTCATTGTCACTAGGCAGAGCTGGGAGATGCTTGTTTACATTAGCATCTCCCCGCTCTATCTCTCCGTGAGACGATCGCGGGTATCCCAGCAGCGATCGAGTCCGCGGGACCCACGGTCGGGCTCACGGAGCTCACGGCAGGGTCGTGAGTGCGCCGCCGGCAGCGCCCGCGTGACCACACGGCGGCATCTTAAAGGGGACGTACCTGTACGCCTATATGCCTGTCCGTGCCATTCTGTCAATGTAAATAGGCGTGCGGCGGTCCTTAAGCGGTTAAAGGGAAATTCAATACTAGTCATTTTAGTGGAAGTTTGGTGAGAGATGATTCGCGCTTTTCAGCCTCATGCTTTTCAGTCCGTTACAGCGTGACAAATGTGCTATCTCCATTACGAACGCTAGTTTTACCAGACCGAGCGCTTCCGTCTCATACTTGATTCGGAGCATGCGTGGATTTTTGTGTGTCGGAATTGGCTACAGACGATCGGAAATTCCGAGAAGAACTTTTGTTGTCTGAGAGCTGGTTCTCAGTTTTTCCAACACTTGTTGTTGGAAATTCCGACAGCAAATGTCCCATGGAGAATACACACGGTCAGATTTTCCGACAACAAGCTCACATCAAACATTTGTTGTCGGAATGTCGGATCGTGTATACGCGGCATTAGTCTAGAAATCCCTATATTAGTTATTTTGGGAATAAAATGGGATGTATTCAATTCACTCTTGTATGGAATATAATTGTTTATTTCTGGGTTAATTTAAATATGGTATTTTATTTATTGGGTGTATAGTCATATTCCTCTGGGGGGGGGTCATTATTTGAGATATTATTCTTTGGTCTATTATCATCTTAGTCATGCTTTACTGACAAAAAAAGATGTGTGATTTTACTCAGGGATCCGTGTTAGTACTAATTATTATTCTTAAAGAATATTTGTATACATTTTAGAACATTTTTTCTTACTTCTGAAGAAATACATTGGAGAATGTTAACAGTGATTCCATTCTGAAAAGAACCTTAATACATATATATCTGTGATTAAAAAACATTGTTATAATATAAAATTTGACCTAAAATACTATTACATGAGGTAATTGGGTTTCATCAACACAGTGTATATATATATATATATATATATATATATATATATATATATATATATATATATAATTTACAAAAAGTCTATCAGTTTTCTATTCCAATGTTTTTGACATACATTAATTGTTGGAACTTGGATGGGAGAAGGGAATAGTGGGATACTCTAACTAGAACTAATTACAGATGAGGACAACTCTCACTCGGCCTCACCAGGGTAAATGTGGTAGCATGGTCAAGAAGGTTATATGATACACATCTGGTGGCGATGACCTAAAATACATACATTTTGGATAACAATATTTGACTTTATATATAAAATTATCAAAACAAATATTATTAAATCCCCTGAGATTGCTTTTTTTTAATTTTTTTTATTGGATACGAATTTACCTAAACACACCAAACAATTAATTTCTTATACAATTCTAGCTGCTAGAATAACCATTGAACGATGTTGGAATAAATCTGGAATAATATTTGAGTATGTTATACAAAAGTTAAACCTGGGTCATGATCAACGATAAATTGACTTGCATTTAAAATAAACGCCTTACTATTTTTGAAAATACATGGCGACCTTGGTTAAGTTATTCATCTTTGAATACTAGCGATTCATGAAATATAACACTTTACTTGTCCTTTTATTGCCCACATTCTTCTTCCATTTCGCCTTTTTTAAATTTATTTTTTATTAACTATATATTTCTTTTAATACTTTAATACTTATTATACTATGAGTATGCTACTTTATATACAAATTATTAATATCTTTTGTAGACAATGATTTTAGTTTAATTGCTTGATTTTGTTGACCGATCTGGTATATCCCTATTTTCTTTTTTATTAGGTATACATTTAACTATTAATTGTATTTATATACTCCTCTTTTCTTTAATTATTACCTTAGGTATTTATACCTTGTATTATTAACAATGGATTTGTTGCACTGTCAAGAAAAAACAATACATTCTTGAACCTAAATGTGTCAGCAGACTTTCTGCTATACCATACAACACTTGTATGGGAAGAATAAGTCCTTTGCTTTCTCTGGCAGCAGACTTGGTGAACTGTTTATCTTCTGCACACTCACTAGTATACCCTTTTAACTGACACCCATTTACTGACTCCTCTAGCTAAAAGGATGGCCCTCACAGGACAGGCCCCATGACTCAGATCTGTACTCACTGTAGGCCAAAACAGATACTTCCTGGCGTTTCTCCCTTACAGTCAGCTTTGCAGGACATCTGGGTTGCAGCTATACTCAGACTCAGGCCCTCAGGTCAGCCACCTGAGGCCGCATGTTAGCTTCCACAGAGGAGGGGCAGACACCCCTCCCTCCGGGACCCCGCTCTCCAGCAGAAGACCCCAAGCACATGTGCCCTTGGCATATATACAGTTTTCCAGCATACACTAAGGGCACTTTTCTTGGCCAATCACCAGGGCTATAACTATGTCTATGCTCTCATTTGTCAGGTTTCCTCCCACTGTCCAATATTCCCCCCATTGGACCAGTGTGAAACATTCAGACAACATGGGCAGCATTTGAGCACCATGTGCAGACCCTACCAATGGATCCCTGATCCCTGGTAGGCAGAGAACATCTAAATCTACCTGGCAATCTTCCTGGTAAGCAGAAATACCCAAAAACTATACTCTCTTCTAGCACCTATCTAGAAGGGAGCTACATACAGTAGTTAATGAGGGCATAAAGTCATGTCCCTTACACTTAACCTTTTCATATACTCCTGGACAGATGGCAGCAATAAATGCATTTAAAACTGACTTGCGGCTATTAATGAATTGTCGGCTCCCGGCAATACATACAAAAGTCATTGATAAAAAAAAAAAAAAAAGCGTGGGGGTTCCCCAGAATTCAATTACCAGGCCCTTCAGGTCTGGAATGGATATTAAGGGGAACCCCGCCGCAAATTAAAAAAAAATTGACGTGGGGTTCCCCCAAATATCCATTCCAGGCCCTTCAGATCTGGCATGGATTTTAAGGGGAACTCCACCCCAAATTTAAAAAAAAAATGGCGTGGAGTCCCCCTAAAAATCCATACCAGACCCCTTATCCGAGCACGCAACCTGGCCGGCCGCAGGGGAAAAGGGGGGGACGAGAGAGCGGCCCCCCCTCCCTCCTGAACCGTACCAAGCCACATGCCCTCAACATGGGGAGGATGTCCCCATGTTGATGGGGACAAGGGCCTCATCCCCACAACCCTTGCCCGGTGGTTGTGGGGGTCTGCGGGCGGGGGGCTTATCGGAATCTGGAAGACCCCTTTAACAAAGGGGACCCCCAGATCCCGGCCCCCCCCCTATGTGAATTGGTAAGGGGTACATTGTACCCCTACCATTTCACGAAGAAAGCGTAAAAAAATGTTAAAAAAAACACACAAACACCTTAAAAAAGTCCTTTATTAAAAAAAAAAAAAAAAAAACATTCCAGCGGTGAAATCCAGTGTCCCGCGGCGATCCCGATGTCCAGCGCTGTCCTTCATTGGTTGTGCCTGAGCGGACCTGATGGGGAACTCCCTCTCAGTATTTTAAATGTATAGACCCGCCCCTTCTAAAGTTCCCCATCAGGTCCGCTCAGCGGACCAGATGCGGAACATGAGAAGGGGCGGGTCTATACATGTATTACCAAAGTGAGAGCAGTTCCCCATCAGGTCCGCCCCCTCGGTATGTCGGACCCGCCTACGTCATTGGCTTGAGCGGGGAACTTCCTTCACTATGTAAATTTAAATTACACAGTGAAGGAAGTTCCCCGCTCAAGCCAATGATGTAGGCGGGTCCGACATACCGAGGGGGCGGACCTGATGGGGAACTGCTCTCACTTTGGTAATACATGTATAGACCCGCCCCTTCTCATGTTCCGCATCTGGTCCGCTGAGCGGACCTGATGGGGAACTTTAGAAGGGGCGGGTCTATACATTTAAAATACTGAGAGGGAGTTCCCCATCAGGTCCGCTCAGGCACAACCAATGAAGGACAGCGCTGGACATCGGGATCGCCGCGGGACACTGGATTTCACCGCTGGAATGTTTTTTTTTTTTTTAAATAAAGGACTTTTTCCAAGGTGTTTGTGTGTTTTTTTTTAAAAAAATTACGCTTTCTTCATGAAATGGTAGGGGTACAATGTACCCCTTACCAATTCACATAGGGGGGGCCGGGATCTGGGGGTCCCCTTTGTTAAAGGGGTCTTCCAGATTCCGATAAGCCCCCCGCCCGCAGACCCCCACAACCACCGGGCAAGGGTTGTGGGGATGAGGCCCTTGTCCCCATCAACATGGGGACATCCTCCCCATGTTGAGGGCATGTGGCTTGGTACGGTTCAGGAGGGAGGGGGGGCCGCTCTCTCGTCCCCCCCTTTTCCCCTGCGGCCGGCCAGGTTGCGTGCTCGGATAAGGGGTCTGGTATGGATTTTTAGGGGGACTCCACGCCATTTTTTTTAAAATTTGTAGTGGAGTTCGCCTTAAAATCCATGCCAGATCTGAAGGGCCTGGAATGGATATTTGGGGGAACCCCACGTCAATTTTTTTTAAAATTTGCGGCGGGGTTCCCCTTAATATCCATTCCAGACCTGAAGGGCCTGGTAATTGAATTCTGGGGAACCCCCACGCTTTTTTTTTTTTATCAATGACTCTTGTATGTATTGCCGGGAGCCGACAATTCATTAATAGCCGCGAGTCAGTTTTAAATGCATTTTTTTCTTTCAAAAATGACATTTTTTGCAGGGACAGTTCTAAGCACGGGAAACATGCGCCACTTTACATGCATATCATACACACCCCCCAGGTATGAAATTTAAAGGAATATTTCACTTTTATTTTTTCATTTTAAGCATTATTAAAATCACTGCTCCCGAAAAAACGGACGTTTTTAAAACTTCTTTTTGCATTGATACATGTCCCCTGGGGCAGGACCCCGGTCCCCAAACACTTTTTAGGACAATAACTTGCATATAAGCCTTTATAATTAGCACTTTAGATTTCTCCCATAGATTTTTCGAATTTGCCGCGAACACCCCAATTTGTTCGCTGTTCGGCGAACGGGCGAACAGGCAATGTTCGAGTCGAACATGAGTTCGACTCGAACTCGAAGCTCATCCCTACTCTTTAGGCTGTCAATAATTTGCATAGTGTCAGTGTAATTCTGACATTGCCCTAAGCTGACACTATATAAAAAGAGTCTTGTTTAGGCCAGCTGCATAAATACTGAGTTGTAGAAACGAATTATGACTGGTAGGCTGGCTGGTAAACATTTTCATTGTTTCTAAGCTTGAAATGTCTCTGTTTTTAATTCATATGTACACACTTGTGTGGGTAAAATAAACGTTTCATATTTCTGCAGCATTGAAATATAGAAACATGCTGTCCATCTGAAATCTAGTAATTCCCATTAAGAAATCATATTTTATCAATTACAATCAGAGAAACTCTGAGGCCTCGTACACACGACCGATTTTCTCGGCAAGAACCAGCAAGAAACTTGCTGGCAGAGAGGTCTTGCCGAGTAAATCGGTCGTGTGTACGCTGCTAGTGGGTTTCTCGTCGAGAAAACCGACAAGAAACCTCGACGAGAAAATAGAGAACCTGCTCTCTATTTTCTCGTCGAGATTCTCCTCGGCATGTTTCTCGACGAGAAAAGTGAGTGTGTGTACACTTACCTGTCCGCCCGGAAGCCCGCGCATGTTTGAAATGAATTCGACGCATGCGCGGTAGCTTCCTAGGCATACGTAGGGTATACCAAGATGGCGGCGACGGCATCGAATGTGACGAGCGCATGCTCGACGTAGTCGATGACGTCACCGCGTACACTCCTTTCAAAGAACCGCGGGTTCTTTGAAACGAGCGTGTGTACACTCGGCCGGGACAAGTTTCTTGTCCAAGAATCTCGTCGAAAAAAACGACATGTTTTTTTCAACGAGAATCTCGGCCGTGTGTACGAGGCCTGACATGTATTATCTGAGAATTGCAGAGGCTCTTTTATTCCTAAAAAGCAAGTCAATCAGATTGAGGGCAACACTAAAATACACTCTATAAATGATAGCGTATTCAATTTTGTACAATACCATCAAAGAATACAAAATACAAAGAATACAAAGAATACAAATACCATCAAAGAATCATCAAATACATGCTCCAAAGGAAAGTGTATATGTGTAATACATTGCCCTTAGTAAACATACTTTTAACTTTGGTGTTGGACCTCATAATAAAGTCAAAATAGCATGTTTTCCCCCTCAGGTGTAAATTGGTAGTCAGGAAATAGCAAATGCAGAGCCGAGTCATTTCTTGGCTACCAAAGAAACCCCTGAGAGGGAACAAGTGCTATTTTGAGTTTATTATATGTATGAGATCTATCACCAAAAGTTAAGAGGAGGTGTCAAACTTAGCGTGATATTTTGTAAAACAAATTGCACAGTAAGTCAGTCTGTGAAAGTGACACACAGAATCTGGTGCAGCTGTGCATAGTAGCCAAACAGCTTCTTCAGCTCGTTCAATTAAGCTTTGACAATAAGGCTGGGTTGACACTGGTACGACACGACAGTCATACGACTGTGGATCCGACTTTGCCCAGCGACTTGAAGTTCGACTTTCATCCGACTTCAATGAATGGGATCCGACTTTGATCCCGACAATACCAGGCCCTTTGAGTCTGGTATGAATCTTTAGGTGAAACTCCATGCCAAATGAAAATAAAAAAAACGGCCTAGGGTTCCCTCTGAAAATCCATACCGGCCCATTTTCTGAGCATGCAGCCCGGCAGGCCAGGAAAGGGAGTGGGGACGAGCGAGCACCTCCCCCCCTGAACCATACCAGGCTACATGCCCTCAACATGGGGTGGAGAGTGTTTTGGGGCAGGGCACCTTGTCCCCATGTTGATGGGGACAAGGGCCTCTTCCCGATAACCCTGGCTGGTGGTTGTCAGAGTCTGCAGGCAGGGGGCTTATCGGAATCTGGAAGCCCCCTTTAACAAGGGGGTCCCAAGATCCTGGCCCTGCACCCTATGTGAATGAGTATAGGGTACATTGTACTCCTACCCATTCACCTTAAAATGTTTTTTGATAAAGTAATTTGTTAAATCAGCTCTGGTGTCTCTTCTCCTTCCGATTTCTTCTCCTTCCGGTGATGTCTTCATCCTCCGGTTCTTCTCCCTCTGCTAATGACATCTTTCTCCAGTTCTACTCCCTCCGCTGATGTCTTCTTCCGCTGCTGGTTGACACTTTTTTTTAGATGAATGGGTAGGGGTACAATGTACCCCATACTCATTCACATAGGGGGCTTCCAGATTCCGATAAACCCCTGCCCGCAGACCCCAGGGGTCTTGTATGGTCTTTGAGGGGGGACTCTATGCCATTTTTTTTATTTGGCTTGGGGTTCCCCTTCAAGATCCTCAGAGCACAAGTCGCATGCCAAAGTCGGATCAATTAAGACAATGATCTGACTTTGATACAACTTCAATGATATTCAGTGGGCTGAAGTAGGATCATAGTTGGACCAAAGTAGTGCAGGAACCTTTTTCAAAATCGAACCGACTTGTCTCAGACCAGTTAAGACGGCTCTCGTAGGGAACTGTTAATTTATACACGTCATGCGACATGTGCTCCCAATGTTGGAGCGTTTGTTGTACCAATGTGAACCCTATGTAAAACGTGGAAGCTGATTGGTTACTATGCACAGCTCCACCAGATTCTGTGTGCACCAGTTTTAGTAAATCTCCACCTTAGGGTCATCTTTTGGTCAAATAGGATGTTTTTAAATTTAAATTGACAAAAAAAATTACCGGCACAAGAAATAGGCTAATAACATTTGTTTGTTTTTTGCCCCATTCAATTAAAATGAATGTACATGTACTTTTAGGCTCCATTCACACTGCACTCTATCTGTTAGAACTCAGCTAGATGTAGGTGCATTGATATTACTAGCCTGTTGCGATGTGGTGTGGTGCAGTGTGTTGCATTTTAATAATCTTTATAATCATAACATCAAAGTGCATTTCCTGTTCTGTCCCTTCCTGCATCCTGGAGTCAGCAATTGTGTGTTTCCACAGTGCGGCATCTTGTTTTGCAGCAATATCATAGCAAACCAGCATAGTTTTGGTGCTAATAATCAGCATCATGAAGCGACTTTTGGGTCTATCCACTCTTGACCAATAAAGAGCAGAAGGGTCAGTTTTGGACCTTGTACTGTGACCTGCGGTCACATGAAGATACATTTTATGGATATACCCACATGTGAGTTCAAAAGTAAGATGATGTTTGCATGTATAATTGATAGTGAGCAATATGAAAGGCTTATGTCATTGAATGTGGTGTGTGTGTATCATACTGATCAATCATTATTATTTTACTTCCATGATAGCGTTGATCATCTTCTGGAGATTCCGTCCCCTGATCTGCAATGGCAGGACACCAATTACAGGACGTCTGTGTCACGACAGAATGTCTACAGGTTACACAGTGGTACGTTTTGTACTTTATACCTTAAATGCCCAACTTGTGCATCAATGGGGAGGGGGGGATTTTAAACTAGCGCAGCTGTGCATAGTAACCAATCAGCTTCTAAACTCTGCAAGACTCCATGTGAACCCGTTGATAAATCTCCCCAATGTCTACTTGCATTATTGCATCAATGTGTCAGGTAGGGGGAATCACAGAGAATGCCCCCCACCTCAAAGAAATAAAAAAAAACAACTTCAGCAAGGTCAACAACTTAAAAAAATATGATGTCACAGGTTACATTTTTTTGAAGATTTATTTTGACAAACATTTGCAACAGAAACCCATTATGTCACGGGTTTTATTTTTGTAAGTATTTTTTGCTTAACTTTACAAACATTTGCAACAAAAACCCAGTGGGGGTTATTTACTAAAGGCAAATCCACTTTGCACTACAAGTCCACTGCCAGTGCATTTGGAAGTCCAGTCACTTTAGATCTGAAGGGGACATGCAAGGAAAATAAAAAACAGCATTTTAGCTTGCACATGATTGGGTGATAAAATCAGCAGAGCTTCCCCTCTTTTCAGATCTTCACCCTCAAATCTACAGCAACTGAACTTCCAAGTGCACTTGCAGTGCACTTGTAGTGCAAAGTGGATTTGCCTTTAGTAAATCAACCCCATTGTGTCATAAAACAAACTGTACTTACAAATAATATTAAATATAAAAATAAGTGGGGATATTGCTATCCTGGGACTGCTGCAAGCTTCTTGCTCTCCAAAGACTTGATTACCCATGGATGATTTGGTGGTGGTGTGCAAGCAGAATTTTAAGTTGAAGGATGTAAGTAGACATGTGGGTAGGTTGGGCATCCCTGCTGTAAATTGTAATAAGACGTTGGTGGTGGTGCTGGAGTAGGAGCAGACATTATGAACTTGCTTAAACTTGATGGGGTGTCCAGATTGTACGACATAAGTAAGTCCATGTCTTTATTCATATCCACCAAACTGTGACGGCGCACTTTCTCGATAAGGGGAATAAGGGTCATAGCAAAGTGAAAATGCTCCGTCCTCTCGTCTTTGAAAAAGTGGAGTGCATCCAAGAGTTTGTCAAGGACTAGTTTCTGGATCTACAACTGGATCCACTTGTGTTTGTCTTAGCACTGTAGGATGAGCTGACTCGGTGCTGCACTTTCCACGATAGTATTGGCAGTGGTTGAGTCAGTGGTTGTAACTGGAGCCCTTTTCATCACAGTATTCTTTTCAATTTCTTCCACTTCCCTCGCCAACGACTTCTCATCATTATCAAAGATACTGTCAGTTCTGCGTAGCGTGTGAAGCTCCATGATGGGGCGCAGCAATTCCATTTGAGCAAAATTAACATATGGGGTGTGTCTTTTTTTTAGCCCAAACCACTATTATTGTCAGTTCGCTGTTTACGTAGTTCTCTTTGATAATTATCATGCATTGTTCTCCACCTAGATTTCAATGCTTGCACTTCAAAAAATAGAAATGGAAACATTTTTTTTTAGGTTTCTTGCAACTAGCAATTCATTTACTTCCATCCATTTGGAGTTTCACCAATTGATGGGAAGCATATCCAAATCCAAAAGCCAATGTGTTGGGGTTGAAGTTTTTTTTAACTAAAATAAATATTTTTCTGTGGTTTAGCAGTTGTAGATGCTGATTACCGCTTCACCTGTATTGATATTGTGGCTTTTGGAATCAATTTTTAGGACCTTTACACCAGCCAAGAGATTGCGTAATAACCAACCTAATGAACATAACAGACCATGGCCTAGAACCAGTCAGCCATGTTATTGTTTTTTTGGGCAATGAGGCATTCGCTCTAGGAGGCCATATTCCCACATGGGTCTAACACCTGCAAGGCAAATATTTATCTACTGCTGCAAGCAGGAGTGCAAGCAGGATTGTTGAGTGCATGTTTTTCTATACTAGCAAACAAATGGTGTATACTACACACAGCTATGCGAAGGACTCCACAGAATGCAACAAATGTCATAAAGACCACCAGCGTGCTAAGCAGGGAAAAAAAACCAGACAAGATCCGGGGAGCGGGAATGTTCGCCTGCCGAGCGCCCCACAATGCACTACGCGCTGCACAGTGCATTCAAGGCCCTGATTGGCTGAAGCAATGCACCTGACCACAGGTTACAGTGAATAGCTGGTTGTTAAGGAGCAGGCTGGGAAGTCGGCCGCTGCGTCTTTAATAATGGATGAGTCATTAACTGTCAATGGGCTTCCCTGTTGACACCTGAATGAGAAAAAAAACATTGCTGCAATAAAAAAAAGTGAAAAAGGGGGTTCCCCACAATCCATACCAGGCCCTATGGCCTGGTATAGATTGGGGGGAACCCTACACCATAATAAAAAAAATTACGTGCCCCCCCAAAGTCCATACCAGACCCTTATCCAATTATGCAGCCTAGCAGGCCAGGAAAGGGGGGATGAACAAGCACCCCCCACTCCTGAACCATACCAGGCCATATGCCCTCAACATGGGGGGTGCTTTGTGGCAGGGGGCTCTGCACACTCACCCCAAAGCACCTTGTCCCCATTTTGGTGGGGACAAGGGTCTCTTCCCCTCATCCCTCTGCTGTGGTTGATGGGGTCTGCAGGCAGGGGGCTTATCGGAATATCCCACCCCCCCCATGTGAATGAGTATGGGTTACATTGTCCTCCTACTGATTCACCCAAAAAAAGTGTAAAAAAAAAGAAACAATTCCTTTAATTAAAATTTTAAAAAATGTCCACCGTTGTAAATCAAGTGTCAATTATGACGCCTGCCTCACCATCAGGAAGAGACCATTGTCCCCATGACAAAGTGATTTGGGGTGGGGGCGTGTTGAGGGCATGTGGCCTGGTATGGTTCATAATGGGGGGCGCTTGCTCGTACCCCCTTTCCTTACCTGCCAGGCTGCATGCTCAGATAAGGGTCTGGTATGGATTTTGGGGGGAACCCACGCCATTTTTTTAAATTTTGGCATAGGGCTCCCCTTAAAATCCATACCAGACCCAAAGGGCCTGGTATGGATTGGGGGGAACCCCCACACCGTCTTTTAAAAAAAATTGTATTGCTGGCAATGGCTTGCAGCCGGGAAAACCAATTTAAATGTATTTTTTTCTTTATATATGTCAGTTTTGCTGCAGCAGGTTCTATACACAGTTCAGATGTGCCACTTTACAGGCAGACTAAGGGGACACCCAAGGCACTATATTTCAATAAATTTTGAATTTTTACTGTTCCACTTTAAGCATCAGTAAAATCACTGCTCCTGTAAAAACAATATTTTTTTTTTTTTAAATTGCATGTCCCTCAGGGCAGCACCCAGGCCCCCAAACCCTTTTTATGGCCAATAACTTGCATATAAATCATAAAACAAGGGACTTTTGATTTTTAAGTTCAGGTCCCATAGACTTTAATAGGGTTTGCGGTTCAGGTCCAAAGTTTTTCCATGTTTGGGAGTTCTAGTGTGAACCAAACCGGGGGGTTTTGGGCCAAACTCTACTGTATTATTGTTACTATTGATGTCAATGTCAGTTAGTGTACTGGGGATCGCATTGGCAATCAGCCTCTAACGCAGCCGACAAGGATTGGTGAAACCAGTCAGGCCAACACGGCCCATCGCTGGACTAAATGCTTTTACCCATATATGGTTTTACATACTTTGCAAGACTGCTGTTTTCTAATACAAGGGAGGAGCTTACCCCGGGATCCTGCACCTGTGGACTTGATCACAAGCTGATAAGTATCAATACATTTACCATTTTTGGGAAAGGACTATTACTTTCTGGAAAGGATTACCTCTTCACTTTGCTGCTTAATTTGGGGTGTGTGAGCAAGTCTTCATATGGACTCTGATTAGTACAGTGAGAGGGAGGTCAAGGAGGACTATGTTCTTATGGTTTCAGTGAGCCATACATCACTTTATTGGACACTTATATTCATTATCATTCCATTTGCACACCTCCTCCTGAACACTGTTACCCAGAAATGCTCCCCCATTTCTTCATAGCTACCTTCCACCCTAATACAATCATCTACTCGTCCACAGTTGTTTCAATGCAGATCAGAAGAACCATTGATATCATCTCATGGTTTCCACTTTTGTGGTTTGACTTCATTCATCCTCCCTTTTTGAATATCGGTTCAACCTTGATTTATCACTTGACATTGTCTATAAAGGAGAGAAGGTGAGGAGTGGGACTTTAAATGAAGCACACAGCAGTAAATTGAAAAGTCAAGCGAGTAGAAAAATTGGATTTATTTTGCATTGTACATTCATTTATAGCATATATTGGGCATACAGCCTCTCAACCATAAATGTTTACACGTTTACAAAACAAATACATGAAACCATATAATCTGATGTACATTTACATAATGAGTACAGAAATCGCATGATGCTAGTAACAAACAATTAAAAACATAATTGCGGTCATAAAAATAAGAAGGGGTCCATGGTAAGAAATTACCGAGGGGGCGGACCTGATGGAGAACTTCCTTCACTGTGTAGTTCATGAATAGACCCGCCCCTTCTCATGTTCCGCATCTGGTCCGCTTAGCCTTACACCTAGTCACCGCTCTCTCGTCCCCCCTCTTTTCCTGCGGCCTGCCAGGTTGCGTGCTCGGATAAGGGTCTGGTATGGATTTTTGGAGGGACTCCACGCCATTTTTTTTTAATTTGGGGTGGAGTTCCCCTTAAAATCTATGCCAGATCTGAAGGGCCTGGTATGGATATTTGGGGGGAACCGCACGCATTTTTTTTTAATCTGCGGCGGGTTCCCCTTAATATCTATACCAGACCTGAAGGTCCTGGTAATTGAATTTGGGGGGACCCCACGCTTTTTTATTTTTATTTTTTATCAATGACTTTTCTATGTATTGCCGGGAGCCGACAATTCATTAATAGCCGCGAGTGAGTTTTAAATGACTTTTTTTCCTTCAGAAATGACATTTTGTGCAGGGACAGTTCTAAGCACGGGAAACAAGCGCCACTTCACATGCATATTATACAAACCCCCCAGGTACGAAATTTAAAGGAAAATTTCACTTTTATTTTTTCATTTTAAGCATTATTAAAATCACTGCTCCCGTAAAAACGTAAATTTGTAAAACTTTTTTTTGCATTGATACATGTCCCCTGGGGCAGAACCCGGGTCCCCAAGCACTTTTTAGGACAATAACTTGCATATAAGCCTTTATAATTAGCACTTTAGATTTCAAACGTTCGAGTCCATTGTATTTAATAGGGTTCTAAAGTTCACGCGAACATTCTGTCTGTTCGCAGGTTCTGGTGCGAACCGAACAGGGGGGTGTTCGGCTCATCCCTGCTAATCATGTTTGTATGGTGAGTGAAGTTCCATAGATATGTGCTACCACAGGGTTGGTTGAGTTATTACAGGTTTTTATTTCAAGTTTGTCTGTCAGTTAGTGTACCCCCAGCCAGATTGCCCACTATAAGTCGCTAATTGCTACCATTACTAGTATGAAAAAAAAATATATATATATATCGGAATTTTTATTATTTTTTTCATATAGTTTGCAAACGCTATAAAATAATACAGGCATACCCCGCTTTACGGACACTCACTTTACGTACACTCGTGTGTACGGACATACCCGCGAGTGTACATAAAGTGCCTTACAAGTACAAACATTCCCGCGCCGTGCAGCCGCAGTAGAAGGAACTGAAGCTCTGAGCACATTGCCTCCAGTGTTCAAGTGTTCTCTTCCTGTGTGTATCCTGGCCGCCTCCCCACCTCAGGTGACATCACATCTGCACAGTGGTTCTTCTGGCTTCACTGTCAGCCACAGTATGCCATCCAGCCTCTCCACAGCAGCAGTGTCCTCTGTGCGTGGCATGATGTCCGGGGGATTGATTGGAGCGGCCCTCCTTGCATCAGATGAGAATATTAAAATTTTCTTCCTGTGAGTGTTCCCCTGACACCCCCACTAAAGCCCCTGATGCCCACTCAATAGCCCTTGACACCCCCACTACAGACCCTGACACCCGCACTACAGCCCCTGACACTCACACTGCAGCCTAGAAGTGAAAAAAGGTATTGCTTCACTTTAAGTACATTTTCGTTTTACATACATGCTCTGGTCCCATTGTGTACACTTTTTGGGACATGTAGCAGAATACATTTTGGCTTAAATTTATGAAGAAATCTGATCATTTATTTTTTATTGAATATGTTTTATAGCAGAAAGTAAAAAATATATATTTAAAAAAATATATATTTGGTCTTTTTTCATTTATATAATAAAAACTCTAGTGGTGAATAAATACCACCAAAAGAAAGCTCTATTTGTGTAGAAAAAAAATTATATAAATCTAATTTGGGTAAAGTGTTGCATGACCGTGCAATTGCCAATTAAGGTAGCACAGTGCTGAATAGCAAAAAATTACCTGGTCAGGAAGGGGGTAAAACCTTCCAGAGGGCAAGCGGTTACAAAATAACACAAAAGTTTGCATTCGGTTGTACTGGCTGTTTCATGACAGATTTGAGTCTTCCTCCTGTTGTCCATATACAGACGATCTTGTGTATCATACGTTTCTAAGTGATCCTACACAAGGCTTATTAGCGCATCCACATCCAGCTATTCTGTTGATACCATGCTTGCTATAGTTTTCTGCAGGTATGCAGAACTGCACACTGTCCATCACCCTCTTCTTTGCAGCACACATGTCACAGCAGTCTCTTGCTCATTACTTCTTGTCTTGCCTGAAGACTAGGGATGAGCCGAACACCCCCGGGTTCGGTTCGCACCAGAACCTTCGAACGGACCGAAAGTTCGCGCGAATTTTCGAACCCTATTCGTTATAATGGACGCGAACGTTCGAAATCAAAATTGCTAATTACAACGGCCAATATGCATGTTAATGTCATAAAACAGGTTTGGGGACCCGGGTCCTGCCCCAGGGGACATATATCAATGCAAAAAGAAATTTTAAAAACTAAAGTTTTTTCGGGAGCAGTCATTTTAATGATGCATAAAGTGAAAAAAAAAAAAGTGAAATTTTCCTTTAAATATGGTACCTGGGGGGTGTCTAAAGTATGCCTGTGAAGTGGCATGTGTTTCCCGTGTTTAGAACTGTCCTTGCACAAAATGACATTTGTAAAGGAAAAAAAGAAGCCATTTAAAACCACTTGCGGCTTTAATGTCATGTCTTGTCCTGGCCGCCATATGGCTGAAAATCCTTGAGAAAAATGGCATGGCTACCCCATCACCCCCCCCCCCCCACCCCAGCCCCTTTGGGTCTTGTATGGATACTAAGGGGGACCCCGCACCCAAAATAAAACCCTATACCTACAACCCTATATACTCTGAACAGCAGTATATAGGTGGTGCAAACAAGACATGGACTGTAGGTTTGTTCTTAAGTAGAATCTGAACAGGTACATTATGAAGTGTAGCTACATCCCAAAAAAATCAATTTTTAAGCTTTTTGGAGAACATAGGGAGGGGTTATCACCCCTGTAACATTTGCTGTCTTTGCACATCTGTTCAGAACATGTCACCTCACTTTCCGTCCCAATGACAAATGTTTTTGGAAAAGTGGGGTTTTAATTGAAACAAGGATTGGTGATAAAGCATCAGTAGAGAGGAGATACCTTTTTCCCAAATTAAATCTAACAGGATAGAATTTTCCTTCCTAGGGGTAGATTTCCTCTCACTTCCTGTTTTCTCTTGCCGTTTGCAAGTAGGAGTCGTTTGTAAGTTGGATGTTTGAAAGTAGGGGCCTGCCGTATATACTCTGCAGAAATTTGCCCTATTAGATGTTGGTGTAGCCACAAGACTGGTGGGCACAGGAATGGGCCCTGCTGTGAGTTAATAGATCAAGATTTGTACTTGCATGCACCTGTTGAACCGGGCAGAAAAATTGGGCCTTTGGTGGTGGTGGTGGTGGTGGTGGACGGTGTTGCCACAAGACTGTAAGCCCTCACAGTTACTCTTGGTGGGTGCAGGAATGGGCCCTGCTGTGAGTTATTAGATCAAGATTTGTAATTGCATGCACCTGTTGAACAGGGCAGAAAAATTGGGCCTTTGGTGGTGGTGGTGGTGGTGGACGGTGTTGCCACAAGACTGTAGGCCCTCATAGTTACTCTTGGTGGGCGCAGGAATGGGCCCTGCTGTGAACTATTAGATCAAGATTTGTAATTACACGCCCCTGTTAAACAGGGGCTGAAAAATTGTGCCTTAGGCATTGGTGCTGGTGCCACAACACTGCAACCCCTCACAGATACTGTACTTGGAGCACAGCAGTCACACCTGTTGCGAAGCATCTTTTTAAAAAATTGTAATTACACGCCCCTGTTATACAGGGGCTGAAAAATTGTGCCTTAGGCACTGGTGCTGGTGCCACAACACTGCAACCCCTCACAGATACTGTACTCTGAGCACAGCAATGAGACCTGTTGCAAAGCATTGCCTAAAAATTGTAATTACACGCCCCAACAGGGGCTGAAAAATTGTGCCTTAGGCACTGGTGCTGGTGCCACAACACTGCAACCCCTCACAGATACTGTACTCTGAGCACAGCAGTCACACCTGTTGCGAAGCATCTTTTTAAAAAATTGTAATTACACGCCCCTGTTATACAGGGGCTGAAAAATTGTGCCTTAGGCACTGGTGTGGTGGCATGGATCATTGAGGAGGAGGAAGAGGATAGTCAGTGAACATAACAGGACAGTCACTCAGCATCAGCATAGGCAGTCTTGAAGGGATGTGACATTATAAATTATTCCGTTATATCCGCTTCAGGTGTCTGGTAGCTGGTGGTGATCCAAGACTGATTCATTTTTATGAAGGTCAGTCGATCAACCGAGTCGGTGGACAGGCGCACCCTATGATCGGTGACAAATCCTCCAGCAGCACTGAATGTGCGTTCGGAAAGAACGCTGGATGCAGGACAGGCCAGTAGCTCAATTGCATACTGTGCAAGCTCTGGCCAGTGATCCATCCTCAGGACCCAGTAAGCCAGATGATTTTCGGTGGGAAAGGTGTCCAAGTCTGACCTTGCCCCTAGGTATTCCTGCACCATGTATATCAGACGCTGGCGATGGTTGCTGGAACCGATCATACCTTGGGGCTGCGGACTAAAAAATTGTCTGAACGCATCGGTCAGACGTCCACCTTCCCCACCGCTCCTTCTGCTACTGACCGAAGCCTCAGCAACTCGTCGTCCAGGACCAGGAGTTTGTAACCTCCCAGTTTCTGGGAACGCGTTGCACAGACCTTTCTGCAAGGCCTCCCTGAGATGTCTCATCCTCTGCTCCCTCTGCGACGGCAAGATAAGGTCCGCAACCTTACCCTTGTACCGTGGATCAAGGAGAGTGGCCAGCCAGTAATGGTCACTCTCCTTGATCCGAAGAACACGAGGATCCTTCCGCAGGCTTTGCAGGATCAGGGAGGCCATGCAGCGTAGGTTAGCTGAGGCATTTGGTCCGGAGTCTTCTGGGTCACTGAGGATGACATGATCGCCAGCCACCTCCTCCCAGCCACGTACAAGTCCACTGGTTTGTTGGGACTGTACATCATCCCTAAAAGACTGCTGCTGCTGATGCTGAGTGCCAGGCTCCACCTCCATGCTCACACAATCCTCCTCCTCCTCCTCCTCCTCCTCCTCTTCCTGTGTGATGGGTGGGACAGAAGGAACATTGTCTGGATAAAGGGGGCCTTGAGAGACAAGGAAGTCCTCCTCTTCCTGCCTCTGTTCTGCCTCAAGTGCCCTGTCCATTATCCCACGCAGCGTATGCTCCAACAGGTGGACAAGAGGTACAGTGTCACTGATGCATGCACTGTCACTGCTCACCATCCTCGTGGCCTCCTCAAATGGTGAGAGGACAGTGCATGCATCCCTGATCATGCTCCACTGGCATGGGGAAAAAAAGCCAAGCTCCCCTGACCCTGTCCTGGTGCCGTAGTCGCAAAGGTACTCATTGATGGCCCTCTGCTGCGTGTGCAGTCGCTGCAGCATGGCCAACGTTGAGTTCCACCTGGTGGGCATGTCACATATTAGGCGGTTCTTGGGCAGGTTCAGCTCCTTTTGCAGCTCAGTCAGCCGAGCACTGGCATTATAAGATCGGCGGAAATGCACACAGACTTTCCTGGCCTGCCTCAGGACATCCTGTAAGCCTGGGAACCTGCCCAAGAACCGCTGCACCACCAGGTTGAGGACGTGAGCCATACAGGGCACATGGGTGAGCTGCCCCTGTCGCAGGGCGGAGAGGAGGTTGGTGCCATTATCAGAAACGACCATTCCTGGCTTAAGCTGGCGTGGCGTCAACCACCTCTCGGCCTGCCCCTGCAGAGCTGCCAGAACCTCTGGCCCAGTGTGGCTCCTGTCCCCCAAACACACCAGCGCAAGCACGGCATGGCATCTTTTTGCCTGCGTACTCGCGTAGCCCCTTGTACGCCTACGGAGCACCGCTGGTTCCGAGGACAGAGCACTCGAAGAGGACATGGAGGAAGAAGAAGAGGAGGGGGTGGAGGAGAGAGGTGTGTCACAACCAGTAGTAGCATTTTGGAGGCGTGGTGGCGGAGCAACCTCCAACACTACTGCACCTTGTCCTGCATCCCTCCCAGCTGCCAATAGAGTGACCCAATGGGCCGTGAAAGAAAGATAACGTCCCTGTCCATGCCTGCTGGACCATGAGTCAGCGGTAATATGCACCTTACCGCTGACCGCCCTGTCCAGCGAGGCATGGACATTGCCTTCCACATGCCAGTAGAGAGACGGAATCGCCTTCCGTGAGAAAAAGTGGCGTTTGGGAACCTGCCACTGAGGAACCGCACATTGAACAAACTCACGGAAGGGGGCCGAGTCTATCAACTGAAAAGGCAGCAGTTGAAGTGCTAGCAATTTAGCCAAGCTAGCATTCAACCGCTGGGCATGTGGATGGCTGGGAGTATACTTCTTTCGACGGTCCAGCAGCTGGGGCAGGGAAATTTGCCTGCTACAATCGGACGTCGGTGTACTGCAAGTACTTGGTTGTGACACACCTAATTCTACACCTTCAGTCCTCTCAGAGCAGCTTTCAGAGAGGACTGAAGATATAGTGGGGATGGAGATCCCAGCTGATGAGGAGCAAGGAGAGGTCCGCTTTGTTCTTTGGTGTGGGTCTTTTATGTGTGCTTGCCAACGAGCTGCATGGCAGGTCGACATATGTCTGCTCATGCTTGTGGTGCCCAAGCGGCTGATGTTTTGGCCACGCGAGATACGCTTGAGACAAATATTGCAAATAGCAGTGGTGCGATCTGATGCACTCGTCTCAAAAAAGGCCCACACCAAAGAACTTTTGTGATAACGTGCAGAGGCAGCGCCCTGCACAGGCGGAGCTCTGCGGTGTGGTACAGTTGCTGTGCTGGCCTCTAGCTGGCCTCCAGGGGGCATCCTGCCTCGTTGGACATGTGACGCTGCATCCTCCTCCTCCTCCTCCTCTCTCCCTTCAGGCACCCACGTGGAGTCAGTGACCTCATCATCCCCTCCCTCTTCACCACTAGAGCAAACCTGGCAGTAAGCTGCAGCTGGTGGAACACTACTGCCAGATTGCTGTCCTTCAGCATCCCCTCTCTCTGCGCACACACTACTGACTTCCTCAAGCTGGGTATCATCATCCGAGCCTTCGAATCGTTGGGCATCCTCCTGGAGCATGTACCCAACACTGTGCTCAAACAGTTCGGGGGACTCCTCAGGAGGACATGGTGGGTCTAGGGAAGGGGTGGCTGATGATGCCATTGAGTACGCATTGGCAGCTGCTCTGCCAGTACCCTGAGCCTGGGTGAGAGAGGATGAGGAGGATGAGGAGGGCTTGGTCATCCATTCTACCAAGCCTTCGGCATGATGCGGCTCCACATGTCCAGCTGCCGAAAACAAAGACAAGCGTGTCCCATGGCCACGTGCTGATGACGATGCACGACCACGTCCACGGCCAGCACTGTTGTCTCTAGAAACAGAGCCTGCCTGCCCTGTGTTCTTGCCTCGGCACGCTCTGCCTCTCCTTGGCGGTCTTCCAGCCATTGTAGTCGGTAGTGTATATAGTATAAAAAATAGAACTCCTATGTGTGCTCACAACACACTGTAGGTCCTATGGGTGCTGACACTAACACACTATAGGTACTATGTGTGCTGCTGACAAGAAAATATAGGAGCTCTGTTTGCTGCCACTAACACACTAGAAGTCCTATGGGTGCTGCTGAGAAGAAAATATAGGAGCTCTGTGTGATGCCACTAACACACTAGAAGTCCTATGGGTGCTTCTGAGATGAAAATATAGGAGCTCTGTGTGATGCCACTAACACACTAGAAGTCCTATGGGTGCTGCTGAGAAGAAAATATAGGAGCTCTGTGTGATGCCACTAACACACTAGAAGTCCTATGGGTGCTTCTGAGATGAAAATATAGGAACTCTGTGTGATGCCACTAACACACTAGAAGTCCTATGGGTGCTGCTGAGAAGAAAATATAGGAGCTCTGTTTGCTGCCACTAACACACTAGAAGTCCTATGGGTGCTTCTGAGAAGAAAATATAGGAGCTCTGTGTGATGCCACTAACACACTAGAAGTCCTATGGGTGCTTCTGAGATGAAAATATAGGAACTCTGTGTGATGCCACTAACACATTAGAAGTCCTATGGGTGCTGCTAAGAAGAAAATATAGGAGCTCTGTTTGCTGCCACTAACACACTAGAAGTCCTATGGGTGCTTCTGAGAAGAAAATATAGGAGCTCTGTGTGATGCCACTAACACACTAGAAGTCCTATGGGTGCTTCTGAGATGAAAATATAGGAACTCTGTGTGATGCCACTAACACATTAGAAGTCCTATGGGTGCTGCTGAGAAGAAAATATAGGAGCTCTGTTTGCTGCCACTAACACACTAGAAGTCCTATGGGTGCTTCTGAGAAGAAAATATAGGAGCTCTGTGTGATGCCACTAACACACTAGAAGTCCTATGGGTGCTTCTGAGATGAAAATATAGGAACTCTGTGTGATGCCACTAACACATTAGAAGTCCTATGAGTGCTGCTAAGAAGAAAATATAGGAGCTCTGTTTGCTGCCACTAACACACTAGAAGTCCTATGGGTGCTTCTGAGAAGAAAATATAGGAGCTCTGTGTGATGCCACTAACACACTAGAAGTCCTATGGGTGCTTCTGAGATGAAAATATAGGAACTCTGTGTGATGCCACTAACACATTAGAAGTCCTATGGGTGCTGCTGAGAAGAAAATATAGGAGCTCTGTTTGCTGCCACTAACACATTAGAAGTCCTATGGGTGCTGCTGAGAAGAAAATATAGGAGCTCTGTTTGCTGCCACTAACACACTAGAAGTCCTATGGGTGCTGCTGAGAAGAAAATATAGGAGCTCTGTGTGATGCCACTAACACACTAGAAGTCCTATGGGTGCTGCTGAGAAGAAAATATAGGAGCTCTGTTTGCTGCCACTAACACACTAGAAGTCCTATGGGTGCTGCTGAGAAGAAAATATAGGAGCTCTGTTTGCTGCCACTAACACACTAGAAGTCCTATGGGTGCTGCTGAGAAGAAAATATAGGAGCTCTGTGTGATGCCACTAACACACTAGAAGTCCTATGGGTGCTGCTGAGAAGAAAATATAGGAGCTCTGTGTGATGCCACTAACACACTAGAAGTCCTATGGGTGCTTCTGAGATGAAAATATAGGAGCTCTGTGTGATGCCACTAACACACTAGAAGTCCTATGGGTGCTGCTGAGAAGAAAATATAGGAGCTCTGTGTGATGCCACTAACACACTAGAAGTCCTATGGGTGCTTCTGAGATGAAAATATAGGAACTCTGTGTGATGCCACTAACACACTAGAAGTCCTATGGGTGCTGCTGAGACGAAAATATAGGAGCTCTGTTTGCTGCCACTAACACACTAGAAGTCCTATGGGTGCTTCTGAGAAGAAAATATAGGAGCTCTGTGTGATGCCACTAACACACCAGAAGTCCTATGGGTGCTTCTGAGATGAAAATATAGGAACTCTGTGTGATGCCACTAACACATTAGAAGTCCTATGGGTGCTGCTAAGAAGAAAATATAGGAGCTCTGTTTGCTGCCACTAACACACTAGAAGTCCTATGGGTGCTTCTGAGAAGAAAATATAGGAGCTCTGTGTGATGCCACTAACACACTAGAAGTCCTATGGGTGCTGCTGAGATGAAAATATAGGAACTCTGTGTGATGCCACTAACACATTAGAAGTCCTATGGGTGCTGCTGAGAAGAAAATATAGGAGCTCTGTTTGCTGCCACTAACACACTAGAAGTCCTATGGGTGCTTCTGAGAAGAAAATATAGGAGCTCTGTGTGATGCCACTAACACACTAGAAGTCCTATGGGTGCTTCTGAGATGAAAATATAGGAACTCTGTGTGATGCCACTAACACATTAGAAGTCCTATGGGTGCTGCTAAGAAGAAAATATAGGAGCTCTGTTTGCTGCCACTAACACACTAGAAGTCCTATGGGTGCTTCTGAGAAGAAAATATAGGAGCTCTGTGTGATGCCACTAACACACTAGAAGTCCTATGGGTGCTTCTGAGATGAAAATATAGGAACTCTGTGTGATGCCACTAACACATTAGAAGTCCTATGGGTGCTGCTGAGAAGAAAATATAGGAGCTCTGTTTGCTGCCACTAACACACTAGAAGTCCTATGGGTGCTTCTGAGAAGAAAATATAGGAGCTCTGTGTGATGCCACTAACACACTAGAAGTCCTATGGGTGCTTCTGAGATGAAAATATAGGAACTCTGTGTGATGCCACTAACACATTAGAAGTCCTATGGGTGCTGCTGAGAAGAAAATATAGGAGCTCTGTTTGCTGCCACTAACACACTAGAAGTCCTATGGGTGCTGCTGAGAAGAAAATATAGGAGCTCTGTGTGATGCCACTAACACACTAGAAGTCCTATGGGTGCTGCTGAGAAGAAAATATAGGAGCTCTGTTTGCTGCCACTAACACACTAGAAGTCCTATGGGTGCTGCTGAGAAGAAAATATAGGAGCTCTGTTTGCTGCCACTAACACACTAGAAGTCCTATGGGTGCTGCTGAGAAGAAAATATAGGAGCTCTGTGTGATGCCACTAACACACTAGAAGTCCTATGGGTGCTGCTGAGAAGAAAATATAGGAGCTCTGTGTGATGCCACTAACACACTAGAAGTCCTATGGGTGCTTCTGAGATGAAAATATAGGAGCTCTGTGTGATGCCACTAACACACTAGAAGTCCTATGGGTGCTGCTGAGAAGAAAATATAGGAGCTCTGTGTGATGCCACTAACACACTAGAAGTCCTATGGGTGCTTCTGAGATGAAAATATAGGAACTCTGTGTGATGCCACTAACACACTAGAAGTCCTATGGGTGCTTCTGAGAAGAAAATATAGGAGCTCTGTTTGCTGCCACTAACACACTAGAAGTCCTATGGGTGCTTCTGAGAAGAAAATATAGGAGCTCTGTGTGATGCCACTAACACACTAGAAGTCCTATGGGTGCTTCTGAGATGAAAATATAGGAACTCTGTGTGATGCCACTAACACATTAGAAGTCCTATGGGTGCTGCTAAGAAGAAAATATAGGAGCTCTGTTTGCTGCCACTAACACACTAGAAGTCCTATGGGTGCTTCTGAGAAGAAAATATAGGAGCTCTGTTTGCTGCCACTAACACACTAGAAGTCCTATGGGTGCTGCTGAGAAGAAAATATAGGAGCTCTGTGTGATGCCACTAACACACTAGAAGTCCTATGGGTGCTGCTGAGAAGAAAATATAGGAGCTCTGTTTGCTGCCACTAACACACTAGAAGTCCTATGGGTGCTGCTGAGAAGAAAATATAGGAGCTCTGTTTGCTGCCACTAACACACTAGAAGTCCTATGGGTGCTGCTGAGAAGAAAATATAGGAGCTCTGTGTGATGCCACTAACACACTAGAAGTCCTATGGGTGCTGCTGAGAAGAAAATATAGGAGCTCTGTGTGATGCCACTAACACACTAGAAGTCCTATGGGTGCTTCTGAGATGAAAATATAGGAGCTCTGTGTGATGCCACTAACACACTAGAAGTCCTATGGGTGCTGCTGAGAAGAAAATATAGGAGCTCTGTGTGATGCCACTAACACACTAGAAGTCCTATGGGTGCTTCTGAGATGAAAATATAGGAACTCTGTGTGATGCCACTAACACACTAGAAGTCCTATGGGTGCTGCTGAGAAGAAAATATAGGAGCTCTGTTTGCTGCCACTAACACACTAGAAGTCCTATGGGTGCTTCTGAGAAGAAAATATAGGAGCTCTGTGTGATGCCACTAACACACTAGAAGTCCTATGGGTGCTTCTGAGATGAAAATATAGGAACTCTGTGTGATGCCACTAACACATTAGAAGTCCTATGGGTGCTGCTAAGAAGAAAATATAGGAGCTCTGTTTGCTGCCACTAACACACTAGAAGTCCTATGGGTGCTTCTGAGAAGAAAATATAGGAGCTCTGTGTGATGCCACTAACACACTAGAAGTCCTATGGGTGCTTCTGAGATGAAAATATAGGAACTCTGTGTGATGCCACTAACACATTAGAAGTCCTATGGGTGCTGCTGAGAAGAAAATATAGGAGCTCTGTTTGCTGCCACTAACACACTAGAAGTCCTATGGGTGCTTCTGAGAAGAAAATATAGGAGCTCTGTGTGATGCCACTAACACACTAGAAGTCCTATGGGTGCTTCTGAGATGAAAATATAGGAACTCTGTGTGATGCCACTAACACATTAGAAGTCCTATGGGTGCTGCTAAGAAGAAAATATAGGAGCTCTGTTTGCTGCCACTAACACACTAGAAGTCCTATGGGTGCTTCTGAGAAGAAAATATAGGAGCTCTGTGTGATGCCACTAACACACTAGAAGTCCTATGGGTGCTTCTGAGATGAAAATATAGGAACTCTGTGTGATGCCACTAACACATTAGAAGTCCTATGGGTGCTGCTGAGAAGAAAATATAGGAGCTCTGTGTGATGCCACTAACACACTAGAAGTCCTATGGGTGCTGCTGAGAAGAAAATATAGGAGCTCTGTGTGATGCCACTAACACACTAGAAGTCCTATGGGTGCTTCTGAGATGAAAATATAGGAACTCTGTGTGATGCCACTAACACACTAGAAGTCCTATGGGTGCTTCTGAGAAGAAAATATAGGAGCTCTGTGTGATGCCACTAACACACTAGAAGTCCTATGGGTGCTTCTGAGATGAAAATATAGGAACTCTGTGTGATGCCACTAACACATTAGAAGTCCTATGGGTGCTGCTGAGAAGAAAATATAGGAGCTCTGTTTGCTGCCACTAACACACTAGAAGTCCTATGGGTGCTTCTGAGAAGAAAATATAGGAGCTCTGTGTGATGCCACTAACACACTAGAAGTCCTATGGGTGCTTCTGAGATGAAAATATAGGAACTCTGTGTGATGCCACTAACACATTAGAAGTCCTATGAGTGCTGCTAAGAAGAAAATATAGGAGCTCTGTTTGCTGCCACTAACACACTAGAAGTCCTATGGGTGCTGCTGAGAAGAAAATATAGGAGCTCTGTGTGATGCCACTAACACACTAGAAGTCCTATGGGTGCTGCTGAGAAGAAAATATAGGAGCTCTGTTTGCTGCCACTAACACACTAGAAGTCCTATGGGTGCTGCTGAGAAGAAAATATAGGAGCTCTGTTTGCTGCCACTAACACACTAGAAGTCCTATGGGTGCTGCTGAGAAGAAAATATAGGAGCTCTGTGTGATGCCACTAACACACTAGAAGTCCTATGGGTGCTGCTGAGAAGAAAATATAGGAGCTCTGTGTGATGCCACTAACACACTAGAAGTCCTATGGGTGCTTCTGAGATGAAAATATAGGAGCTCTGTGTGATGCCACTAACACACTAGAAGTCCTATGGGTGCTGCTGAGAAGAAAATATAGGAGCTCTGTGTGATGCCACTAACACACTAGAAGTCCTATGGGTGCTTCTGAGATGAAAATATAGGAACTCTGTGTGATGCCACTAACACACTAGAAGTCCTATGGGTGCTGCTGAGACGAAAATATAGGAGCTCTGTTTGCTGCCACTAACACACTAGAAGTCCTATGGGTGCTTCTGAGAAGAAAATATAGGAGCTCTGTGTGATGCCACTAACACACCAGAAGTCCTATGGGTGCTTCTGAGATGAAAATATAGGAACTCTGTGTGATGCCACTAACACATTAGAAGTCCTATGGGTGCTGCTAAGAAGAAAATATAGGAGCTCTGTTTGCTGCCACTAACACACTAGAAGTCCTATGGGTGCTTCTGAGAAGAAAATATAGGAGCTCTGTGTGATGCCACTAACACACTAGAAGTCCTATGGGTGCTGCTGAGATGAAAATATAGGAACTCTGTGTGATGCCACTAACACATTAGAAGTCCTATGGGTGCTGCTGAGAAGAAAATATAGGAGCTCTGTTTGCTGCCACTAACACACTAGAAGTCCTATGGGTGCTTCTGAGAAGAAAATATAGGAGCTCTGTGTGATGCCACTAACACACTAGAAGTCCTATGGGTGCTTCTGAGATGAAAATATAGGAACTCTGTGTGATGCCACTAACACATTAGAAGTCCTATGGGTGCTGCTAAGAAGAAAATATAGGAGCTCTGTTTGCTGCCACTAACACACTAGAAGTCCTATGGGTGCTTCTGAGAAGAAAATATAGGAGCTCTGTGTGATGCCACTAACACACTAGAAGTCCTATGGGTGCTTCTGAGATGAAAATATAGGAACTCTGTGTGATGCCACTAACACATTAGAAGTCCTATGGGTGCTGCTGAGAAGAAAATATAGGAGCTCTGTTTGCTGCCACTAACACACTAGAAGTCCTATGGGTGCTTCTGAGAAGAAAATATAGGAGCTCTGTGTGATGCCACTAACACACTAGAAGTCCTATGGGTGCTTCTGAGATGAAAATATAGGAACTCTGTGTGATGCCACTAACACATTAGAAGTCCTATGGGTGCTGCTGAGAAGAAAATATAGGAGCTCTGTTTGCTGCCACTAACACACTAGAAGTCCTATGGGTGCTGCTGAGAAGAAAATATAGGAGCTCTGTGTGATGCCACTAACACACTAGAAGTCCTATGGGTGCTGCTGAGAAGAAAATATAGGAGCTCTGTTTGCTGCCACTAACACACTAGAAGTCCTATGGGTGCTGCTGAGAAGAAAATATAGGAGCTCTGTTTGCTGCCACTAACACACTAGAAGTCCTATGGGTGCTGCTGAGAAGAAAATATAGGAGCTCTGTGTGATGCCACTAACACACTAGAAGTCCTATGGGTGCTGCTGAGAAGAAAATATAGGAGCTCTGTGTGATGCCACTAACACACTAGAAGTCCTATGGGTGCTTCTGAGATGAAAATATAGGAGCTCTGTGTGATGCCACTAACACACTAGAAGTCCTATGGGTGCTGCTGAGAAGAAAATATAGGAGCTCTGTGTGATGCCACTAACACACTAGAAGTCCTATGGGTGCTTCTGAGATGAAAATATAGGAACTCTGTGTGATGCCACTAACACACTAGAAGTCCTATGGGTGCTTCTGAGAAGAAAATATAGGAGCTCTGTTTGCTGCCACTAACACACTAGAAGTCCTATGGGTGCTTCTGAGAAGAAAATATAGGAGCTCTGTGTGATGCCACTAACACACTAGAAGTCCTATGGGTGCTTCTGAGATGAAAATATAGGAACTCTGTGTGATGCCACTAACACATTAGAAGTCCTATGGGTGCTGCTAAGAAGAAAATATAGGAGCTCTGTTTGCTGCCACTAACACACTAGAAGTCCTATGGGTGCTTCTGAGAAGAAAATATAGGAGCTCTGTTTGCTGCCACTAACACACTAGAAGTCCTATGGGTGCTGCTGAGAAGAAAATATAGGAGCTCTGTGTGATGCCACTAACACACTAGAAGTCCTATGGGTGCTGCTGAGAAGAAAATATAGGAGCTCTGTTTGCTGCCACTAACACACTAGAAGTCCTATGGGTGCTGCTGAGAAGAAAATATAGGAGCTCTGTTTGCTGCCACTAACACACTAGAAGTCCTATGGGTGCTGCTGAGAAGAAAATATAGGAGCTCTGTGTGATGCCACTAACACACTAGAAGTCCTATGGGTGCTGCTGAGAAGAAAATATAGGAGCTCTGTGTGATGCCACTAACACACTAGAAGTCCTATGGGTGCTTCTGAGATGAAAATATAGGAGCTCTGTGTGATGCCACTAACACACTAGAAGTCCTATGGGTGCTGCTGAGAAGAAAATATAGGAGCTCTGTGTGATGCCACTAACACACTAGAAGTCCTATGGGTGCTTCTGAGATGAAAATATAGGAACTCTGTGTGATGCCACTAACACACTAGAAGTCCTATGGGTGCTGCTGAGAAGAAAATATAGGAGCTCTGTTTGCTGCCACTAACACACTAGAAGTCCTATGGGTGCTTCTGAGAAGAAAATATAGGAGCTCTGTGTGATGCCACTAACACACTAGAAGTCCTATGGGTGCTTCTGAGATGAAAATATAGGAACTCTGTGTGATGCCACTAACACATTAGAAGTCCTATGGGTGCTGCTAAGAAGAAAATATAGGAGCTCTGTTTGCTGCCACTAACACACTAGAAGTCCTATGGGTGCTTCTGAGAAGAAAATATAGGAGCTCTGTGTGATGCCACTAACACACTAGAAGTCCTATGGGTGCTTCTGAGATGAAAATATAGGAACTCTGTGTGATGCCACTAACACATTAGAAGTCCTATGGGTGCTGCTGAGAAGAAAATATAGGAGCTCTGTTTGCTGCCACTAACACACTAGAAGTCCTATGGGTGCTTCTGAGAAGAAAATATAGGAGCTCTGTGTGATGCCACTAACACACTAGAAGTCCTATGGGTGCTTCTGAGATGAAAATATAGGAACTCTGTGTGATGCCACTAACACATTAGAAGTCCTATGGGTGCTGCTAAGAAGAAAATATAGGAGCTCTGTTTGCTGCCACTAACACACTAGAAGTCCTATGGGTGCTTCTGAGAAGAAAATATAGGAGCTCTGTGTGATGCCACTAACACACTAGAAGTCCTATGGGTGCTTCTGAGATGAAAATATAGGAACTCTGTGTGATGCCACTAACACATTAGAAGTCCTATGGGTGCTGCTGAGAAGAAAATATAGGAGCTCTGTGTGATGCCACTAACACACTAGAAGTCCTATGGGTGCTGCTGAGAAGAAAATATAGGAGCTCTGTGTGATGCCACTAACACACTAGAAGTCCTATGGGTGCTTCTGAGATGAAAATATAGGAACTCTGTGTGATGCCACTAACACACTAGAAGTCCTATGGGTGCTGCTGAGAAGAAAATATAGGAGCTCTGTTTGCTGCCACTAACACACTAGAAGTCCTATGGGTGCTTCTGAGAAGAAAATATAGGAGCTCTGTGTGATGCCACTAACACACTAGAAGTCCTATGGGTGCTTCTGAGATGAAAATATAGGAACTCTGTGTGATGCCACTAACACATTAGAAGTCCTATGGGTGCTGCTAAGAAGAAAATATAGGAGCTCTGTTTGCTGCCACTAACACACTAGAAGTCCTATGGGTGCTTCTGAGAAGAAAATATAGGATCTCTGTGTGATGCCACTAACACACTTGAAGTCCTATGGGTGCTTCTGAGATGAAAATATAGGAACTCTGTGTGATGCCACTAACACATTAGAAGTCCTATGGGTGCTGCTGAGAAGAAAATATAGGAGCTCTGTTTGCTGCCACTAACACACTAGAAGTCCTATGGGTGCTTCTGAGAAGAAAATATAGGAGCTCTGTGTGATGCCACTAACACACTAGAAGTCCTATGGGTGCTTCTGAGATGAAAATATAGGAACTCTGTGTGATGCCACTAACACATTAGAAGTCCTATGGGTGCTGCTATGAAGAAAATATAGGAGCTCTGTTTGCTGCCACTAACACACTAGAAGTCCTATGGGTGCTTCTGAGAAGAAAATATAGGAGCTCTGTGTGATGCCACTAACACACTAGAAGTCCTATGGGTGCTTCTGAGATGAAAATATAGGAACTCTGTGTGATGCCACTAACACATTAGAAGTCCTATGGGTGCTGCTGAGAAGAAAATATAGGAGCTCTGTTTGCTGCCACTAACACACTAGAAGTCCTATGGGTGCTGCTGAGAAGAAAATATAGGAGCTCTGTGTGATGCCACTAACACACTAGAAGTCCTATGGGTGCTGCTGAGAAGAAAATATAGGAGCTCTGTTTGCTGCCACTAACACACTAGAAGTCCTATGGGTGCTGCTGAGAAGAAAATATAGGAGCTCTGTTTGCTGCCACTAACACACTAGAAGTCCTATGGGTGCTGCTGAGAAGAAAATATAGGAGCTCTGTGTGATGCCACTAACACACTAGAAGTCCTATGGGTGCTGCTGAGAAGAAAATATAGGAGCTCTGTTTGCTGCCACTAACACACTAGAAGTCCTATGGGTGCTGCTGAGAAGAAAATATAGGAGCTCTGTTTGCTGCCACTAACACACTAGAAGTCCTATGGGTGCTGTTGGGGTGCAATGCTGTGCTAACAGCACTGCGGTTGGTACTACTGCAATACTGTACTAACAGTAAGCACGCACCAGACTAATCCCCAGCAGCAGCTAATAACACGCTAACTGTGCAATCAGCAGCAATGAACGATCAATGACTTAGGTAGCAATGGTTTAGCAAAGAAATAGCCAATGGTTTAGCAAAGAAGAGCAAATCTTTCAGTATCAAGCAAAGACAGAATCAGCAGACTGATCTCTCCTAAAGCCGGAACTCATGTGACCGGGGCCGATGGCGTGGCGGCCTTTTAAATGGTGGGGCATGTACTAAAGCCCCTGAGCTGTAATTGGCTACAGGCGTCCTGCCTGTAGCCAATTATTGCTCTCCGAGTTTCGGGCGCTGTGATTGGCCAAGCATGCGGGGTCACAGTGCATGCTTGGCCAATCATCAGCCAGCAATGCACTGCGCCGGCCGCAATGCATTGCGGGGCCGCTCGCATCACACGAATGTGATGCGAACGGCCCAAATAGTTCTGGGCTCGACGAGCGAGCGAACGCCCGGTGCTCGATTCGAACATGGGTTTGAATCGAGCACCGGGCCCATCCCTACTGAAGACAGATTAATTGCCTAACTTCTGCTGTGATGCTTTGACATTGCATACGTTTCAGTGCGGTTTTGCGGTTACTGGTGCGTTTTTACTTGCAGTGCATGAAAAAAAGTAGGACATGCTCCACTTTTTTTCAGCACTAGGCAGTGCACCGAATCTCACTGACAGCATCTGTGTGAACAACTTCCATTTCAAGACCTTTTTGCATGCATTTGTGAAGACATGTAGTGTGATCACCGCAAGCAAGCACATTTGGTGTGAATAAAGCCTTACTTTGCTTCTTTTTTTTTTTTTTTCTATTTTTTCCATAACTTTTTTTTTATTTTTTATAAATAAACCTCTAAGATCTGGTGCAAAACTGATTCAGGAGGAAATCATTGCATGGATTTAGGAGTGGAGATTCAACTGTGAACTGCTCCACATGAACATGTTTGTATTTATTATGCTTACTAACACTCTATAACTATCTATTACATGTATGCACTTTATTGTTAAGTTATATTTGATGAGTAGCAACTTTGGCACATTCTTGTCCTTTGATGGCATTGCTCATAGTTGAATGCACCATTATTTATAGGGTGTGTACTTTAGCGCTGAACTCTATCTAATGGATTTGTTTTTATACGCATAAAAGAGGCGTTGCAATGGTTCGATAATATACTAATGATGAGGATGAATGAGAAGCACTAAGACTAATTATTAAAAGTCTAAGCAGTACTGAGATATTTTCAGCTTTAGTGCACACAGAACATGGAGCGCATGCCAATGTCATGATGACTATAAACATAATCTGTGGCACTCACAGCAAGATAAGGGAGGCTGTAGAAATATTTATCTTCGGTTTGCTATATTGGCATATACTTATTTGTTCCAGCATGCTAGTAGGGGTTGTCCAGTTCAGTGTATGATGAGAATGTATACCAGAACATATATATGAGACAAATCACTGTTCTTACCTGCCAATAGTTAGTGTATATCAACCTCCTATGAATCAGTTAGGTCTAGGTTGAACAATTAAAAATAGCAAATTTATTCATTCATCTCTAATCAATCAGTGGGTTATGCATTAAACATATGTGATCAAAAACATTTCTTGTTTTCCATGGCAACCAATCAGCTTCCAAAAGTAATTTCTGTAGAAAAGAGTTAGAAATGAAGCAAGGATTTTGCTTGGTTACTGTGGGCAATAAGGTTTTTTTTTGTTAGTATGTTTTGGAGCATATCTTTAAAAAAGTGATTGTGACTTCCAGCAAACATTAACTGGTGGTGAATCAATCATTGTCATTTAAAACACTCACCAAAGGAAAATTCAACTGCAGTGAATATTTTGCATTCTTTATAAATAGACCCTTTACACAAGTTATACACATAAGGGCCTCAGTCCTATTTTTAATGAAGGTAAATTCTTCGACTTTCAAGGCTGGCACACAAAGATTTTGATCAAGGTTTTGGAAACATTAAATTTAATCAAAGCATGAACTGTTGTTTAGTGTTCAAAGGAATACAGTCTCATGCCTCATTCGCACAGAATACATGAGAATGTCACTAGTGCGCGTTTTTTTTATTTATTTGTGGCATATCATAGAAAGTTTACAATTCAAGTTATATGCTTTATTTGCTAACTTAATGTTTAACTAAAACAATACTTTTTTTTCTAGTTTTGGATAAAGCCGAGGGGAATTAGAACACCTGTCATTTTTTTATTTTTGCTGTTTGTGTCCACATTATGGAGATTATTTGTCCAGTTTACTGTTATCACTGAGAGCAAAGTGAAAGAAAATACCACATTTGGTAAAAATAACCCCAATCAGTGTGAAAGGGCGGACTGTGGCCAGTGGGAATAGAAAATGCCCTGACATCAGTGCCCCATCATTGGGTTTAATTGGAGGAATAGTGCCCCATTGATGGTGTCAGTTGGGGGAATGGTGCCTCACCATTGGTGTCTGTTGGAAGAATAGTTCCCCAAGGGCCAGATAAAGGCAAGCATCTGGCCTCCGGGCCGCAGTTTGGAGACCATTGTTATAGAGTCTGCAAACTATGTGACATATACTGTATTTGAGAATTGATCAATCCTGATGCACTCACCATCTATCTCATTTCTTGAGACCCTAAAATGACAGGACAGAACAAATACCCACCAAACTACATGTTTTTGGAAAGTAGATAGTCCTAGGTATTTTGAAGCTGTCAATTTTTTGGAAAAAAAAATAAATTAATCAGGGATCTGATGACATTATGTAAATAAATAAATAATTTTTCATTCCAATTTTTTTAAACTTTTTTTTTTTTTAATTCTTACTAAAATACTCTTATCAGAGTAGATCAGTGTCACCATAGTGACACTGTACTACTTTGGTGGGGGATCAGCTAATCACATGGTGCAGGGTGCTGTGATTGGCCCAGGTACCAGGTGATAGCTGTGGGCCAATCACACCATCACAGTAATAAGCAAAACCTGTGTTGTGTTTTTTATTTATAAGTAAGCTGTCAAGATTAAGAGCCTTTCATGACAGATTTGCTTACATGTTATCATCTGATCGCTATGATTGGTCATGGTGATGACATGATACTGTGAGCGGCCAGGTACCAAGCACTGTGATCCTCTGTGTGCACTGGACACAGCAGTCACACGATCGTGCCAAGTGCCCTAGGGGGCACACCAAGCTGCATGTGCACTGTGACATATGGGTATGACGCAGTGCCTTTAGAAGCTGCTCGCCAACAGTAAATGTACTGCTGGCAGTCGGTAAGTGGTTAATCACTTACTAAATATACATGATTCTTTCTTTATTTTATTACAGGTATTTATATAGGTCCAACAATTTATGCTCACTTTACGTATATATTGTATATTCACATCCTTCTCTGCCCTCAGTGAGCTCCTTGCTCATGCTTCCGTTTAAGCTAGTGCCATGATCACTGTTCCAGGTTTCCTATTTCATGGTGGGTCTCTTCTTTTACAGCATCCTATTGAGCCACCCTTGCATGCAGACACTAGAGTTGTGTCTCCCTACACTGAGTGCATCAATAGAAACACACACTTTGCTCTGAAGATCAGAAGTTTGGGGAAGCAGGTGGTAGTATTGAGAAAGCATGAACTTCCGTGTGAAACACATCTACCTACCTTTTCCCTCCCTTGACTGATAAGTTGTGGTTGTTTTATATGGACTTTGTTCTACAATAAAAGCTGTTTTCTGCAATGATTGAGTGTGCAGCCATCCAATAATTTGTATACCTGAGAGTCTGCAGCAGTGGCAGGGCATGCACCTTAATTGCTGTGCAGTCTGAGCATTATGGCTGGCAAACATTACCTGTGAGCAGCGGTTTCTTACTGTTTGGGGAAGCAGCACCGAGGGAGCAGGAGCAAGCAGAGTTTACAGTTAAACCACAAGTGCTGGGGTAGGAACTTTTAGAAAATAGTTTACTAGGGAATGCTGCCCTGTTCTGGTCACCAATAATCAGGAAGGATGTGCTGGAACTAGAGTGAGTTCAGAGAAGGAAAACAAAATTAATGAGGAACGGCTACACACATTACATTTATTTTCCCTGGAGAAGAGACATTTGAGAGGAGACATGATCACAATGCACAATAATCCAAATGGTGATTCTAGCATAGGCCACTCAATGAAGTTGAACAAGAAGCAGTTATACCTTAGACTGCATAGGGGGTTCTTTATGGTTAGAGCAGTAGGGATGTGGAACTCCCTTCCACAATCAATAGTGTAGGCGAGAAGTGTCAATAAGTTTCAAAAATCTTTTAGGTTGGCATCTTAGCGAGCACAAAATGACAACTGTTTTTTATTAAACCCAATAGTAGTGCATAACAGAGTCCAGTCAACTTCAGTAACTGTTTCCAGGGCTTTTTATGCCCATTTTTATTTAAAACAGCAAAGAAAATGTCAACAAAAAATATCAGCTACCCATGTAGGGGGTCATCATTGTACCTTTCACAACAATAAGCCTGCATGTACATTATAGCTCCTAAACTCAAGAGCCTTTGGTGTTTTTTTGCCAAACCTCCTAAACTCAACTACATAAAAGCCTATGTGTTAATGTACACATAGGGGCTGATTTACTATAACTCCAGGAAGTACTGAGCACTGAGCAAATAATAGCTCCCATTTTTGCCAATTAAAAATTCAATGCGCGAATTTGCGAATGAAAAAGAACACTATTAGCAGCAAACAAGTGTTAGTAAATCTGAAATCAGCTCATCCGCGTACATGCAAATGCCAATTTCCACTAAGTTTTTATATAGCACTGCACTGTAACCATGATCCATGTATGTGAAAGAAACATTTTTATATGAGATGTGCTCTACCTCGTGTGCATCTATTGCTGTATATTGCAATTAGTATTCCTAGTTTTTTTTCCTTCTTTTGCTAACGAATGCAGTTATGAATGATTATTACATAGTAATGTCTGCTATTCTGTAAAATTACATGTATTAAACATTTAGGTTACCCATTTGTTGTATGTTGTTTTTTTCATGTTTTTTTGTTCATTTAGGTGGCTATAAAGCGGTAATTATTTATGTTCATACTTTAATCATACTACACTATTATGCAGGTCTTGTACTTAGCACAATGGCTTAGTGGTCTGCTCAGATGTCTCCACAGCTCTCATGGTACAAGTTCAAATACCAGCCAACCTACCATCCAACAGCTATGTTTATTTTTTGCACAAGCAAATTAAAATAAACAAACAAAGAAATGTAAACTGCCCATTAGCTAGTGTGTGATGTTGAACTCCACACCATAATATTATTGAATAAAAGTGCATTGGCTAATTGGCATTCACCTATTTTCAGCATATGCTGCTTTGGCTAATTGGCATTTGCCTTTTTTTCACCAAGTCAATCTTTTAGTATCTCTCTGTGGGATTTGAACCCATGAGTGCTTCAAAGCCTGAGTTTTTCAAGGTAGAAGTGCTGACCACTAGCCTATTGAGCGTAGCACAAACATCTACTAGTGTGTGATGTTTCTTCTCCCCGAGCTGTCTCTCCTGCCACTGCCGTCTTCTCCCGCTGCTGTGTTCTTCCACACAGTTGGTTACCTGCTAATAAAAAAAAAAGCTGCTCTTCTTCTGTGGCCATCCGATAACGTAAGAGACGCCACACAGCGGGTGACAACACAGAGGAGGGAGACCGCCACAGAAGAAGAGCGGCTTTTTTTTTTATTAGCAGGTAACCGACTGCGCAGAAGAACACAGCAACGGGAGAAATATGCTGCTGAGTAAAATGCACACTTTCAGGAGGTGCTGCCGTCAGTAGGATTTGAATTCATGGCTTAAACCTTTGAGGGCAGCAGGGAATACCACTATGCTACAGAGCTGAGCACATACCTGCAGAGAAAATACATTTACTAATGTTTAATTCTATACAATAATGTTTTGCATTTCAGGCATTAAGGAGGAAGTAAACCGATTTTTTTATTTTTTTAAAACCCTGCAAAACAAAGGCATAATGAGCTAGTATACATAGCATACTAGCTCATTATGAATGACTTACCTGAGATCGAAGCCCCCAAACTGCTCGTCGTTCCCCTCCGCCGCCATCTTGCCTCAATGTCCATTCACTGCCGTCAGTGTATCACCGCTCCGGCGCTGTGATTGTCCGGAGCGGCAATGACGTCACACGCATGCACGCTGGGGTCTGCAAGATCCCATTCAGAAAACCGGCAATGATGCTGGCCCGCTAGTGCGCATGCGTGTGACGTAATCGGTGCTGTTTTAAAAGCAAATATCTCCTTAACCGTGTAGGTTAAGGAGATATTTCTTGTACCTACAGGTAAGCCTTAATCTAGGCTTACCTGTAGGTGCAAGTTGTCTAAGTGGCTTTACAACCACTTTAATATTATAGTAACAACCATGCTCATGCTGATGTGGCATTGGCTAATAGGCATTCGCCTCTTTTCAGCATATGTTGCTGAGTGTTTGATGGTGGGACTACTTTATATTCTAGGTATAATAGTACTCAGCACAGTGACTTAGGCCCCTTTTACACTTGTGCGACCTGAAAGTTGTGTGATTTTGATGCGACCTTAAGAAATGCCTGTGTAATCTGAGGTCTATGGACGCAGGAGTCGCAGGGAAAGGCGCGCAAATTTCCATCTGCAATTTTTCTGCGATTCCAGGGAATGCCTGTAAACTTAAGGTCTATGAACCTCAACTCGTATCAAAGTCGGACCAAATTAGTACAGGGACTACTTTGAAGTCGGTGTGACTTGAAGTTGCGCAGATATAAATGGTACACATTGAAAATCATGGGGTATGACTTGTCATGCAACTCTGATGACCAAAGTCACAGGAAAAGTCTCTCAAGTATGAAAGGGGCCTCAGCTCGACTTTGTGAGCGATTTCAGAGACATCAGTGCACTTTCCTGCACAGATGTCTAGTGAAATCACATAGGTCTCAACTGTCCCTGATTTGGAACAAAGTCCCTCTGTCCCTCTTTCCTCCTCATTTGTCCCTCATTTTGTTCTGATCTGTCTAGTTTTATATAAAATGCAATTTTTATCTTTCAAAAGAGGTTTTCCAGCGCTAAACCTTTCATCTAATTTCCAAATTGCTTGGCTTTGGGAATTTACAAACAAATCTAAAGGGATATTATTGTTAAAAAAAAAAAGCACTTGGGGGTTTAACTAATCCTTTTTTTTTTTTTGAATAATTCTCCTTTAAGAAGGTGTTTTAGGAGGTGTGTCCTATGCCTACATACTTTTGCTAATAGGTGTCCCTTATACCCATCTCAAAAAGTTGGGGGGTAAGAAATCGCCTCCTGAAGTCGCCCAGAGTAGTGTAGGAAATACTTTTGGGAATCTGTGTGGCGTCCAGGGTTGCCAACTTTCAGTAAATTTCCGAACAGTTTGTAAAATCCGTACTTTTTGCATCTGTCCTTGAATGTCCATTACAGACATGTAGGCTGCATGTCCGTAACTGACATTCATGGACAGATGCAACAATTATGGATTTTAAAAACTGTTTGTAAATTTACTGAAAGTTGGCAACCCTGGTGGCGTTGCACCAATTCGGACAGTTCTATTGCCGTCAATAGGCGCCAATTTGGCCTGTAATTGGACATGTCAATTCAGAGCTATGTGAACATGGGTGAAGTTGCATAGATATGAATGGAACTCATGGGGGGTAACTTTTAATGTGACTCTGAGGTCCAAAGCTGCATGAAAAGTCACATAAGTGTGAAAGTAACGTAATGAGATTAAATTATAACACCTTTGAATAAAGCCCCATTTGCACTTGTGCGACCTTAAAATTGCACAGCTTTGCCATGACTTGAAGCAATGTCTGTGTAATCTTGTGGTGTATGGACCTCAAATCGCATCAAAGTCAAACCAAGGTAGTGCAGGGACGAATTTGCCCCACTTTCAGGATGCACAAGTGACAATAGGGCCAAATTCAAAGATATCCTTGAATCTCTTTCACACTGCTGCGACCTGAAAGTCACACTAATTTGCTGCCACTTTGCCGCTGCAACTTGGCCCCAACTTCTGGGAATGCCTGTGTAATATTGCGCCCTATGTACCTCAAGTCACATGAGGCTCTGTTTCCACTATTGCAACCCTAAATTGGCATGATGTTGCCGCGATTTTTTTGCTGCGATTATAATGCGACTTGGAGCAATGCCTGTATATTCTTGAGGTCTATGGACCTCAAGTCGTATCAAAGTGGGACCAAAGTAGTGCAGGGACTACTTTGAAATCGCACAAATATGAACCATACTCATTGGAAATCAAGGGGTATGACATGTCAATCGACTTTGCAGTCCCAAGTCGCATGACAAGTCGCACTAGTGGAAACTGAGCCTGAAAGTCAAACCAAAGTAGTACAGGGACTACTTTGAAGTTGGTGTGACTTAAAGTAGCACAGATATGAATGGTTATCATTGAGAATCATGAAAAGTCGCCAACTGTGAATCAAGTCATATATATTTTAATAGAAAGGAGCTCTCATTTATACTTGCATAGTCCTTACTAGGGATGGGCCGAACACCCTCGGGTTCGGTTCGCACCAGAACCTTCGAACGGAGCGAAAGTTTGTGCGAATTTTCGAACCCTATTCGTTACAATGGACGCGAACGTTCGAAATCAAAAGTGCTAATTATAACAGCCAATATGCATGTTAATGTCATAAAACAGGTTTGGGGACCCGGGTCCTGCCCCAGGGGACATATATCAATGCAAAAAGAAGTTTTAAAAACTAACGTTTTTTTCGGGAGCAGTCATTTTAATGATGCAGAAAGTGAAAAAAAAAGTGAAATATTCCTTTAAATATGGTACCTGGGGGGTGTCTAAAGTATGCCTGTGAAGTGGCATGTGTTTCCCGTGTTTAGAACTGTCCCTGCACAAAATGACATTTGTAAAGGAAAAAAAGAAGCCATTTAAAACCGCTTGCGGCTTTAATGTCATGTCTTGTCCTGGCAATATGGCTGAAAATCCTTGAGAAAATGGCATGGCTACCCCATCACCCCCCCCCCCACCCCAGCCCCTTTGGGTCTTGTATGGATATTAAGGGGAACCCCGCACCCAAACTAAAACCCTATACCTACAACCCTATATACTCTGAAACAAGACAGGGACTGTAGGTTTGTTCTTAAGTAGAATCTGAACAGGTACATTTTTAAGTGTAGCTCCATCCAAAAAAAATCAATTTTTAAGCTTTTTGGAGAACATAGGGAAGGGTTATCACCCCTGTAACATTTGTTTTGCTGTCTGTGCACCTGTTCAGAACATTTCACCTCACTTTCCATCCCAATGACAAATGTTTTTGGAAAAGTGGGGTTTTTATTGAAACAAGGATTGGTGATAAAGCATCAGTAGAGAACAGATACCTTTTTCCCAAATTAAATCTAACAGGATAGAATTTCCCTTCCTTGGGGTAGATTTCCTCTCACTTCCTGTTTTCTCCTTCCGTTTGTAAGTAGGAGTCGTTTGTAAGTTGGATGTTTGAAAGTAGGGGCCTGCCGTATATACTCTGCAGAAATTTGCCCCATTAGATGTTTGTGTAGCCACAACTCTTGGTGGGCACAGGAATTGGCCCTGCTGTGAATTATTAGATCAAGATTTGTAATTGCATGCACCTGTTGAACAGGGCAGAAAAATTCGGCCTTTGGTGGTGGTGGTGGACGGTGTTGCCACAAGACTGTAAGCCCTCACAGTTACTCTTGGTGGGCGCAGGAATGGGCCCTGCTGTGAATTATTAGATCAAGATTTGTAATTACACGCCCCTGTTAAACAGGGGCTGAAAAATTGGGCCTTTGGTGGTGGACGGTGTTGCCACAAGACTGTAAGCTCTCACAGTTACTCTTGGTGGGCGCAGGAATGGGCCCTGCTGTGAACTATTAGATCAAGATTTGTAATTACACATTAAAAATTGTGCCTTAGGCACTGGTGCTGGTGCCACAACACTGCAACCCCTCACAGATACTGTACTCTGAGCACAGCAATGAGACCTGTTGTAAAACATTGCATAAAAAATTGTAATTACACACCCCTGTTAAACAGGGGCTGAAAAATTGTGCCTTAGGCACTGGTGCTGGTGCCACAACACTGCAACCCCTCACAGATACTGTACTCTGAGCACAGCAATGAGACCTGTTGCAAAGCATTGCTTAAAAAATTGTAATTACACGCCCCTGTTAAACAGGGGCTGGAAAATTGGGCCTTAGCCACTGGTGTGGTGGCACCCGGAAACAAAAATGTTCTTCCAAGCTATCAAGGAATGGATCATTGAGGAGGAGGAAGAGGATAGTCAGTGAACATAACAGGACAGTCACTCAGCATCAGCATAGGCAGTCTTGAAGGGATGTGACATTATAAATTATTCAGTTATATCCGCTTCAGGTGCCTGGTAGCTGGTGGTGATCCAAGACTGATTCATCTTTATGAAGGTCAGTCGATCAACCGAGGCAGTGGACAGGCGCACCCTGTGATCGGGGACAAAGCCTCCAGCAGCACTGAATGTGCGTTCGGAAAGAACGCTGGATGCAGGACAGGCCAGTAGCTCAATTCCATACTGTGCAAGCTCTGGCCAGTGATCCATCCTCAAGACCCAGTAAGCCAGAGGATTTTCGGTGGGAAAGGTGTCCAAGTCTGACCTTGCCCCTAGGTATTCCTGCACCATGTATATCAGACGCTGGCGATGGTTGCTGGAACCGATCATACCTTGGGGCTGCGGACTAAAAAATTGTCTGAACGCATCGGTCAGACGTCCACCTTCCCCACCGCTCCTTCTGCTAATGACCGAAGCCTCAGCAACTCGTCGTCCAGGACCAGGAGTTTGTAACCTCCCAGTCTCTGGGAACGCGTTGCACAGACCTTTCTGCAAGGCCTCCCTGAGATGTCTCATCCTCTGCTCCCTCTGAGACGGCAAGATAAGATCCGCAACCTTACCCTTGTAATCAAGGAGAGTGGCCAGCCAGTAATGGTCCCTCTCCTTGATCCGAAGAATACGAGGATCCTTCCGCAGGCTTTGCAGGATCAGGGAGGCCATGCAACGTAGGTTAGCTGAGGCATTCGGTCCGGAGTCTTCTGGGTCACTGAGGACGACATGATCGCCAGCCACCTCCTCCCAGCCACGTACAAGTCCACTGGTTTGTTGGGACTGTACATCATCCCTAAAAGACTGCTGCTGCTGATGCTGAGTGCCAGGCTCCACCTCCATGCTCACACAATCCTCCTCCTCCTCCTCCTCCTCCTCCTCTTCCTGTGTGATGGGTGGGAGAGAAGGAACCCTGTCTGGATAAAGGGGGCCTTGAGAGGCAAGGAAGTCCTCCTCTTCCTGCCTCTGTTCTGCCTCAAGTGCCCTGTCCATTATCCCACGCAGCATATGCTCCAACAGGTGGACAAGAGGTACAGTGTCACTGATGCATGCACTGTCACTGCTCACCATCCTCGTGGCCTCCTCAAATAGTGACAGGACAGTGCATGCATCCCTGATCATGCTCCACTGGCGTGGGGAAAAAAATCCAAGCTCCCCTGACCCTGTCCTGGTGCCGTAGTCGCACAGGTACTCATTGATGGCCCTCTGCTGCATGTGCAGTTGCTGCAGCATGGCCAACGTTGAGTTCCACCTGGTGGGCATGTCACATATAAGGCGGTTCTTGGGCAGGTTCAACTCCTTTTGCAGCTCAGCCAGCCGAGCACTGGCATTATACGATCGGCGGAAATGCACACAGACTTTCCTGGCCATACAGGGCACATGGGTCAGCTGCCCCTGTCGCAGGGCGGAGAGGAGGTTGGTGCCATTGTCAGAAACCACCATTCCTGGCTTAAGCTGGCGTGGCATCAACCACCTCTCAGCCTGCCCCTGCAGAGCTGCCAGAACCTCTGCCCCAGTGTGGCTCCTGTCCCCCAAACACACCAGCGCAAGCACGGCATGGCATCTTTTTGCCTGCGTACTCGTGTAGCCCCTTGTACGCCTAAGGAGCACCGCTGGTTCCGAGGACAGAGCACTCGAAGAGGCCATGGAGGAAGAAGAAGAGGAGGGGGTGGAGGACAGAGGTGTGTCACAACCAGTAGTAGCATTTTGGAGGCGTGGTGGCGGAACAACCTCCAACACTACTGCACCTTGTCCTGCATCCCTCCCAGCTGCCAATAGAGTGACCCAATGGGCCGTGAAAGACAGGTAACGTACCTGTCCATGCCTGCTGGACCATGAGTCAGCGGTAATATGCACCTTACAGCTGACCGCCCTGTCCAGCGAGGCATGGACATTGCCTTCCACATGCCGGTAGAGAGCCGGAATCGCCTTCCGTGAGAAAAAGTGGCGTTTGGGAACCTGCCACTGAGGAACCGCACATTGAACAAACTCACGGAAGGGGGCCGAGTCTACCAACTGAAAAGGCAGCAGTTGAAGTGCTAGCAATTTAGCCAAGCTAGCATTCAACCGCTGGGCATGTGGATGGCTGGGAGTAAACTTCTTTCGACGGTCCAGCAGCTGGGGCAGGGAAATTTGCCTGGTAGAATCGGACGTCGGTGTACTGCTAACAGAGTGCCCGCAAGTTCTTGGCTGTGACACACCTAATTCTACACCTTCATTCCTCTCAGAGCAGCTTTCAGAGAGGACTGAAGATATAGTGGGGTTGGAGATCCCAGCTGATGAGGAGCAAGGAGAGGTCCGCTTTGTTCTTTGGTGTGGGTCTTTAATGTGCGCTTGCCAACGAGCTGCATGGCAAGTCGACATATGTCTGGTCATGCTTGTGGTGCCCAAGCGGCTGATGTTTTGGCCACGCGAGATACGCTTGAGACATATGTTGCAAATAGCAGTGCTGCGATCTGATGCACTCGTCGCAAAAAAGGCCCACACCAAAGAACTTTTGTGATAACGTGCAGAGGCAGCGCCCTGCACAGGCGGAGCTCTGCGGTGTGATTCAGTTGGTGTGCTGGCCTCTAGCTGGCCTCCGGAGGGCATCCTGCCTCGTTGGACATGTGCCGCCGCCTCCTCCTCCTCCTCCTCTCTCCCTTCAGGCACCCACGTGGAGTCAGTGACCTCATCATCCCCTCCCTCTTCACCACTGGAGCAAACCTGGCAGTAAGCTGCAGCTGGTGGAACATGACTGCCAGATTGCTGTCCTTGAGCATCCCCTCTCTCTGCGCTCACGCTACTGCCTTCCTCTAGCTGGGTATCATCATCCGAGCCTTCAAAACGTTGGGCGTCCTCCTGGAGCATGTACCCAACACTGTGCTCAAACAGTTTGGGGGACTCCTCAGGAGGACATGGTGGGTCTAGGGAAGGGGTGCCTGATGATGCCATTGAGTACGCGTTGGCAGCTGCTTTGCCAGTACCCTGAGCCTGGGTGAGAGAGGATGAGGAGGATGAGGAGGGCTTGGTCATCCATTCTACCAAGCCTTCGGCATGATGTGGCTCAACATGTCCAGCTGCCGAAAACAAGGACAAGTGTGTCCCATGGCCACGTGCTGATGACGATGCACGACCACGTCCACGTCCACGACCAGCACTGTTGTCTCTAGAAACAGAGCCTGCTTGCCCTGTGTTCTTGCCTGGGACTGTCTGCCTCTCCTTGGCGGTCTTCCAGGCATTGTAGTGGGTAGTGTATATTGTGCTGGAGTCACACAGCACACACACTAACTCCTGCAGATGGCTGCCTTAGATGACAGCAACAGGGCCTTACGGCAGATAGAGGCTGCCTTAGATGACAACAACTGGGCCTTACGGTAGATAGAGGCTGCCTTAGATGACAACAACTGGGCCTTACGGCAGATAGAGGCTGCCTTATATGACAACAACTGGGCCTTATGGCAGATAGAGAGGCTGAGGTGGTTTTATGTGTGCTGTACTAACAGAGCACACATACACACGCTAGCTCATGGAGATGCCTGGCTGCCTTCGATGACAACAACTGGGCCTTACGGCAGATAGAGGCTGCCTTATATGACAACAACTGGGCCTTATAGCAGATAGAGAGGCTGAGGTGGTTTTATGTGTGCTGTACTAACAGAGCACACACACACACACGCTAGCTCCTGGAGATACCTGGCTGTCTTCGATGACAACTGGGCCTTACGGCAGATAGAGGCTGCCTTATATGACAACAACTGGGCCTTATAGCAGATAGAGAGGCTGAGGTGGTTTTATGTGTGCTGTACTAACAGAGCACACACACACACGCTAGCTCCTGGAGATGCCTGGCTGCCTTTGATGACAACAACTGGGCCTTACGGCAGATAGAGGCTGCCTTATATGACAACAACTGGGCCTTATAGCAGATAGAGAGGCTGAGGTGGTTTTATGTGTGCTGTACTAACAGAGCACACACACACGCTAGCTCCTGGAGATGCCTGGCTGCCTTCAAAGACAACAACTGGGCCTTACGGCAGATAGAGGCTGCCTTATATGGCAACAACTGGGCCTTATAGCAGATAGAGAGGCTGAGGTTGTTTTATGTGTGCTGTACTAACAGAGCACACACACACACGCTTGCTCCTGGAGATGCCTGGCTGCCTTCGATGACAACAACTGGACCTTACGGCAGATAGAGGCTGCCTTATATGACAACAACTGGGCCTTATAGCAGATAGAGAGGCTGAGGTGGTTTTATGTGTGCTGTACTAACAGAGCACACACACACACACGCTAGCTCCTGGAGATGCCTGGCTGCCTTCGATGACAACAACTGGGCCTTACGGCAGATAGAGACGGCCTTATATGACAACAACTGGGCCTTATAGCAGATAGAGAGGCTGAGGTGGTTTTATGTGTGCTGTACTAACAGAGCACACACACACACAAGCTAGCTCCTGGAGATGCCTGGCTGCCTTCGATGACAACAACTGGGCCTTACGGCAGATAGAGGCTGCCTTATATGACAACAACTGGGCCTTATGGCAGATAGAGAGGCTGAGGTGGTTTTATGTGTGCTGTACTAACAGAGCACACACACACACGCTAGCTCCTGGAGATGCCTGGCTGCCTTCGATGACAACAACTGGGCCTTACGGCAGATAGAGGCTGCCTTATATGACAACAACTGGGCCTTATGGCAGATAGAGAGGCTGAGGTGGTTTTATGTGTGCTGTACTAACAGAGCACACACACACACACACTAGCTCCTGGAGAAGCCTGGCTGCCTTCGATGACAACAACTGGGCCTTAAGGCAGCCTCTATCTGCCGTATATGACAACAACTGGGCCTTATAGCAGATAGAGAGGCTGAGGTGGTTTTATGTGTGCTGTATTAACAGAGCACACACACACACGCTAGCTCCTGGAGATGCCTGGCTGCCTTCGATGGCAACAACTGGGCCTTACGGCAGATAGAGGCTGCCTTATATGACAACAACTGGGCCTTATAGCAGATAGAGAGGCTGAGGTGGTTTTATGTGTGCTGTACTAACAGAGCACACACACACACGCTAGCTCCTGGAGATGCCTGGCTGCCTTTGATGACAACAACTGGGCCTTACGGCAGATAGAGGCTGCCTTATATGACAACAACTGGGCCTTATAGCAGATAGAGAGGCTGAGGTGGTTTTATGTGTGCTATACTAACAGAGCACACACACACGCTAGCTCCTGGAGATGCCTGGCTGCCTTCGATGACAACAACTGGGCCTTATAGCAGATAGAGTGACTGAGGTGGTTTTATGTGTGCTGTACTAACACAGCACACACACACACACACTAGCTCCTATAAATGCCTGCCTGCCTTAGATCACAATAGGACAGAAGGTGATACTGCAATGCTGTACTAACAGCACGCACACACCAGACTAATCCCCAGAATCACAGCAGTTAGACTCAGCAGCAGATAATGTCACCACTCAGCAGCAGTGCAATCAGCAGAATGAATCAGTGATGCAATCAAATGATCAGTATTCAGTAGTAATGATAATGAATCAGCATCAGCAGTCTGCCTATATCAGAATCAAGCCGGAACACAGGGCACTAGGCCGACGGCGCGGCGGCCTTTTATACAGTGGGGCGTGTACTAAAGCCCCATAGCTATAATTGGCTACAGGCGTCCTGCCTGTAGCCAATTATTGCTCTCCTCGCTGCCGGCGCTGTGATTGGCCAAACATGCGGGGTCACAGTGCATGCTTGGCCAATCATCAGCCAGCAATGCACTGCGACTGGCGCAATGCATTGCGGGCCGCTCGCATCACACGAATGTGATGCGAACGGCCCAAATAGTTCTGGGCTCACCGAGCGGGGCGAACGACCGATGGTCGATTCGAACGTGGGTTCGAGTCGAACACCGGGCCCATCCCTAGTCCTTACTGATTTACATCAGCAGAACAAATGCAGGAAGTAGTGATGTGTGCACATGGGCCAGAAGCAAACGTGTGGTGATGCCAAACAAATCAATGAAGCCCACCCACACCAAATCCACCCCCACCTTGAGTAAGCACAAGTACATATCCTACACTTACCCGGCAAATCAGCAGCACCTCCTCTCTGCTAAAGAGGGAGCTCGCCATGTCCACCTAGATGGAGATCCTGACCAGCACAGGAACTTCCGGGTGATTACAATGACTCATTTCCGGGTCAGGAGGTGAAACCACACTCTGTTTATTGCAGCTGTGAATATTTGTTCTCAATCAAGATTAGAATCTATTATTTTTGATTATTTACAGATATGCAAATCTGTATTTTTACATATGATATTTGAAGGTAAACTTAAGGGAGTTTGATAAGAAATGGTGTCTCCGCGGGCACAGTTTTGCTCCCTATAAGGGGTGCTTAAGTGGGGTCTCCCCTCTCCACCCTAACCTACATGAATAGCTTTACCTGTCCTCTGTACCATCCACCACCTTGGTACTAGACTTTGATCAATGCACTATCTGTTTGCGGATGAACCCGTAATACTTATGTAACGACAGACAGCATATTATTGATTGTATTCTTTTTGTTCAATCCAAATCTTATGTGGTCGGACATGTTACATATGTAGGCACTTTCTTATATTCTTATATTTTTTGTTTATGACTCTGTAACATTTGAAATATGCCAATAAAAATCTATTGAGGAAAAAAAAGAAATGGTGTCTCTGGCATAGCAGCAGGTGAATTACAAAGGCAAAATGCCCAGTTTGAGCTCTGCTTCACACTGACAAATCGTTCAGCTGAACTCATACGATTTCATTCCTGCATGTCAGTCAAATCGCACCAATGTGAACCAGAGCTGACACAACACTGCCTATCCTCCAGCTGAATTCATTACCTGCAATTCTCCACAGCTGTTATATATAAAGATTCCACCTTTATCATTTACTTGCAGGTGTGCTGAAGCCTAGGTTTACATTGGGGCGATTTGTCATGCAATTTCAGAAATCAAATCGCATGACTATTGGTGGCAATGGCACTGTTCCAATCGATGCAACCCCAATTTTGTGGCACCGCCCCAATTTGCAAAAGTAGTTCCTTCACTACTTTTGCCGATTTCAGGTGCGACTTCAATAGACATTTGTGTATGAAGCGACACAGATGTCTATCATGTAGTACCTAAAATCGCTCAAGTGAAGTAGCGCAATTTCAAAGTAGCATCAATGTGAACCAGGGTGAAGAGATTCATTTTTTGGTGCACAAATGCATATAGAAATAAAATATAAAAGATATTGCACTTTGCCAAAACCACCACCAAAAAAAAAAACCACACCAAAGCTCAATAATGTACTTTTATTTTGCCAGCAGAAACAAAATTATGTACATTCATTTACTAGCTTCAAAAAAATGTGGACATGGTACTACATTTAGCAATTGGATTTTAAGGGCCCTGCTCATAGGAGCTTACAATCTAAAATTTGTCAAAACCTTAGAGTGCACACAGCTTTACTTTTAGTGTATAACGGGCAACACATCACATTTTTATCTGCAAGATTATAGAAACATTCTTAAGTCATTATTCTTACAAAGCATTCCAACATAATATTAAAAAAGACACATGTTCAAAACACCCACCCCCACCCCACAATCCACATATACATACATGGGTGACCATGTTCTGCTGGAAGCTGCATTTCTGTGTACATGTTTAAGCAATGAGATCCAAGAGTAGAAGGTCAGCAGATGCGTCCAAACGATTTTGCACGGTCAGACAGGAACACACACAATTTTTGATTGAAAAAATGCACAAGAATTTCAGCAAATAACACTAGTTTGGGCATTTGTCAATCTGCACAATATCTATCATTCCTTCTCCCCCCCCCCCCCAAATCACAGCAAAAAACCTGGCCTTCTCAGACCAAACGATCCCCAATACTGCAGGCCTTTATATAAGAGAGGTTGTATTGTTAGCAAACTGATACACGCCCAATAGAAGTACACGCCCAATAGAAGTACACGCCCACCAGTATCTTTCAATCTGTCTCTTCATGTATGTCTAAAGTGATTTCACCTGATGGGCAGGAACACATAATACTATTTGCAACTGTGTTAGCCCTTGGCTATGTGCATCAAATCTCCAACTACAGGCCAAAGATCCAAGTCCATCTGCATGCACATAAACAAAGCAACAGTTTTCTAAGCAAATGTACCTGTGCAGTGTAAACCCTACAATTTTAAATGTCCAAGTCCCTGGGCATGATTAGTGCTAACAGACATTAACATCAGTCCCTGGCTCCAATACCTATAGAGGGTCGGCATTTGATGGCCTTATGACTAAAATCCATCTAGCCCAAGGGTCTACATTTGGTGGGATTACCCTTGAACGCTTTTTCAATAGCCTTCAACGTTTATTGGAAAAGAAAGCACGTATTTTTTGGAATCGCAGGTATTTCTTGAAATATTTAGAGGATAAAATTGTACCGTGGGGATTACGCATACAGATTTTTCCTAATATATTTAAAGTGGAGACAGAATTCAAATTAGACTGGGAATCAAACTTACAGTCATGTTCATTTAAGATGATGGAGGCTCTTTGCCAAAACTATGCTAAAGATTTAGAGATAGTCAATAACGACATAGAAAAATTGTATGTTGAAAATTCCAACTTGACTACGGAGGAAACCTTCTCTAATAGAGAGGCTCTCTTAGAAAAACATTTGGAGTCTTTTGTCTCCAATATCCTTAAAACTAAGGATAAAAAATACTATAGGGATCGTCTGGCATATGAATCAAACACAGCCTATCGGTGGACTACTGAAAACCAATGGAGGAAATCCAAATCCTCAGCTCGTAAGCAAACAAATAAAAATCAGGAAGCCACTGATTCCGATGAATCATCCTTATCTTCCTCGTCCCTACCAGGTAATGCCTCAAACACGTCAGCTAGTTCTAATAAAAGAAAGACTGATCGAGCACCTTCGATGTCAGCGCTTTCTAAACGTACTCAACAGGACATGAATCGTCAGGGTTTACGTTCACAGTCCAAAAATGTACCCCCTCCCACTCATCCCACAGGTGATGGTCACCTTAATTTATCCACACCCAGTTTTTCTAATATTCTTAATGCACCGAAGTTAAATCAATCAATAGTTACCCCTTCGGGGGACTTTCAAATCCCCAATATAGGGGATCTTCGCACTGCGCCAATCTTTTCACCACCCCCAATTGTGGACACCAAAAAGACACCCATTCTTTCACAGGCACTCAAAGCAACTTCCAAAGTAATTTCCAAGTAATTAATCTGTCTTCACATTTACTTACACCGGATCAGACGGAGGTTTTGGGCCTTGGCCTGACTTTTTGTCCTGATCAGGAGGTTGATGCCTTTGAAATTATAAAGGACGTCAATCTCTTTGCGAGAAAACTTACTTTTAAGATTATGTTTGACAGGGATTATAAACGTTCTCCCATGGATTCCATGGGGGAAGATCTCTGGCAAAATAAAACAATTAAGGAGATTCAGGCAATAAACGAATTAATGGAATTATGGGAAGAAGGTAATCCACTAGATGACCCCCTTGAGGAACCCCAGTCTGGCCTCGTAGATGAGATTCCCACGGAGAGAATTTTTCCTCCACCTAATCTATATAAACCGAAATCCAGGACCTTTCCTACTCTCCAAGGAAACCCCAACATTTGGGCATTCACCCAACAAGTTACAAAGGAACTACAGAGTACCAATTGGAAAAGGTTTAGAAGAAATACCAACCTTAAGCCATCCCAACAAAAAGCCGTGTTATCTTTAAAACAGAACGAACAATTAGTGATAAAACCCTCGGATAAAGGAGGTAACATAGTGGTAATGGATTTAAACAAATATAAGCAGATGGTCATGAACCTCCTTTCAAATAAAAGTTGGTATCGCTCTATTCCTTTTGCACAGGTAAAATATGCGGAGACAAAATACCGTATTCTCATTAATCGGGCATTTTGTGATAACCTTATAGACAAGAAGACGTGTGAATTCTTGGTTATTGATAAGCCGAGACTTCCCACATTTTATGCTCTGCCAAAGGTGCACAAACATTTGGAAAATCCCCCTGGCCGTCCGATTGTGTCAGGGATTGGTTGCCTTACAGAACCAGCTAGTAAGCTGGTAGACGACTATTTGAGGCCCCATGTAGGTTCTTTAAGTTCCTACATTCAAGACACCGCCGATCTACTGAGATCTTTGGATGGTCTATGTGTACCACCGGGGTCATGGCTAGTAGCTATAGACGTTGAAGCCCTCTATAACTCTATCCCCCACACTAGGGGTATTAAAGTTATAGACGGCTTCCTTTCTGAGAGAGGACCTGGAGCCAGGCCCTACAACAATTTCATTTTGGAATTGTTGCTGTTCATACTTACCAACAATATTTTTGTTTTCGACCGTTCCCACTACCTCCAGGTGCAGGGTGTTGCGATGGGGACCAAGTGTGCCCCGTCGTACGCCAACCTGTACCTGGGGGGGTGGGAACGGGAGATTTTTTCTTTAGAATCATTTGAAATGTTTTTTGATAAAGTCTTGATATGGCGACGCTTTATCGATGACATTTTTGTTGTGTGGACTGGCTCCTTAGAGGAATTGACATCTTTTATGTCTTCATTAGCTGTAAATTCCTTTAATCTCAAATTTACGATGATTTGTGACCAGAATGTGATTAATTTTCTGGATATTTCTATTTACTTAAACTCTGATGGCACCTTGGGCTCTTCATTATATAGAAAGCCCTCTTCAGGCAATACCATCCTGCATGCCACAAGTTCTCATCCCAGGACTCTGGTACAAAGTATCCCATACAGTCAGTACTTACGAATTCGAAGAAATTGTAGTAAGGAAGTAGATTTCGAGATGGAGGCCTCTGCCCTCCAATCTCGACTAATTGCTAGAGGGTATAGTCGTTCAACCCTCAAAAAAGCTTACAAACGAGCAAAAAATAAAAACAGGAAAGATCTAATACATCCTAAGAAACCTCAAACTACTGACCAAACGGTACGATTAATTACCAGGTTCTCTGGTGAACATCAGAAAGTAAGAAAAATTATTGAAAAATTCTGGCCTTTGCTAGCAACAGATGAAATTATCTCCAAATATATTAAGCCATTTCCCCAAATTACCTATAGAAAATCTAGGTCTTTAAAAGATCAACTAGTTCATAGCCATCTCCAAATCAAGAGGGTTGAGAGTAGAAAGGGTTCGGCCCCATGTGGTCATTGTGAATTTTGCAGGTTTATATATGATTCTACTGAAATAGTTCTCCCTAATGGAGTTACGTATAGACCAAATTTCTTTAGCAATTGCCAGTCAATTGGCGTTATTTATTTGATGATCTGTGATTGTAAGGCCTTTTATGTTGGTAAAACGAAGAGGCCTTTCTTTCACAGAATGAGAGACCATGTATCTCTCATTCAAAAGAAAAAAATGGAGACTCCTATTAGTAGACATAGTGGTCTTTTCCACTCCTTCGATCTGTCAAAGATTAAATTCTTTGCTTTAGAATACATACCTCTTAATGAAAGAGGTGGGGATGTGGACAAAAATCTCCTACAACGAGAAACCAGATGGATACATACCTTGAGAGCTACTATGTATCCCGGGTTAAATGAGTCCATCAGTTTCAAACCCTTTTTGTAGGATAAAAATCGTTATGCTGTATATGTAGACTCTGTTTAAAATAAATAAAATTTTGTTTTGTTATTTTATTTTTGTTTACTAAATTTGTCTTTATGTACAGGTGACTGAATGTACCATTTCTATATTCCATAGGGGCTCTCTTTAATCATTGATAAATCTACATTATATGTAATTGATTTCAATGGAGTTTACCACATTTTTTAGGGTGGCGTTTCCCTTTTCTTTTTTGGGGGGGATTTGGTGATCATATGGGCGCCCAGGGCGTTTCTCTTTGTTCTCCTTTGGGAGACAATCTGAGCGCCATCTGACTAAGCCCACCGGATATCCTGGCCCCATTTTTTTAACATCCAATGTGCCCTTTCTGCCGTGATTTTAAAAGGAAGTCTGCCCTTTTCTATACTTTAGGCATGTTTTCCCCTTCCGGATCCGTCTTATGGTGCGTCCAGCTCGTCAGGATGTTTTCTCCTGATGAGCGGGGTGGCGCTTCCGGCGGACGTCTCCGGTTTTTCAGTGGTGGAATTGTCACTTCCGGGTCGGATCTGACGATGGGCGGATGTCGGAACTGACGTGCCCGCTCCGCCCATTGATTTGGCGCCATTGTGCGTCCAATGGGAAGGGGGAGGAGGGGGGGTATATAGTCCGGATCGCAGCCTTGCAAATCAGTAGCATGACCAACACTCTGGGGAGAAGACGTTCTTAGATATCAGTCAAAGGTAAATTACTTAGGCACTAGATCTCTTTATGGGCAACATTGGTTTTTATCCTGTTGTCTGGTTTACTTGGTCTTTAATCTAAAATGGTTTTTATATTTTATATATTTTTTCAGTAAACTGATTGATCGGTTTTGTAAAACAAGTTTTTCGGCAGAGATGCCCTAATGTGGACACACTTTATCCAATTGGATTAACCAGGTATATATCAGCTAGCAAGTATATGGCTAAAAAATTTAAATTCTGATTACCAACTAGAGGGGATTATTATATATTTATAGTAATTTCCACTAATTCTTTTTCCTTTAGAGTGGACACTGATTGGGGTACTTTGGAGATACTGCCCCTTTTTTGCCTATTCTAATATATTTTTTACTATCAACAGCCATAAACAGGTAAATACTGATGGGGTATGTGCCGTATAACTAGATGGAGACGCCTTTACTCTTATACATAGATTGTTATTTGACTTCATTCGATTTTTCTTTGTAATTTCCCCCAGATGGCCCTCTGTTCCTGTGCTAGTAATATCCGGGTGGTTATTTGTGCCAGTATTTCTCCCCCTCTATGATACACCATATGATCCCCTCCTTATGGGCGCCCCCGTGTGGGATAGCTCATTGGCTATCTGGTCATTCTTCATTTTAGATTGTACCATCAAAATTTACAGGTAATGTACTTACAACTGATACTAATAAGGTCATATACCTTGAATAAATAGATCTAATTTTGAGATGAACTTTTGAGCAACCATTGGGCTGGTTATGGTTTTCAGTTATCCTTTTTTTCTTAATAATATTCTGTTTTGTAATTTTGAGTTTGAAATTTGAGTAAATATTATTATGTATTTATTATTTTTCTTTCTTTGTTTCCAGTATTTGCATGACAAACTCCTGAGGAAGCCTACAAAATGGTGAAACATGTAGAGAATTTTGTCTGTATGCACTTTGGAAACTCTATTATGTTTATTTTGATGGTTCATGTATATTTGTACATATGAATTTTCATATATTTTTTTGTAATAAAATTATATTTTTTATATTGAATATTGTGTAGTTGTTGCACCTTAAAAGTCCCAATACCTTCATATTCCTATATAGCTTCTTAATGAAGGGATGTGGTGCCTATGAGATACAGGTGACAGGTATTATTTTCAATTTCTCCTTGTGAATATACCGGGTGGCAAACGCTCATTTTTTACCTGTCACCTCTATATCATTTTTGTAGTTTATTAGATTATTCTTTTGAATTGGGTTTAAAGATTACTCCTTTTATAGTTTCTATTTTGTATAACAGAGTCTTTTTTTCAATCAGCATGGCTACCTATAGAGGGTCGGCATTTGATGGCCTTATGACTAAAATCCATCTAGCCCAAGGGTCTACATTTGGTGGGATTACCCTTGAACGCTTTTTCAATAGCCTTCAACGTTTATTGGAAAAGAAAGCACGTATTTTTTGGAATCGCAGGTATTTCTTGAAATATTTAGAGGATAAAATTGTACCGTGGGGATTACGCATACAGATTTTTCCTAATATATTTAAAGTGGAGACAGAATTCAAATTAGACTGGGAATCAAACTTACAGTCATGTTCATTTAAGATGATGGAGGCTCTTTGCCAAAACTATGCTAAAGATTTAGAGATAGTCAATAACGACATAGAAAAATTGTATGTTGAAAATTCCAACTTGACTACGGAGGAAACCTTCTCTAATAGAGAGGCTCTCTTAGAAAAACATTTGGAGTCTTTTGTCTCCAATATCCTTAAAACTAAGGATAAAAAATACTATAGGGATCGTCTGGCATATGAATCAAACACAGCCTATCGGTGGACTACTGAAAACCAATGGAGGAAATCCAAATCCTCAGCTCGTAAGCAAACAAATAAAAATCAGGAAACCACTGATTCCGATGAATCATCCTTATCTTCCTCGTCCCTACCAGGTAATGCCTCAAACACGTCAGCTAGTTCTAATAAAAGAAAGACTGATCGAGCACCTTCGATGTCAGCGCTTTCTAAACGTACTCAACAGGACATGAATCGTCAGGGTTTACGTTCACAGTCCAAAAATGTACCCCCTCCCACTCATCCCACAGGTGATGGTCACCTTAATTTATCCACACCCAGTTTTTCTAATATTCTTAATGCACCGAAGTTAAATCAATCAATAGTTACCCCTTCGGGGGACTTTCAAATCCCCAATATAGGGGATCTTCGCACTGCGCCAATCTTTTCACCACCCCCAATTGTGGACACCAAAAAGACACCCATTCTTTCACAGGCACTCAAAGCAACTTCCAAAGTAATTTCCAAGTAATTAATCTGTCTTCACATTTACTTACACCGGATCAGACGGAGGTTTTGGGCCTTGGCCTGACTTTTTGTCCTGATCAGGAGGTTGATGCCTTTGAAATTATAAAGGACGTCAATCTCTTTGCGAGAAAACTTACTTTTAAGATTATGTTTGACAGGGATTATAAACGTTCTCCCATGGATTCCATGGGGGAAGATCTCTGGCAAAATAAAACAATTAAGGAGATTCAGGCAATAAACGAATTAATGGAATTATGGGAAGAAGGTAATCCACTAGATGACCCCCTTGAGGAACCCCAGTCTGGCCTCGTAGATGAGATTCCCACGGAGAGAATTTTTCCTCCACCTAATCTATATAAACCGAAATCCAGGACCTTTCCTACTCTCCAAGGAAACCCCAACATTTGGGCATTCACCCAACAAGTTACAAAGGAACTACAGAGTACCAATTGGAAAAGGTTTAGAAGAAATACCAACCTTAAGCCATCCCAACAAAAAGCCGTGTTATCTTTAAAACAGAACGAACAATTAGTGATAAAACCCTCGGATAAAGGAGGTAACATAGTGGTAATGGATTTAAACAAATATAAGCAGATGGTCATGAACCTCCTTTCAAATAAAAGTTGGTATCGCTCTATTCCTTTTGCACAGGTAAAATATGCGGAGACAAAATACCGTATTCTCATTAATCGGGCATTTTGTGATAACCTTATAGACAAGAAGACGTGTGAATTCTTGGTTATTGATAAGCCGAGACTTCCCACGTTTTATGCTCTGCCAAAGGTGCACAAACATTTGGAAAATCCCCCTGGCCGTCCGATTGTGTCAGGGATTGGTTGCCTTACAGAACCAGCTAGTAAGCTGGTAGACGACTATTTGAGGCCCCATGTAGGTTCTTTAAGTTCCTACATTCAAGACACCGCCGATCTACTGAGATCTTTGGATGGTCTATGTGTACCACCGGGGTCATGGCTAGTAGCTATAGACGTTGAAGCCCTCTATAACTCTATCCCCCACACTAGGGGTATTAAAGTTATAGACGGCTTCCTTTCTGAGAGAGGACCTGGAGCCAGGCCCTACAACAATTTCATTTTGGAATTGTTGCTGTTCATACTTACCAACAATATTTTTGTTTTCGACCGTTCCCACTACCTCCAGGTGCAGGGTGTTGCGATGGGGACCAAGTGTGCCCCGTCGTACGCCAACCTGTACCTGGGGGGGTGGGAACGGGAGATTTTTTCTTTAGAATCATTTGAAATGTTTTTTGATAAAGTCTTGATATGGCGACGCTTTATCGATGACATTTTTGTTGTGTGGACTGGCTCCTTAGAGGAATTGACATCTTTTATGTCTTCATTAGCTGTAAATTCCTTTAATCTCAAATTTACGATGATTTGTGACCAGAATGTGATTAATTTTCTGGATATTTCTATTTACTTAAACTCTGATGGCACCTTGGGCTCTTCATTATATAGAAAGCCCTCTTCAGGCAATACCATCCTGCATGCCACAAGTTCTCATCCCAGGACTCTGGTACAAAGTATCCCATACAGTCAGTACTTACGAATTCGAAGAAATTGTAGTAAGGAAGTAGATTTCGAGATGGAGGCCTCTGCCCTCCAATCTCGACTAATTGCTAGAGGGTATAGTCGTTCAACCCTCAAAAAAGCTTACAAACGAGCAAAAAATAAAAACAGGAAAGATCTAATACATCCTAAGAAACCTCAAACTACTGACCAAACGGTACGATTAATTACCAGGTTCTCTGGTGAACATCAGAAAGTAAGAAAAATTATTGAAAAATTCTGGCCTTTGCTAGCAACAGATGAAATTATCTCCAAATATATTAAGCCATTTCCCCAAATTACCTATAGAAAATCTAGGTCTTTAAAAGATCAACTAGTTCATAGCCATCTCCAAATCAAGAGGGTTGAGAGTAGAAAGGGTTCGGCCCCATGTGGTCATTGTGAATTTTGCAGGTTTATATATGATTCTACTGAAATAGTTCTCCCTAATGGAGTTACGTATAGACCAAATTTCTTTAGCAATTGCCAGTCAATTGGCGTTATTTATTTGATGATCTGTGATTGTAAGGCCTTTTATGTTGGTAAAACGAAGAGGCCTTTCTTTCACAGAATGAGAGACCATGTATCTCTCATTCAAAAGAAAAAAATGGAGACTCCTATTAGTAGACATAGTGGTCTTTTCCACTCCTTCGATCTGTCAAAGATTAAATTCTTTGCTTTAGAATACATACCTCTTAATGAAAGAGGTGGGGATGTGGACAAAAATCTCCTACAACGAGAAACCAGATGGATACATACCTTGAGAGCTACTATGTATCCCGGGTTAAATGAGTCCATCAGTTTCAAACCCTTTTTGTAGGATAAAAATCGTTATGCTGTATATGTAGACTCTGTTTAAAACAAATAAAATTTTGTTTTGTTATTTTATTTTTGTTTACTAAATTTGTCTTTATGTACAGGTGACTGAATGTACCATTTCTATATTCCATAGGGGCTCTCTTTAATCATTGATAAATCTACATTATATGTAATTGATTTCAATGGAGTTTACCACATTTTTTAGGGTGGCGTTTCCCTTTTCTTTTTTGGGGGGGATTTGGTGATCATATGGGCGCCCAGGGCGTTTCTCTTTGTTCTCCTTTGGGAGACAATCTGAGCGCCATCTGACTAAGCCCACCGGATATCCTGGCCCCATTTTTTTAACATCCAATGTGCCCTTTCTGCCGTGATTTTAAAAGGAAGTCTGCCCTTTTCTATACTTTAGGCATGTTTTCCCCTTCCGGATCCGTCTTATGGTGCGTCTAGCTCGTCAGGATGTTTTCTCCTGATGAGCGGGGTGGCGCTTCCGGCGGACGTCTCCGGTTTTTCAGTGGTGGAATTGTCACTTCCGGGTCGGATCTGACGATGGGCGGATGTCGGAACTGACGTGCCCGCTCCGCCCATTGATTTGGCGCCATTGTGCGTCCAATGGGAAGGGGGAGGAGGGGGGGTATATAGTCCGGATCGCAGCCTTGCAAATCAGTAGCATGACCAACACTCTGGGGAGAAGACGTTCTTAGATATCAGTCAAAGGTAAATTACTTAGGCACTAGATCTCTTTATGGGCAACATTGTTTTTTATCCTGTTGTCTGGTTTACTTGGTCTTTAATCTAAAATGGTTTTTATATTTTATATATTTTTTCAGTAAACTGATTGATCGGTTTTGTAAAACAAGTTTTTCGGCAGAGATGCCCTAATGTGGACACACTTTATCCAATTGGATTAACCAGGTATATATCAGCTAGCAAGTATATGGCTAAAAAATTAAAATTCTGATTACCAACTAGAGGGGATTATTATATATTTATAGTAATTTCCACTAATTCTTTTTCCTTTAGAGTGGACACTGATTGGGGTACTTTGGAGATACTGCCCCTTTTTTGCCTATTCTAATATATTTTTTACTATCAACAGCCATAAACAGGTAAATACTGATGGGGTATGTGCCGTATAACTAGATGGAGACGCCTTTACTCTTATACATAGATTGTTATTTGACTTCATTCGATTTTTCTTTGTAATTTCCCCCAGATGGCCCTCTGTTCCTGTGCTAGTAATATCCGGGTGGTTATTTGTGCCAGTATTTCTCCCCCTCTATGATACACCATATGATCCCCTCCTTATGGGCGCCCCCGTGTGGGATAGCTCATTGGCTATCTGGTCATTCTTCATTTTAGATTGTACCATCAAAATTTACAGGTAATGTACTTACAACTGATACTAATAAGGTCATATACCTTGAATAAATAGATCTAATTTTGAGATGAACTTTTGAGCAACCATTGGGCTGGTTATGGTTTTCAGTTATCCTTTTTTTCTTAATAATATTCTGTTTTGTAATTTTGAGTTTGAAATTTGAGTAAATATTATTATGTATTTATTATTTTTCTTTCTTTGTTTCCAGTATTTGCATGACAAACTCCTGAGGAAGCCTACAAAATGGCGAAACATGTAGAGAATTTTGTCTGTATGCACTTTGGAAACTCTATTATGTTTATTTTGATGGTTCATGTATATTTGTACATATGAATTTTCATATATTTTTTTGTAATAAAATTATATTTTTTATATTGAATATTGTGTAGTTGTTGCACCTTAAAAGTCCCAATACCTTCATATTCCTATATAGCTTCTTAATGAAGGGATGTGGTGCCTATGAGATACAGGTGACAGGTATTATTTTCAATTTCTCCTTGTGAATATACCGGGTGGCAAACGCTCATTTTTTACCTGTCACCTCTATATCATTTTTGTAGTTTATTAGATTATTCTTTTGAATTGGGTTTAAAGATTACTCCTTTTATAGTTTCTATTTTGTATAACAGAGTCTTTTTTTCAATCAGCATGGCTACCTATAGAGGGTCGGCATTTGATGGCCTTATGACTAAAATCCATCTAGCCCAAGGGTCTACATTTGGTGGGATTACCCTTGAACGCTTTTTCAATAGCCTTCAACGTTTATTGGAAAAGAAAGCACGTATTTTTTGGAATCGCAGGTATTTCTTGAAATATTTAGAGGATAAAATTGTACCGTGGGGATTACGCATACAGATTTTTCCTAATATATTTAAAGTGGAGACAGAATTCAAATTAGACTGGGAATCAAACTTACAGTCATGTTCATTTAAGATGATGGAGGCTCTTTGCCAAAACTATGCTAAAGATTTAGAGATAGTCAATAACGACATAGAAAAATTGTATGTTGAAAATTCCAACTTGACTACGGAGGAAACCTTCTCTAATAGAGAGGCTCTCTTAGAAAAACATTTGGAGTCTTTTGTCTCCAATATCCTTAAAACTAAGGATAAAAAATACTATAGGGATCGTCTGGCATATGAATCAAACACAGCCTATCGGTGGACTACTGAAAACCAATGGAGGAAATCCAAATCCTCAGCTCGTAAGCAAACAAATAAAAATCAGGAAACCACTGATTCCGATGAATCATCCTTATCTTCCTCGTCCCTACCAGGTAATGCCTCAAACACGTCAGCTAGTTCTAATAAAAGAAAGACTGATCGAGCACCTTCGATGTCAGCGCTTTCTAAACGTACTCAACAGGACATGAATCGTCAGGGTTTACGTTCACAGTCCAAAAATGTACCCCCTCCCACTCATCCCACAGGTGATGGTCACCTTAATTTATCCACACCCAGTTTTTCTAATATTCTTAATGCACCGAAGTTAAATCAATCAATAGTTACCCCTTCGGGGGACTTTCAAATCCCCAATATAGGGGATCTTCGCACTGCGCCAATCTTTTCACCACCCCCAATTGTGGACACCAAAAAGACACCCATTCTTTCACAGGCACTCAAAGCAACTTCCAAAGTAATTTCCAAGTAATTAATCTGTCTTCACATTTACTTACACCGGATCAGACGGAGGTTTTGGGCCTTGGCCTGACTTTTTGTCCTGATCAGGAGGTTGATGCCTTTGAAATTATAAAGGACGTCAATCTCTTTGCGAGAAAACTTACTTTTAAGATTATGTTTGACAGGGATTATAAACGTTCTCCCATGGATTCCATGGGGGAAGATCTCTGGCAAAATAAAACAATTAAGGAGATTCAGGCAATAAACGAATTAATGGAATTATGGGAAGAAGGTAATCCACTAGATGACCCCCTTGAGGAACCCCAGTCTGGCCTCGTAGATGAGATTCCCACGGAGAGAATTTTTCCTCCACCTAATCTATATAAACCGAAATCCAGGACCTTTCCTACTCTCCAAGGAAACCCCAACATTTGGGCATTCACCCAACAAGTTACAAAGGAACTACAGAGTACCAATTGGAAAAGGTTTAGAAGAAATACCAACCTTAAGCCATCCCAACAAAAAGCCGTGTTATCTTTAAAACAGAACGAACAATTAGTGATAAAACCCTCGGATAAAGGAGGTAACATAGTGGTAATGGATTTAAACAAATATAAGCAGATGGTCATGAACCTCCTTTCAAATAAAAGTTGGTATCGCTCTATTCCTTTTGCACAGGTAAAATATGCGGAGACAAAATACCGTATTCTCATTAATCGGGCATTTTGTGATAACCTTATAGACAAGAAGACGTGTGAATTCTTGGTTATTGATAAGCCGAGACTTCCCACGTTTTATGCTCTGCCAAAGGTGCACAAACATTTGGAAAATCCCCCTGGCCGTCCGATTGTGTCAGGGATTGGTTGCCTTACAGAACCAGCTAGTAAGCTGGTAGACGACTATTTGAGGCCCCATGTAGGTTCTTTAAGTTCCTACATTCAAGACACCGCCGATCTACTGAGATCTTTGGATGGTCTATGTGTACCACCGGGGTCATGGCTAGTAGCTATAGACGTTGAAGCCCTCTATAACTCTATCCCCCACACTAGGGGTATTAAAGTTATAGACGGCTTCCTTTCTGAGAGAGGACCTGGAGCCAGGCCCTACAACAATTTCATTTTGGAATTGTTGCTGTTCATACTTACCAACAATATTTTTGTTTTCGACCGTTCCCACTACCTCCAGGTGCAGGGTGTTGCGATGGGGACCAAGTGTGCCCCGTCGTACGCCAACCTGTACCTGGGGGGGTGGGAACGGGAGATTTTTTCTTTAGAATCATTTGAAATGTTTTTTGATAAAGTCTTGATATGGCGACGCTTTATCGATGACATTTTTGTTGTGTGGACTGGCTCCTTAGAGGAATTGACATCTTTTATGTCTTCATTAGCTGTAAATTCCTTTAATCTCAAATTTACGATGATTTGTGACCAGAATGTGATTAATTTTCTGGATATTTCTATTTACTTAAACTCTGATGGCACCTTGGGCTCTTCATTATATAGAAAGCCCTCTTCAGGCAATACCATCCTGCATGCCACAAGTTCTCATCCCAGGACTCTGGTACAAAGTATCCCATACAGTCAGTACTTACGAATTCGAAGAAATTGTAGTAAGGAAGTAGATTTCGAGATGGAGGCCTCTGCCCTCCAATCTCGACTAATTGCTAGAGGGTATAGTCGTTCAACCCTCAAAAAAGCTTACAAACGAGCAAAAAATAAAAACAGGAAAGATCTAATACATCCTAAGAAACCTCAAACTACTGACCAAACGGTACGATTAATTACCAGGTTCTCTGGTGAACATCAGAAAGTAAGAAAAATTATTGAAAAATTCTGGCCTTTGCTAGCAACAGATGAAATTATCTCCAAATATATTAAGCCATTTCCCCAAATTACCTATAGAAAATCTAGGTCTTTAAAAGATCAACTAGTTCATAGCCATCTCCAAATCAAGAGGGTTGAGAGTAGAAAGGGTTCGGCCCCATGTGGTCATTGTGAATTTTGCAGGTTTATATATGATTCTACTGAAATAGTTCTCCCTAATGGAGTTACGTATAGACCAAATTTCTTTAGCAATTGCCAGTCAATTGGCGTTATTTATTTGATGATCTGTGATTGTAAGGCCTTTTATGTTGATAAAACGAAGAGGCCTTTCTTTCACAGAATGAGAGACCATGTATCTCTCATTCAAAAGAAAAAAATGGAGACTCCTATTAGTAGACATAGTGGTCTTTTCCACTCCTTCGATCTGTCAAAGATTAAATTCTTTGCTTTAGAATACATACCTCTTAATGAAAGAGGTGGGGATGTGGACAAAAATCTCCTACAATGAGAAACCAGATGGATACATACCTTGAGAGCTACTATGTATCCCGGGTTAAATGAGTCCATCAGTTTCAAACCCTTTTTGTAGGATAAAAATCGTTATGCTGTATATGTAGACTCTGTTTAAAACAAATAAAATTTTGTTTTGTTATTTTATTTTTGTTTACTAAATTTGTCTTTATGTACAGGTGACTGAATGTACCATTTCTATATTCCATAGGGGCTCTCTTTAATCATTGATAAATCTACATTATATGTAATTGATTTCAATGGAGTTTACCACATTTTTTAGGGTGGCGTTTCCCTTTTCTTTTTTGGGGGGGATTTGGTGATCATATGGGCGCCCAGGGCGTTTCTCTTTGTTCTCCTTTGGGAGACAATCTGAGCGCCATCTGACTAAGCCCACCGGATATCCTGGCCCCATTTTTTTAACATCCAATGTGCCCTTTCTGCCGTGATTTTAAAAGGAAGTCTGCCCTTTTCTATACTTTAGGCATGTTTTCCCCTTCCGGATCCGTCTTATGGTGCGTCCAGCTCGTCAGGATGTTTTCTCCTGATGAGCGGGGTGGCGCTTCCGGCGGACGTCTCCGGTTTTTCAGTGGTGGAATTGTCACTTCCGGGTCGGATCTGACGATGGGCGGATGTCGGAACTGACGTGCCCGCTCCGCCCATTGATTTGGCGCCATTGTGCGTCCAATGGGAAGGGGGAGGAGGGGGGGTATATAGTCCGGATCGCAGCCTTGCAAATCAGTAGCATGACCAACACTCTGGGGAGAAGACGTTCTTAGATATCAGTCAAAGGTAAATTACTTAGGCACTAGATCTCTTTATGGGCAACATTGGTTTTTATCCTGTTGTCTGGTTTACTTGGTCTTTAATCTAAAATGGTTTTTATATTTTATATATTTTTTCAGTAAACTGATTGATCGGTTTTGTAAAACAAGTTTTTCGGCAGAGATGCCCTAATGTGGACACACTTTATCCAATTGGATTAACCAGGTATATATCAGCTAGCAAGTATATGGCTAAAAAATTTAAATTCTGATTACCAACTAGAGGGGATTATTATATATTTATAGTAATTTCCACTAATTCTTTTTCCTTTAGAGTGGACACTGATTGGGGTACTTTGGAGATACTGCCCCTTTTTTGCCTATTCTAATATATTTTTTACTATCAACAGCCATAAACAGGTAAATACTGATGGGGTATGTGCCGTATAACTAGATGGAGACGCCTTTACTCTTATACATAGATTGTTATTTGACTTCATTCGATTTTTCTTTGTAATTTCCCCCAGATGGCCCTCTGTTCCTGTGCTAGTAATATCCGGGTGGTTATTTGTGCCAGTATTTCTCCCCCTCTATGATACACCATATGATCCCCTCCTTACGGGCGCCCCCGTGTGGGATAGCTCATTGGCTATCTGGTCATTCTTCATTTTAGATTGTACCATCAAAATTTACAGGTAATGTACTTACAACTGATACTAATAAGGTCATATACCTTGAATAAATAGATCTAATTTTGAGATGAACTTTTGAGCAACCATTGGGCTGGTTATGGTTTTCAGTTATCCTTTTTTTCTTAATAATATTCTGTTTTGTAATTTTGAGTTTGAAATTTGAGTAAATATTATTATGTATTTATTATTTTTCTTTCTTTGTTTCCAGTATTTGCATGACAAACTCCTGAGGAAGCCTACAAAATGGCGAAACATGTAGAGAATTTTGTCTGTATGCACTTTGGAAACTCTATTATGTTTATATTGATGGTTCATGTATATTTGTACATATGAATTTTCATATATTTTTTTGTAATAAAATTATATTTTTTATATTGAATATTGTGTAGTTGTTGCACCTTAAAAGTCCCAATACCTTCATATTCCTATATACCCTGGCTCCAATGAGCTTCCAATCTAAAGTTTAAAACCAACTTTTTTACATTAGAGACTATTTTGACAGGAGACAAATAAAATACCAGCATGTCTTTGGATTGTGGTGAGAACATATAAACTTCAACACAAGCTTTAGCATGTTGGGGAATTGAACCAGCAACCCCACTGCTTCTAGACAGAATTGATACCCACTTAGCCACCAGGCAGCCTCAGGCCTCGTACACACGACCGAGTTTCTCGGCAAGAACCAGCAAGAAACTTGCTGGCAGAGATGTCTTGCCGAGAAATTCGTTCGTGTGTATGGTTTCTCGTCAAGAAAACCGACAAGTAATCTCGACGAGAAAATAGAGAACCTGCTCTCTATTTTCTCGTCGAGATTCTCGTCAGCCAGTTTCTCGACGAGAAAAGTGAGTGTGTGTACACTTACCTGTCCTCCGGGAAGCCCGCGCATGTTCGAAATGAATTTGATGCATGCGCGATAGCTTCCTAGGCATAGGTAGGGTATACCAAGATGGCGGCGACGGCATCGAATGTGACGAGCGCATGCTCGTCGTAGTCGATGACGTCACTGCGTACGCTCCATTCAAAGAACCGCGGGTTCTTTGAATCGAGCGTCTGTACACTCGGCCGGGACAAGTTTCTTGTCCAAGGATCTCGTCGAAAAAAACGACGTGTTTTTTTCGACGAGTAACTCGGCCGTGTGTACGAGGCTTCACACATGTTCTCTGCATCTCTGTGGTGTGAACCAGCCCTAAGTCCATATCCATGTTCAGTGTCTCCAAGCAATATACAATATATTGGCCTAAGTATTGGGACGCCTGCCTTTAAACACACATGAACTGTAATGGCATCCCAGTATTAGTCCGTAGGGTTCAATATTGAGTTGGCCCATCCTTTGCAGCTATAACAGCTTCAACTCTTCTGGAAAGACTGTCCACAAGGTTTAGGAGTGTGTCTATGGGAATGTTTGACCATTCTTCCAAGTGCATTTGTGAAGTCAGGCACTGATGTTGGAAGAGAAGGCCTGGCATACAGTCTCTACTCAAATTCATCCCCAAGGTGTTCTGTTGTGTTGAGGTCAGGACTCTGTCCAGGCCAGTCAAGTTCCTCCACCCCGAACTCACTCATCCATGTCTTTATGGACCTTGCTTTGTGTACTGGTCCAAATCATTTGGTGGAGGGGTATTATGGTGTGGGGTTGTTTTTCAGGGGTTGGGCTTGGCCCCTTAGTTCCAGTGAAGGGAACTCTTAAGGCATCAGCATACCAAGACATTTTGGACAATTTCATGCTCCCAACTTTGTGAGAACAGTTTGGGGATGGCCCCTTCCTGTTCCAACATGACTGCACACCAGTGCACAAAGCAAGGTCCATAAAGACATGGATGAGCGAGTTTGGGGTGGAGAAACTTGACTAGCCTGCACAGAGTCCTGACCTGAACCCGATAGAACACCCTTTGGCTGAATTAGAGCAGAGACTGCGAGCCAGGCCTTCTCATCCAACATCAGTGCCTGGCCTCACAAATGCACTTCTGGAAGAATGATCAAACATCTCCATAGACACACTAAACCTTGTGGACAGCCTTTCCAGCCTTCCCAGAAGCTTTTCTAGCTGCAAAGGGTGGGCCAAATCAAATTTTAACCCTACGGACTAAGACTGGGCTGCCATTAAAGTTCATGCGCGTCGGGACCCTTCGGGGTAAGACCGCGCTATATTAAGATACCTCTCAACTCAACTCAACTCAACTCATGTGTGTGTAAAGGCAGGTGTCCTAATACTTTTGGCTAAATTTTGTATCGGGCAAGATTTACAATGGTGGTGGAACCCTCCTACACATAAATACGACATTTAGACATTTTTTTAAGACCTGGGAGATGAGACAACTTCTCTACATGAAGCAGCATGCTTGGGATTTGAACCCAGACATTCAGGGATGCTAAGCAGAAGTTTTAACCTCTAAGCCACAGAGCTGCCACATGTGAGCACCTCATGCACATAAATACACGTAAATACTGCATTTCTTTGGGGATACAGGTGATGGAATTACAATACTCAAGAGTTATTCTTCTTGATTTATTCTGTAAAATTTGGTGTTTTTTTGTGGGTGAGTTTAGAATAGTGATATTACCCTCAAATTTTGGGGAATTACATTTTGATTTCTGATGTTGGAACACATATCAAATTTTTGGGGCTCAAATTATGATTATTTAGAAATAATAAAAAGCACAAAAAAAGTGACTGGTTTTAAATTTGTAAAGACACCTGTGTGAGTTTGGGTAAAGATTGTTGTGAGATGGAGAGTGAGAGCCGGTTCACACCAGGGCGACTCGTCAGGCGACTCAGTCGCCTGACAAGTCGCGCCCCACGCTTTTCAATGGAACCGTTCTAAGTAAGAGCGACTCAGGTCGCTGCGACTTAGAAAAAGGTTCCTGTACTACTTTTGGGGGCGACCCAAGGCGACCTGCATTGACTTCTATACAGAAGTCTTATGCAAATCGCCTCGGCGGGCGTCTCAAGTCGTCTTGAGATCGCGCCGCCGAGGTCGCCCCCACAAGTCGTGCTGCGTCGCGCCGCCCTGGTGTGAACCGGCTCTAACAAGTGAAAGTGACAGAGAAAAATATATTTTATCAAAACATTTCACATTCCACATTCTTAAAAACAAAATATTTTAATTAGAAGCAACATTGTTGCAAAGGAAAATTTATTTCAGAGAAAGATACATTTCATCTCAACATTAAAAGAATTTATTTGTGAAAGTTACAATTGTATCTTTAGAATCAATGGCTAAAACGTGCATTGGACTAAAATAGAGCAGATTTTCACTTCCAAACAATGCTCTTTAATTAGCTCTCTTTTTGGTATTTACTATAACTCTTGTGAAAAAAGACACTTGAGTTAAAATTTGAGTTATTTCACTTCTGAGCATGCTCAGTTGTGTTGCCAAATTTGTCCAAAAAACAAGGAAGTTTTCACTTCTCAGACTTTTAAAGATATTTCAGTGTAGAAATCACTTTTTCACACAGTTTAAAAGCAGATTATCTTTAAATAATATACTGCATATTTCAGTACCATTTAGGCAATTATAGCATGCTCTAAACATTATTTCCATGTGCAATTCTCCAGCTTTTAGTAAAATAAGGATTTGGGCGCTATTTGGATTCTGGGAGCTATAGTAAATTTGATTTTGGGAGTATTTTCTCTCCAGCGCTATAGTGAATACCGTTTTCGCGCTAATTAGTGCAAATTGCCGTGAATCGCGCTAATTAGCGCTAATTTGCGGCAATTTGTGCTAATTAGCACCGCGGCTCTATAGTATATTACCCCCATAGTTTTTTCTGAGAGTTTAGGAGCTGCTGCGGTTAGGGAAGCTTCAAGCTCCCACAACCTCGCTCTCCTGAATGCAGAAGAACCACGTTCAAGATAGGAACGTTTTGACCGCCGACCGCAAAACGCGGCAAAATTGTGGTAAAATCATGGTAATAGCTTTCAGATGGCCATTCCTAAAGTCCACATAGCAGTTTGCGTCAACTTTTTTGAAATTTAGTTTGATGCTATCTTTTGGTCTTTAGTGATGTGGAGGTGCAAATCCAGAAAGTCATGTCAAATGTTCTTAGGATCCGTGTGGCAGGTAAATGTGGGAGTACCTTAATTTCCATTTAGAACTTTAACAAAGTCTGCAATCTGGTTCGGATCACCTTCCCATATGATAATAAGGTAATCGATAAAGCATTTGTATAGGATGATAGTGTGCACATATTCAGTGTGAGGGCCCAAACGGTCAATCTGAATATATCCCATCACTAGGTTGGCATAGCTTGGTGCAAACTTTGTCACCATAGCTGTGCATTTCTTCTGTACATAGAACTGTTCTTAAAAAGAAAGAAAAAGTATTGTTAATGAAATGAACAGGATGTTTTCCAGTAGGAAGTCCTTTTGTCTCCTGGGTATAAGTGGGTCGTTGAGTAGGCAGTTTGAAACTGCTTTGATGCCAAGTATGTGGTCTATGTTGCTGTAACGGGAGGTGATTTCAAGACTAATCCTGTGATAGGTTTTCTTCCACTGTACCAAAAGTTTAGTAGCTGGGATGAGTCTCTCAGATAAATGGAAGTTTGGTGACATATTGTTGCAGGTTAAAGTCCATAAATTCTGATAGATTGCTGGTTAGTGATCCGATGCCCGATATGATTTGTGACCAGGGGGGTCTTTTAGTGTTTTGTGTATCTTGGGGAGGTGGTAAAAAAAGTTTTGTGAGGGATGGCCCACTGACAGGAATAATTTTTCAGTTTTGGTGATAATGTGATCATCCATGATCCTGCGAGCTTCTTTAAAGTAGCCATCTCTGTTTTGTAGCACAAAGCCTCCTCCTTTGTCCGCACTTTGGAGGACAAGGTGGGGATTGGTTTGTACTGCCTTCAACAATTTTCTTTCTTTGTGCATAAGGTTGTGGGGGATTTTCTTTCTTTGTTTGCTGAGTGTTGAAATCTTCCAATACTATTGTGTAGAAACTTTATATGTAACCTCCCTTATTTTATACATGATAGAAGTTAGATTTCTTCTTCAAGGTTGTGGCAATGCTCTTGTTCAGGAATCCATTTATTTCTGATGAGTTTTCAAACTCTAGTAGATGTTCATATTATCGATATCGCTATTATTTTTTATGATGGGTTAGGTCTTTTCTTTGATGAAGAGCTTCTGTTTCTTCAGCTCTTTTATAGCAAAGTGGTGTTTTTTTGGCCAATTTGCATATGAAATGTTTGAAATCTACAAATTGTTCAAACATGTTTGGTTTGGATGTGGGGCAGAAAAATTAACCTTTGTCTATGTAGCGGGGTGGTCAATTTAGAGGGAGTCTCTGAGTGGTAATTAGGCTCAGACACCTTAATTTGTTAGGGGTTATGGACCATTTTTGTCCTCAGGGGATAATGCTGGTGATGAGTTCCCTGTGGCCTGCGGGTGGCGCTGCCATTCTGGGCCAGGGTTGAACCGTGAGCGTAGTGCTGTGCCTTTTGTGTCCCCTCTCGGCGGCCGTACAGTGGGTCGGGGAACCTGATGTGCATGCCGGGAGAGGATATAAAAGGGGCAGACATCTCCTGATCAGGGTCCACGCCCAGGCACCTTCAGCCTTGGAGTGAGTGAGGTTCATCTCCGGGTGCCCTAGGCCCGGAGGTTTGTGTTCCTGTTCCATCTCAGGCACCTTTGGCCTGGGATGAGGTACAACCCTGCCATCCTGTTTGCCTGGGTATGAAGACCCAGGGGTTGCGGAGAAGGCCCGGGGCCCATCACCTTTGGCTGGGGTCCGCTAAAGATTGAGGAGTCCAGGGTGCCACCTTGTGAGGGGACCCACACTCACAGAGAAGGGAGGATCATTCCGAAGGACCGATGCGGGAGTCACAGTGAAGGAAGGGTCTGTTGACTCTCTAGGGGGACGTCTTCTCCTTGATAGGGGCCATGTTCTAAGAGGGAGACTATTTCACCAGGTCAGTGGCAGTGGCCTTATTCACCAGGTCAGTGGCAGTGGCCTTATTCACCAGGTCTGTGGCAGAGACCAAACTCACGGTCTGTGGCAGAGACTGTGCACCTAGTATCCTGCTCGAGAATCTGAGTAGTAAAGTAAAGAGCTACGTTTGTGCCTGGACCTCCTCCACACCTTGGGCTGTCCTGTTTCCTTGCTCCAACCTTTTTCCTATACAAAAGACTGTTTATTGCAGAGCGAGAATAAATCTTAAGTTGGAGTTTCAGCTGGTGTGGACATTCATGTTACTGGGGAAGTCAAAGACTTGTCTCTATTCACGGTAGAGGTGAGAATCATTCTCAGGAGGATTTTGGCCCTGGCTGCAGACAAGACCCAACAACAACACCGCTCAACCTTTTTACACAAGAGGGTACGGGCTGGTAGTGCGGTGTGCCTTTCTCCCCCCTGCAAGGAGCCAAGTTAAATGCAGGCTGGGGGAAAGGTGGGTGCTCTACATCTAGAAGATTTTTTTAGCAGTAGTCAGTTGATGTGAAGACAAGTTGAAGATATTTATTTTGGCAGATTTGCCTGCCTTTTTTTGGTGTGTTTGTCTCTAATTCTGTCTCCTTCTTCAACTTTTTCTAAGTTTCTTTTTGATCCTTGTAGATATGGGAATAATTTTAATTTGGTCACTGTCAGGTTTGGGAAATTCTGATATATTGCATGAAGGCTTGTTAGTATAGCTGTAAAAAACATAGATCTCAGAATTATTCATGCTTGTCAATGAAGTAGAGGAGACTAGTGTTTTTTTGGTGCTTCTCAGTTGAAAAATTATGTGATTTCCCTCTGTTTAGTGGTTCCCTTTGAAAACATGGGTGGTGGTATGCTTTTCAGGGGTGTCTGTGTGCAGTGGATGATGATGGGTTCTACTGTGTTTGCTCACTGCCTCTGCCTCTGCCCGTTATTCAAAAAGTTCTTTGGTGTGGGCCTTTTTTGAGTCGAGTGCATCAGATCGCACAGCTGCTGTTTGCAACATATGTCTCAAGCGTATATCGCGTGGCCAAAACATCACCCGCTTGGGCACCACATGCTTGACCAGACATATGTTGACCTGCCATGCAGCTCGTTGGCAAGCATACCTTAAAGACCCACACCAAAGAACAAAGCTGACCTCTTCTTGCACTGCATCAGCTGGGATCTCCAACCCCACTATACCTTCAGTCCTCTCTGAAACCTGCTCTGAGAGGAATGAAGGTGTAGAATTAGGTGTGTCACAGCCAAGTACTTGCGGGCACTCTGCTAACAGTACACCAACGTCCGATTCTAGCAGGCAAATTTCCCTGCCCCAGCTGCTGGACCGTCAAAAGAAGTTCACTCCCAGCCATCCACATGCCCAGCGGTTGAATGCTAGCTTGGCTAAATTGCTAGCGCTTCAACTGCTGCCTTTTCAGTTGGTAGACTCGGCCCCATTCCGTGAGTTTGTGCAATGTGCGGTTCCTCAGTGGCAGGTTCCCAAACGCCACTTTTTCTCACGGAAGGCGATTCCGGCTCTCTACCGGCATGTGGAAGGCAATGTCTTGGCCTCGCTGGACAGGGCGGTCAGCGGTAAGGTGCATATTACCGCTGACTCATGGTCCAGCAGGCATGGACAGGGACGTTACCTTTCTTTCACGGCCCATTGGGTCACTCTTTTGGCAGCTGGGAAGGATGCAGGACAAGGTGCAGTAGTGTTGGAGGTTGTTCCACCGCCACGCCTCCAAAATGCTACTACTGGTTGTGACACACCTCTGTCCTCCACCCCCTCCTCTTCTTCTTCTTCCGTGGCCTCTTCCTGTGCTTTGTCCTCGGAACCAGCGGTGCTCCGTAGGCGTTCAAGGGGCTACGCAAGTACGCAGGCAAAAAGATGCCATGCCGTGCTTGCGCTGGTGTGTTTGGGGGACAGGAGCCACACTGGGGCAGAGGTTCTGTCAGCTCTGCAGGGGCAGGCCGAGAGGTGGTTGACGCCACGCCAGCTTAAGCCAGGAATGGTAGTTTGCGACAATGGCACCAACCTCCTCTCCGCTCTCCGACAGGGACAACTGACCCATGTGCCCTGTGTGGCTCACGTCCTTAACCTGGTGGTGCAGCGGTTCTTGGGCAGGTACCCTGGCTTACAGGATGTCCTGAGGCAGGCCAGGAAAGTCTGTGTGCATTTCCGCAGATCTTATAATGCCAGTGCTCGCCTGGCTGAGCTGCAAAAGGAGTTGAACCTGCCCAAGAACCGCCTTATATGTGACATGCCCACCAGGTGGAACTCAACGTTGGTCATGCTGCAGCGGCTGCACACGCAGCAGAGGGCCATCAATGAGTACCTGTGCGACTACGGCACCAGGACAGGGTCAGGGGAGCTCGGGTTTTTTTCACCACGCCAGTGGGGCATGATCAGGGATGCAAGCACTGTCCTGGCACCATTTGAGGAGGCCACGAGGATGGTGAGCAGTGACAGTGCATGCATCAGTGACACTGTACCTCTTGTCCACCTGTTGGAACATACGCTGCGTGGAATAATGGACAGGGCACTTGAGGCAGAACAGAGGCAGGAAGAGGAGGACTTCCTTGTGTCAGGGTCACCTGTGGCCAGGTGACAGATGCACACCGTAGGGGGACAGGAGTGCACCGCGAGGTAGTGAACCCTATGGCTGGCTTCTGTGGGTAGGAAACTGGGTGGTTGTGGAAAGCGGGACCAGAGGAGCACAACCGGGATCCCAACGGAAGCGAGAGCCAAGATTCCCCAGGGCGCGGAGTCTAAGACCCAGCTGGTCTTCTCCAGGGCCTCTAGTGGTGAGGATGTTACGCTGCAGACTGGGACCAGGTCGCGGCCCCTGGAGTTTCCTAGCTCACGCCCCGTAGGATAAGGGGAAGCAGCGGCACACGATAGAGAGAACCGAATAACAAGCCGAAGGTCAGGGGCCACAAGCAGACAAGGATAACGAAGAACGAGCCGAAGGTCAAGGGTCACGAGCAGACAGGGATGGTCGGGGACAAGCCAATAACGTAACAGAGAGACAGACGTAGCACACGGCAGGCAGGAACCCAAACACACAATGCCTAACAAACACGTTGATCAGCAAAGCAGGCTTGCAGTGCACAGGTTAATATAGTGTTCAGTGATAGGGCCTGGGGTGGAGTCAGGCTGGGAGGAGATTATAAAGGAAGCCAGGTGAAGGAGGTCTGGTCTCTAGATGAACACATGAGGAGGAAGGTAAGATGGCAGACAGACATTAATGCATATCCATGACAGTACCCTCCCTCTTACGAGGCCTCCCCCTTCCCCGCCTGGGCCCAGGTTTAGAGGGAAACTTCAGATGAAACTCCTTTAACAGACGAGGTGCAAAGACCTCAGATGCAGTGATCCAAGACCTCTCCTCAGGACCAAACCCTTTCCAATGAACGAGGTACTGAAGAACGCCTTTACAGAGTCGGGAGTCCAGAATTTGACTGATCTCGTACTCCTGATTATCCTCCGAGACAGGCGCCACGGTAGGAAGAGGACGAGAGAATTTATTGAGGACTAAAGGCTTTAGAAGAGCAACATGAAAGGAGTTAGTGATTTTAAGGCTCTTAGGAATCTGGAGTTTGAAACAAACCGGATTCAGTTTAGCAGTTACCGTGTATGGACCGATGAATCGTGGAGCAAACTTCAGAGAAGGAACTCGGAGCTTGATGTTCCTGGTAGAGAGCCAGACTTTGTCCCCTGGCTGAAGAGAAGGCGGTTTACGCCTGCGGCGGTCTGCAAAGCCTTTGAATTTTTCAGCAGCTGCCCGGAGGGAATCATGAACGTGACCCCAAACGGAATTGAGAGACTCCTGAACCGAAGCCAAAGCTGGAATGTCTGGAGAACAGATCATAGGAAGAGGAAGTTGAGGGTGTTTTCCATAAACTGTGAAAAAGGGTGTCTTCTGCGAACTGGTATTCACATGATTGTTATGGGAGAATTCTGCCCACGGGAGTAGAGAGGACCAATCGTCATGGTGAGAAGACACAAAGGTGCGAAGAAAGACCTCTAACTCCTGATTAACCCTCTCAGTCTGTCCATTGGATTGGGGATGGTAAGAAGAAGAAAAATCCAAGACAATATTGAGGGATTTGCAAAAGGCTCTCCAAAAACGAGACGTGAATTGGACTCCCCTGTCGGAAACAATATGAGAAGGGACCCCATGTAGGCGGAGAATTTCTCGAATGAAAATGGGAACCAAGGCAGGGGCAGAAGGAAGACCAGGAAGAGGAACAAAATGAGCCATCTTGGAGAATCGATCGATTACCACCCAAATGACTGTATTATTCTCAGACAGTGGGAGATCGGTGATAAAATCCATGGCAATATGGGCCCAGGGTTCCTTAGGAATAGGCAAGGGCATGAGGAGACCAGCAGGAGCTTGTGTGGAGGATTTGGACTGAGCACAGACATGACAAGCTTTAACGTAGTCTTTGACGTCTGAGCGGAGATTAGGCCACCAGTAGTGACGACTGATGAGTAGGAAGGATCGGAGGAATCCAGAATGCCCTGCCACCTTGGAATCATGTCCCCAACGAAGGATCTTAGCTCTTAGCTCAGTGGGGACAAAGGTCTTACCAGGCGGAATTTTAGACTTCAGGGTGGTAGAGTGGGCAACAATGCATGAGGTGGGAATGATCGGCTCAGGTTCAGGGGCGGACTCCTCGTCCAAAGTGTCAAATGACCTAGAGAGCGCATCAGCCCGACCGTTGCAGGAACCAGGTTTGTAGGTAATCGTGAAATTAAAACGGGCAAAGAAGAGACTCCACCTGGCCTGTCTAGGATTCAGACGTTTAGCATTCTGTAGATACTGTAAATTCTTGTGATCGGTAAAGATCGTTATGGAGTGAGGGGAACCCTCCAAGAGATGACGCCACTCCTCTAACGCCAATTTAATAGCGAGAAGTTCCCGATCACCGATGGCATAATTCCTCTCTGCCTGAGAAATTTTTTTGGAGAAGAACGCACATGGTTGGCGTCTCTTCTCAAAGATTTGAAGAAGCACAGCTCCCACCCCCATTGAGGAAGCGTCCACTTCAATAAAAAATGCATTCCCAGGATTTGGTCTCCTCAAGAGGGGGCCAGAAACAAAGGCCTGTTTCAGGTTGTGAAATGCAGAGACAGCTTCGGGAGGCCAGTCTCTGGCATTCACACCCTTCTTGGTCAAAGCGATAATAGGCGCGGCAATGGAAGAGTAATTCCTTATGAACTGCCTATAATAATTAGTGAAGCCAAGAAAGCGCTGTGTGGCCTTGAGGCTAGCAGGAAGAGGCCAGTTGGTGATAGCCAAGACCTTCCCAGGGTCCATACGAAGCCCCGAACATGAGACAAAGCACCCCAAAAACAGGACCTCAGAACATTCAAAGGAACATTTCTCCAGCTTGGCATAGAGATTGTTCTCTCTAAGACGTTGAAGTACAGTGCGGACATGGTTTCTGTGGACGAGCAGATTTTCAGAAAAGATCAGAATGTCATCCAGATAGATGACAACAAACTGGTACAGCAGATCTCTGAAGATTTCATTGACAAAGTTTTGAAACACGGCTGGAGCATTACACAGACCAAAAGGCATCACCAGATATTCGTAATGCCCGTCTCTAGTGTTAAATGCAGTCTTCCATTCGTCACCCTCCCGTATTCGAATGAGATTGTACGCGCCTCTGAGATCCAACTTGGTGAAAATGGAGGCACCCTTCAACCTATCGAATAGCTCAGATATTAAGGGTAAGGGGTATCGATTTTTAATAGTAACCGCAGTTAAACCCCGATAATCGATGCAGGGTCTTAAGGTACCATCCTTTTTGGCAACAAAAAAGAACCCTGCCCCTGCAGGCGATGAGGATTTCCGGATGAACCCTCTCTCCAGATTCTCTGCTACATACTCCGACATGGCCTGGGTCTCTGGGATGGACAGAGGGTAGGTACGACCCCTGGGTAGAGTTGCTCCGGGGACAAGATCAATAGCACAGTCAAAAGACCTGTGGGGAGGAAGCACCTCAGCTGATTTTTTACAGAACACATCCCGGTAATCGCTGTATGCGGCGGGAAGATCAGAAGAAACAGAAGTGGCAGCAACCGGAAGACTCTCCTTGGGGGTCACCTTGAGAAGACACGACGAGAAACATGAGGAACCCCAGGCCAGGATCTGCCCAGAGACCCAGTCCACATGTGGAGAGTGGAGCTGTAGCCAAGGGAGGCCCAATACAACTGGGGTAGAGGCCTTGGGTAGAATAAGAAAGGATATCCACTCCTGGTGGAGAATCCCTACCGACATCCTAATGGGTAGCGTCTGGAAGCGAATAGGGCCCCCTGGGAGAACAGTGCCATCAATTGCCGAGACTACCAATGGGGTAGTGAGAGGTGAAAGGGTAAGCTTCATAGAAGAAGCAGTTCTCCAATCCATGAAATTGCCGGCAGCCCCGGAATCCAGGTATGCAAGGGTTGACTGAGGAGAAGTGCCTACATGAAGGGACACCGGCAAGAGCAGGCGAGAAGGTGATGTTTCTGGGTCCAATACTCCACCTTCCAAATGTATTAGACCCGAGCGTTTCCCGGACGAAGCGAGCAGGAGTCACGAAAATGACCCTTGCCCCCACAATAGAGGCACAAGCCCAGAGTTCTGCGCCTAGCACGTTCTTCGGGGGTTAGTCTGGTCCGGCCCAGCTGCATAGGTTCTTCAGCAGGTAGAGGATGCTCCACGGAATGAAGGGAGGGGAGCTCAGACTGGCTAGGACCCAGAGAGTGCTGGCGTCTTTTTTCTAAGGACCTCTCTTGAAAACGAATGTCGATCTGGTTGCATAATGAAATTACATCGTCCAGACCGACGGGAATGGCTCTTCCCGCTAATTCGTCTTTCACTCGGTCAGAGAGGCCATGTAAAAAGGTAGCGACCAGGGCCTCATTATTCCAGCTCAATTCAGCTGTGTGGATACGGAACTGAAGAGCATATTGCCCCACTGAACTAGATTCTTGGCGAAGACGTAAGACAGCACTAGCCGCTGAAGAAGCCCGAGCCGGCTCTTCGAAGATATTACGAAAGAGCTTCAAGAATTCGGACAGACTGGAAACCACCGGATCGTTCCTCTCCCACAGGGGGGCAGCCCAGGCCAAAGCTTCACCGGAGAGGAGGGAAATGATATAGGCTACCTTAGCCCGGTCAGATAGGAAGCTTTGAGGCTGAAGCTCAAAATGAATAGTGCATTGGCTGAGAAACCCCCTGCAGGCCTTGGAGTCCCCAGAGAAACGGAACGGAGCTGGCAATCTTAGTGAGTGTGAGGCTGCGACTGGTGCGATAGGTACAGCCGCTGGTTGTACTTGGGGTTGCGGATTCGGGGTTCCCAAGGAGACCTGAAGCTGCTCGAATCGAGAAGCCAGATCCTGGAGGAATCGCATCACCTGGGTCTGATTTGATTCCTGGGTCTCAAGTCTGCGAACTATGCCCTGCAATGGATCATCCGCGGGAAGCGGGATGTCAGCCGGGTTCATGGCTGATCAAACTGTCAGGGTCACCTGTGGCCAGGTGACAGATGCACACCGTAGGGGGACAGGAGTGCACCGCGAGGTAGTGAACCCTATGGCTGGCTTCTGTGGGTAGGAAACTGGGTGGTTGTGGAAAGCGGGACCAGAGGAGCACAACCGGGATCCCAACGGAAGCGAGAGCCAAGATTCCCCAGGGCGCGGAGTCTAAGACCCAGCTGGTCTTCTCCAGGGCCTCTAGTGGTGAGGATGTTACGCTGCAGGCTGGGACCAGGTCGCGGCCCCTGGAGTTTCCTAGCTCACGCCCCGTAGGATAAGGGGAAGCAGCGGCACACGATAGAGAGAACCGAATAACAAGCCGAAGGTCAGGGGCCACAAGCAGACAAGGATAACGAAGAACGAGCCGAAGGTCAAGGGTCACGAGCAGACAGGGATGGTCGGGGACAAGCCAATAACGTAACAGAGAGACAGACGTAGCACACGGCAGGCAGGAACCCAAACACACAATGCCTAACAAACACGTTGATCAGCAAAGCAGGCTTGCAGTGCACAGGTTAATATAGTGTTCAGTGATAGGGCCTGGGGTGGAGTCAGGCTGGGAGGAGATTATAAAGGAAGCCAGGTGAAGGAGGTCTGGTCTCTAGATGAACACATGAGGAGGAAGGTAAGATGGCAGACAGACATTAATGCATATCCATGACACCTTGCCTCTCAAGGCCCCCTTTACCCAGACAGTGTTCCTTCTGTCCCACCCATCGCACAGGAAGAAGAGGAGGAGGAGGAGGAGGAGGAGGATTGTGTCAGCATGGAGGTGGAGCCTGGCACTCAGCATCATCAGCAGCAGTCTTTTAGGGATGATTTACAGTCCCAAGAAACCAGTGGACTTGTACGTGGCTGGGAGGAGGTGGCTGCGGATCATGTCGTCCTTAGTGACCCAGAGGACTCCGGACTGAATGCCTCAGTTAACCTACGCTGCATGGCCTCCCTAATCCTGCAAAGTCTGCGGAAGGATCCTTGTATTCTTCGGATCAAGGAGAGGGACCATTACTGGCTGGCCACTCTCCTTGATCCACGGTACAAGGGTAAGGTTGCGGACCTTATCTTACCGTCGCAAAGGGAGCAGAGGATGAGACAACTCCGGGAGGCCTTGCAGAAAGGTCTGTGCAATGCATTCCCAGAGACTGGGAGGTTACAAACTCCTGGTCCTGGACAGCGAGTTGCTGAGGCTTCGGTCAGTCAAAGAAGGAGCGGTGGGGAAGGTGGCCGTCTGACCGATGCGTTCAGACAATTCTTTAGTCCGCAGCCCCAAGGTATGATCGGTTCCAGCAACCATCGCCAGCGTCTGATATACATGGTGCAGGAATACCTAGGGGCAAGGTCAGACTTGGACACCTTCCCCACCGAAAATCCTCTGGCTTACTGGGTCTTGAGGATGGATCACTGGCCAGAGCTTGCACAGTATGCAATTGAGCTACTAGCCTGTCCTGCATCCAGCGTTCTTTCAGAACGCACATTCAGTGCTGCTGGAGGATTTGTCACGGATCACGGGGTGCGCCTGTCCACCGACTCTGTTGATCGACTAACCTTCATAAAGATGAACCAGTCTTGGATCACCACCAGCTACCAAACACCTGAAGCTGATATAACAGACTAATTTATTTTCAAATGTCACATCCCTTCAAGACTGATGCTGATGCTGAGAGACTGTCCTGTTATGTTGACTGACTATCCTCCTCCTCCTCAATGATCCAATTGATGATGATAGCTTGGAAGAACATTTTTGTTTCTGGGTGCCGCCACCAGTGGCTAAGGCCCAATTTTTCAGCCCCTGTTTAACAGGGGTGTGTTATTACAATTTTTTATGCAATGCTTTGCAGCAGGGCTCATTCCTGCACTCCAACTAGAGTATCTGGGAGTGGTTGTAGTGTCGTGGCACCAGCACCAGTGGCTAAGGCCCAATTTTTCAGCCCCTGTTTAACAGGGGCGTGTAATTACAATTTTTGATGCAATACTTTGCAACAGGGCTCATTGCTGTGCTCCAAGTACAGTATCTGTGAGGGGTTGCAGTGTTGTGGCACCAGTGCCTAAGGCTCAATTTTTCTGCCCCTGTTTAACAGGGGCATGTAATTACAATTCTTGATCTAATAATTCACGGCAGGGCCCACCAAGACTAACTGTGAGGCCTTACAGTGTTGTGTCAACACCACCACCACCACCAAAGGCCCAATTTTTTAGCCCCTGTTTAACAGGGGCATGTAATTACAATTTTTGATGCAATAATTTGCAACAGGGCTCATTGCTGTGCTCCAAGTACAGTATCTGTGAGGGGTTGCAGTGTTGTGGCACCTGTGCCTAAGGCCCAATTTTTCTGCCCCTGTTTAACAGGGGCATGTAATTACAATTCTTGATCTAATAATTCACAGCAGGGCCCATTCATGCGCCCACCAAGAGTAACTGTGAGGGCTCACAGTGTTGTGGCAACACCAACATGTAAGGGGCAAATTTCAGCTGAGTATATACGGCAGGCCCCTACTTTCAAATATCCAACTTACAAACGACTCCTCCTTGCAAACGGAAGGATACAACATGAAGTGAGAGGAAATCTACCCCTAGGAAGGCAAATTCTCTCCTGTAAGAGTTAATATGGGAAACAAAGTGTCTCCTCTCCACTGATTCTTTATCACCAATTCTTGTTTCAATAAAAACCCCAAATTTTCAAAAAACATTTGTCATTAGGACGGAAAGTGAGGTGAACTGTTCTGAACAGGTGCACACTGCACAGACAGCAAAACAAATGTTACAGGGGTGATAACCCTTCCCTATGTTTTCCAAAAAGCTTAAAAATAGATTTTTTGGCTGGAGCTACACTTAAACAATGTACCTGTTTAAAATTACAAACAGATTCTACATAAGAACAAACCTACAGTCCCTGTCTTGTATGCACCGCCTGTATACGGCTGTTCAGAGTATATAGGGCCTTTTTTATTTTGTGTGCGGGGTTCCCCTTAATATCCATACAAGACCCAAAGGGGCTGGTAATGGGCTGGGGTAGGGGGGGGTGTGATGGGGTAGCTATGCCATTTTTCTTAAAGATTTTCATCCATATTACCGGGACCAGACATTACATTAAAGCTGCAAGCAGTTTTAAATGGCTTTTTTTCCTTTAGAAATGTAATTTTGTGCAGGGACAGTTCTAAACACGGGAAACACGTGGCACTTCACAGGCATACTTTAGACACCCCCCAGGTACGATATTTAAAGGAATATTTGACTTTTTTTTTCACTTTATGCATCATTAAAATGACTGCTCCAGAAAAACGTCCGTTTTTAAAACTTATTTTTGCATTGAGACATGTCCCCTGGTGCAGAACCCGGGTTCCCAAAGCCTTTTTAGGACAATAACATGCATAATAGTCGTTATAATTAGCACTTTAGATTTCGAACGTTCGCATCCATTGTATTTAATAGGGTTCTAAAGTTCGTGCGAACTTTCGGTCCGTTCGCAGGTTCTGGTGCGAACCGAACCCGGGGGTGTTCGGCTCATCACTAGTGGGAAGGGTTAGAGTTCATAAAAATTCTTCCTTGGTATGTAGATTGTATGGTCTTACATCCTCATTCTCGCACAAATCTTTATTTGGTGTCTTTGTCTGGATTATTCTCTTTCCTTTTGTTTAATCCTTTTGGACAGGTTATTGTGAATCTCCATTGCCCTTGGTTGTTGGCCTTCTTTGTGTTGTTGTGGTGTAAAAGAGTCATGTGTTCTTTCATTGTTTTTAAGGATATTTGTTGTTTCCAGTGGAGTCCCGGTGGTTGTATTCTATGATTCTTCTTGATTATTTTGTTTGGTTCCCAGTCTTTTTTTTATTTTCAAGATATTCTAGGTGGTCCCTTCTTATTTTATTAAGTTTTGTAAGCATTATTTCATGTTCAAATTTCCTCAATTTGTTGCAGATAAGATTTGTTCTGTAATCTAGATGATCTTTGGGTAGCAAGGAGACACGTATTCTTTCAATGCCAATGTTAAGTCTTTCCCATATTTTCAGGATCAGTATTTCCATTATGCCCTTAGAGCAAGATTCCAGGTAATTGTATCATTCCTCTGTGAAGGCTTGGTCATCCAGAAATGCGTAAAATTCAGAGGCATTTGGGGAATCTCCTTTACGCTCCATCTATTATATTATTTATAGATTATACTATGCCATCTTTGACATGCTTTATATTTTCGAAACCTCCCTACTGCTACATTTATTATATTATTTTTATAGATAATTTTTTGCGATCTTTGATAGTCTGGATATTTTTGGAGAACCCTGAGGGCTACATTTATTATAATATTTATATATTTTTAATGCCTTCTCTGATATGTTTGATATTTTAGAGACTTCATCACCTTCACATTTATTATATTATCTATATGTCAATCTTATGCTGTCTCTGAAACATATATGAGGAACTTCCTGACTGCTAAATTTTATTATTTGCACACTTCTCCCTCGCATATTTGATTGCTTTTTATATGGTTTAATTTTTTAACAGTTTTTAGAATTTTGTTAAATACCTATTGTACCATATGACAACTTTTTACCCACGGAACCAATCTTATTACCTTGAACTAAGGAAGTGGCAATTTAAAGCCACAAAACAAGTTTTGTCTGGATGAAATAAAGCAACTGGATGTCTTACTAAAGCAAACGACTTGAGCCTATCATTTGAACAACCACATCAGGCACCTCTGACAATCAAACTACCTAAGAGCCCTTTTTGTGCTGACTTTTTCTACCCCTTGCCTCATATGGTATCCTAGGCCATAGACGATGTGGCCTAAATGGAAATCCAGCCTGTGAAGAGGCTAGTGAATGAGAAGATTTTAACCCTTAGAATGGAAACAATCAAGGAAGCCACAACCATCACAGAAAGGTAAGTAAGTATCTTGTATTAGGGTTTAGGAATGGTGGACTTTTTTATTTTTTTTAATTAGGCTGTCATTTGTTTTTGTTTTTTAAATACCGGTAAGTTGTCATTTGGTTTGGATCACATAATACCATATGTAATATCTTTATTTTTTAATTGTTAGGTCAGTGTCCATATTTTAAGGGTAGATGTGTAATTTATAAAATCATCTCTTTCACGGCATGGGAGTTGTTTTTTTGTTGTTGTAATAAAGTGATAGGCTTTATGTAAATTTTATTAAAATAAATTTTCTTTGAAATACTGAAGATCATAGAAAACCATTTTACTGAGATGTCTTCTTTCAAAAAATATATGCTTTTAAAAAGTGTGACTAGAACTATGGCAGTAAAAGAGTTTTAAAATAGCATATGTATTTTGCCTAAACCAAAATTTGAAAGATGCCTCTTTTGTTATCATTTGTAATGCTACACCGCAGTAACATTTGCATCATCTTTGTGGTAAATACAGTAAAGTGTTTTACATTATTTATCATTCTAGTCTAAAAATGGAGTGTTTTAAAAATAAATAACATTTCCAAGTTAGCTTCAGTGAAATATTTGAACACAGACGTGTTTTTGCTGAAAAAAAAAGCTCCATTGAGTTGATATATAAGAAAGAACCAGGCGAAAAAAAAATAGAAACATTACCAAAAAATATGGTGTAGTGTCTGCATTAGAAATAAAATAAAATTATATTGTACATGCACAGTGTTAAAACGTTTGTGCTGTTATATGCATATTAATAATTCTAAAGACATTTAAGCACTCTACGCGAGAATAGCTAAAATAATAACTGCATGTTGCTATTAATTATCTAACTATCCTATAGAAATCTGTGCTGTATACAAAGTTGCTGGCAATCAATTAATTACAGTAGTAGCATGCACATATGCATGGATTTTTACCTCAAGGCAGGTATATAATTGGCAAAGAAGAGTATAAAGTATATTTCATGCACACAGGCAAAACTGATGATGATAAAATTGCATCTGCTACTCGCTGGTAACTAGCCTGTATGTTTTATCTGGGGAAAAACTCCCTAAGGAGTTATTTTATTTTCTAGATTCGTAGCACATTCTACTATAGTGTAGTTGGCACAGATTACATAAATGGAGACTTTTCAGTTGCTTGAGGGGAATAACTGCATCCATAAACATTATGAGAATAATCTTATTATAAGCACAAAAAGCAAAATACCCTCATACATTCTACGCTAGGGATTGCCAACTGTCTTTATAACTAGCTGTCTGTTTGTCCTAGCTTGAAAAATTTGACCCATGAACTACTAGTACTTGGAAAACTTATTTAGATGTTTAATGGACAAATACAGACAGTTTGGAGTTTAAGTGATACCCTTTTTTGGCTAACTTAATGTGTTACCAAACCCACAACAGTAAAATCAGTCAGTATTACAGTAAAGCATGCTTGTTATACTCACTGTGGAACCTAAGGGGTTAATCCTCTGCCTTGCGTATAAAGGTTGTGTGATCCTGTCTCTCTGATCCTCCTCTTCTTTCACTGACTCCAATCCATCACCTGATAGAACAGAGTATTAGGGGACAAGCTGCACATGCTCAGTTTGGTGTGTATTGCAAGAGAGCTTTTTTATTTTCTTGGGAGAGTGCATGTAATCAGCACAGGGCCAATCAGCACTGTCCAGACAGAGGATCAGGGGTCCTGCAGACTTATAGGACAATCAGGGGGAAATGAAAACTCCTCCTAAAAGATTTAACAAGACACTGATAGAAGTCACAAGACTACTCTAACTGCTGATGAAAAAAGGTATTTAGCAGTTTATATTTACTAAAATTATTGCATTTCCATGTTCTGTGTACTGTGGGAGACCATATATAGTGAATGCAGGGTCCTGGGTTTAGTAACACTTTAAGTTATTAAAAAGCTATTAATGATCCAAGCTTTTGTCACACCTTAAATTCTTTATTCAGGCTTTATTCAGGCTTTATACAGTCTTAGAAATTGTTCTAAAACAAACAGAGTTAGGCTGACCATACATGATGAACAAAAAAAATTAACCGACTCCCACATCCACATCCAATCACTTCCGCTGAGCTGTTGTATTCTGGCAGCGGGGAGCCTTCCTGACAGAAAAATACAATGGTCAGTGCTGCTGGCTATAGCTGGCTGCACTCATCATTCAGGGAATACCCAACAGGCTGGTTGTACGTGAGCCGATCGATAGATCGACTTGTGTACAACCAGCTAACCCATACATGAATGGAAATTTGGCCAGTCCCTGCTAAACTTGCTAAGTTCCCTGTATGGCCAGCTTTAAGCTATTTTAAAGAGTTACACTACAGAGAGCTGTGGCTGTCAGAATACAATAGCCCAGTAGAGAGATATATCTTCTCATGCCTTTTGTGTGGATATAGGAATCTGTTAGATGAATGAAAGAACAGTGTATGGTCAGCTTAACTCCAGTTAATTTTCTCATACAGCAGTACAGCATTTTTATTAATATGATTTTTATTGCAGAATGTCCTTCATTTAAAGTCATTTGTATGTAGAGATTAGGTTTGGAGCAACCTTGGGTTTGAGGTGAATCTTGTGGTTTGGATTGGAAAAAACTCCACATTCATGACCCAACATAGGTGTCTGAACCCATAATGATCTGCCTAACACATATCCCAGATCAGGTGTGCCCTTGAATCTAGACAAGCCAGTCCTTTGTGGGTGGTCCCTGAATGGGTGGGCTTGCAGCAGTCACATTATCAGTGTGTGTTGGAGCTGGCTAGGGTAATTTTTCAGACCTATGTAGGGAGATACTATGCTATTCAGTACTATACGGTGCTATAAAATGCTATACTGTGCTATACTGTTATGTAGCAGGGTGAAAATGGTAAACTGTGCCCCCCCTCCCCTCAGGATAGTGTAACAGTGGTGCTAGGTTTGTAATGTATGTAATGTATGTGACGTATACCAAATAGTACCAATTGTTGTGTTGCACTGCAGTGAACTGAATAGTTTTCAATTGGTGCATAAATAGGGGGCTAACAGTGGCCATTGTCAGACAGAAAACATCCCTGAATCGGTGATGTCTCTGAAACAAAAGAATGTCCCTGCATCCATGATGACACTGGAAGGAAGAAAAAAATTCTGGGTTTTGATGGTGCCATTGGAAGGAAAAAATGTCACTGTCACTGGTGTCAGTCTGAAGAGGACTGATTGGCATCTACGTCAGTGGTATGAAGGAGGGGAGGGGAGCTGGAAGTTAGGCTCTGTGGGGTGCATGGAACTTACATCACAGTCCTCCCTTACATCACAGTCCTCCCTTACATCAATCTGCCATCTCACAGTAAAGTTCCCCTTTATAATCAGTGTCCCCTCTTACATTTATTCCCCATCATACATCAGAGTCATTCCTTACATTCGTGTGCCCCCCTCCTTACATAAGTGCACCCCCTCCTTACATTAGTCTTCCCCCTACTTACAAAAGTGTGACACCCTCCCCCCTTACATTAGTCTGCCACCCTCCTTACATAAGTGTGACCCTTCCCCTTACATTAGTGTGCCCCCCTTCTTACATAAGTGTGACCCACCCTTACATTAGTGTGACCCCCTCCCCCTTTACATTAGTGTGCCCCCTACCTTAAGCAGCATGGCTGTAGATTGGAGGAGGAGCAAGTGTGTAACAGGGGAAGTTCTGTCCTCCTCTGGGATCTGGGGGTTAGGACCCCAGTGGACCTAGCATTCAACAACTGGTGGGTGGGGGTGGGACACGGAGGTGCTCAGAATTTCAGAACCCTATCTTAGGCTTTGCAGTAGTGATTGCAGAGAATGGATCTTTCAGCTGCTCTTGTCACTGTCGGCTTCTGCTAAAAGATTGGTTCTCTGTAATCAGTATTGCACTGCTTAGGAGAGCTCATCTAGGATGGAAGTCCTCAGTGTGTGCAGTGTGGTAGCACACACTGGGCATGGCACAGGCTATAGGACACAGATTTATAACTGCACAGATAGGAGAGAGAGATAAGGCAGGGTGAGGATCGTTGAAGTGCCGCAAATGAGGGAGAATGACAGTCACTCCTGTCAATGAGGCAGGAGAACCATGGAAGCTCCCAATGTGCCCCCCTCACTGCATATTGGAATACCACCCAGGGCAGGAGCCCCTTTCGCCCACCCCTCCTCCCAGTCCAATTGCACTATATACTGATCTGAGGGGTAAACTGGGAGACAGTTCAGTCAATTAAAAAAAAAAGGCTTTATTCAACAAAAACAGAAAAAAAAAACTACAGGCTTTATCTTCATGGGCAGCTCTGCTTATTAGTACAGCATAGTCTTTTTAAATTATGTTAGCATCCCAGCCAAACAAACATTGCAAAGTCCCAGTTACAGACCAGCTGACTCAGCAGGTTCAAGACAGAATAGGGAGGCTCCCATGCAGCATTCAGATCTCCTTAGAACTGACAGCAAAACAGTCATTCCCCTAGCCTCTCTGACCAGCTGAGTAATAAGCAGGCCCGAAAAGGAAGTAGTTGCCCTCTTCCATTAACCCTCTCTTAACCTAACACAGGCTGACTCTCTACGACAGTTGCTGGTTGCTTAGCACTCCCTGACTATTTTAATGAAGTTCTTCTTTAAAGTTGATGTAAACCCAATTTTTTTTAATTAAGGGTTGCACCTTGTACAGTATAGGATTTCATGTCATCTGGGCCCAGTCTCCCCACAAAGAGTTAATCCAGATCTGAGCAGTCTTCTTATCTTTTTTCAGTAAGATAAAAATTGACACTCAGAGAAATAGGAGTCAGTTCTTCCCCCTTGCTGTGAGTGACAGGTGATTTACATATCTCATGCATGAGCTCGATAGAGGCATTCTGTGTACATCAGACCCCCTCCTCTTTTTCTTCTCCAGCTCTCCCAGGATTGGCTGCTCTACACCTCAGCATGATTGGGCATGCTGAAGTCATGTGGTGACTTTTCTGGGTTTTAACTGGATGTTAGTGATCATAGCAGAAGTTCAGTGTAAGAAAAACACAGGAGAAAATGCATGTTGACAAGGGGAGTGTAGAGGTGGGCAGGGAGTCTACTGACATCATGACTCCACCCACCGAGCTCCTGACAACAGACCCACCCACAGAAGCTGCATTTTTTCAGGTCTCATAACAGACAGAGGGGAGACATTTGACAGGTAAGGATACATGCAGGAGGCATGTATATCCTTATAGATAACCACTATGGCAGTAGTTTAGAAAGGATGAGAGTGGGTTTACATCCACTTTAAGGTAGGCTCAGATCAAGTGTTAGCTCTCTTTCAATTTTCAATGTGCACAAAATTATATGTAATGGAAGAGTTTTTTTTTTTTACTGATTGTGCTGAGGTTTATATGTGTCTGTGGGACTCTTGCTTGTGGCACAGCAATCAAAGCACTTTATATAGGTACAGGCAAGCCCGGGTTTTGTTTAACTATGACCCATATATGAATCAATATAAAAAAACTCTGGATATATGGAAAAACAAAATGTACATATACCAGACGGAACTGCCCTAAATGTCCCGAGGGAATTTGGAAAATATAAATAAAACAGACCCCATATTGCTGAGGTAGATAATAGATGACATTTTAAATGACTAACATCATATCGTGGTGGTGTTCTCCAAGCATACATAAAAATACAATGTGAGTTAATAGTTTGGAACAAATGAAAATAGACAGTAGCACCATTATGCGTTGTCAATGAAAGCATTGATCTCGATGTCGACATTCAGCCCAAGGGGCCTGAGGCATCTAATTTTATTTAACCAGCTCATTTCCAACTTAGAAATGGCTTGTCGCTTGGGTCCCCCTCTCCAAGGTAGTTTCAGTCTATCAATATCAACAAACCAAGTCCCTTTAGGGTCCTGTTTGTGTACTTCTAGATAGTGTCTTGAAATGCAGTGCCCTTTGAAGCCTCTCCTAATATTCCCGATGTGTTCATTCAATCTGACCTGTAAAGGTTGAACAGTACTTCCCACATACTGAAGCGCATACGGACAAGTCAAAAGGTAGACAACTTCTTCTTCTTATCCCTAATAGCATTAATAGAGCATACCGCACAATTTTTACATCTGTAGTAACCAACTAGATTTTGGAAAAACATTAGTCTATTGACGGGGGGGGTCACAGATGCTAGGGGCTACAAGTGATTTGATTGAAGGAGCCCCCTGAAAACTACTTGGGGTCTATTAGGAAGAGTGGATCCAAGCACCCAGTCATTTTTGACAATATGCCAATGTTTACGCAAAAGTTTTTTTTTATTGAAAAGTGTTGATGGGAGTACCCTGTGATAACGGGACAGGAGAAATTACTGTTATTCTCACGTCCATCTACCACGGTTTTATCGGGCAGCAAATGTACCTCTTCAAATGTATGGTTCAAAAAGGGGGCCTTATACCCCTCATCTACAAGTCTATCCATGAGGACCTTAGATTGAACCCTAAAGACATCAATTCTCAAACAATTACGTCTCATTCTTATGTATTGGCTTTTGGGGACTGAGTCGAGCCACGACTTATGATGACAGCTATCACGGGGTATAAATGAGTTACGATCTGTGGTCTTTAAGTAGGTGGAAGTGAATAAAGAATCACCTTCACCCCAAATCTTAAGATCCAAGAAATTTACAGTATGTTGACTGGCTTCATATTTAAATTCAATGCCCCTGTCGTTATTTTTCAGGTTCTCCATGAATATTTGAAGGGATCCGCGGGTGCCATTCCATAGGAGGAGGACGTCATCAAAATATCTTGCCCACAAGATCAACTCAGGTCTCGGTTGGGCATAGATGACCTCCTCCTCCCATTTACCCATAAATAGGTTGGCCAAACTGGGGACAAATTTTGCCCCCATAGCCACACCCTTTGTTTGTAGGAAGAACTGGCTACTATGCCAAAAGAAATTGTGTGTGGTAGCATACTCAAGGAGCTCCATGATGAACCTCTTCTGCCTATTTGGTAAGGTAGAGTGCTTATTGAGAAAATATTTAGCTGATGTAATCCCCCATTGGTGGGGGATTATAGTATACAGGGAGGTGACATTGTCTGTTACTAGCCAATAACCCTCCCTGTATGCATAATCCTTAAGCAAATTGATAGTATGCCTGCTGTCTTTGATATATGCAGGTAATGATTTCACCAAAGGTTGCAGAAAGCCATCTATATACTTCCCTGCCCTAGAAGTGATGGAATCTATTCTACTGATAATTGGACGACCTGGTGGATGGACTGGATCCTTATGGATCTTGGGCAGGTGGTATAAAATAGGGATCCGTGAGGATGCTGGTACGAGAAATAGTTTCTCTTTTTTATTGATTATACCAGACTCAAAACCATAATTAACAAATTGTTCTAGTTCTTTTTCTATACCTAAAACATGGATCTGACTGAAGAGGGTTATAAGTAGCACGATTGCCAACAATGTTGTTAAGCTCTTGGAGGTAGTCGACTTTGTCTAGAATAACAATCCCCCCCCCTTATCAGCTGGCCTAATAAAAAGGTTCTTCTGATTGCAAAGCTGATCAAGTCCTAATTGTAAGTCCTTGGCCATTTTGACATTTTGTATTTTTAAATGATCAAGGTCTCTGAGAAGAACATCTCTAAAGACTAATTGAAGCGCACAGACACCCAGGGGGGTTAAATAAAGAAGCATTGGCCAGACCAGAGTGTCTAATGTTAGTAGAATTGGTTCCATTAATGCTTATAGGGTTCAACAGCATATATCTTTTGACATTTCATTTTCTCGTATACTTATGGATATCCATATATGTCTGGAATTTGTTGAGGGGTTTTGGAGGTGAAAATTTAGGACCCTTATCCAAAATGGAAGTCTCAGCCTGTGTAAGGGTGATTTTACTCAGGATGAAAATTCCCTGTCCTTTCATTCTCTCTTCCGTTTGGCTTTTTGATCTCCGCCCCCCTCTGACTCCTCTCTTTGTTCTATAGGTCTTTGGAGGTTTTGTTCTCCCCTGGGAAAACCCCAATGTTGTAGTTGATGGTGTTCTTCCCATTGTGGATATTGGGGAGTACGCCAACCACCTTGACCTCCTTGTTGGGAGGGAGGTGTTTGGTACCAGGGGGGCCTATCAGTTTGCATTCCTCTCTTAGGGGTGCGGTAACCAGAATAATGGTCTTCCCTATTTGCGTGTCTATTATTTTCATAGTGGTAATCTACGTCTCTTAGGGGTTGAAACCTATTTTGGGTGGGAACTGTGTAGTTAGAATATTGATCCTCTACATAAGTTCTTCTAGGTGGGCCATATTGATTTGGTTGGTAATCATCAGTATAGGGCCCCCTAGAGGGACCATTCTGATAATAACCCGCATGTTGTTGAGTATGATTATTAGATTTCTGGTTCTTTGGTTTCCAATTTGGTGATTTAAAAGAGGAACCCTTAGGTGGATTTCCAAAAGCCGGGGTTTGGGTTGAGGGGCTTTGTTATATCTTTCTGGTGAACGGTTAGAGACACGTCTAGAGGTAGTAGGGTACTGACTCTGGACGGGCAAAGGTCTGTATGAATGGCCTCCTTGTCCCTCAAACTCATTATTACCGTCTCGATGGGGGGAAGGAGAGCATCTGAATGGCTCATAGACTCTGCTTCGTTGGCCAAGATTTTACTCTGCCAATCAAAGACGAGTCCATTCTTATAATCACCTACATCTCTATTAAATTTTTTCTTCTTTTTATTTTTTTATTCAATGTTTTCCTTTTCAATTAGTTTTTTTAGGTTAATAGAGCATTCTTTGTGATCCTCTCTATTAGTGTGGGGGTGTCATGGATATGCAGTAGTGTTTGTCTGTCAGCTTACCTTCCTTCCCATGTGTTCATCTTAGAGGCCTGAGCCCTTTCACCTGGCTTCCTTTATAATCTCCTCCCAGCCAGACTCCACCCCAGGCCCTATCACAGAACACTATATTAACCTGTGCACTGCAAGCCTGCTTGGCTGATCAACGTGTTTGTTAGGCATTGTGTGTTTGGGTTCCTGCCTGCCGTGTGCTACGTCTGTCTCTCTGTTACGTTATTGGCTTGTCCCCGACCATCCCTGTCTGCTCGTGACCCTTGACCTTCGGCTCGTTCTTCGTTATCCTTGTCTGCTTGTGGCCCCTGACCTTCGGCTTGTTATTCGGTTCTCTCTATCGTGTGCCGCTGCTTCCCCTTATCCTACGGGGCGTGAGCTAGGAAACTCCAGGGGCCGCGACCTGGTCCCAGCCTGCAGCGTAACATCCTCACCACTAGAGGCCCTGGAGAAGACCAGCTGGGTCTTAGACTCCGCGCCCTGGGGAATCTTGGCTCTCGCTTCCGTTGGGATCCCGGTTGTGCTCCTCTGGTCCCGCTTTCCACAACCACCCAGTTTCCTATCCGCAGAAGCCAGCCATAGGGTTCACTACCTCGCGGTGCACTCCTGTCCCCCTACGGTGTGCATCTGTCACCTGGCCACAGGTGACCCTGACAGTTTGATCAGCCATGAACCCGGCTGACATCCCGCTACCCGCGGATGATCCATTGCAGGGCATAGTTTGCAGACTTGAAACCCAGGAATCGAATCAGACTCAGGTGATGCGATTCCTCCAGGATCTGGCTTCTCGCTTCGAGCAGCTTCAGGCCTCCTTGGGAACCCTGAATCCACAACCTCAAATACAATCAGCGGCTGCACCTATTGCACCAGTCGCAGCCACACACTCACTACAACTGCCAGCTCCGTCCCGTTTCTCTGGGGACTCCAAGGCTTGCAGGGGGTTCCTTAGCCAATGCACGATTCATTTTGAGCTCCAGCCCCAAAACTTCCTGTCTGATCGGGCTAAGGTAGCCTATATCATTTCCCTCCTCTCTGGTGAAGCTTTAGCCTGGGCAGCCCCTCTGTGGGAACTGAATGATCCAGTGGTTTCTAGCCTGTCTGGCTTCTTGAAACTTTTTCGGAATATCTTCGAAGAACCGGCTCGTGTCTCTTCAGCGGCCAGCGCCCTTTTACGTCTCCGCCAAGAGTCTGCTTCTGTGGGACAGTATGCCCTTCATTTCCGCATACTGTCGGCTGAGTTGAGCTGGAACAATGAGGCCTTAGTCGCAACCTTTTTGCATGGCCTGTCTGATAGAGTGAAGGATGAATTAGCAGGAAGAACCATCCCCACTGATCTGGCCGGCGTTATCTCCTTGTGTAACCAGATCGATATTCGCTTTCAGGAGAGGACCTTAGAAAAGCAACGCCAGCACTCCTTGGTTCTTAGTCAGCCTGAGCTCCCCTCTCTTCGACCCGTAGAGCATCTCCTACCAGCTGAGGAACCCATGCAGCTGGGTCGGACCAGGTTATCCCCCGAGGAACGTGCTAGGCGCAGAACTCTTGGTCTGTGTCTTTACTGTGGGGGCAAAGGTCATTTTCGTGACACTTGCTCTCTTTGTCCAGAAAAACGTTCGGGTCCACTTCATCTGGAAAGTGGAGTATTGGACCCAGAAATATCACCTTCCCCTTCTCGTCTTCTGCTTTCTGTGTTCCTTCATGTTGGTGCTTCTTCTCATTCGGTCTCAGCATATCTGGATTCCGGAGCCGCTGGTAATTTCATGGACTGGGAAATCGCATCGTCCATGAGACTTACTCTTTTGCCCCTCACCACGCCATTGGTGGTCTTGGCGATTGATGGTACTGTTCTCCCAGGGGGACCTATCCGCTTCCAGACCCTCCCTGTTAAGATGTCGGTAGGGACACTCCACCAGGAGTGGATATCCTTCCTTATCTTACCCAAGGCCTCAACGCCTATCATTTTGGGTCTCCCATGGTTACAGCTCCATTCTCCTCATGTGGACTGGACTACTGGACAGATCCTGGCTTGGGGTCCCTCCTGTTCCTCGTCCTGCCTACCCAAGGTTGCCCCCTGTGAATCTGAGCCGGTCATTCATTCCAGGTTGCATAACCATTTACATTTCTCTGTCCCTAACCACCCTTGGACGCACAGCCAGGCTAGCTTGTCTACAAGTCCTGCAGTCGCTACGTCTTGCGATGCGATTCAGGTAGTCGCTACACCTGACTCAGCTATTCACTCTGCCTCTGTACTAGTTATGCCAGTCCAGCCCATGCCCAGTGAGCCTCCTACTTTTTCTTGTTTGGGACATTCTGCTTGTCCTTCAGCTATTCAGCTTGACTCCGGCGACATGTCACCTTCTAACCAACCTGACTTCAGGGTTCCACTGACATCTGCCCAGTCTGATGGTCCTGTGCAAGATGACCAGTTCCCCTTTAAGGGTCTAGGGGACCCTCCTCAGATTCCTGTTGATCCTCTCATGCCCTTGCTTATTCCTAGAGAGCCTTTGGTCCTCAATAGATCTTCTTGTCATCTCCCTACCTCGTTTTCGGTCTCTGAGGATAATCTTAAGTACGAGGTTAGACAAGTTCTGGATTCTCGGCTCTGCAGAGGCATTCTTCAGTACCTTGTGCATTGGAGAGGTTTTGGTCCTGAGGAGGCGTCTTGGATCGCTGCATCTGATGTCGCTGCACCTCATCTGTTGAGAAGGTTTTATCAGAGATTTCCCTTTAAGCCTGGGTCCAGGCGGGGGAGGGCCCATAAGAGGGAGGGTACTGTCATGGATATGCAGTAGTGTTTGTCTGTCAGCTTACCTTCCTTCCCATGTGTTCATCTTAGAGGCCTGAGCCCTTTCACCTGGCTTCCTTTATAATCTCCTCCCAGCCAGACTCCACCCCAGGCCCTATCACAGAACACTATATTAACCTGTGCACTGCAAGCCTGCTTGGCTGATCAACGTGTTTGTTAGGCATTGTGTGTTTGGGTTCCTGCCTGCCGTGTGCTACGTCTGTCTCTCTGTTACGTTATTGGCTTGTCCCCGACCATCCCTGTCTGCTCGTGACCCTTGACCTTCGGCTCGTTCTTCGTTATCCTTGTCTGCTTGTGGCCCCTGACCTTCGGCTTGTTATTCGGTTCTCTCTATCGTGTGCCGCTGCTTCCCCTTATCCTACGGGGCGTGAGCTAGGAAACTCCAGGGGCCGCGACCTGGTCCCAGCCTGCAGCGTAACATCCTCACCACTAGAGGCCCTGGAGAAGACCAGCTGGGTCTTAGACTCCGCGCCCTGGGGAATCTTGGCTCTCGCTTCCGTTGGGATCCCGGTTGTGCTCCTCTGGTCCCGCTTTCCACAACCACCCAGTTTCCTATCCGCAGAAGCCAGCCATAGGGTTCACTACCTCGCGGTGCACTCCTGTCCCCCTACGGTGTGCATCTGTCACCTGGCCACAGGTGACCCTGACAGGGGGGAGAGCTTATCTTTAATAAGTTTAATCTCTACATCTAACCACACTTATTTGCTATTTTTCCTTTGAATCAGAAACTCTAAGAATTTGACTCCTGCTTCTTTAAAATATTTGAACCAAACTTGAAGTTCTAATTAGCCCTTTTGTGGGCTCACATCCCACCTAAGGCTTCTCGGTAACATGGAGTCAGCCACATACTGCTCTAAAAAGGCTATGTACCATTGGGTGTGTATCTCGGAGACCATGAGGTTTTTCAGTCTCATAAAGAGACCCCCCAGATCCCCTTCCAGTTCATTATTAGCCTTAAAAACTCCATCTTTTTTAATGACCCATGAGGAACGGTATTCAAACACATCCATCTTCCAACAGTGATATATGCAGGTAATGATTTCACCAAAGGTTGCAGAAAGCCATCTATATACTTCCCTGCCCTAGAAGTGATGGAATCTATTCCACTGATAAATGGACGACCTGGTGGATGGACTGGATCCTTATGGATCTTGGGCAGGTGGTATAAAATGGGGATCTGTGAGGATGCTGGTAAGAGAAATAGTTTCTCTTTTTTATTGATTATACCAGACTCAAAACCTCCCAGATCCCCTTCCAGTTCATTATTAGCCTCAAAAACTCCATCTTTTTTAATGACCCATGAGGAACGGTATTCAAACACATCCATCCTCCAACAGTGATATTTAAATGACCAAACGTGAAAAAATTGATAAATAAACACGTGAAGTATTACCAATAAACAATAATGCTCAAGCAGCGGGTTAGTGATATTCAAAGCAAAGATATAAAGTGTATAAGAGCTAATACCGCGCTAGAGATCAAAATCTAGAATACAGCTGCAACACAAACCATCAAATATCTCTATGGTGAACCACAATCATAAAAAAAAATAAGTTGCGCTTATAATGTGAACACTCAAAAAATTGACATATGGAAGAGTGATAAGAAAAATTAGTTGGTGAGAAAACAAAAATGCATTGAGTCCATACACAAATAAAGAAAAGAGCACTGATGCGAGGGAGTTAGTCTGATGAAAAGACAAAATACAGGGTTCATCTACCTTCACCAAGGGAGAAATGAGGGGGAAGAGGAGATATAAATGAGTCTCCGATTGAAGATAAATCCCACTCTGTATGTGAGTGCCCTTACCGGAAACGGTGGACCCCCTGAATAGCAAGGTCTTAAGCGCAAGCAGATTCAGCCCTCTGCAGGGACAGATGAATCTCCTGTGCCACCGGAATCTCCGTTTTGTATTCAGATCTCTGTGGTGCTCAATGGACCTGGAACTCCAATCTGTGGGTGTCACTCTCTGACCGAAGGGCCGTAGGTGTAGAAAAATAAGGAACTCTAATTGTGTTGTGACAGGACAGGAGTGACTTTGAGTCAGGGTTTGTGCAGCTCAGCTTGCCCTGGAGAGTTCTGGGGGCTCCTTGTCCAGCTTCCCCGACGCCTCTTATGTGTAAATCACCCTGTGTCTCTAATAGGGGCACAGGGTGAATGAGAACCCCCACTATGATCTGTGCTAGTCAGATTCAATGCTGTATATATGTTTATATAATGTGTTGTGTGCCATGCTGTTGTACTATTTGCTGTGATGGTTGTGTGATGGACTCAAATAGTGTAATAAAGTAAGTAAAAAGCCTTTATTGCTTTAAAATTAGCAAGGGGAAAACAACCGCGTAATACATTTAAAAATAGCCGGCAAGCTTAAAAAACAGGGTCACGTGGGGCGTAATGGCGTCAGCACGTAGCACCGCCCTACATGTTTCGTCATACGTGATGTCTTCCTGGGGTACGGGCGACATGCTGAACCATCACCTTTATACTACAGGACAGCAACCAGACCTCGTTTTTGTCTGGGTGCCATCTTGTGATTCATCGTTAAAAAACACTGCATAAGAGAAAACCAGACCTCGATCTAATGGACATAGCAATTGTGTAACACTTTATAAGGGAAGAAATCTGAGAATATAAACAGGTCTGGATGTATGTGGGATTAAACCACAATACAGGCGCCTGTATTAAAAACAGAACAATATAAAAAAAAACTCTGGGTATATGGAAAAAACAAAATGTAGTACATATACCAGATGGAACTGCCCTAAATGTCCCAAGGACATTTGGAAAATATAAATTAAAACATACCCCATATTGCTGAGGTAGATAATAGATGACATGTTAAATGACTAACATCATATTGTGGTGGTGTTCTCCAAGCATACATAAAAATACAATGTGAGTTAATAGTTTGGAGCAAATGAAAATAGACAGTAGCACCATTATGTGTTGTCAATGAAAGCATTGATCTCTATGTCGACATTCAGCCAAGCCTAATTTTATATATCCAGCTCATTTCTAACTTAGAAATGGCTCGTCGCTTGGGTCCCACTCTCCAAGGTAGTTTCAGTCTATCAATACCAACAAACCAAGTCCCTTTAGGGTTCTGTTTGTGTACTTCTAGATAGTGTCTTGAAACGGGGTGCCCTTTGAAGCCTCTCCTAATATTCCCAATGTGTTCATTCAATCCGACCTGTAAAAGGTCGAACAGTACGTCCCACGTACTGAAGCCCACAAGGACAAGTCAAAAGGTAGACAACGCCGGGGGTAGAACAGGTGATGAATGACTTGGGAGGTACTCAGGGAGGTAAAGTGGTGTAATCTTCTTATCCCTAATAGAATTAATAGAGCATGCCACACAATTTTTACATCTGTTGTAGCCAACTAGATTTTGAAAAAACATTGGTCTATTGACGGGGGGCGGGGTCACAGACGCTAGGGGCTACAAGTGATTTGATTAAAGGAGACGGTAATAACGAGTTTGAGGACAAGCAGGCCATTCATACAGACCTTTGCCTGTCCAGAGCCAGTACCCTACTACCTCTAGATGTGTCTCTTACCGTTCACCGGAAAGATATAACAAACCCCCTCAACCCAAACCCCGGCCATCTGAAAAATCCACCTAAGGGTTCATGTTTTAAATCACCAAATTGGAAACCAAAGAACCAGAAATCTAATAATCATACTCAACAACATGAAGGTTATTATCAGAATGGTCCCTCTAGGGGGCCCTATACTGATGACTACCAACCAAATCACCACCTAGAAGAACTTATAAAGAGGATCAATATTTTAACTACACAGTTCCCACCCAAAATAGGTTTCAACCCCTAAGAGACGTAGATTACCACTATGAAAATAATGGACATGCAAAAAGGGAAGACCATTATTCTGGTTACCGCACCCCTAAGGGAGGAATGCAAACTGGTAGGTCCCCCCTGGTACCAACCACCTCCCTCTCAACGATATCCACAATGGGAAGAACACATTGGGGTTTTCCCAGGGGAGAACAAAACCTCCAAAGACCTATAGAACAAAGAGAGGAGTCATAGGGGGCGAGATCCAAAAGCCAGACGGAAGAGAGAAGGAAAGGGCAGGGAATTTTACACCTGAGTAAAATCACCCTTACACAGGCTGAGACTTCCGTTTTGGATAAGGGTCTTACATTTGCACCTCCAAAACTCCTCAACAAATTCCAGACAAATATGGATATCCATAAGTATACGAGAAAATGAAATGTCAAAAGATATATGCTGTTGAACCCTATAAGCATTAATGGAACCAATTCTGCTAACATTAGACACTCTGGTCTGGCCAATGCTTCTTTATTTAACCCCCCTGGGGTCTGTGCGCTCCAATTAGAGTCTTAAGGCTGCATTCACACCTGAGCGTTTTGTAGCCTGAAGCTACAAAACGCTAGAGGGGGAAAAAAAACATTATTCTCTATGGAGATGGTTCACATCTCCACGCCAAAACGCCTGAAGCCCAACGCCTGAAGCTCAAACAAGTTCCAGGCCCTTTGGCGTTTCGATGGGCGCAAATTTGCGTGACAAAACGCCGGTAAAAACGTCTGTAAAAACGCTCAAAGCACTAAGCTCAGGTGTGAATGCAGGTGTGAATGCAGTCTTAGAGATGTTCTTCTCAGAGACCTTGATCGTTTAAAAATACAAAATTCAAAATGGCCAAGGTTGACCAGCTTTGCAATCAGAAGGACCTTGTCATTAGGCCAGCTGATAAAGGGGGGGGTTGTTATTCTAGACAAAGTCGACTACCTTCAAGAGCTTAACAACATTGTTGGCGATCGTGATACAGTACTTATACCCCTCTTCAGTCAGATCCACGTTTTAGGTATAGAAAAAGAACTAGAACAAATTGTTAATTATGGTTTTGAGTCTGGTATAATCAATAAAAAAGAGAAACTATTTCTCGTACCAGCATCCTCATGGATCCCTATTTTATACTACCTGCCCAAGATCCAAAAGGATCCAGTCCATCCACCGGGTCGTCCAATTATCAGTGGAATAGATTCCATCACTTCTAGGGCAGGGAAGTATATAGATGGCTTTCTGAAACCTTTGGTGAAATCATTACCTGCATATATCAAAGACAGCAGGTATACTATCAATTTGCTTAAGGATTGTGCATACAGGGAGGGTTATTGGCTAGTAACAGCCGATGTCGCCTCCCTGTATACTATAACCCCACACCAATGGGGGATTACATCAGTTAAATATTTTCTCAATAAGGACTCTACCTTACCAAATAGGCAGAAGAGGTTCATCATGAGCTCTTCAGTATGCTACCACACACAATTTCTTCTGGCATAGTAGCCAGTTCTTCCTACAAACAAAGGGTGTGGCTATGGGGACAAAATTTGCCCCTAGTTTGGCCAACCTATTTATGGGTAATTGGGAGGAGTACGCCATCTATGCCCAATCGAGACCTGAGTTGATCTTGTGGGCAGGATTTAATGATGATGTCCTCCTCCTATGGAATGGCACCCGCAAATTCCTTCATGGAGAACCTGAACAATAACGACAGGGGCATTGAATTTAAATATGAAGCCAGTCAACATACTGTAAATTTCTTGATTCTTTATTCACTTCCACCTACTTTAAGACCACAGATCGTAACTCATTTATACCCCGTGATAGCTGTCATCATAAGTCGTGGATCGACTCAGTCCCCAAAAGCCAATACATAAGGATAAAACGTAATTGTTTGAGAATTGATGACTTTAGGGTTCAATCTAAGGTCCTCACGGATAGACTTGTTGATAAGGGGTATAAGGCCCCCTTTTTGAAGCATACATTTGAAGAAGTACAGCTGTTGGATCGTGAACATTTTCTGGCCGATAAAACTGTGGTAGATGGACGTGAGAATAACAGTAATTTCTCCTGTCCCTTTATCTCAGGGTACTCCATCAACAAAGGGGTGTGTATACTATGCTGTCTATATGTGAATCCTAAAAAAAACGCTAGTGAAGCAAAATATATGTGCTGCAACTTAAATATGTGAGACACACACAAAATACATTTTTCACAGGACTATGGAATAAGGGTGGGGAACATTATACACTAGGAGTGAGTAGTTTGCGTTTTATGGTTTTCCATAGATTTTGCATCCAGCACAATGCCGGTGTTGGCCACTGGGGGCTCATGTCCGCCATGTGACTCATTCGGACATTAGACAGGCGTTTCAGCCTGTATGTATAGGGCAGTGCTACGTGCTGACGCCATTACGCCCCACGTAAGCCCGTTTTTTAAGCTTGCCGTCTATTTTTAAACGTATTACGCGGTTGTTTTCTGCTTGCTAATTTTAAAGCAATAAAGGCTTTTTACTTTTTTACACTTGTGACGAACCCTCTGTCCTCAAACAGATCTAGGTCCGCTGTCAATGCTTCCTCTGTTCAGAACCAGCACCTTCCAAGCTTCTTTAGCCCCCACAGACACAACACCTCAGTGTAGGTAAAACAAACTGACTTTATTATCACACATGGACACACAGATATCTCCCTTCAAAACACTCCGTCATGCTGTTGGGGGGGATCTGGGCCGACTGCCCAGCATCCCTGGGGTATACAAGTGAGGACTGAAGTCCCATCCACCTTTACAGGAAATCCATCGTTTTTTCAGAGGCCAGCAGCGCTCTGTCCGTTGCCAGCAGTTCAGCTGGGCATAGGAGCTTCCCTACATCATCTGCTACAGATAACTGTTGGGGAGAGAGGCCGACTGCCCCAGCTCCCTGGAACTCTACAGTTGTTGCCGGTGCTGGGCAGAGGTTGGTAGCACTCTGCCCTGTTGCCAGCACTTCTCATGGTTTTCTGTTAGTGGAGACCACAGGCCCATCCACAGACACCAGATCAAGCTGCAGTTGTGAGGTGACGACTGCATTCTCTCCTTTAATCCTGATCTGCAGCTCGGGACAGACTGCGACCTCCTCACCCGGGGCCTCCAGAATTTCTTCAGGAGTAGGGCAGAGGTCTTGGACCCTCTGTCCGGTTGCCAGCACTCCTGCTGGGGGTTTTCTAGGTGGTTCCTCCTCTACAGAAACGTCTATTACATCCCCCAGTATCTGTAATTGCTAAAAGTGTGGGACAGAGGTCTTGGACCCTCTGTTCGAGTTGCCAGCGCTTTAGCTGGAAGAGTCTCTTGTAACTCCACAGATGCTTCTGGCAGAAAATCCCATGTCTCTGTCAGTATTGTGGGAGAAAGCCGACTACTTCTTCTCTCAGGGAGGCTGAAGCTGCTGTTGGGCAGAGGTTAGCAGAGCTCTGCACTGTTGTCAGCACTTCAGCTTTGGAGGCCGCAATCTCCGGAGTTTCCACTGCCGATTCTCTGGCATGCTGCTGAACGCATTCTAGCAGTTTCCTGTATGCCCTTTCCAGATGCTGTTCCTTCCTTAGCAAATAGTTTAGATCAGGTATAAGCTCTGAGACCCCTGCAAAACCGAACATAGCCTCTCTGTGTTCTCGCAGGTCCTCAAGGGTAGGTTCCCCTTCATTGCCAAACACAAAACAATCTGTAAGGCTCTCCCTCAGCAATCCAGGGCCACCAAAGTCAGAGAGAATTCTGTTGTCTCTCCTAAATATTCCTCCTCCGCGTGCCATTGCAGACCCCGATACCGATTGTCCAGCTCTCTCTCCTGCTGGACCAGCCTGTCCAACTCAGTCACCCATTGCTTCTGGGGCCGCTCTCCCAGGAATTGCATCCGTAACTCCCTTTGTTCACTGGCCTGCTGCTTTAGGGTTGGAAAGCACTTGCCTTGTTGCATACCAGCAACCTGGAGGCATCTAATCCAGTGTCTTACCCGAATCTTCTGCCTGACTTCCAGGTATTTATCCACAGACACAGACCTTGTGTATGCTGAAAGGACGATCTGCAGCAGCCCCGGGAACTCTGATGCCAGATCCATATCTCCGCTGGGGTGGCTGAAGGCTACTATTCGATCTTGGATCCAGGTGGAGGTCTTCACAGCCAGGAAGCATGATCCCACTGCTGCCACCAGTTGTGACGAACCCTCTGTCCTCAAACAGATCTAGGTCTGGTGTCAATGCTTCCTCTGTTCAGAACCAGCACCTTCCAAGCTTCTTTAGCCCCCCCCAGTCCACAGACACAACACCTCAGTGTAGGGTAAAACAAACTGACATTATTATCACACATGGACACACAGATATCTCCCTTCAAAACACTTCCCTCCCACCCTTGGAAAACAGGGCGGGTCAAACTGTCCAATGACAATGGCCACACAGGTCAGGTGTCTTCAAACTTTTCAGTACACAGTCTTATCAGCAGGGGAGTTGGAGGAATCCCCCCTCCTTTTTCCTCACAGCAAACACACTTGCACATCCCATAATAGTTGAGGCAGCCAGCCACAATAGACAATAGAATAGTCACACCCCAAACCATCACAGCAAATAGTCCAACAGCATGGCACAGCACACATTATATAAACATATATACAGCATTGAATCTGACTAGAACAGATCATAGTGGGGGTTCTCATTCACCCTGTGCCCCTATTAGAGACACAGGGTGATTTACACATAAGAGGCATTGGGGAAGCTGGACAAGGAGCCCCCAGAACTCTCCAGGGCAAGCTGAGCTGCACAAACCCTGACTCAAAGTCACTCCTGTCCTGTCACAACACAATTAGAGTTCCTTATTTTTCTACACCTACGGCCCTTCGGTCAGAGAGTCACACCCCCAGATTGGAGTTCCAGGTCCCCCTCCATTGAGCACCATGGAGATCTTAATACAAAACGGAGATTCCGGTGGCACAGGAGATCCATCTGTCCCTGCAGAGGGCTGAATCTGCTTGCGCTTAAGACCTTGCTATTCAGGGGGTCCACCGTTTCTTGGTAAGGGCACTCACATACAGAGTGGGATTTATCTTCACTCGGGGACTCCTTTATATCTCCTCTTCCCCCTCCTTTCTCCCTTGGTGAAGATGGATGAACCCTGGATTTTGTCTTTTCATCTGACTTGCTCCCTTTCATCAGTGCTCTTTTCTTTATTTGTGTATGGACTCAATGCATTTTTGTTTTCTCACCGACTAATTTTTCTTATCACTCTTCCATATGTAAATTTTTTGAGTGTTTACATTATAAGCGCAACTTATGTTTTTTACGATTGTGGTTCATCATACAGGTATTTGATGGTTTTTGTTGCAGCTGTATTCTAGATTTTGATCTCTAGCGCAGTATTAACTCTTATACACTTTAAATCAACTTCCTGTAGATAATGTTTTTTGCAGATGTCTGATGTTCACCTTAAGGATGTGGAGGGGAGTTACTACCAGGCGATGTGAGTAGTGTCCGTGACGGAGTTGTCATGTATCATCAGCTTATGCATATGGCACAGACAAAGTGTGTGCTAAAAGGTGGTCATATTTGTTTTCATATTCATAAAATTTATGAGCATAGTACCTTAGCTTATTTCTGGCTTTACGATCAAGACAATAGGAGAGTCTAGACCAAAACTCCTGTAGCTTCACAGCATCCGTGGGTCACAGGAGAGATTTTACTAAATGTTTTTATTTCCTCTAGGAGACCATCAATTTTCTGAAGTTTAAAGCGGAGCTCCGCCGTAAAAAAAAATATTAAAAGCCAGCAACTACAAATACTGCAGCTGCTGACTTTTAATATTAGGACACTTACCTGTCCTGGAGTCCAGGGACGTGGGCAGCAAAAGACGAGCAATCACTCGTCTCTCGGCTGCCCCCATCGCCATCATGGGTGAGGGAATCAGGAAGTGAAGCGTTGCGGCTTCACTTCCCGGTTCCCTACTGTGCATGCGCGAGCAGCGCTGCACGTCTTTTACTGGTCCCCGCTGTGTTATGGGAGCCGTGTGTTTCCCAGAACACAACGGGGGGGACCGGAAAGTGACGCACTGCCCGCAGTCTATCCGCAGTGTGAATTCCAGGAAGTGGGTGCAATACCTGTCATAGACAGGTATCTTCACCCCCCTCCCCCCTGTAAGGTGCCAATTGTGGCACCGGAAGGGGGGGGAGGAATCCGATAAGCGGAAGTTCCACTTTAGGGTGGAGCTCCGCTTTAAGCTTCTTAATTCTAGAACCATGCGTTATCAGTATTCCTTGGATAGCTGTGTTATGTCCCTCCCATAAAGCCCGTGCGGAGACCTCTTTAGTGGTGTTCAATTCAAAATAGGTTTTAAGTGAGGCTTCCAGGTCCGCTAGGATGGTACTATGATCTGGGAGGTTTTCATTGAGCCGCCAGGTCCAGTCTTTGCAGCCAATATCAGTGAGGGATAAAGTGACAGAGACCGGGGCATGGTCAGATATGGTGATGTGACCAATAGACATGTTCTGGACACAATGCAGGTAATTTTGGTCAACAAAAATAAGGTCTAGTCTAGAGTAGGAGTCAAGTACACTAGAACAGTGTTTCTCAACTCCTGTCCTCAAGGCGCCCCAACAGGTCATGTTTTCAGGTTTTCCCTCAGATGAAACGGCTGTGGTAATTACTAAGGCAGTGAAACTGATCAAATCACCTGTGCAAAATAATGGAAAGCCTGAAAACATGACCTGTTGGGGCGCCTCGAGGACTGGAGTTGAGAACCACTGCACTAGAATAATAGCTGGACTCCTTATCAGAGGAGTGTTTAGCTCTCCAGCAATTCACCAGATGCAGGGCAGCAAGCAATTGTTTCAGAGCCTTAAAAAGGAAAGGGAGATTTTCAAGAGGACGTAATCAGTAGTGGGTCTGGAGGTAAATTAAAATCCCCCAACAAAATTAAGAGACCTTCCTGGAATTTGGTCAACCTTCTTGGGGTACTGGACAGAAAGATAATTGTAGGAGTATTAGGGGCATAAATATTGGCTATGGTAAAAATCTTGCCCTGGACAGTGCCCTTTATAAACACATATCTGCCATCTAGGTTGGTGAGTTGTCCCCTTTAGAGTCCCCCTTTATATCAGATGTCCCCATCAGATTCTTCCTTTACATCAGATGTCCGCATCAGATTCTTCCTTTCCATCAGATGTCCCCCATCAGAGTCCTCCTTTACATCAGATGTCACCATCAGTCCTCCTTCACATCAGATGTCCCCCCTCTCCTCCCCTCGTACTCACAGCTCTCACAGCAAGTCACCTTCCATCCACCTTCGGACCATCCGGGATGAGTCAGAGAAACCAGAAGTGACAGCGATGGAACCGCCAATCACTCACTGCAGCAGGGAACAATGTTCAGGGCGAAGAGCTCTGCGACCCAAAGGACTTTCTTAAAGCGGAGTTCCACCCAAAATTTGAACTTCCACTTGAAGGGAAGGTGACCCCCTGACATGCCACATTTGGCATGTCATTTTTTTTGGGGAGGGAGCGGAAACCAGCTCCCACTTCCTCGCGGGGCTCCGCGGCACCGGAAGGAAGTTCACCCCTCCCTCTCGGCAATCATCTGGGACACGTTACCAGTCCCAGATGATTGCTCGGCCAGTCACGGCTCCCGCATGCGCAGTGTGGCTCGTGCATGCGCAGTGCGTGCCTGGCTGTAATGCCACAGCCGGCGCTGCAGAGAGGAGGGGGAGACGAGTGGGGCTTCGTTCCCCCACATCGCTGGTCCCTGGGACAGGTAAGTATCCGATTATTAAAAGTCAGCAGCTGCAGTATTTGTAGCTGCTGACTTTGAATATTTTTTTTTAGTAGGAACTCTGCTTTAAGGAAGCCAATAGAGCTTCTTGTTTGCAATCACGTGATTGCAAACAATCTGCCACTGCTCCAGAATATTTACCATATTGCAGTCTACATGCATACTCCACTTCCTAGGGTTCCATACAGAGGATTATGGAATATGTAAAGAATATGTAAAGCAGTTGCAGGGCCCAGTCTATTTATGGACTCTCCATCTACTATGGAGAGAGGCAGCTTACACCAGCTTTTACACTTCTATTTATGTTTATTGAGTAGAGGCAAGAGATTTAGGGTCAGATACTGCTGTGGGTCCAGAGTGAAAACCACCCTCACATATTTAAATGAGGTGACCACTTATATTTGTTGGGCACGGATAGGTGAGGGATGAGCAACCAGATCCAGATGCATTAGAACAGACATATTCCAATTAATATGAAATCCTAAAAATTCCAATTCTGGTAGTAAGAGAGAGACATGTAGACATAGTAAGAGAGCCTGTAATGACCTGGAGGTATCTCCCATATACTCAAGAGCATTGTCTTCATATAAGAATACTTTGTCTTCTAAAATACCTAAGAATCAAAATGGGCAGGGGTTCCACTGTTAGGGCAAATAGGAGGAGTGACTCAGAAAGGTCGCTGTTGATTTGCAACTGGGCCCTGGGGGGTGGCATAAATAGTATGTACTCAAACCGAACTGAACATAAACCGATCGCCCAGCCCAAATCTTTTTTTGATATTTTAGTGTTTGTGGGTTACATTTTCTTTAAAAAAAACATGCTTGAGTTCTTTGAATTACAGTTTTGGGGTACATTTTGTTATGTATTAACACTAAAATGTTTGAATTAACCCTTTCTACACTGCTTTACACTCTTACATATTTCCAGCAAACCTTTGAATAAAAACAGGGATTTTTGGTTTACATACAGACTTGTTCAAGTTGGACAAATATATCAATGTAATCCCTCTCTGACCAGTTTTCACTCTACTATGCAAAATGACAAATACTTACTTGCTTATAGCATACTTTAGTGCATAAAAAATTTGATATTTTTGGTTCACATAATGACCATTACCTACTATACTCTGCCAAAAGCCAAACACTTGCTTATAGCATACTTTAGAGCTTTCATGTCAAAGTTTAATAGAAACATGTAAGGGTGTATAATAGTGTGCAAAGGATTAATCCAGATTTTTTTTTTTATCAATAGATTTTTATTCAATTTTTAACGGTGTACAAAAGGTGATAAGTACATTCCATATGTGGAGCATATACATATTGATACGTTTGAATACACAGATAGGAGTCAAATAAATGCCCTGTCATGGTATAAAACATATATGGTATTCACGGGACTGTAGGTGTCCCCTCCCCTCCCCAGACACCCCCTGTGGGAACTATCTGTGATCCGGAGAGAGGAACAACACCCACACCCCCTATTTGCATTATAACAGATTAGTTGGAGGAGGTGCAAAAGCAAGCTCTACTATCTTACTAGAAATTACTTTCACCGAGAATTTTAGATTCTAACATAAAAGAAATTAACATAAGAACAAAGAGTAAACTTTCAGAGTAACCAAAAGAAAAGAGGAAAAGGAGAACAAGAACCTTGTATGTATTACTGTATTACTGTTACCATTACCATCCCTCGGACCTTTCTGGAGAAGTTTAAGTTACATTTTTAAAAGGATTGACACTCCCATCTGTGGCTGTTTTTTCTGTTTTAGTTATGAGTTGTAATCCTTATACCAGTCTATCCATGATTGCCAGCTAGAAAGAAACTGTGCGACCCTCCCCCCTATGGATGCTATCATCCTTTCATAGGTGTAATGAATGGATAGTGTGCGAATAGCATCATTAACATCTGGAGGCTCTGGAGATTTCCATAATCTAAGTATAACTAGTTTGGCCGCTAAGAATAGATGTGTGGTGAATTTTCTATGTATCGGTGGTATGGTTTAGATCCCTAAGTTCAAGAGAGCTAGGGAAGGCGAGTATGGTAGAGATAAACCTGTCACTTGATAGTGGACCTTGAAAATGCCAGACCAAAACCCAGCTAATTTGCTACAGGCCCATAATATATGGAAAATAGTGCCCGATTGTGCACAGCTCCTCCAACACTCAGGGGGTGTGGAGGGATCAAATTTGCCTATTCTGTTTGGGGTCAGGTACCACCTCTGTGTTACCTTGTGGGATAGTTCCCATAGGTTTGTACATTTAGTTGCTGCGTATATTTGTTGTAAAGCTTTATGCCATTGTGCTTCTGAAAATGATTCCTGGATGTCCCTCTCCCAGGCTAACATAGAATTTGTTTTCATGAATATGGACTTGTCATACAGGAAATTATAGAATAGTGAGATACCACCTCTACGGTTTTCTTTAGACGCAAGATGGATGTTGATTTTCCAGAATAAATTGTACCCCCTAATATTTTTGTTTTAAGGTACGATTTTACCCGGAGGTGATTAACCTGCTCCGAATTTGGCAGTCCATATTCTGATTGCAACTCAGCAAATGATTTAAGGAGATTGTCCTTATATAGATGAGATATCTGTGTGATTCCCTGTCGCAACCATCCATCTAAGTTCAGGTCAGGCATTATCAAAGCTAATGTAGAGATGGGTGCTAGTAGGGGAGAAGTAGGGGTAGACAGTGATTTGTGCGTCACTAAAATTTTCCAGGAATTTAAGGATGCTATCATGGGAGGAGAAAGATGTTTGGATTTGGATTTAAGGTAAGGGTACGCCAAGAGATAATTAAATAAATTCCCACCAGGTACCAAAGTTTCTTCAATGTTTCCCCATAGTAGAATGGGTTGGTTTGGAAACCAGCCTTTAATTTGTGCAAGAATCGCAGCAGTATGATAGTCTGCAAAGACCTGTAAGCCCAGACCACCAGCCTGCTTTGTTTTTTTAAGTTTGGAGAAGGGGCTTCTGGCCCTTTTACCCTCCCAAAGATATTTAGCTAGTAGGGACTGAAGGGTTTTAAAAAATTGTTGGGGTATGGGTATGGGCACCGTGCGATAAATGTAAAGAATTTGTGGTAATATTTGCATTTTGAAGGCTGCCAATCTTCCTGACCATGATAGGACATGTTTGCTTAGGGATCATAGGCCATCTGTAAGTTTCTTTTCAAGAGGGAGATAGTTGGCCCGAAATAATTGCCTGGTTTGGGAGGTCAATTTAATACCCAGGTATGTGATCTCTTGATCACACCATACATATGGAAATTTGGCTTGTACGAGCATCTTATCTTTTGGCAGTACCCCTAGGTCAATAATGAATGATTTGGTGTCATTCACTTTGTAGTATGACACTCTTCCATACTCCCGAAGTATATAAGATACATGTTCCAGGGAAGACATCGGATCAGTGAGCATCAGTATCACATCATCCGCAAAAAGACTAATGACGTGTTTACGGGATTTAATTGTAAAACCTTGAATAGCAGAGTTCTGTCTAATGCAAGCGGCTAGTGGTTCCATCAGTATATTGAAAATAAGGGGGGACAACGGGCACACCTGACGGGTTCCGTTCGTAATTCTGAAGGGTTTGGACTGCAAATACCAGATGTATACACCCTAGCTGATGGGGAAGTATATAGAGCCAATATTGCTGAAAGCAGGTTCCCTGAGAAGCCAAAGTTTTCCAAAGTTTTTGTCAGATATAACCAATTTACCCTATCAAACGCCTTCTCTGCATCCAAAGCCAGAAGCAGAGAAGGCGTTTCCCCCCCCCCCCCCTCTGGCGATATGAACAATATTTATTAAGCGTCTAGTGGCATCCGACGTCTGCCTGCCCTTAGTAAACCCAGATTGATCAGGGTCAATGAGAGTGGGCAAAACTACAACCAGTCTTAATGCTATCATCTTGGCATATAGTTTTACATCGTTATTTAGCAAGGATATAGGCCTAAAAGTTTGAGGAGCATCCGGTTCCTTACCCGGTTTAGGTAACGTTACAATTAATGCTTCTAGCATCTCAGGAGGAAAGAAAGCCGAGGCAGCAGCAGCATCAAACACTTTAAGGAGGTATGGTCCAAGTATAGATTTAAACTGTTTATAGTACTCCCCTGTAAGACCATCCGGTCCAGGAGATTTATTACTCGGGAGAGTTTCTATAGCTTTAAGCATTTCTACTAGAGAAAAGGGAGAATTCAACTCCTGGAGTTGTGAGGGGGAAAGATGCGGCAGATGAATGTTTTGTAGGAATTTCTCTATATCTGACAGGGAAGGTTGAACCGTTAGACTATCTTGGTTTAGATTATATAAGGAACCATTGTAATCACTGAAAGCGTCTGTGATTTTTTGGGGATCATACACCTTCTGAGAAGATTTAGGGTTAATAATGTGCCTTAAAGCGCTGGCCTTGTAGTCTACGAGCCAGGTTTTTCCCAGCCTTGTTACCTGTAGAATAGAAAGACATCTTCAGCTTTTTCTCAAGTTTTTCAAAGGATTGGAGTAAAGCAAGCCTGAGGTCGTGCCTCAGTGAAGTAAGTCGTGCGCTCAGTATGGGGGTGGGATTAAGTTTGTTCTGGTCTTCCACGGAGCCTATCTCTGAGAGTAGAGTATTGAGTCGCTGTTGCCTCTGCTTTTTGATTCTAGTGCCCTGCTGGATAAACACACCACTGATATACGCTTTATGGGCGTTCCATAGTACAAAAGGATTATTCTTGGACGGGGAATTGATCCGAAAATAATTAGACAAGTGATCCTCCAGAATTTTTTTCGTTTCTGCGTTTTGAATTATGTGGGAATTGGAGCGCCAGATAAAGGCACTGTTGGAAGGATAAGTATCCCCTAGTGTCAGTAACACAGGAGCATGGTCTGACCATGATATGTTGTTCAATTTGATTTGAGATAGTTTCTGGAGTAGCCACCTGTCCAACAGAAACAGATCAATCCTTGTGTACGTGCAGTGTCTGTGAGAAAAGAACGTAAAGTCCCTTTCGTTGGCATGAGTACATCGCCATGCATCATATAGATCTTGTCTTTGTAAAAAGGACATCAGAGAAGGTGTCCTTTTAGAGGGTTTAGATGTGGAGTCTATTTAGGGGTCAGGCGTAACATTAAAGTCTCCGCACAGTATAAGAGAGCCTTGTTGTGTTTTCCGGATCTTTTTCATCAGTCCATTCAGGAATTTGATTTGGTGTTTATTCGGAACATAAAAGTTCACCAGGGTGTATCGTGTAGTGTTGATGTCACAAACTAGGATGATATAACGACCTGATGGGTCACATATTTCCCTATGTATTTGAAAAGAAATTGAGTCTTTAATAGCAATCATGACTCCCCTTTGCTTTGCTTCCATATTTGAGAAGAAATAGTGTTGGAAGCCTTTATGGGTGCATCTAGGCGGTGCCTTGTGGTGAAAATGCGTTTCTTGGACGCATATTATGTCACATTGAGAAGAGTCTGCTTCTCTCCAGAGAGATGCCCTCTTGGCTGGATGAGTTAAACCATGTGCATTTATGGAGAGTATTTTAACTGGCATGGCATAGTTTAAGTGGAATGCTGAAATTTACACATGGTGCGTACTTACAAAGATGCCAGGAAGCTGTCCGAGGGATGCATGTATTCCAAGGTCCAATAAAACAAGGTCCCGATTCCGGTAACATAAGCAGTGTCTGAAAAGGAATTTGGTATAGAAAAAAGAAAACAAACAACAAAAAATTTAAAAGGAAGGTGAATACACCCAGGTGCAGAATTTTTCTGCTCAGGTAAATGGGAGCACAGGTTGCAAGAAAGAGCTCCAAAGGGTGAGGCCCATTAATAGGGCAACAAATGAAAATAGCAGGGCCCTGCAAATATCACTGACGCCTCAGGTGTTTGAAACTTGCTGCCATTCTGGAGGAATCCGTTTAGGGCTTGGCACATTAGAAGGTGAAGGAGGTTCCTCTGGGACAATCTTCCATTTCTGGAGAAGCCGAAAGCCTTTAGTAGGAGAAGTAATTACATGTGTGGATCCTTCTCTAGAAACAATTAATTTAGTTGGGTAACCCCATCTGTAGGTGATATCATTGTTTCTCAAAGCCTTGGTGATAGTGTTGAGATTTTTGCGGAGTTGCAAAGTGAATTGCGACAGATCCGCATAGAATTGCAGATCTGAGTATTCTGTGGTGTGGTGTTCCCCTTTACGGGTAATTTGCATCAAACGCTCCTTGGTCTGGTAGAAGTGCATGCGAAACAGCACATCCCTAGGGATATGCTCCTGAATGAATGAGGGTTTTGGGAGGCGATGGATTCTATCTATGGACAGTTCAATAGGAGGAAGATCTGGCATTAGGGCTGAGAGCATTGCTGTAGCATATGAACGTAGCTCAGAGGTTTGCACAGATTCTGGAATTCCTCTTATCTTGACATTGTTCCTCCTGGACCTGTCTTCCAGATCTGCCAACTTTGCTTTTATCCATGTGTGGTCCTCCTCAACGCTGCCATGAGCATCTACCAAGTCATTAATTGTCGTAGCATACTCCACCATTTTGGATTCGATGTGATCAACTCTGTCCCCCACCGCATTGAGTTCAGAGCTAAACTTCCTCATGCATGTCATCATGTCAGCATTGATAGAGCTTTTTAGGGAGACAAGCATGTCTTTTAATGTGGTGTCTAGGACTGGCTGGTTCTGTGTGGGGAATGCCACTATGGAGTCAGGGAGCTCTCTCGTGTCCTCTTGTGAGTCAGCATTTGATCTTACCTCACATTGCTGCAGCTCCTGCTCCTCCAGCCTGGCTCTCGCTTTAGCCGGACTCCTAATGAGAGGTGAAGGAGTCTCTGTAGTTCCCCTTGTGCGTCGGGTGTTGCGATATGCTGGGTCATCATGTATGTCTGTGTTCATGTGAGCCGTCCTCGGGGTAGAGAAGGAGCCGGCGCCATCTTGCCCATGAGGCTGCAGAGGCTGTGTGAAGTAGGCCATTAGTTTTCTGGGCCGATGTTCCGCCTGGCGTCTCCTGGTCATGATGCCGGGGTACCGGGGAGGTAAACCGCCATATTGAGCTTTCGGTACAGTGCCCTATGTAGCTGTGAGACGCTTTTTCTCTCGCCGTTCGCCGGAGCTCCGGAGTTACACCGCCATCTCGGTGAAGTCCAAACCACGCCCCCCTAATCCAGAATTTTTAACATGGTCACTCCCCGTTTAGCACCTGATGAGTTTTTTTAATATAAGCATTATATATATACATATATATATGTACAGGGTGGAGAGTTAAGGGTGATTTGTGTGTGCCCCGACACAACTGGCATACCCTAGGCACATGCCTATGCATACCTGGTGCATTTTCTTTTTTTCCCCTGCCTGTGCGCACAGATCTGTACATCCAGAAACCCTTGTAAGAAGCAATAGCTAGCTTTTTTATTGTGACTGCCTTATCTACTTTTTTCTATTATTTTCCCTTAATTGTTTTTGGCTATAACTCTTTATGCCATTACTAATAGGTAAATTAAATAGTTATAATGATTTACCAGAACAATATGGAATATTATAAACTATAAACTAACAAGACAGTAAGTTCTTCAGTGTCTGTCAAAATATACTTAGAACTTACACACTGAGCTGCATAACAGATACCGTATATACTCGAGTATAAGCCGACCCGAATATAAGCCTTTAAGGCCCCTGGACTACGTTACCCAGAACCCCGTTCGGCACCCAGGGTGCATTGGGCCGCCGCAGAGACTCATGGGTGGGGCTATATAAGAAGAGGGCGAGGCTAGGCTCTGCCTCTTTGGACACCGCGCTGCAAGCAATAGGACTCCCTGTGCGGATCCGCTGCTGTGTAAGGCCTGAAGCCTGGGCCTTGCATACCGACCAAAGAGCCTTCCACCCCACTGCGGAGCCTGGGTGGCACCTGTTCCTGCTCGAGTTTGCTGACATTAGCTGGACCGGAGACCCGGCCGTTGGAGACACTGTGTGCGGATACACAGTGGTGGAAGCCCGGACTGGGATCGCGTCCGGAGTGGTGAGTGAGCACTTGCTCTCTTCATTACCCTTTTACTTTGTTGGGCCTAGTGACTGCCTTGGCCCACCCTGTTATTTACTACCCCTTGGATTACAAATATTGTTTCCTGAAAGTGCACCACCGTTCAAGTTGCCTGCGAAGAATTATTCTCATAAGGGACTGAGTTTTAATCTGGGTCAGGCCTGACCAGGGTGGGGGTTAAAACTTTGTTGCTGCGCCATATTGCGCATAGGGAAAGAAGATATTTGCACGTGACGGGTGATCACTCTGCACTATCACTGATGAATATGTTTATTGCTGCAGGGCTCTGCATGCATGCTATGTGATGTGTTTAACTTTGAATCCTTATACCAAAGTAAATCCAGTTATAGTTTATCACCTTGGTATTAGTGTCATCTTTGCAGATAGTAGTTATCTAATAAGACTGCCAGATTGTTTATAATCAGGTGTAGACCGTTACGAGGTAACAATCCCTAGACTAACTGTGCCAGTGTAGGTTGAGTAGATTGCCGGGGGTTGGCGGTGCTGTATACAGGGCCCGAAACAAAAACCCAGCGGCTCTCTTAACTGGGGGTAGCGCTACATTTGATTGGCTTACTAATTTTTCCAGAAGTCTGCACCAAGATACAGATCAGATTTTGGGCATCGTCTGCGACTAAAATGTAATTTTTGGTGAGATACTCCCAAAGGGAAATCACATCTAAAATGAATTCAGATCTTGCTACTTTCCTCATTAGAACCCTGCAAGTGCAGCAGCTGATTGATCAATATAAAGTCACTCCCATTCACATTGACTTGGACACAGACAAACAGCTATTCCTTCAGAATAACGAATGTAGGAACCTGCAACATTTGTTAAAATTCTTGCAATCTACATAGATCACCAAGAGGGGATTTTTTTTCCCTCAGCAACCGTGGAGTTACTTTTTAAGAAAAGGTGCTTGGTGCATCCTCATCAAATTCTTCATTTTTGTCAGGCAAGGGAGTAATGTATACTTTGGCAACAAGAAAATATTCAAAAGATTCTTCTTAAGCCTCGTACACATGGCCGGGTTTCGTGACGGGAAAACTGCGAGGAGAGCTTTTGGCCGGGAATCCCGGCCGTGTGTATGCTCCCTCGCAGTTTTTCCGACAGGAAAACTGCAAAATCGGCCGGCTAAAAAAAGAGAACCTGCTCTCTTTTTTTCCGGCGGGTTTCCCGACTGACTTTTTCCCGTCAGAAAACCCGTCCGTGTGTAGCAGAAAACTGTCATTTTTGGCAGTTTTCCTGTGGGGAAAAACTCTGATGGAGCAATATACACGGTCGGGATTCCCGAGGAAAAGCTCTCATCGAAGTTTTCCCGACGGGAAAACCGAGCGTCTGTACGGAGGAAAAGTAGAGAGCAGGCTCTCGGTTTTCCTCTTGGGATTTCCGACTGATCTTTTCCTGTCGGGAATCCCAGTCGTGTGTACTAGGCATCAGTCTTGGCCTCCACATCAATCCCCCTTTGATCAGAAGTTCCATTTGGTTTGAGGAGCATACCTACAGTATATTAACAATATGTGATGATAATGGTGATGATAGAACCCTGTTCTGCAGTTCTAGTAAAACTCATAGTCCCCAATGATCCCTCTCTCTCAATTTACAGCAAACTGTTACTCAAAATCTATATAGTTTAAGATTGAATATCTCTAGAGATATGATTTGCTAAAGTGAGTTTGTACACTTGAGTGACAGCTTCAACACAACAACAGAAATGTTTTGGTATATAGTGAAAAGGTGTAAGGCAGGCCATACACTGTTAGAATCTTAGCAGGTTCAGCAGGTACCATCCGAGATTTGAACCGTGTATGGGCAGGCTGAATGTACCAATTTGATGATTGATCGATCAACTTGGGTACCCCCCCCCCACTGTGAGAAGACAATGGCTCGGTCGGACACTGTCTGTGTTGATAAGGGAATCAAATTTGTTCACCTGCCTAAATCTAACAAACCAGCAATCTATATACAAAGAATAATGAAGCATGCTCTAACATACTACTAAACATGTAAACAGTAGACAAGGTCTAAGACAAACATATATGTAAGTGCCACAGATATATTGCATAATGAATATTAAACTGTGCATGAGGGTCCCATTTTGGTGTTCTGGTGCTCCAAAGCCTCCTCCTAACTTCTCCCTCCTAATTCCCTCAAGTGTGTATTGTTATAGGCATCTCTTCCATAGGCTTGCCTGGAGATGTATTGATTGGTGAGCATATTTATTTCCTCTATGCAGATCTGATTCCAATACCCCTTTGTTAACCACTTGCGGTCAGGAAGATTTTACTCCCTTCAAGACTAGGGCATTTTTTGCTATTCAGCACTGTTCTACTTTAAATGACAATTGCCCGGTCATGCAATACTGTACCCAAATGAAACTTATAATTTTTACACACAAATAGAGCTTTTATTTGGTGGTATTTGATCATCACTGGGTTATTTATTTTTTGTGATATAAATGAAAAGAGACTGATTTAAAAAAAAATATATGATATGTTCTAATTTCTGTTATAAAGCATATCCAATAAAATCAAATTTTGTCATAAGTTTAGGCCAAAACAAAATTCCAATAAGTGTATATTTATTGGTTTGTGTGAAAGTTATAGCGCCTACAAACTATGGTATATATTTGACAATTTATCAATTCTGATGTACTGACAATCATTTTCTTGAGGTCCTAAAATGCTAAGACAGTTTTTTGGAAAGTAGACAGTCTGAGGCATTTGGTAAGAGTCATGGCGAGTTTTTTGAAGTTATAATTTTTTGTCACAATTTTTTTGAAAATGAAGGAATTAAATACAATTGTTTTTTTGTTCACAATTTTTTGTTACCTACTATCATCATATGACTGGTGTGACGGTGATCAGGGACACTAACTGGTGACAGCATGTTTAAAAAAAATATCAAATTTTAAACCTTTTTAACTTTTTTTTTTACATACTTTCATCAAAGTAGTTCCGTGTCATCATAGTAACACTGTACTACACTGCCCCGCCACAGTATAATTATTGTGATGGGTCAGCAATTGGTTATTATTTCTCAACTATGAAGTTTATTATTTTAGAAACCCCAAACTCTTTTCTCCTTCATATACAGTGTTGTGCTTTGAATGTCTGCATCTTCTCTGTGATGGTATTTTGGAGAGTGGTGTATGGACTGCATTTGCCTCTGGGGATACAAGGCATAAAAAATATTATACAACATGCTTTGTTTGACCCTATTATTCTTTTAAATGGTTAAACTTGGAAGGTGAGTGGTATTCAAAAAGGATTACGTGGATTGCACTGATGAGCTTGTTCTAAGTATAGCCCTGTAGAGTGGACATTGTTGCACTTAAAGGGGTTGTAAAGGTTCGTTTTTTATTTTCTAAATAGGTTCCTTTAAGCTAGTGCATTGTTGGTTCACTTAACTTTTTCCTTTGATTTCCCTTCTAAATATTTTTTTTCTTTGTTTTCTTTGTCTGAATTTCTCACTTCCTGTTCCTCCTCAGTAAGCTGTTCAGTAAGCTGTTCTGGCTGACTCCACACCACTCGGATGATGGTGTGAAGTTTAGTGAGGAGAAACAGGAAGTGAGAAATTCAGACAAAGAAAAAAAAACATTTAGAAGGTAAATCAAAGGAAAAGGTAAGTGAACCACAATGCACTAGCTTAAAGGAACCTATTTAGAAAATAAAAACAAACCTTTACAACCCCTTTAATATGGAGGATTTTTCCTGCACATGTTTTATTGCATGTGTTTTTAAGAACATTTGGATACTTTGCACAATTGCATTATATTGCTTGATTGTATGGAATGGAATTTTGAAAATTATTTTTTATTTTTCACATCGGGAAATTTACATAAAATAAGTGATACACTAATTAGCACTTTATTGTGTACAGTATATGCACTTTTTATTTATATGAATTATATAGGGGATTAATACTTTTATTATTATTATTATTATTTTTATTTATTTTTTACAGAGCTGTGAATTTTTTGGGGTTATTATTTTAACACCTATGAGACACAGTGGATCCCAACCTTATTCCCTTCAATCCAACTTCCAACACACATCTTCTCCCCTCCCCTTCCTTTCCACTGAGTAGGACTCAAAGGCAAGAAAAATATACACACACCCAGTGGTGAATAAATCTGCATCATAAACCTTTGCGGTTTCATCAGTTCCAAACACGAGAAATGTCCATACAAACTTTTATGACGGTGGTACAGAACCCCACAAAAACGTCATCAGTTTTATCCTGACACTTCCCCGACAATTGCTGGTAAGGATGCAATGAAGTGGGCTCCATAATGAATATTTGGTGGGATTGTCCCAAAATTGTCCCTTTCTGAATCACCATCAGAGATCAATTTTAATCATCTAACCAGGCAACTTCTACTCTTCATCATCACTGTATTTCTCTTACATGACATCTTTGTATGCCCCCTGCATATAGGAAAGCCTTGACCACACCTGCCGAACTTGGAAAATCCTCTGTTGCCACTACGTTGACACAGCGCCATGATATCTACATTGTAACTAAACTGAGTACCCCACCTTCAGGAACTATAGGCACCAGCAGAAGATACATATTGAAAAATATGGTCCAGCTGGCTTTTTACCAATCAATCCATTTAATACAATCTTTTAATATATAATGCTAGCCATGCAATACTAATCATATCAATGTAACCTTATCTCACAGACGTATGCTTCCTGAGGGGTGCAGTGAAATATAGACAGTCTTATGCTTTCTGATACTTCTTCTCGACATGTCCTTCTCCTTCATCCCCCCAACCTTCCCTATTTCTCCTCCACTACCTCCTCCCCAACCATTTTGAATGTGTTAGCAATACATGGGGATATGAGGTAAAAATGGGCCTATGGTTTTGAAGTGGTTTTGTTTTTACATTTTATTAAACTTTTATTACAATTATCGTATATACTCGAGTATACGCCAAGTTTTTCAGCCCTTTTTTGGGCTGAAAATGACCCCCTCGGCTTATACTCGAGTCAGTGTACCTGAGTCCGTGACATGCATATTCAGACAGGGACGTGCAGTGTTAAAAAGTGGCGCTCCTCCTTGTCCTGTTCCATGATAGGTGAAACACTCAGTTTCCCAGCAGACACTGTGTTCAGTGTTCCGTCTATCACGGATGCGCTCTCGTCCATGATAGACGAGAGGACGAGAGGGCATCCGTGATAGGCGGAACACTGAACACAGTGTCTGCTGGGAAACTGTTCCGCCTATCATGGAACATGACAAGGAGGAGCGCAACTTTTTAACACTGCACGGCCCCCGTCTGAATATGCATGTCACGGACTCAAGTACACAAATCGGCAAAGTGATTCTGCAATGGGCACAGTGAGGTCAGACTGCAATGGGCACAGTGAGGTCAGACTGCAATGGGCACAGTGAGGTCAGGCTGCAATGGGCACAGTGAGGTCAGGCTGCAATGGGCACAGTGAGGCTGCAAATGGGCATTGTTGACCCTATTTTCCACTTAGAGTAGCTGCTGCATTTTCACCCTAGGCTTATACACGAGTCAATATGTTTTCCCAGTTTTTTGTGGTAAAAGTAGGTGCCTCGGCTTATATTCGGGTCAGCTTATACTCGAGTATATACGGTAAATATGGTACTGCCAAACAAGCTCAAAAACTATACTATTAAAATGCTGTGTCACTCATCAATTTGTACAAAATGTAAGACTAGTTTTTTTTTTTTGTAAACTTTCCTATAGCTTTTAGATCTATTGTGGCTTCTATTTTTTCTGCTCTATTCAGGCTTATTATTGCTGGATTAAAACATCAGGTGTTTGAAGCGCAACATTCTAAAAAAAAATGTATTTTTTTTAGTTTGTAATAAATCAGATTCAGTGCCACACTAATATTAAATCTTAGAATATGTAAATATATAAGGTGGCTTCTCACAGTTGTGTTGTGGTTGTACACCCTATGTGTACTAGTACAGGCATACCCCACTTTTAAGTACACAATGGGGTTTATTTACTAAAGCTGGAAAGCGCAAAATCAGGCTCACTTCTGCATATAAACCAATGAGATTCTAAGCCCGGCTTGTTCAATTAAGCCTAGTAATAAAACCTGGAAGCTCGTTGGATTATATGCAGAAGTGAGCCTGATTTTGCACTTTACAGCTTTAGTAAATAAACCCCTTTGTGTACTTAAAAGTGGGGTATGCCTGTACTTTGCAATGGCATTCACTTTGAATGGCACCCTAAGGTTGCATTCACACCTGGACATTGCATTTTTGAGAGTTTTTTCCCGGGTGTTTTTTCAGCATTCTTAAAGTGTTTTTGAGCTTTGGCATTTTTTGCTAGTCAATAGAGAAAAATATCATCTGTTTCATCATTTGTTGCTATCCACTTTTATATATTTTTTATTTATTAATTGTTTGTCTTTTTTTGTAAGGGGTTGTTTATTAAGTAAATGTATTATTATCCATTTATTTATGCATATTATTATTTATTTACTTTTTTAGGTTATGGGTTAGGGTTAGGATTAGGGGTTAATATTAGAGTTAGGGATTGAGGTTAGAGATATTTTATTTATTTATTCGTATTTATTTTTTATGTATTATTTATTTATGCATAATATTAGTTATGTATTTTATTTATTATTTATTCATTTTTTTTTTTATTTAATTATTGTATTTGAGCAGAAAAACACTTAGAAAGTAAAAGAGAAAGCGTTTCCATGCATTTCTATGGAACAAAAAACTCTTCAAAAACACACACATCTGCCCAAGTTACAAAAAAAGCTCCAGAACTTTTTTTGAGCTTCAGGTGTTTGGCGTCAGGCAACTTGTAGTGGAGATGTGAACCATCTCCATAGAGAATATTTTCATTTCTCCTCCAGCGCTTTAGAGCTTCGAGTTTCAAGCTACAAAACCCTTAGGTGGGAATTGGGGACTTCCACACTTCCACAACCCAGCTACTGTATATTACCTAATACCACACTACAAAAAAAGTGCAGGTACTGTTTTTGCCTGTTCTGGTGTGTTAAATAGCATTTAATTTTTTTCTTCAACAAATCAAGTTTACTTGAAGATCCAAAGAAGAACAGAAATGTTGCTTTTACTGCTTGCTACCAGAGCAGTATTCATTTTTCATTAATTGTGAGCAGCTATTAAACTTTATTACACTTACTTTATGGTACTAACCAAGCAAGAAATGTAATCTTTGATCATTAGAGCAGCTGTCTATTGCTTATCTACAAATCATGAATGTGTTTCCAAAGGAGCTAGCTACTGTACATATTGCATATTTTTTTAATATTGTTTTGTCTCTCTTCCATATACATAAAATTCTGATGATTGCAGTTATAGTCCTAATAAATTCCATGAAAAAGTGTCACAGATGGATGTATTGAAAGTTATTGTGAATTTTGATCTCAAACTTGGAAAGCAATTCTGCCATTTTCCACATCTGAAATTTTATATTCTGGCATTTGAATGTGCATAATTTGTCATCTTAACCTCATTACCAATTGAAGCAAATAGAATGTTATTCTTTATACTAGTTTTTACTTATTGTTTATTAAATGTATTTTATTGAGTCTATTTTTAAAAGGTAAAAACCTTGTTGTACATTAGTTTGAAATATTAACTTTGACAGTTTTATCTATTTCTAAAGCAGGAACAGTTGGTTTAGATGCAAAGATCCAAGAGCACAGATTGTGTTTAGTGTGAGACTGCAACAAATTGGTGCTGACACTTTCAGCACCTGATAAATTACATACAGTATCTCACAAAAGTGAGTACACCCCTCACATTTTTGTAAATATTTTATTATATCTTTTTATGTGACAACAATGAAGAAATTACACTTTTCTACAATGTAAAGTAGTGAGTGTACAGATTGTATAACAGTGTAAATTTGCTCTCCCCTCAAAATAACTCAACACACAGCCATTAATGTCTAAACCGCTGGCAACAAAAGTAGGTACAAAAGTAGGTACACCCCTAAGTGAAAATGTCCAAAATGGGCCCAATTAGCTATTTTCCCTATCCGATTTAATGTGACACGTTAGTGTTACAAGGTCTCAGGTGTGAATGGGATGCAGGTGTGTTAAATGTGGTGCTATCGCTCTCACTCTCTCATACTGGTTGCTGGAAGTTCAACATGGCACCTCATGGCAAATAACTCTCTGAGGATCTGAAAAAAGGAATTGTTGCTCTACATAAAGATGGCCTAGGCTATAAGAAGATTGCCAAGACCCTGAAACTGAGTTGCAGCATTGTGGCCAAGACCATACAGCGGTTTAACAGGATAGGTTCACTCAGAACAGGCCTTGCCATGTTCGACCAAAGATGTTGAGTGCATATGCTCAGTGTCATATCCAGAGATTGTCTTTGGGAAATAGACATATGAGTGCTTCCAGCATTGCTGCAGAGGTTGAAGGGGTGGGGGTAGGGGGTCAGCCTGTCAGTGCTCAGACCATATGCCGCACACTGCATCAAATTGGTTTGCATGGGTGTCTACCCAGAAGATAGCCTCTTGTAAAGATGATGCAAAAGAAAGCCTGCAAACAGTTTACTGAGGACAAGCAGGATTTTTGGAACCATGTCCTGTGGTCTGATGAAACCAAGATAAACCTATTTGGTTCAGATGGTGTCAAGCATGTGTGGCGAGTACAAAGACAAGTGTGTTTTGCCTACAGTCAATTATGGTGGTGAGAGTGTCATGGTCTGGGGCTGCATGAGTGCTGTCAGCACTGGGGAGCTGAAGTTCATTAAGGGAACCATAAATGCCAACATGTACTGTGACATACTGAAGCAGAGCAGCAACCCCTTTCTTCGGAGACTGGGCCACAGGCCAGTATTCCAACATGATAACGACCACAAACACACCTAAAAGATGTCCACTTCCTTGCTAAAGAATCTGAGGGTAAAGGTGATGGACTGGCCAAGCATGTCTCCAGACCTAAAACCTATTGAGCATCTGTTGGGCCATCCTCAAACGGAAGGTGGAGGAACGCAAGGTCTGTAACATCCACCAGCTCCGTGATGTCATCATGAAGGAGTGGAAGAGGACTCCAGTGGCAACCTGTAAAGCTTTGGTGAATTCCATGCCCATGAGGGTTAAGGCAGTGCTGGAAAATAATGGTGGCCACACAAAATATTGAAAATATTGAAACTTTGGGCCCAATTTGGAGATTTTCACTTAGGGGTGTACTCACTTTTGTTGCCAGGGGTTTAAACATTAATGGCTGTGTGTTGAGTTATTTTGGGGGGACAGCAAATTTACACTGTTATACAAGCTGTACACTCACTACTTTACATTGTAGCAAAGTGTAATTTCTTCAGTGTTGTCACATGAAAAGAAATAATAAAATATTTACAAAAATGTGAGGGGCGTACTCACTTTTGTGAGATACTGTATATAACGCTTGGAACTTACTTTGTTTTGGGTTGAGTTAAGGTTAGCATTAGAAGGGTAAAAGTATAGATGAAATAGGAAAACAGTTAGTTCCTGATTAGCAAATTGTATTGATTAGGAGCATTAGTTTTCCTCAGACACATCTCTGTGTAGTTTCTTCTATAACACTTTTTTCTTTTAGCAGTCAGGTACCAATCACAAATAAATGATTGTGCAGATATTTGGATAATGCAGCAAAAAGTTACTTTTAATTGAAAACAGAAAAACAAAACATGTCCTTCAAATAACACCAAAAGAACATATTCTCTTTGTTTTCCATTAAGTTACAGGAGTTTTCAGCAGCATCAGGTTTTCTTCTCTCTTAGTGGTTGAAATGAATTGAGAACTCACAGATAGTCCCAGACTGCACAATCATAGATTGCCTGCCTCTGTTTCCCCAGTTCTTCAAAAAAGTTATTCGGAACATATGAAAATTCCAAACCATGTTCCAACTGCACTTGCAGAACTGCTGTAATCTGGATAATTTAGATTAAGCATGCAACAGCAGGCTGTATAGGCATTGATGTTGGCACTAGAAGTGTTTATCCCACTAGAACTTTCCAGAATACTCCTTGCAGGCCAAAAAAAGGATCAGCCAATCTCAAGCCCTAAAACATCTTCCAAAAAGTACCATCCTGTTTGTGACACCAAATTAATTAATAACATAGTAACATGGTAACAATGGGGTTTATTTACTAAAGCTGGAGAGTTCAAAATAAGGTTCACTTCTTCATAGAAACCAATCAGCTTCCAGGTTGTATTGCCAAAGCTTATTTAACCACTTAACGACCGCTCACTGTATATATACGTCGGCACAATGGCACCGACAGGCACAATCACGTAGAGCATACGTGATTGCCTTTGTACAGTTGGGGGGTCCGATCGGACCCCCCTTCTGTACAGTGAGCGGTCGGAATTCGTCTGGGAGCGTTCCGAGATGGGGGGGCGGCCGTTCGATTCCGACCACCCCCCGCGATCGCTCCCGGCGAATAGAAATGCCTCCTCTGTCTGTGTAATGTTTACACAGACCGAGAAAGCAGGAGGAAGTGATGTCATCTCCTGTGCGGCGCTCACATATACCGAGCGTCGTACAAGAGAAGACACACAGGTCAGTGCACTAACACTACACTAACACCAGCACACATAGGCACATAAATCGCCCCCCAGGCCCCCCCAGATCACCCCCCAGCCCCCCCAGATCACCCCCCAGCCCCCAGTCACAGTGTCACTGATTGCAGTGACCATTTATTTACTGATCACTGCAATCAGTGACATTTGTGACTGTAAAAGTGTCACTACATTTAGTTTTAGGTCCAGTGTAGCCCCCTAACCCCCCCTAATAAAGGTTTAACCCCCTGATCACCCCCCAGATAACCCTTTCACCCCCTAGCACCGCCGTCGCTTGGCGATCATTTTTCTGATCGCTGTCTTAGCGTCGGTGATGCAGATCGGTAGCCAGTAATTTTTTTTAGGTTCGCCGCAGGTTTTTATAGCGTCAGGTACCCCCATATATTATCTAATAAAGGTTTTAACCCCCTAATTGCCCCTAGTTAACCCTTTCACCAGTAATCATCATATAAGTGTTACGGGTGACGCTGGTTAGTTAGTTTGCTTTTTATAGTGTCAGGGCACCCGCCGTATATAACCCAATAAAGGTTTAACCCCCTGATCGCCCGGCGGGTGATATCAATTAGGTTTTAGCGTCAGAGAGGGTCTGCGTCACACCCCAGGCAGCGTCAGGTTAGTGCCAGTAACGCTAACACCCACGCGTGAAGCATACACCTCCCTTAGTGGTATAGTATCTGAACAGATCAATATCTGATCTGATCAGATCTATACTAGCGTCCCCAGCAGTTTAGGGTTCCCAAAAACGCAGTGTTAGCGGGATCAGCCCAGTTACCTGCTAGCACCTGCGTTTTGCCCCTCCGTCCAGCCCAGGCCACCCAAGTGCAGTATCGATCGATCACTGTCACTTACAAAACACAACACACATAACTGCAGCGTTCGCAGAGACAGGCCTGATCCCTGCGACTCCAGTGCTGTAGGAGGTGATTTCACCACCACAGTTAAAAAAAAAAAAAAGCAAATATGCCGAAGCATTGGGGCAGCAGGGGCGGAGGAGCGATTTTGCTCCTAATGCCGCGTACATACGGTCGAAATTCCGACGGAGGCTTGCCCATGGAAAAGTCCGACCATGTGTGTGCGGCATTACTTTTTTGCGGGTGGATGCCCCCATGCTTCGGCATATATAAATGGTGCATGTATGCCCATCATTAGAAGTGGGTGGATGAAGGGCGGTATTCTAATGGTGGGCATACCCACCGATCAATCTCTTTTTTCGTTCAGCCACCTGGCTGCATGAAAAAAAAAGATTACAATACATGTCCAACAAGGACCAGCAACGTACTGGTATGTTGCTGGACTTTGAATGGTTATACCAGATTGATGCCTGCGGGTTTAGGTATCATCTTGGTATCATTCTTTTCAGCCAGCGGCCGGCTTTAATGTAAAAGCAACCCTAGTGGCTAATTAGCTTCTGGACTGCTTTTACAAGCAGTGGGAGGGAATGTCCCCCCCGGATATAAAAAGCGCCATTGGGAAATTGGGAAAGCATTTTATCACACCGATCTTGGTGTGGTCAGATGCTTTGAGGGCAGAGGAAAGATCTAGGGTCTAGACCCCAGTTTTTTCAAAAAAAGAGTACCTGTCACTACCTATTACTATCATAGGGGATATTTACATTCCCTGAGATAACAATAAAAATGATAAAAAAAAAATATGGAAGGAACAATTTAAAAATAAAATAAAAAAGCAAAATTAATAATAATAAAAAAAAAAAAAAAGCACCCCTGTCCTGCCCTGCTCTTGCCCAATGGCGAACGCAAGCGTCGGTCTGGCGTCATATGTAAACAGCAATTGCACCATGCATGTGAGGTATCACCGCGAAGGTCAGATCGAGGGCAGTAATTTTAGCAGTAGACCTCCTCTGTAAATCTAACGGGGTAACCTGTAAAGGCTTTTAAAGGCTTTTAAAAATGTATGTAGTTTGTCGCCAATGCGCGTTTGTGCAAAATTTTAAAGCATGTCGTGTTTGCTATCTATGTACTCGGCCTAAGATCATCTTTTTTATTTCATCAAACATTTGGGCAATATAGTGTGTTTTAGTGCATTAAAATAAGAAAAAGTGTATTTTTTCCCCAAAAAATGTGTTTGAAAAATCGCTGCGCAAATACTGTGTAGAAAAAAAAAATGCAACACCCACCATTTTATTCTGTAGGGCCTTTGCTTTAAAAATATATATAATGTTTGGGGGTTCAACATAATTTTCCTGCAAAAAAAAATATGTTTTCATGTAAACAAAAAGTGTCAGAAAGGGCTTTGTCTTCAAGTGGTTAGAAGAGTGGATGTAAGCTTCCTAATGTTGTGTATAAAATGCCAGAACAGTTCAAAACCCCCCCAAATGACCCCATTTTGGAAAGTATACACCCCAAGCTATATACTGAGAGGCATGTCGAGTCCATGGAATATTTTATATGTTGACACAAGTTGCGGAAAAAAGACAATTTTTTTTTTTTTTTTTGCACAAAGTTGTCACTAAATGATATATTGTTCAAACATGCCATGGGCATATGTGGAATTACACCCCAAAATACATTCTGTTGCTTCTCCTGAGTACGGGGATACCACATGTGTGAGACTTTTTGGGAGCCTAGCCGCGTACGGGACCCCAAAAACCAATCACCGCCTTCTGGCTTTCTAAGGGTGTAAATTTTTGATTTCACTTCTCACTGCCTATCACAGTTTCGGAGGCCATGGAATGCCCAGATGGCACAAAACCCCCCCAAATGACCCCATTTTGGAAAGTAGACACCCCAAGCTATTTGCTGAGAGGTATTGTGAGTATTTTGCAGATCTCGCTTTTTGTCACAAAGTTTTGAAAATTGAAAAAAAAAAAAAGAAAAAAAAAATTCTTTCTTCATTTTCAAAAACAAATGAGAGCTGTAAAATACTCACCATGCCTCTCAGCAAACAGCTTGGGGTGTCTACTTTCCAAAATGGGGTCATTTGGGGGGGTTTTGTGCTATTTTGGCATTTTATGGCCTTCGAAACTGTGATAGGTAGTGAGGAGTGAAATCAAAAATTTGTGCCTAGAAATCCTGAAGGCGGTGATTGGTTTTTGGGGTCCCGTACGCGGCTAGGCTCCTAAAAAGTCCCACACATGTGGTATCCCCGTACTCAGGAGAAGCAGCAAAATGTATTTTGGGGTGCAATTCCACATATAACCATGGCATGTGTGAGAAATATATCATTTAGTGACAACTTTTTGTAATTTTTTTTTGTCATTATTCATTCACTTAGGACAAAAAAAAAATATTCAATGGGCTCAACAGGCCTCTCAGCAATTTCCTTGGGGTGTCTACTTTCTAAAATGGGGTCATTTGGGGGGGGGGTTTGTGCTATTTTGGCATTTTATGGCCTTCAAAACTGTGATAGGTAGTGAGGAGTGAAATCAAAAATTTGCGCCCTTAGAAATCCTGAAGGCGGTGCTTGGTTTCCGGGGTCCCGTACGTCGCTAGGCTCCTAAAAAGTCCCACACATGTGGTATCCCCGTACTCAGGAGAAGCAGCAGAATGTATTTTGGGGTGCAATTCCACATATAACCATGGCATGTGTGAGCAATATATCATTTAGTGACAACTTTTTGTAATTTTTATTTTTTTTGTCATTATTCAATCACTTGGGACAAAAAAAAAAAATATTCAATGGGCTCAACATGCCTCTCAGCAATTTCCTTGGGGTGTCTACTTTCCAAAATGGGGTCATTTGGGGGGGTTTTGTACTGCCCTGCCATTTTAGCACCTCAAGAATTGAGATAGGCAGTCATAAATTTAAAGCTGTGTAAATTCCAGAAAATGTACCCTAGTTTGTAAACGCTATAACTTTTGCGCAAACCGATAAATATACACTTATTGACGTTTTTTTTACTAAAGACATGTGGCTGAATACATTTTGGCCTAAATGTATGACTAAAATTGAGTTTATTCGATTTTTCTTATAACAAAAACTAGAAAATATCATTTTTTTTCAAAATTTTCGGTCTTTTTCCGTTTATATCGCAAAAAATAAAAATCGCAGAGGCAATCAAATACCATTAAAAGAAAGCTCTATTTGTGGGAAGAAAAGGACGCAAATTTCGTTTGGGTACAACATTGCATGTCCGCACAATTTACAGTTAAAGCAGCGCAGTGCAAAATTCTGAATTCACCTCTGGTCCTTTAGCTACCAAATGGTCCGGGGCTTAAGTGGTTAAGCAAGCTGAGATTAGAAGCTGATTTGCTACCATGAACAGTGGCACCAGATTCCGATTGCACCAGTTTTAGTAAATCTATCCCCTTAATTAGTCAGGTTGAAAAAAAAACACAAGCCCATCACATTCAACCAATAAAAAGAAAACAAAAAAAAAAACCCTCCATAAAAAGAACACATAGCTGATCCAGGTAACAAAAAATGGTATAAAGCATGGTTCAAATTGTCCCAATAGGGTAGTATTTAGGATCAATATTTCCTGGAACAAATAGAAAGATGTATGTTTGATGCTATGCCATTTTTCAGCAGTCAGGTACCAGTCAGAGCTTCATCCCATAGCTTCAAATGAAACAGGGAGCCTGTTCCATGCTCACACTCCCAGTATCCTATTAAACCCTCTCATCTTATTTAGTACACAGAGTTCTTTCTATGGAGAAATTGAAAGACAATGAAATGAATGTCCAGGCATTTTGAAAATGCAGAAATAAAGAGCTTTTACTTGAAAAGTAAATGGTGCTTCTTCTTTAAAATAGAGAAACAAAATGTGTTCTTCGTACAACACCAAAATTATTCTCTTTACTTTCCTTCAAGTTACAGAGGCCAATATTAGCTCTACTAATAAAAGCTCTCACCTATTAAGGTGGTTGCCAGTAAATTGTTAAATCTCTTGATAGAAAGTGATTAAAATTGCCAGTGTAGCCCTAGCCTAACACTCCAAAAACATATTTTTAGCAAATTTTTTGGGGGGTATAAACACACAGGTAAACCCCAGGAGAATGTTGCTTTGTTTTTACCCTTGTATTTTTTATATGAAAGTAATAACATAGCCTTCCTTTGCTGGATACATTAAACACCTCACATAATTCCAACATACTGACCGTGGCCAACATTTTCAAATGTTTTGGACTCGTACAGCCACTCAACTTAGCATTTTCAGTCTGTCTGTCTCTAACAGAACTTCACCTTTAACTAAAAACCTTTGACTTCTCAATCAGATACAGAAATCTAATGTGTATCTTTGTATCTGAGGAAGTGCCACAGTCTGGGTGCTACAAAAAACCTGTCAGGGTCATTCCTTATGCTTTTCAAAAGCAGTTTATCACAATATAAAAAAAGGGACATATAACATAGAAACAAAGTAGTAAAGTAACAGGATAGAACTTAATGCAAACATAGGGCAGAGATAAGACTACTGAACCAAGGAAAAGGTGTAAAGCAGATGCATAAACAAGGCTGGGTACTGGATAGAGAAGACACAAAGCAAAAATGAGAACATGGCTTTTCTGTGGTTTAGGGTAATTAGAAAATGTAGAGGTCAGAGCAAAGTTCTGGAGTGCTGGATGTAGTCTGAGCCTTGAGGTCCCAGACTGAGAGAATGACAATAGTATAAAGCCTTTCAGCAGTCAGATACAGATGGTAAATTCGTTATAATAAACAGTTGAAAAATTGCAGTGGTAATTATTTGAAACAGACTCCAAAGTATAGTACCACTAGTGGAAGAGGGTGACAGTAGGGTCCTGTATCATCAATAATGACTGATAAAATGCTGCTTTTAATTGGATTGATGTTGGCGTACAATAATTCTAAGGTTGGTTTCAGTACACATTGCAACATCTCCTGCATATGAGAGGTGCTAAAAGTTCAAAGCACTGAATCACCAGGCTGCCATATAGAGAGATGGAATCAAGCTGTTTTTGGGGATCTCTCTCTCTCTCTCAATCCCTGATGCTAATGCCGCGTACACACGACCGTTTTTCATGATGAGAAAAATAAAATAAAAATATTTGGTCATTAAAAACGATCGTGTGTAGGCTCCAGAGCATTTTTTGCGATGTGAAAAATGGGCATTAAAAATTTGGAACATGCTCTATTTTTTCTCGTCGTTTTTCACTTCGTCGTTTTTCTCGTCGTAAAAAACGGCCGTGTGTAGGCTTTAACGACTTGAAAAAAACACGCATGCTCAGGAGCAAGTTATGAGACGGGAGCGCTCGTTCTGGTAAAACTAGCGTTCATAATGGAGATAGCACATTCGTCACGCTGTAACGGACTGAAGAGCACGAGGCTGAAAAGCGCGAATCGTCTCTCACCAAACTTTACTAACACGAGGATCAGCAAAAGCAGCCCAAAGGGTGGCGCCATCCGAATGGAACTTCCCCTTTATTGTGCCGTCGTACGTTTCCTACATCACCGCGCTTTGCTCGAGAATTTTTTTCACGATAGTGTGTAGGCAAGGCAGGCTTGAGATGAATCACGTGAAGAAAAACGTAGTTTTTTTAAATGACATTAAAAACGGTTGTGTGTACGCGGCATTATTGATATAAGAGTTAATGAACTTAGGTTTAACCTAAGTTCAAATTTCCTTGGAAGGGGGAGACATATTTTTATTAATACAAAAGAGAAGGACATTTTTTTTTAAAAAACACCTCTTATCACACCAGGCAGGGAAGAAAGGTGTAGCCACTTGATTTTCCGCTGTAAACATGTTTATTGCAAAATTCTATGATTCCTAAATGTCATGCTAATAGAGACTGTGTGCATCAAAGAATATTTATAACACATAATGCATTGCACTTACTTCCAAGCATAGTGGCTGGAATGGGTTTTTGGGTTTTAAATCAATTAACCCAGAGTTAATTGTCCATGCTGTCATGGTAAATCAGCAGGTTTGACTGGAGTGTACCCTTCATTCCTTATAAAAGCGAAATTTGTCAGCACTGCAAAATTACCTTTGCAGATACACTTGATGGGTCAATAAATGACCATGTAAATGTAATTAATTATATATACTGTAAATAAATGCATAAATATAAAACATACACACAATAGTCTCACAGCAACACTGCCATTCACTGTCAAAATCATATTATTACGTTCTTCATCAAAATTATTTTTTTGACAGACAGACAAATCAATGAATGCTAAAGCTGTTTGGCTTGCTCCCTGTCCTTTTCTGATATCTGCAGTGACCTCAGCAGGCAGATGGATTGAGTTTACTGGTCTCATCCCATCTGCAGAAAGTAGGCAATAAAATTTCTATTGTGCATCATCTCCACTGGATCAAACTCACAGCTGTTATCGAATGCACAAAAATCTGTTGTCCAATGATTTTGTCAATTATAGGAGTTTTTTTTACAGTTTGTTGTTATTGGTCACACATGCCTTGGCTCACTTTGTTTAATTAGTTACCAAAAATATGTGAAGCTCAACCTTGCACAATATTTAATCCAACAAATTTCCATTCAGTGGTTTCCAAAAAAACATGAGCTGAAACAAAGCTGTAAAACTAACTGTAACAGAGCAAATCAAATAAAGCAATCTACCATGGGCCTGTACAAATGCATCATAATCAAAAGCACAAGAGGAAAAGGAGAATGATCTGGAAAGTACAGTTGGTTTATTTTATGTGAGTTTTTTTACAAAGTGTTTCAGTTGCAATTTATTTTATAATCCATAAATATTGTCTTATTAACCTGAAATGATGCTATACTTTGCACAAATGCTATAAATGTGCTATTAAAAATCATGTATTTTGTGACAAATGTTTGTCGTTAACTTTTACCTGAGTTATTTTCACAGCTGTCTATGCTTTTTATCTTAACTTGGTTTGTAAAAAGAAATAGAGCCCTGAATTCAGAGAAGCTTGAGTAACTTTTTGAAATGCCAAAAGCATATTTAAAAATATGCATGGGGACATTAAAAATCTGAAATATAAGGACATCATAGAGAAACATTGTTTGTACCATAGGGTGCTCCTTTAGCCATTAACAGGAATCATCTTCTGACCTAATGACTCCCATAACAAGGCTGGTCACACCATACCTGAACCTTCCTCATGCTAAACAGTTCCCAGCAGACATAGTGGAGTTGATGTACTAAAACTAGAGAGTGCAAAATCTGGTGCAGCTCTGCATAAAAAATCAATCAGTTTCCAGACTTTTTTTGTCAAAGCTTAAAGACAAAGTTCACCTTTTTGGGCAAAATTTCACTTTTCATAATAAATAGAAGCATTTTCTAATGATATTTCTGGCCCAGCCATCCCAGTGTGCTTTTCTCTCACTTACCTGGTTTATAGAAGGTTTTGAAATCTCATTGTCATGCTTACCCCTAACGCAGGTGGTCAAACACTATAGCTGGCTACTGTGTTCTTTACCCATAGCAGCCCCATTTCCCATACGGCAAGCAGGCCTACCTGTACTCAGTTGCCCCCAGGTCTTATACACAATGCTATAGTGCCTGGCTACCATGCAAGGACAGGCACAAACTGAGCAAAGCAAACAGATACTTGCTGTTTACAGACAGGCAGAGTGGTTCAATGATAGTCCAGGTAAAAGGCAGGCAGAGTTCAGAGAATAGTCTGATATCCGGTCTGAGGTCATACACAGGAAAATAAAATCGAGCAGAGCAGGGTAGATAGACAGGGGCTTGATCAAATATTACACACGTAATCACTCTCTATCACAAGCATGAGACTGAATGTTTGGCTGGCTTAAATCAGGTCTGGTCTCCACCCAGAGACCAACCACATTAATCACCTTGCATGTGGACAAATATACAAGGAGAAAGCCATAGCCAAACCAGGATGCTGGATTGAGGACTAGGAGCACTAGATGCTCCTGACACTCCTCTATCTACTTGGATTTTCAGATTTCATCACTTCCTGTAGATCAACTCCCAGCATTCACTTCCTGTTAGGTCATGTCCCAGCAGCATTCACTTCCTTGTTGCCTCACAGAAAAGGGTTTGGTAGGGTGTGTCCACCACTCTGGACCACACCTTTCTTATTACAATACCACCTACCACCTACTTCCTGTACACTCTGATTGTACAATTTCCTTTAGATCTCCAACCAGCTATGCAGTGCAAGGGCCTGTCTGATTTTATACAAATTGAATGATTTATTGAGGTGTGTCCCCTATTCCATAGTTCTGGTAAATATAAAGGAAATTGTACAGAGATTGTACAATAAGATTGCATAGTGTATGCATAGTGTATGGCCAGCTTTATACAAGTACATAAGAGGGAGTGGATGGAGACACTCATCTCCACATAGCGGAAACTCACATTTCCACATGCGTTTTTGGGGTGTTTTTGAGCATTTTCACTCATCACACATAGGACAGTCCTTTCACTTGAATGGGTTGCCCTATGTGTGACAATCACCTCAGAGAAGCTCCAGAACTTTTATTTGGAGCAGAGCATGGTGTGCTTTTACCACGTTTTTTGGTGTGTTTGCTGTACTTGGGGTGCCTTTAACATGTAATGACAACACAAGCAAGATGCACATTTGCAGCGCTTCTGAAATGCATGGCAAAGTGCACATTTTATGTGTGGTTTGCCATGAGTTTGGAAGCGCACAGATGTGAATGGAGCCTCATTGTTCTATCCTAGTGGAAGCACGCATTTTTTGGCTAATTTTTTCCCTGACACGCATAGCACAACCAGTTGATTTGAATGTACTGCTCTAGACCTGACAGAGTAGCTCATTGGACATTTTGGTGTGTTGCGGTGCACATTTTTTTACTGTGCGTTTTGCTGCATTTGTCGCTTGTTTTTTCACTTGGAAAAATGTGTGTTTGCTTGTGCGTTTGGGATGCTGTTAACAATTAATGTCCAAAAGTGCGACTAGTCCATTTTAGGTATATAAAGGTGGCCATATACTATACAATCTGATAGTAAAATCTTTGAACAATCTCCTTTAGATTTACCAAAATGATATAATAGGAGGACACACCATCTATCCAATCACTCTGTATCCAATCAGGTAGGCCCTTACATTACAAATTGATAGTAGATCTAAAGGCGATTGTACAATCAGATTGTATAATGTATTGTGAGATGTACAGACTTCCAGAGACACACTTACCAATACTACAGCTCAGCTCCACATAGGTTGTGAGCACTCAGCTCCTGCACACTCTGCCAAATGAACGTCTATACAAGATGAAGGTAAGAAAAAAAAAATTGATGGCTGAGTTTTTAGTGAGAACAGTGATCACTACATGAGATTTGCATGTACTTTTGGAGATGGGTGTGACCGATTTCCTAGAGTGGGGAAGGCAGTGGCATGGTGTGTGTTAATGAGGCCAGCTGATGTACTACTTTCTATTTCACGCTGGTTTTCCCAACCTAAGAGCTATCCAGGACTGTCGTGATCACTTAGTGCCCCTGTTCCTCATTCCAGCACTCGGGTGTTGGCTGTTGCTTTTCCCCTGTCTGTGTTCACCTGTTAGATGATTGATCTGGTCAGTCAACTGAGATAAGCAAACCGAACACTCTAGCCCTTGCTTGTGATAGAGACAGACTTACCTGCATTGTTCTAGATCAAACCTGCCTTGCTTGCTGTTGGATCCCCTGTGTATGACCCGGATTAGATACTGCACTATCCCCTGAACTCAGCCTGCCTTTTACCTGGAATGGATACTGGATTATCCCCTGAACTCAGCCAGCCTTTAACTAGACTGCCTTTGAACCACGCTATCTGTCTGTTCAACTGCAAGTACCTGTTTTCTTTGCTCAGTTCGCATCTGCCCTGGTGTGGTAGCCAGACACTATAGCATTGTGTATAAGTCCTGGAGGCAACCAAGTACCAGTAGGCCTGCTTGTCTTAAGGGAAAGGGGGCTGCTATATGTGAAGCACACAGTAGCCAGCTATAGGGTCTGATCACCTGCTTTGGGTTAGACAAGGATGTAATGAAAAAGTTCTCCGTAAATCAGACTGGGTAAGTGCTGGTGTAAGATATTATCAAACACTTTATCTATATTGCAAAAGAGGCACATTAATGCTATATTGGTACATAGGGAACATGACATTTAGAGGAAAATAATTGACTTTAATTTAACAAACTGAAGTTAGAAGCTGATTGGCTACAGCGCACAGCTGCACCATATTTTTCAGTCTCTGTTTTTAGTAAGTCAACCCACAGTGTGTTGAAGACATCCTTTGGATTTCTCCAAACATAAGGTCTAAATATAGGAAGTAAGCCAAAACATGTCTCCTCTGGACTGCAACATTTTTTTTCTGTTGCTTGGGAGTCCATGTTTTGTGCTCCAAGTGTAGCTCATACGTCTTAGTGAATTAGCCCTGGACGCACAAAGTTTCCAGATGACATACTTGCCATAAATTACTGTTTTATAAAGTATAACATTGACATTTTACATTTATTGTTGAAGCTGTTTCATGGGAATTCTAGTTCATATGACAGTGCTAAAAACTGTATTTTTGTAATCCTGTATTTTTCTCATTTAGAAATGTTCCTGTTACGTGTCCATTAAATTCTGTTGCTAAAATTCAAAGGAGAACTTACAGTTTACCCAGGCATTGTTATCTGAGTCACAGGTCAAAGTAGGAAAGAAGCTAGGTGTCTTTGGTAGGAATTCCATCCTCCTGTAATGTCTGTACCTTGTAAAGTTATTCCTTAAAATGTACAGCACAATTACAATGTTATCAAAAGTAGCACACTACTGACATTAAGTTATGTGCAAACCAAACTTCAATGCAATATAACCTAATAGTTTAGAGTGAAATTATATGAATCCATGTGCAAACAAATAACATGCATTAACATGTATCAAAAATCATACTGACTAAAAATACCAGAATGTAAAGTGCATATACAAATTTGAATATAATATGTACACAAATCCAATCCACAGTTCAATTGATATACTCCAAATGTGCTCAGTGTCCAAACCATGCTTCAGTGGTAATGGTTCAAGATAAATTATTGTGTACACCCAGTGTTATCCCCCACCAATTACACTAGCTGTTCACCTCAATCATGTACATACAACGGCCTTGGCCTTTAATCAGGCTACAATAGCTCTCCAAACCTCTCCAGATGTTCTCAGGAACCTAATCACCACCAGAGATCCCCACACTCTCCAGAAAGCAATTAACAGTACCTCCAGTGAAATAGTGCTCAAAAAGAATTAAGAATCCTCATTGAGCAGTATTTAAAATACCATACATTTATTAGAACATAAAAAAAACAAATATAATATACTCACATCTTCCAGTACACAAAACTTGTCCACTGGAACAATTACCTCTTTAAAATAGCATTGTCCCCAGCAAGGCGCATGGCTTTAAACTACAAGTGTGCTTCCTTACTGTTTAACGTGCTGAAGTCATTAAGCTACGCCCCCGTCATGACAGGATTGTCCAATCAATAAAAACAGCCACCCCCCATTTTGAAAAAGGGAAACCCAGGGAAAAAGCCAGAAAAGCAGAGAAACACATTTAAAAGCTAAAAAAAAAAAAAAAATGTTAACAAACCAAAAAATGTACTTTATTTGTTATGGCCCTATGGGAATATAAGGATATATAAGAAGGATAAATAAATGAAAGTGGCATATCTAAACCAATAAGCTTTCCCTAAATGGGTGCCAAAAATAAATAAATGAGAAAGCATAACATCCACCATAAAAAGTAAAATGATCACATGGTACAGGGGCCAATCACAGGGGATCTGTACTTGTTTATATATACCGGTAATTACAGATGTGGCACTAAAGTGGTCCTTTTATATATTATCTTCTGCACTCATAAGGGTTGATTTACTAAAGGCAAATGGGATGTTCACTTTGCAAGGGAATTACCCTCAAAACTCAGTGAATGTGGTTAAATTTCACATTGAAATTAATACTCAATTATGTGCAAGGTAAAAAAATGCATTTTTGCTTGCATATGACTGGATTAAGGAAGTCAGCAGAGCTTCATCTCATTCCTAAAGCTCTGCATTAAATTCTCTTGCAAAGTTAACTGCCTGCTTGCCTTTAATACATTGACCCCATAGTGTAAAACTCTACTGCACCCATAGCCTCTGCTGCAGTTACAGTCTCAATCTTCTATTGCTTCCACAAGCCTCAGCCTTTGCTGCCCCTTCAGCTTCAGTCTCTGTTGCACCCACAGTTTTAGCCTATTTTACACCCACAGCTTTACGATCTGCTGCACACGCAGTCTCAATCTCCATTGCACCTGCAGCCTCAAACCTTTGTTGCACCTACAGCTTCAGTCTCTGCTACACTCCACTGCACCTACAGCTTTAGCCCACTTGCACCCACAGCCTCAAGCCTCAGCTGCTCCCTCAGCCTCAAGCCACTGCAGCAACTGCTGCCTCAAGCCTTTACCTCTGCCTCTGGGTACCACTTGTTGCATATCTCTCTCATTATTTGGTTCTTCAATATCTGTCTCCTATTCCCTGAAGCAACTGTTAGTATCTCATTAGGGACCTGGGGGTAGGCAGCAGCTTAGCCAAAAATCTTAAAAAAGGGTCCCATGTAGACTACACTCTCAGAGGAAATAGCAGCACAAAGCAGTGTGCCAGCATTTTGACCCATGACACAAATTATATACCGTAAGTTATTAAACAAATATCATTCCTTGTGCTACAACAAACTTAGACAAACTTTCTCCCTTGTCCCTGCAATGGGAAGGTGCCTTCTATGTTTTCCCCAGCCATGACCTGCATGAGAGTGGGCTCCCCCCCAGAGGCCTCATTAGCTGATAGACCATCTGTCCCAGATGCAACACTATCAGTCTTCTCTAAAGTCTTATTGTCCAGCCCCTTAAAAGGATCAGGATGGTCACACAGTCCCAGCAGTACTTGACTCACACAGTCCTAAAGTTTAACAAAGTGCAGTTAATTCCCACGATAACATCTAATATGCGGTTAGATACCACCCCATTCTTCTGAGTAATTGTGCCACATGCCGTGGTGATTGTCACTGGCATGAGTGGGTATTCCCTAGTGTCCCCGTGTTTGTACACCACCCTCAGGGTCCTTGCTGTAGGGCCCTCTCCAGCTACCCTGTTACCCATAAGTATTGCCATGCTTCTGGAATCCAACAGTGCTCTGGCATGAAGCTGGTTCACCCAGAGGTGACACTCAAACTGTCCCTGTGTCAAGTCCAGGTGGGCAGCACACCTTCTGGGCTTAGTAGGACATCCTCCATACAGTACCACACTTCATGGTTTCCTCCCGCAGGGAACATTGGGCCTGGATTTGGACTAGGAAGTGACACTGACAGCACAGCACGTTCCCATTCCTATGTGCCAGAGCAGAGCTCTGGGACACTGGGGTGGTTGCTCTCTGGCTCTCATAAGTGCTGATTGCAAGGTTTGTGGGTGGCTTGACTCTCCTCACTGGTAGAGGTCCTCGAGGTTTGGCATGTCCCAGTAGATCCTCCACCACTGTGTATTGCTCTACTATTTCCACCAGATGGTCCATTGTCTGTGGTTTCTCATGTGCTGCAGCTCCTTAGGTAGAGCCCTCAGGTAGTGGTCCATGACCATGTGGCCATGTCAGGCTCCCTGGCAGTAGCCACTTTGTAGCCAGTTGCAGCAGGTCATGCATTTGAGACCGAGATGGCCAAGGTGGCCAACCTGACAACTACAGCAGTATGCCACAGTCACCCCAAGGCGGGTTAAGATCTCCCCCTTGAGTTTCACATAGTCCCATAGTAGGCCTTCTGTGGTTCTGACAGAAATGAAGTGATAATACTGGCCCACTCGTCCTGTAGCCACCCCCCCCCCAGCCACGTGTTCAACTGTTGTCAGGAAAGCATCTACGTCATGATGGGGGCCAGATTTTGCAGGAAATGACTGGCCCTTACTTTACAGGGTTGCTAGGGGCAACAACCCCTTCAGATGATCCATTAGTGCATTCAACTGGGCCTGTATATACTTATTTTTCTCCTCCAACTGCAATGTCTGGGTTTGCTCATGCTGCCTTCTGCGGTTTTGTAGTGCCTGTGCTGCTCTGACCCAGGATATGTAAAAACAGTCACTGACACTTTAAATGTCAGTTTTTTCTTTAAATGGCTTGTCCAGCTGAAATTGCCTGAAGCTTCCACCAAATGTAATATGGGGGCCTGAAAACACCAGCAGCCATTTTTAAAAGCAAACCGTTCTTTATTAATTCCTCCAACACAGGTAATATAAACAGCTATCTTAAGCATAAAACCAAACAAACAGTTGACAGTTACAGCAAAACAAGATACCATAGAACTGGCTCACTGCCAAACTCTTGGTCCCTCCCGCACTGGGATAGGGATCCCCTGTGGTTCGGGGTGCTGGGCAGGCCGCAGGGGTCCACAACAAGTGTCTCAGTTCCCTTGAGTATTCACCCTTGCTTACAGTTTGGGAGCTACTCCACACTGTTTTACAAACACAAGTTCTGATTTCCCTCTGCTGCCTTTCAAGCCTCCCTTCCCTGGTAGCCAGGGTTCCTCCCACCCACAACTCTTTGAACCTCTGAAATACCAGGACCCTAATACTGACTTATCAATCAAGAGAGTACTGAAAATCGGTCTTCTCCAGCCAAACTTTCCCCGAAACACCTCATCCTACATGGATGACAATCTCTGAGTACTCAGCAAATGTCTCCAAAACTGTCACCCCCTTAAAGGGACCACCACTCTCATATATTGGATAAATGTACCTGCCATCCTTGACACCTTCCCGGTATCCTGTAAAATATATACATTATACTGTATATATATATATATATATATATATATATATATATATACACACACATACAGTATCTCACAAAAGTGAGTACACACCTCACATTTTTGTAAATATTTTTATTATATCTTTTCATGTGACAACACTGAAGAAATGACACTTTGCTACAATGTAAAGTAGTGAGTGTACAGCTTGTATAAAAGCCCATTCACACTGGGGCAACACGACTTCCAGCGCGATTTTATGAGGCAACTCAGACACGACTTGAGAATGAATCACAGCACGACCTGGAGCTACTTACAAGGCAACTCCAAGTTGCCTGCAGGACAGGAGACATTCCAGTGGCCAATCAAACAAGAATCAGCTCTGTGGGAGGGAGGGGGGAGGGAGAGTTTTGCAGGAGAAATGTATGTTTTTTTCCTGGAGAGTTGCTCCTATTAAGACAGTGAGAGGCGGTTACAGGTCGCCTAGGAGTCGGATTGAAGTAGTACAGGGACCTTTTTTGAAGTCGGAGCGACTGCAGTAGTGTGCATAAGGATGGCTCCATTAACTTACATTGATTTCTTCAGCCAGCGCGACCTGGGGCGATTTGGAGTCGGATCCAAAGACGCCCCTGTATGAATGGGCTCTAAGGCTGGGTTCACACTATACGACACGACTTTCATCCTACTTTGCTCTGCGACATCTGTCCTACATTGGTCCGACATTGGTCCGACATTGGTCCGACATTGGTCCGACATCCATCCGACATTCATGAACAGGATACTACTTTGATCCGACATTGTGCTAGTCTGACTTGTCCTTTGACCAATCAAAACAATCCCAGGGTGAGATAAATTCCTTTTACTTCTGCTGTAATCACAATGTCGGATGCCAAAGTCGTATGGTTAGGACAAGGATCCGACTTTGATCCGACTTCAATGATAGTCAATGGGCTGAAGTAGGATCAAAGTCAGACAGAAGTAGTACAGGGAGAATTTTTAATGTCGGACCGACATGTGTCGGACCAGTTAAGACGGCTCCCATAGGGAAACATTGATTTTCACACGTCATGCGACATGAGCTCCTAATGTCGGAGCGTTTGTCGCCCCAGTGTGAACCAGCACTAAGGCTGGGTTCACACTATACGACACGACTTTCATCCTACTTTGCTCTGCGACATCTGTCCTACATTGGTCCGACATTGGTCCGACATTGGTCCGACATCCATCCGACATTCATGAACAGGATACTACTTTGATCCGACATTGTGCTAGTCTGACTTGTCCTTTGACCAATCAAAACAATCCCAGGGTGAGATAAATTCCTTTTACTGCTGCTGTAATCACCATGTCGGATGTCAAATGTCGGATGGTTAGGACAAGGATCCTACATTGATCCGACTTCAATGATATTCAATGGGCTGAAGTAGGATCAAAGTCGGACAGAAGTAGTACAGGGAGCATTTTTAATGTCGGACCGACTTGTGTCGGACCAGTTAAGACGGCTCTCATAGGGATTCATTGATTTTCACACGTCATGCGACATGAGCTCCTAATGTCGGAGCGTTTGTCGGACAAGTGTGAACCAGGCCTAACAGTGTATATTTTCTGTCCCCTCAAAATAACTCAATACACAGCCATTAACCACTTGCCGACCAGCGCACACACTTTTACGCCAGTAGAATGGCACGGACAGGCAAATGGGCGTACAGGTATGTCCCTTTAAATTTGCCGCCAGTGAACGCGATCGTATCACGGAGCTGCAGAACGGGGGGATGCCTATGTAAACAAGGCATCTCCCTGTTCTGCCTAGTGATAGGACACTAATCGTCTGCTCCCTCTCATCGGGAGCAGCGATCAGTGTCATGTCACAGTAAGCCCCACCCCCCTATAGTTAGAATCACACCCTAGGACACACTTAACACCTTCCTAGCCCCCTAGTGGTTAACCCCTTCTCTGTCAGTCACATTTACACAGTAATCGGTGCATTTTTATAGCACTGATTGCTGTATAAATGTGAATGGTCCCAAAATAGCGTCAAAAGTGTCCGATGTGTCTGCCATAATGTCGCAGTCATGGTAAAAATCGCTGATCGCCGCCATTACTAATAAAAAAAAAAAACAATAAAAATGCCATAAAACTATCCCCTACTTTGTAAACGCTACAACTTTTGCACAAAGCAATCAATAAACGCTTATTGCGATTTTTTTTACCAAAAATATCAAGAAGAATACGTATCAGCCTAAACTGAGGAAAAAAATAGTTTTTTTATATATTTTTTGGAGATATTTATTATAGCAAAAAGTAAAAAATATAGCTTTTTTTCTAAATTGTCGCTCTATTTTTATTTATAGCGCAAAAAATAAAAACTGCAGAGGTGATCAAATACCACCAAAAGAAAGCTCTATTTGTGGGAAAAAAGGACGTCAATTTTGTTTGGGAGTCACGTTGCACGACCGCGCAATTGTCAGTTAAAGTGACGCAGTGCCGAAACACAAAAAGTGGCCCGGTCCTTTGGCAGTCAAATGGTCTGGGGCTGAAGTGGTTAATGTCTAAACAGCTGACAACAAAAGTGAGTAAACCCCAAGTGAAAATGTCCAAATTGGACCAATTAGCCATTTTCCCTCCCCGGTGTCATGTGACTTGTTAGTGCTACAAGGTCTCAGGTGTGAAAGGGGAGCAATGGTGTTACATTTGGTGTGATCACTCTCACTCATACTCATACTCATACTGGTCACTGGAAGTTCAACATGGCACCTCACGGAAAATAACTCTCTGAGGATCTGAAAAAAAAGAATTGTTGCTCTTCATAAAGATGGCCTAGGCTATAAGAAGATTGCCAAGACCCTGAAACTGAGCTGCAGCAAGGTGGCCAAGACCATACAGCGGTTTAACAGGACAGGTTCCACTCAGAACAGGCCTCGCCATGGTTGACCAAAGAAGTTGAGTGCACATGCTCAACGTCATATCCAGAGGTTGTCTTTGGGAACTAGACATGTGGGTGCTGCCAGCATTGCTGCAGAGATTGAAGGAGTGGGGGTTCAGCCTATCAGTGCTCAGACCATAAGTTGCACGTTGCATCAAATTGGTCTGCATGGCTGTCATCCCAGAAGGAAGCCTCTTCTAAAGATGATGCACAAGAAAACCCGCAAACAGTTTGCTGAAGACAATCAGACTAAGGACATGGATTACTGAAACCATGTCCTGTGGTCTGATGAGACCAAGATAAACTTATTTGGTTCAGATGGTGTCAAGCGTGTGTGGCGGCAACCAAGTGAGGAGTACAAAGACAAGTGTGTCTTGTCTACAGTCAAGCATGGTGGTGGGAGTGTCATGGTCTGGGGCTGCATGAGTGCTGTCGGAACTGGGGAGCTACAGTTCATTGAGGGAATCATGAATGCCAACATGTACTGTGACATACTGAAGCAGAGCATGATCCCCTCCATTCGGAGATTGGGCCTCAGGGCAGTATTCCAATATGATAACGAACCCAAACACACCTCCAAGATGACCACTTCCTTGCTAAAGAAGCAGTATATATATATATATATATATATATATATATATATATATATATATACAGTGCATATAGATAGATATACACTGAGTAAAATTATAAACACAACACTTTTGTGTTTGCCCCTATTTATCCTGAGCTGAACCTAAAGATCTACAACTTTTTCTATGTAAACAAAAGGCCTATTTCTCTCAAATATTGTTCACTAATCTGTCTAAATCTGTGTTAGTGAGCACTTCTCCTTTGCCAAGATAATTCATCCACCTTACAGATGTGGCATATCCAGATGCTGATTAGACAGTATGATTATTGCACAGGTGTGCCTTAGGCTGACCACAATAAAGGGCCACTCTAAAATGTGCAGTTTTACCACGCAGCACAATGCCACAAATGTTGCAAGTTTTGAGGGAGCGTGCAATTGGCATGCTGACCACGTGTAATCATACCAGCCCAGGACCTCCACATCCAGCATCTTCATCTCCAAGATCATCTTAGACTAGCCACCTGGACAGGTGCTGCAACAATCAGTTTGCGTAACCAAAGAATTTCTGCACAAACTGTCAGAAACAGTCTCAGGAAAGCTCATCTGCATGCTCGTCGTCCTCATCGGGGTCTCGACCTAACTGAAGTTCGTTTCTGTAACCAACTTGAGTGGGCAAATGTTCACATTCAATGGCATCCATACTTTGGAGAGGTGTTTTCTTCATGGATGAATCCCGGTTTTTACTGTACAGGGCAGATGGCAGACAGCGAGTATGGCGTCATGTGGGTGAGCAGTTTGCTTATGTCAACGTTGTGGATCGAGTGGCCTATGGTGGCGGTGGGGTTATGGTATGGGCAGGTGTATGCTATGGACAATGAACACAGGTACATTTTATTGATGGCATTTTTATTGCACAGAGATACCGTGATGACATCCTGAGGCCCATTCACCCACGACCATTACCTCATGTTGCAGCATGATAATGCATGGCCTCATATTGCAGGGATCTGGACACAATTCCTGGAAGCTGAAAACCTCCCAGTTCTTGCATGGCTAGCCTACTCACCAGACATGTCACCCATTGAGCATGTTTGGGATGCTCTGGATCGGCATATACGACAGCGTGTTCCAGTTACTGCCAATACCCAGCAACTTTGCACAGCCATTGAACAGGAATGGACCAACATTCCACAGGCCACAATCAATAACCTGATCAAGTCTTTGCAGAGGAGATGTGCTGCACTGTGTGAGGAAAATAGTGGTCACACCTGGTTTTCGGAGCCCCCGGACCCCCCCCCCCCCCCCATTACAGTAACACTGCACATTTCAGAATGCCCTTTTATTGTGGCCAGCCTAAGGCACTCTTGTGCAATAATCATGCTGCCCAATCAGCATCTGGATATGCCACACCTGTGAAGTGGATGGATTTTACTCGGCAAAGGAGAAGTGCTCACTAACACAGATTTAGACTGATTTGTGAACAATATTTGAGAGAAATAGGCCTTTTGTGTACATAGAAAATGTTGTAGATCTTTAGTTCAACTCATGATAAATGGGGGCAAATGCAAAAGTGTTGCGTTTATAGTTTTGCTCAGTGTATATATCTATATATACAGTATTCCAACAAATATACATTATCTCATTCTCCACATACAGTACATATCTTAAAAAAATTCTACCCACACATGAAAACGTGTATTTAAATAGAGTATGTACTTTCTTTAAGACTAAGTAACACTGTCCTAATTTTTTTTTACAGACAACAAAATTTAATTATCTCCTTCACGCCGACCGTACACATATATGTGGTCTCGGCATAAAAGGAAAATACCGGGAAAATTATGCCTGCAGCTACAGGCATCACACTGGTACAGTTTTTTAGAGCGAGCGGTCGGCTCTTTAGGGATAACAACCGATGCAGCTTAAAGCTACTCGGCTGTTATCCTAAAGCAGTGGGGGGGACGTCCCCCCCTCCCGCCACCTTCCGCCACTCTTCCTGGGCCTCGCGTCCCACTGGGAGACCCGAGCACCCAGCCGGCACTTCCCCTGGCTAGGCCGAGACCCAAATGAAGCTGCATTCAGCTCTGATCGGGTCTCCGATCTACAATCGTGGAAGTGACATCACAACGTCACTTCCGGTTTACTCGGCTGCCAATTAAAAAAAAAATACAGTATTCAGAATCGCTGTTTTTGGTGATCTGAATACTTTTAAGTGCAAAGGAGGGATTTGGGCTCTTTTAGACCCCCGATCCCTCCATAAAGAGTACCTCTCACATGCCTATTACTGTCACAAGGGATGTTTACATCCCTTGTGACAGCAATAAAAGTGATCAGATTTTTATTTTTTTTAAAGATAGTGTTAAAAAAAAAAAGATAAGAATATTTTTTTTTAAAAGAGCCCCCTTCCCCACACCCGCAAATGTAAACAGTATTAAAATCATATATGTGAGGTATTACCGTGATCGCCAGAGTAAGAGCAATAATTCTAGCCAAAGACCTCCTCTTTAACTTTAACCTGGTAACTGTTAAAAAAAAACTAAAGCGTCGCCTATGGAGATTTTTTAGGTACCGTAGTTTGTTGCCATTTTACGAGTGTACAAATTTCAAAGCATGACATGCTAGGTATCTATATATTTGGCGTAACATTATCTTTCACATTATACAAAAAAATTGGACTAACTTTACTGTTTCATATTTTTTTTTGATTCATGAAAGTGTATTTTTCCCAAAATTTGTTTGAAAGACTGCTGCGCAAATACCGTGTGACATAAAATATTGAAAAGATCACCATTTTATTCCCTAGGGTCTCTGCTAATATATATATATATATATATATATATATATATAAAATGTTTGGGGCTTCCAAGAAACTTTCTAGCAAAAAAATAAGGATTTTAACTTGTAAACAACAAATGTCAGAAATTTATTTATTTTTGGTAGAGCATAGGTTATGTAAAATAGCATTGGTTATGTAAAATAAACAAAACTTATAATATGGAGTTCCTAAGGTTCAGTGGTGAAGTAGGAAAAGAAGGGTTAGAAAGGAGAAGGAAAGACTGGTTAAAGTACAAGCAATCACTGAGATATGCCGAAAGGATGGTAGAGGGTAGGCTGGGGAAGTGAGTGCGAGGTTGTAGGACTGGATACAGGAAGTTGGAGAGAAGAGGGGAGGTTGGCAGGGATGGGGGGGGGGGGGTTGGGGTGTGGAGGTATAATTTCCAAATTGGTGGTATTATGTATAAGTAGGGCCAGTAGTGGCAACTTGGCTCTGACTGAATTTTTTGTATGTATTTTTTAAAACTCAATAAAGAAATTGAAAAAAAAAGAAAATAAATGGGCTTAGGCGTGAAAGGGTTAAACTAAGTGAACAGTACTTTAGTGTTTTGAGATGTCAATATAGTTTTAGCAGTTGTAGCTGGATAAGCTCTGTTACCTTTGCAATATGGTATATGACTGGGTTACTGATGTATACAGGCAGCAGTCCAGCAGCTGTGATAAGCAATGTAAAGAGGCTAATGTGGGCTTCAGTAGTTTGATAAATTGGAAACAGGTGGGCTATTCGAACACAGAAGGCAATAAGATACACACGGTTTGGGGGGCTGGCAGATAATGAAATTCAAAATGATCAGAAGAAAATCATTTTCAGCAGCTGGTAATTAAAGAAACAATTTCCAGTTCATGAGCAGAATGCATTTGTTTCTTGTATAAATGAGTTTCCTTTATACTAAAGCAATGCAATCAGTGAAAACAAGTGACTTCAGAAGGACAACAAATAAGAGACATTGTGTATTTTCAAGCAGATTCTTTCTTGTGCACAAGAATTCTCTATAATGACAAATATTATATAAATAGAACTGCAAAATTTCTGAACAGTCTTTAACTACGCAATAAATAAGTATGGAATATATGAGAGGGAGTTACCATATGTGCAGTTTATGCTCACGCATTTTCTCTGCCTGTGGCTTTTTTATTACATCTTTATTGGTTTACAATTATCATTCAATGTTCCTGCCGATCATTAGCGTGGTCTCCTGCAGGAACATGCACAGTTAGAGAAAGCTACTATGAATTCAGCCTATATTACATAACCATAAGTATGTATGAATAGTAGGGATGAGCTTCGTGTTCGAGTCGAACATACGTTCGACTCGAACATCGGCTGTTCGATCGTTCGACGAAGATCGAACGATTTGGGCCGTTCGCGCCAAATTCGAGTGACGCGAACGGCCCACAATGCACTACGCCATCGCAGTGTCATCCAGGCGCTGTGATTGGCCAAGCATGCACTGTGACCCCGCATGCTTGGCCAATCACAGCGCCGGCAGCGAGGAGAGCAATGATTGGCCACAGGCAGGATGCCTGTGGCCAATTATTGCTGAGGGTGTTTAGTACACGCCCCACACTATAAAAGGCCGCCAGCACGGCGGCCTAGTGTAGTGTGTTCCGGAGCAGGGAAAGACAAGCATAGGCAGGGACAGTGACATTTATTTCTTTCTTGCTTAACCTGGATTCCTTTAGTTTAGGGAAAGAGAAGGATAGGTAGGGAGAGTGTCAGTGTGTTTTACTGTGCGAGTCCTTGTTTCTAGGGACAAAGAAGGAAAGTGAGGGGAATTCTCCTTGTGCTATAGTGTGCTTTAAAAAAACATTTTTTCTAGGGACAGAAAACTCTAGGTAGGGAGAGTGTCAGTTTCTTTCACTGTGCGAGTCCTTGTTTCTAGGGACAAAGAAGGAAAGTGAGGGGAATTCTCCTTGTGCTGTAGTGTGATTTAAAAAAACATTTTTTCTAGGGACAGAAAACTCTAGGTAGGGAGAGTGTCAGTTTCTTTCACTGTGCGAGTCCTTGTTTCTAGGGACAAAGAAGGAAAGTGAGGGGAATTCTCCTTGTGCAATAGTGTGCTTTAAAAAAACATTTTTTCTAGGGACAGAAAACTCTAGGTAGGGAGAGTGTCAGTTTCTTTCACTGTGCCAGTCCTTGTTTCTAGGGACAAAGAAGGAAAGTGAGGGGAATTCTCCTTGTGCTATAGTGTGCTTTAAAAAAACATTTTTTCTAGGGACAGAAAACTCTAGGTAGGGAGAGTGTCAGTTTCTTTCACTGTGCCAGTCCTTGTTTCTAGGGACAAAGAAGGAAAGTGAGGGGAATTCTCCTTGTGCTATAGTGTGCTTTAAAAAAACATTTTTTCTAGGGACAGAAAACTCTAGGTAGGGAGAGTGTCAGTTTCTTTCACTGTGCCAGTCCTTGTTTCTAGGGACAAAGAAGGAAAGTGAGGGGAATTCTCCTTGTGCTATAGTGTGCTTTAAAAAAACATTTTTTCTAGGGACAGAAAACTCTAGGTAGGGAGAGTGTCAGTTTCTTTCACTGTGCCAGTCCTTGTTTCTAGGGACAAATAAGGAAAGTGAGGGGAATTCTCCTTGTGCTATAGTGTGCTTTAAAAAAACATTTTTTCTAGGGACAGAAAACTCTAGGTAGGGAGAGTGTCAGTTTCTTTCACTGTGCCAGTCCTTGTTTCTAGGGACAAAGAAGGAAAGTGAGGGGAATTCTCCTTGTGCTATAGTGTGCTTTAAAAAAAAAAATTTCTAGGGACAGAAAACTCTAGGTAGGGAGAGTGTCAGTTTCTTTCACTGTGCCAGTCCTTGTTTCTAGGGACAAAGAAGGAAAGTGAGGGGAATTCTCCTTGTGCTATAGTGTGCTTTAAAAAAAACATTTTTTCTAGGGACAGAAAACTCTAGGTAGGGAGAGTGTCAGTTTCTTTCACTGTGCCAGTCCTTGTTTCTAGGGACAAAGAAGGAAAGTGAGGGGAATTCTCCTTGTGCTATAGTGTGCTTTAAAAAAACATTTTTTCTAGGGACAGAAAACTCTAGGTAGGGAGAGTGTCAGTTTCTTTCACTGTGCCAGTCCTTGTTTCTAGGGACAAAGAAGGAAAGTGAGGGGAATTCTCCTTGTGCTATAGTGTGCTAAAGCATTCCTCATCAACCATCTTTGAAATCCTTGTTTTTTGGACAGTCAGGGAAATTGTCGTTGTGCTATTCTGTGCAAAAGCAATCATCCTCAACCATATTTAGAAATCCTTAAGTAAAGGGACAGAGAAGGACACCTGAAGGTAGCCCTTATTGCTTTTTTCCCATCTCCCTGCAGGCCATCTATTAGAATGTCTGGAAGGCAAACAAGGAGAGGCAGACAGTCAGGAGGCAATAAAAGAGGGCAAGCAGGCTCTGTGTCTGGGGGCAACAGTGCTGGTCGTGGACGCGGTGCATTGTCATCAGCACATGGCCATGGGACACGCTTGTCCTTCTTTTCGGCAGCTGGACATGTTGAGCCACATCATGCCGAAGACTTGGTAGAGTGGATGACCAAGCCCTCCTCCTCCTCCTCATCCTCTCTCACCCAGGCTCAGGGTACTGGCAAAGCAGCTGCCAAAGCGTCCTCTTCCCTGGTATCAATGTCAGACTCATCATCAGTCACTCCTTCCCTAGACCCACCATGTCCTCCTCCTGAGGAGTCCCCCGAACTGTTTGAGCACAGTGTTGGGTACATGCTCCAGGAGGATGCCCAGCGTTTCGAAGGGTCTGATGATGAAACCCAGCTACAGGAAGGCAGTAGCGTGAGAGCAGACAGAGGGGATGCTCAAGAAGGACACCAATCTGGCAGTCATGTTCCAGCAGCTGCAGCATACTGCCAGATTGGCTCCAGTGATGAGGAGGGATGGGATGATGAGGTCACTGACTCCACGTGGGTGCCTAATAGGAGAGAGGAGGAGGAGGAGGATGAGGAGGAGGCACATCTCCAACGAGGCAGGATGCCCTTTGGTGGCCAGCGTAAGGGCAGTACACCGACGGAATCACACCGCAGAGCTCCGCCTGTGCAGGGCGCTGCCTCTGCCCGTCATTCAAAAAGTTCCTTGGTGTGGGCCTTTTTTGAGGCTAGTGCATCAGATCGCACAGCTGCTGTTTGCAACATATGTCTCAAGCGTATATCGCGTGGCCAAAACATCAGCCGCTTGGGTACCACATGCCTGACCAGACATATGTTGACCTGCCATGCAGCTCGTTGGCAAGCCTACCTCAAAGACCCACACCAAAGAACAAAGCGGACCTCTCCTTGCACCGCATCAGCTGGGATCTCCAACCCCACTATAACTTCAGTCCTCTCTGAAACATGCACTGAGAGGAATGAAGGTGTAGAATTAGGTGTGTCACAGCCAAGTACTTGCGGCCACTCTGCTAGCAGTACACCGACGTCCGATTCTAGCAGGCAAATTTCCCTGCCCCAGCTGCTGGACCGTCGAAAGAAGTTCACTCCCAGCCATCCACATGCCCAGCGGTTGAATGCTAGCTTGGCTAAATTGCTAGCGCTTCAACTGCTGCCTTTTCAGTTGGTAGACTCGGCCCCCTTCCGTGAGTTTGTGCAATGTGCGGTTCCTCAGTGGCAGGTTCCCAAACGCCACTTTTTCTCACGGAAGGCTATTCCGGCTCTCTACCGGCATGTGGAAGGCAATGTCTTGGCCTCGCTGGACAGGGCGGTCAGTGGTAAGGTGCATATTACCGCTGACTCATGGTCCAGCAGACATGGACAGGGAAGTTACCTTTCTTTCACGGCCCATTGGGTCACTCTTTTGGCAGCTGGGAAGGATGCAGGACAAGGTGCAGTAGTGTTGGAGGTTGTTCCACCGCCACGCCTCCAAAATGCTACTACTGGTTGTGACACACCTCTCTCCTCCACCCCCTCCTCTTCTTCTTCCTCCATGGCCTCTTCCTGTGGTTTGTCCTATGAACCAGCGGTGCTCCGTAGCCGTTCACGGGGCTACGCAAGTACGCAGGCAAAAAGATGCCATGCCGTGCTTGCGCTGGTGTGTTTGGGGGACAGAAGCCACACTGGGGCAGAGGTCCTGTCTGCTCTGCAGGGCCAGGCCGAGAGGTGGTTGACGCCACGCCAGCTTAAGCCAGGAATGGTGGTTTGCGACAATGGCACCAACCTCCTCTCCGCCCTCCGACAGGGACAACTGACCCATGTGCCCTGTGTGGCTCACGTCCTTAACCTGGTGGTGCAGCGGTTCTTGGGCAGGTACCCGGGCTTACAGGATGTCCTGAGGCAGGCCAGGAAAGTCTGTGTGCATTTCCGCAGATCTTATAATGCCAGTGCTCGCCTGGCTGAGCTGCAAAAGGAGTTGAACCTGCCCAAGAACCGCCTTATATGTGACATGCCCACCAGGTGGAACTCAACGTTGGCCATGCTGCAGCGGCTGCACACGCAGCAGAGGGCCATCAATGAGTACCTGTGCGACTACGGCACCAGGACAGGGTCAGGGGAGCTTGGTTTTTTTTTCTCCACGCCAGTGGGGCATGATCAGGGATGCATGCACTGTCCTGGCACCATTTGAGGAGGCCACGAGGATGGTGAGCAGTGACAGTGCATGCATCAGTGACACTGTACCTCTTGTCCACCTGTTGGAGCACACGCTGCGTGGAATAATGGACAGGGCACTTGAGGCAGAACAGAGGCAAAAAGAGGAGGACTTCCTTGCCTCTCAAGGCCCCCTTTACCCAGACAGTGTTCCTTCTGTCCCACCCATCGCACAGGAAGAGGAAGAGGAGGAGGAGGAGGAGGAGGATTGTGTCAGCATGGAGGTGGAGGCTGGCACTCAGCATCATCAGCAGCAGTCTTTTAGGGATGATTTACAGTCCCAAGAAACCAGTGGACTTGTACATGGCTGGGAGGAGGTGGCTGCGGATCATGTCGTCCTTAGTGACCCAGAGGACTCCGGAGCGAATGCCTCAGCAAACCTACGCTGCATGGCCTCCCTGATCCTGCAAAGTCTGCGGAAGGATCCTCGTATTCTTCGGATCAAGGAGAGGGACCATTACTGGCTGGCCACTCTCCTTGATCCACGGTACAAGGGTAAGGTTGCGGACCTTATGTTACCTTCGCAGAGGGAGCAGAGGATGAGACAACTCCGGGAGGCCTTGCAGAAAGGTCTGTGCAACGCGTTCCCAGAGACTGGGAGGTTACAAACTCCTGGTCCTGGACAACGAGTTGCTGAGGCTTCGGCCAGTCAAAGAAGGAGCGGTGGGGAAGGTGGCCGTCTGACCGATGCGTTCAGACAATTCTTTAGTCCGCAGCCCCAAAGTATGATCGGTTCCAGCAACCATCGCCAGCGTCTGATAAACATGGTGCAGGAATATCTAGGGGCAAGGTCAGACTTGGACACCTTCCCCACCGAAAATCCTCTGGCTTACTGGGTCTTGAGGATGGATCACTGGCCAGAGCTTGCACAGTATGCAATTGAGCTACTGGCCTGTCCTGCATCCAGCGTTCTTTCGGAACGCACATTCAGTGCTGCTGGAGGATTTGTCACGGATCACAGGGTGCGCCTGTCCACCGACTCGGTTGATCGACTGACTTTCATCAAGATGAACCAGTCTTGGATCACCACCAGCTACCACACACCTGATGCTGATATAACAGACTAATTGATTTTAACATGTCACATCCCTTCAAGACTTATGCTGATGCTGAGTGCCTGTGCTGTTATGTTGACTGGCTATCCTCCTCCTCCGAGTCCTCAATGATACGATTGATGATGATAGCTTGGAAGATCATTTTTGTTTATGGGTGCCGCCACCAGTGGCTAAGGCCCAATTTTTCAGCCCCTGTTTTACAGGGGCGTGTAATTACAATTTTTTTAGCAATAATTTGCCATAGGGCTCATTGCTGTGCTCCAAGTACAGTATCTGTGAGGGGTTGGAGTGTTGTGGCACCAGTGCCTAAGGCCCAATTTTTCAGCCCCTGTTTAACAGGGGCGTGTCATTACAATTTTTGAAGCAATACTTTGCAACAGGGCTCATTGCTGTGCTCCAAGTACAGTATCTGTGAGGGGTTGTAGTATTGTGCCACCAGTGCCTAAGGCCCAATTTTTCAGCCCCTGTTTAACAGGGGCGTGTCATTACAATTTTTGAAGCAATACTTTGCAACAGGGCTCATTGCTGTGCTCCAAGTACAGTATCTGTGAGGGGTTGTAGTGTTGTGCCACCAGTGCCTAAGGCCCAATTTTTCAGCCCCTGTTCAACAGGGGCATGCAATTACAATTCTTGATCTAATAATTCACAGCAGGGCCCATTGCTGCACCCACCAAGAGTAACTCTGAGGGCTTACAGTGTTGTGGCAACGCCACCACCACCACCACCACCACGAAAGGCCCAATTTTTCAGCCCCTGTTCAAAAGGGGCATGTAATTACAATTCTTGATCTAATAATTCACAGCAGGGCCCATTGCTGCACCCACCAAGAGTAACTCTGAGGGCTTACAGTGTTGTGGCAACACCACCACCACCACCACCACCACGAAAGGCCCAATTTTTCAGCCCCTGTTCAACAGGGGCATGCAATTACAATTCTTGATCTAATAATTCACAGCAGGGCCCATTGCTGCACCCACCAAGAGTAACTGTCAGGGCTTACAGTGTTGTGGCACCAGCACCACCATCAAAGGCCGAATTTTTACTACCACTGTTCAACAATTATATGTAATTAAAATTCCTGATATAATAGTTGACAGCAGGGCGTTCCAGCACCAACCAAGAGTAACTGTGAGTGCTTACAGTGTTGTACCAACACCAACAACTAAGGGGCCTATTTCTGCAGAGTATATACGGCAGGTCCCTACTTTCAAACATCCAACTTACAAACGACTCCTACTTGCAAACGCAAGAAGACAACAGGAAGTGAGAGGAAATCTACCACTAGGAAGGAAAATTCTTTCCTGTAAGAATAAATATGGGAGAAAGGTGTCTCCTCTGTACTGATGCTTTATCAGCAATCCTTGTTTCAAGAAAAACACCACATTTCAAAAACAGTTGTCATTGGGACGGAAAGTGAGGTGAAATGTTCTGAACAGGGGCACAGACAGCAAAACAAATGTTACAGGGGTGATAACCCTTACCTATGTTTTCCAAAAAGTTTAAAAATAGATTTTTGGGCTGGAGCTACACTTCAACAATGTACCTGTTCAAAATTACAAACAGATTCTACATAAGAACAAACCTACAGTCCCTGTCTTGTATGCACCGCCTGTATACGGCTGTTCAGAGTATATAGGGCCTTTTTTATTTTATGTGCGGGGTTCCCCTTAATATCCATACAAGACCCAAAGGGGCTGGTAATGGGCTGGGGTGGGGGGGGGGGGGGGTCATGGGGTAGCTATGCCATTTTTCTTAAAGATTTTCATCCATATTACCGGGACCAGACATTACATTAAAGCCGCAAGCAGTTTTAAATGGCTTTTTTTTCCTTTAGAAGTGTCATTTTGTGCAGGGACAGTTCTAAACACGGGAAACACGTGGCACTTCACAGGCATACTTTAGACACCCCCCAGGTACGATATTTAAAGGAATATTTGACTTTTTTTTTTCACTTTATGCATCATTAAAATGACTGCTCCCGAAAAACGACCGTTTTTAAAACTTCTTTTTGCATTGATACATGTCCCCTGGTGCAGAACCCGGGTTCCCAAACCCTTTTTAGGACAATAACATGCATAATAGTTGTTATAATTAGCACTTTAGAATTCGAACGTTCGCATCCATTGTATTTAATAGGGTTCTAATGTTCGTACGAACTTTCGGTCCGTTCGCGGGTTCTGGTGCGAACCGAACCCGGGGGTGTTCGGCTCATCCCTAATGAATAGCAACACACCTATTTGCCTGTAACATATTAACTCAAAATAATATTAATTTATATTTGATCTGTGTACTTACCCTACTAAACACTAGCAAATGTTTACTTGGAAAAAAAAGTTAAAGTACACTAATGTTTAATTCCACTTTTGAGTTAGATTTACAGAATAAATGCAGCATAGATATACCTTTCAATTACTGTATTTATTGGCGTATAACACTCACTTTTTTACCCTGAAAATAGAGGGCAAACTGTGCCTGCGTGTTATACACAGGGGGCTGTGGAAAGTTTTTTTTTCCTGAAACTTCCCTCTTAAAGTTAGGGTGTGTGTTATACGCCTGTGCGTGTTATACGCCGATAAATACGGTATATTTTGTTTTGCATTGTTAATACTTACATAGATTTTCTTAACTTGTCCACTTGTCTTCACATATCGCATATCATCACTTTTTTTTCTGTGTTTCTAGGTTTATCTTAAATAATCTGCTAGCAATCTACTGGACTTTGTTGTTGTGATCTTTTAGCAAGTTCAAATAGTAACAATCTAATAGTAGAATAGTAACAAGCTTTTTTTGTCTACTTTTTAAAACTTTTTTTTTTTTACTTTTTGTTTTTGCATAGTTCTTTTATTACTTCATTCCAGTGTATACTTCTCTACTATAAAACCATACTTAAAAGAGTACTTCCAGGCAACATTAAACAGAATGAACAGTAAGATTGTACTTCCTAAAGCCTATATTATTTAATCCCCCCCACCCCCCTTTCTGTGCTTACTCTATTATCAACCACATTCACATTAAAGACAGTTTTGAAGCCCACGGTGTGTGTGTTTCAGTATCACAAGCAGGCACCTTCCAGGGCCATCAGATTTGTGAACAAGAATTGACTGGCTGACTACAGCAATGCCTGGATAAACAACTGAAATAACATCATAGGTGTGCGCAAGGGATGTGCCAGGTGTACCTGGGCACACTCTAATCACTCTGTGTGGTGCCAATTTTCCATACCGTTTCGCCTCCCGCAGTGCTGCTGGCTTCCCTCCTGTCATCTCCTCTCCCCCCAGCTGCTGTGGGGGATGTGTCCATTCATATCTAAAGCATAGAAAAAGTGTTTTACCTACTAAGTAAGTGTTTACTATGCTTCATTTTGTTAATCAACAGGAAGCACTTCCCATTCATTCTCTGTCCAATGCAGCTGAGGATGCAGAGAAAGGCATGTGTGTTTGAACATTGGGGTGCACATCCTAATGCAATAGGCTGTAACATGTACATTTAGCTTTACATTTTCTGAAGTACGCTTAGTAATTCTATTGTTTATCCAGTAAAAAATTATACTACTTCTTACTTGGGTACATTGTGTTACAATGATTGACTGGGGTGTGACTAATCGTGTCTTGATTTTTCCAACATCGCTTCCAATCATTTAGACTACATTCAGTGCCTTGAAAAGGTATTCATACCCCTTGAAAAATGTAAATGTATTTTATTGGGATTTTATGTGATAGGCCAACACAAAGTGGCACATAATTGTGAAATGGAAGGAAAAGGATAAATGGTTTTCAATTTTTTTACAAATAAATATCTGAAAAGTGTGGCATGCATTTGTACCACCTTTCACTGCAATTACAGCTACAAGTCTTTCTGGGGATGTCTCTACCAGCTTTTCACATCTAGAGAGTGAAATTGTTGCCCATTTTTCTTTGCAAAATAGCTCAACCTCTATCACATTGGATGGAGAGCGTCTGTGAACAGCAATTTTCAAGTCTTGCCACAGATTCTCAATCGGATTTAAGTCTGGACTTTGAATGGGCCATTTTAACACATGAATATGCTTTGATATAAACCATTCCATTGTAGCTCTGGCTGTATGTTTAGGGTCATTGTCCTGCTGGAAGGTGAACCTCCGCCCCAGTCTCAAGTCTTTTGCAGACTCTAACATGTTTTCGTCTAAAGCCTCATACACACGATCGTATTTTCCGACCGGAATTGTGTGAAGGCAGGATGTTGTCGGATAATCCGACCATTTGTATGCTCCATCGGACAATTGTTGTCGGAATTTCCCCAAAAAATTGTGTGATGTCGGATTATCAGATGGTGTGTACACAAGTCCATCGGAAAAAATCCAAAGTACAAACACGCATGCTCAGAAGCAATGCTAACCATAACACAACATTAGCAGAAGTTGCCCAAAGGGTGGTGCTAAAGAGCTGAAAAACCACATAGTTTTGTGTTTGTTGGCTGACAATTCTTTGCCGTTTGTATGCAAGACAAGTTCATGGCCAACGTTCCTTCGGACAAAAGTCCTACGCTTTGTCTGTGGAAAATGCGATTGTGTGTACCAGGCTTAAGATTGCACTGTATTTGGCTCCATCGATCTTCCCATCAACTCTGACCAGTAGGGATGAGCTCGGTGTTCGAGTCGAACATACGTTCGACTCGAACATCGGCTGTTCGATCGTTCGACGAAGATCGAACGATTTGGGCCGTTCGCGCCAAATTCGAGTGACGCGAACGGCCCACAATGCACTACGCCATCGCAGTGTCATCCAGGCGCTGTGATTGGCCAAGCATGCACTGTGACCCCGCATGCTTGGCCAATCACAGCGCCGGCAGAAAGGAGAGCAATGATTGGCCACAGGCAGGATGCCTGTGGCCAATTATTGCTGAGGGTGTTTAGTACACGCCCCACACTATAAAAGGCCGCCAGCACGGCGGCCTAGTGTAGTGTGTTCCGGAGCAGGGAAAGAGAAACATAGGCAGGGACAGTGACATTTATTTTTTTCTTGCTTAACCTGGATTCCTTTAGTTTAGGGAAAGAGAAGGATAGGTAGGGAGAGTGTCAGTGTGTTTTACTGTGCGAATCCTTGTTTCTAGGGACAGGGAAGGACAGTGAGGGAATTCTCCTTGTGCTATAGTGTGCTTTAAAAAAACATTTTTTCTAGGGACAGAAAACTATAGGTAGGGAGAGTGTCAGTGTGTTTTACTGTGCGAATCCTTGTTTCTAGGGACAGGGAAGGACAGTGAGGGAATTCTCCTTGTGCTATAGTGTGCTTTAAAAAAAAAAAATTTCTAGGGACAGAAAACTATAGGTAGGGAGAGTGTCAGTTTCTTTCACTGTGATAATCCTTGTTTCTAGGGACAAAGAAGGAAAGTGAGTGAAATTCTCCTTGTGCTATAGTGTGCTTTAAAAAAACATTTTTTCTAGGGACAGAAAACTATAGGTAGTGTGACAGCAGGAAGGTAAAGTCACCTGGTTGCATCCAGGGGGTAGATATATTTCGCCCAGATTCAGGCTTTACGCCGACTTATACAACTAGGTGGAGAGTTGTATAAGGCTAGTGGGCTCATGGATGACTCATACCTCTAGGGAGAGTGTGGGGCGTCGTGCAGACAGGGAGTTGATGAGACCAGCTGAAGCTTGTCAGCTCATTTAGGCCTCTATAAGAACTCCCAGCTTCATTAGATGTTAGCTCATGCCTGGAACCAGACCTGTGTGGACTGTCTAGGGAGAGTGAACCCCTGTGCGGTGAGACAAAGCCTGTGTGGCTATTTGCTTGGACATTTAAAACCAGGGACTTAGGGACTAGGACAGCACTAGGCTGATCCCAGTTGTTAGTTAGGAAACCTGTATGTTTAGTCAGAGGTCAAGTTGACCAGGATTTATTTTGTTTATGTTTCTTTTGCTTTGCTGTGTTTTGTCACTGTAAATAGAAAATAAACCGCACCTTTTTGATTTTGAAAACCACAACCTCCGTTTGCTGGGCCTGTTTTTGTGTGGGGAGCCCATCTCGGGGGTCACACACACCCGCTGCCGAGCTAACCCCCTCACAGTTGGTGGAGAACCAGTGGCAGTTTTTTTTTTAAGCCAGCATGGAGGAGATACTGAAGCAGCTGGCTCTAGCAAATGCCAATCAACAGCAGACAAATGCAGGTTTGCAAAAGAACTTCGCAGCCCAGCAGCAAGCTCATCAACAGAGCCTTGCAGCCCAGCAGCAGACAAACGCAACTTTGCAACAGAGTCTGGAGGCTCAGCAACAAGCCCAGCAGCAATCTGAGGCCCGCTTCATAGACCTGTTGCAGAAGCAAGAGCAGAGACTACAACAACAGATGGAAGCAGTAATGCAGCAACGTCCGCAGACCAGTGAGGAAAGCCGTCCCACTAATACCGCGTCCTTTGGGGTGAGTCGTTTATTGACAAAAATGACTGGAGAGGATGATCCAGAGGTATTTTTGACCACATTTGAAAGGACCGCTGAAAGAGAAAAGTGGCCTGAGGAGCAGTGGGCTGGACTGGTGGCTCCTCTGTTAACTGGTGAATCGCAGAAAGCTTACTATGACCTAGAGCCTAACCAAGCAAAAGACTATGTGATGCTAAAAGCTGAAATATTGGCAAGGCTGGGTGTCACCCAGGCTGTCCGGGCTCAGCGTGTGCATAACTGGACTTTCCAGCTTGGAAAACCCCCCAGGTCTCAAATGTATGATCTCATTCACCTGAGCAGAAAGTGGCTACAGCCAGAGACTTTGTCCGCACCAAAGATTGTGGAACGTGTTGTAATGGATCGGTTTTTGAGAGCTCTTCCTACTGCCATCCAAAAGTGGGTAAGCCATGGAGACCCAGAGACGGCCGATGGTCTTGTGGATCGTGTGGAGAAATACTTGGCTACAGAGAACCTGACGGCCTCTTCCAGAGACACTCGGACTTTCCACCCTAAGACCAGACCATCCCCAGGGGCGGATAAGAGGATTCCAAGGGGTGAGGGTGGAGAGAGTGAGAGGGTGGGAGCTCTACCCCAAGTTTGGCGAGAACAGCCTGGGAAATCAGCGGCTCAAGAGGCCGCAAGAAGGATCGTTTGCTACCGCTGCCGGCAAGCGGGACATATTGCAGCCAATTGCCCGGTTGTGGAGGAACCCATGCAGTGTGACTTTCTGATGGGCAGACGTCAGTCGCTGTGTGCGACAGTCGCATGCACTGCCATTCGAGGAACTGAGAAACATTTATGCAAAATGTGTGTTAATGGTAGAAATGTTGTGGTATTGTTGGATTCAGGTAGCCTTGTGACCCTGATAAAGGCTGAGTTAGTTAAAACAGAGGTCTCTGGGAATAGCAAGGTAGCTGTTATTTGTGTGCATGGGGACACCCGAGAGTATCCAGTGACTACAGTGTGTTTCGAGACCCCCAAAGGTACCCTCTCTCATCCAGTGGGCTTAGTATCTCAGTTACCGCATGACGCCATTGTGGGAAGGGATTTTCCGAAGTTCTGGGAACTGTGGGATGATCCTGAGCCCCCCACTGGTGCCCCTATGTACCAGGAATGTGATAGCCAGAACTCCCCTGAGAGTGGTGAGGACTCTCCGGAATTTCCCTTATCAGTATTGGCAGGGGAGACTCAAGAAACTGGAGAGGAGCCCACCTCCTCAGACGAAAACCTACCGTCTGTGGAGTTTTCTGATCTTGAGGTTCACAGGGAAAACTTTGCCACAGAACAGTTGAAAGACCCCGCCCTAATAAAGGCACGGGAAAACGTAGTGAAAATAGATGGCGAGTTAGTGAACCCAGATAATACCTGCACTTACCCATACTTCAGCGTAGAGAAGGACCTACTGTATCGGGTGACAAAAAGGGCAGAAGAAACCGTTGAGCAGCTTGTGGTGCCCAAACCTTACAGGAAGTTGGTGTTGGAGTTGGCCCATGGGCACATTCTTGGAGGTCATCTGGGGACAGAGAAAACCCGAGAGAGGGTATTACAGAGATTCTATTGGCCGGGGGTGATGAAGGACATAGAAAATTATTGTTCCTCCTGCCCTGTGTGTCAGAGGTCGGCCCCGATGCCACATTTCCGTAGCCCGCTGGTCCCTCTACCCATCATTGAGGTCCCGTTTGAGAGGATCGCCATGGATTTGGTAGGTCCTATAATCAAGTCCGCTAGGGGGCACCAGTACATATTAGTTATAATGGACTATGCCACCCGTTATCCAGAAGCGATCCCTCTCCGAAATACCTCGGCCAAAACCATAGCCAAAGAGCTATCTCTTGTGTTTAGCCGGGTGGGTATTTGTAAAGAACTGCTTACGGACCAAGGTACACCCTTTATGTCCCGGGTTATGAAGGAGCTGTGTAAATTGTTCAAAGTGACGCAATTACGTACATCTGTGTATCACCCCCAAACCGATGGGCTGGTTGAAAGGTTCAACAAAACCCTAAAACAAATGTTGAAGAAAGTGGTGGATAGAGATGGAAAGGATTGGGACTGTCTACTTCCTTATCTGATGTTTGCTATTAGGGAGGTGCCCCAATCCTCTACGGGATTCTCCCCCTTTGAGTTACTGTATGGGAGACACCCAAGAGGGCTGTTGGATATTGCCAAGGAAACTTGGGAAAGTGAGAGTTCTCCCCACAGGAGTGTGATTGAGCATGTCGCCCTGATGCAAGACCGAATTGCACAGGTAATGCCCATCGTGAAGGAACATTTGGCCCAAGCGCAGTTAGCACAGCAGAGAGTGTACAACCGTGGAGCCAAGACCCGTACCTTTTCCCCGGGGGATAGGATACTGGTACTTGTCCCTACGGTTGAAAGTAAATTCCTTGCCAAATGGCAAGGCCCCTACGAGATAATGGAAAAAGTGAGCGAAGTGAATTACAAGGTCAGACAACCAGGAAGGCGAAAGCCCGAACAGATCTATCACGTTAATCTGTTGAAAGCCTGGAGGGATAGAGAGTCCCTAGTCGCAGACACTTGGTCACCAGCTCAAACTGGTTGCGTGATTCCGGAGGTTGGAATAGCAGCCACCTTGTCACAACCCCAACAACAGGAGGTTAAGGAGTTTGTGCTTCGCAACAAGGAGGTATTCTCTGAGCTGCCGGGACAAACATCTGGGGTAGAGCATGACATCATTACCCCGCCCGGTGAAAGGGTGAAGTTAAAACCCTATCGGATCCCAGAGGCCCGACGGGAGGCAATACGGGAGGAAGTACAGAAAATGCTGAACTTAGGGGTGATAGAGGAGTCCCAAAGTGATTGGTCTAGTCCCATTGTGTTGGTGCCTAAACCGGATGGGAGCTGGCGATTTTGTAACGATTTTCGTCAGTTGAACAAAGTTACAAAATTTGACACCTACCCCATGCCACGTATAGATGAGTTGATCGACCGGCTGGGAACAGCCCAATACATGACGACTCTTGACCTCACAAAAGGGTATTGGCAAATCCCCCTGGCCAAGTCGGCCAAAGAGAAAACCGCATTTGTAACCCCAGACGGGGCGTTCCAATATAAAAGAATGCCGTTCGGGTTACAGAATGCGCCGGCCACATTCCAGCGGAAAATGGACCAGATGCTGAGGCCCCATCGGAAGTATGCTGCGGCTTACCTGGATGACATAATTGTCCATAGCACAGATTGGGCCTCACATCTGCCAAAAGTGCAAGCAGTCCTGGACTCTGTTCGGGAAGCGGGGTTTACGGCTAACCCCAAGAAGTGTACCATTGGGCAGGAGGAGGCCAAATATCTTGGGTACACCATTGGGAGGGGAGTAATAAAACCCCAACTCAACAAAGTCGAGGCCATCCAGAGTTGGCCACGTCCCAACAGCAAGAAGCAGGTACGAGCCTTTCTGGGAATCGCTGGGTATTATCGGCGATTCATTCCCCACTTTGCTTCTAAGGCTGTGCCCCTAACCAACCTGACGAAGGGGAAAGGGTCGGTCATGATTAAATGGACCCCCGAGGCTGAGGCAGCATTCCAATTCTTGAAACAAGCCTTATGTAGCCAGCCAGTGTTGTACTCACCCGACTTTTCTAAAGACTTTGTCGTACAAAGTGATGCATCAGATGTGGGGTTAGGAGCAGTATTGTCCCAGGTCTGGAACGGGGAAGAGCACCCAGTCATTTACCTCAGCAGGAAGTTGAAGTCCCATGAGGTAAATTACGCCACCGTTGAAAAGGAGTGTTTAGCGGTGAAGTGGGCTCTAGATTCCCTTCGGTACTACCTGCTAGGTAGGCACTTTGACATGGTTACGGATCACGCTCCGTTAAAGTGGATGGCTCAAAACAAGGAAACAAATAGAAGAGTGAATAGGTGGTTCCTGGCCCTCCAGGAATTCAACTTCACAGTAAAGCATCGCCCTGGCGTTCAAATGGGGAATGTGGATGCTTTGTCTCGAGTACATGAATGCCTGATTGCTGGTGTTCCAACCCCGAGGTTAAAACAAGAGGGGGGGGTATGTGACAGCAGGAAGGTAAAGTCACCTGGTTGCATCCAGGGGGGTAGATATATTTCGCCCAGATTCAGGCTTTACGCCGACTTATACAACTAGGTGGAGAGTTGTATAAGGCTAGTGGGCTCATGGATGACTCATACCTCTAGGGAGAGTGTGGGGCGTCATGCAGACAGGGAGTTGATGAGACCAGCTGAAGCTTGTCAGCTCATTTAGGCCTCTATAAGAACTCCCAGCTTCATTAGATGTTAGCTCATGCCTGGAACCAGACCTGTGTGGACTGTCTAGGGAGAGTGAACCCCTGTGCGGTGAGACAAAGCCTGTGTGGCTATTTGCTTGGACATTTAAAACCAGGGACTTAGGGACTAGGACAGCACTAGGCTGATCCCAGTTGTTAGTTAGGAAACCTGTATGTTTAGTCAGAGGTCAAGTTGACCAGGATTTATTTTGTTTATGTTTCTTTTGCTTTGCTGTGTTTTGTCACTGTAAATAGAAAATAAACCGCACCTTTTTGATTTTGAAAACCACAACCTCCGTTTGCTGGGCCTGTTTTTGTGTGGGGAGCCCATCTCGGGGGTCACACACACCCGCTGCCGAGCTAACCCCCTCACAGTAGGGAGAGTGTCAGTGTCTTTTACTGTGCGAATCCTTGTTTCTAGGGACAGGGAAGGACAGTGAGGGAATTCTCCTTGTGCTATAGTGTGCTTTAAAAAAACATTTTTTCTAGGGACAGAAAACTATAGGTAGGGAGAGTGTCAGTGTGTTTTACTGTGCGAATCCTTGTTTCTAGGGACAGGGAAAAACAGTGAGGGAATTCTCCTTGTGCTATAGTGTGCTTTAAAAAAACATTTTTTCTAGGGACAGAAAACTATAGGAAGGAAGAGTGTCAGTTTCTTTCACTGTGATAATCCTTGTTTATAAGGACAAAGAAGGAAAGTGAGTGAAATTCTCCTTGTGCTATAGTGTGCTTTAAAAAAACATTTTTTCTAGGGACAGAAAACTATAGGTAGGGAGAGTGTCAGTGTGTTTTACTGTGCGAATCCTTGTTTCTAGGGACAGGGAAGGACAGTGAGGGAATTCTCCTTGTGCTATAGTGTGCTTTAAAAAAACATTTTTTCTAGGGACAGAAAACTATAGGTAGGGAGAGTGTCAGTGTGTTTTACTGTACGAATCCTTGTTTCTAGGGACAGGGAAGGACAGTGAGGGAATTCTCCTTGTGCTATAGTGTGCTTTAAAAAAACATTTTTTTCTAGGGACAGAAAACTATAGGAAGGAAGAGTGTCAGTTTCTTTCACTGTGATAATCCTTGTTTCTAGGGACAAAGAAGGAAAGTGAGTGAAATTCTCCTTGTGCTATAGTGTGCTTTAAAAAAACATTTTTTCTAGGGACAGAAAACTATAGGTAGGGAGAGTGTCAGTTTCTTTCACTGTGATAATCCTTGTTTCTAGGGACAAAGAAGGAAAGTGAGTGAAATTCTCCTTGTGCTATAGTGTGCTTTAAAAAAACATTTTTTCTAGGGACAGAAAACTATAGGTAGGGAGAGTGTCAGTGTGTTTTACTGTGTGAATCCTTGTTTCTAGGGACAGGGAAGGACAGTGAGGGAATTCTCCTTGTGCTATAGTGTGCTTTAAAAAAACATTTTTTCTAGGGACAGAAAACTATAGGTAGGGAGAGTGTCAGTGTGTTTTACTGTGCGAATCCTTGTTTCTAGGGACAGGGAAGGACAGTGAGGGAATTCTCCTTGTGCTATAGTGTGCTTTAAAAAAACATTTTTTTCTAGGGACAGAAAACTATAGGAAGGAAGAGTGTCAGTTTCTTTCACTGTGATAATCCTTGTTTCTAGGGACAAAGAAGGAAAATGAGTGAAATTCTCCTTGTGCTATAGTGTGCTTTAAAAAAACATTTTTTCTAGGGACAGAAAACTATAGGTAGGGAGAGTGTCAGTTTCTTTCCCTGTGATAATCCTTGTTTCTAGGGACAAAGAAGGAAAGTGAGTGAAATTCTCCTTGTGCTATAGTGTGCTTTAAAAAAACATTTTTTCTAGGGACAGAAAACTATAGGAAGGAAGAGTGTCAGTTTCTTTCACTGTGATAATCCTTGTTTCTAGGGACAAAGAAGAAAAGTGAGTGAAATTCTCCTTGTGCTATAGTGTGCTTTAAAAAAAACATTTTTTCTAGGGACAGAAAACTATAGGTAGGGAGAGTGTCAGTGTCTTTTACTGTGCGAATCCTTGTTTCTAGGGACAGGGAAGGACAGTGAGGGAATTCTCCTTGTGCTATAGTGTGCTTTAAAAAAACATTTTTTCTAGGGACAGAAAACTATAGGTAGGAAGAGTGTCAGTTTCTTTCACTGTGATAATCCTTGTTTCTAGGGACAAAGAAGGAAAGTGAGTGAAATTCTCCTTGTGCTATAGTGTGCTTTAAAAAAACATTTTTTCTAGGGACAGAAAACTATAGGTAGGGAGAGTGTCAGTGTCTTTTACTGTGCGAATCCTTGTTTCTAGGGACAGGGAAGGACAGTGAGGGAATTCTCCTTGTGCTATAGTGTGCTAAAGCATTCCTCATCAACCATCTTTGAAATCCTTGTTTTTTTGGACAGTCAGGGAAATTGTCGTTGTGCTATTCTGTGCAAAAGCAATCATCCTCAACCATATTTAGAAATCCTTAAGTAAAGGGACAGAGAAGGACACCTGAAGGTAGCCCTTATTGCTTTTTTCCCATCTCCCTGCAGGCCATCTATTAGAATGTCTGGAAGGCAAACAAGGAGAGGCAGACAGTCAGGAGGCAATAAAAGAGGGCAAGCAGGCTCTGTGTCTGGGGGCAACAGTGCTGGTCGTGGACGCGGTGCATTGTCATCAGCACATGGCCATGGGACACGCTTGTCCTTCTTTTCGGCAGCTGGACATGTTGAGCCACATCATGCCGAAGACTTGGTAGAGTGGATGACCAAGCCCTCCTCCTCCTCCTCATCCTCTCTCACCCAGGCTCAGGGTACTGGAAAAGCAGCTGCCAAAGCGTCCTCTTCCCTGGTATCAATGTCAGACTCATCATCAGTCACTCCTTCCCTAGACCCACCATGTCCTCCTCCTGAGGAGTCCCCCGAACTGTTTGAGCACAGTGTTGGGTACATGCTCCAGGAGGATGCCCAGCGTTTCGAAGGGTCTGATGATGAAACACAGCTAGAGGAAGGCAGTAGCGTGAGAGCAGACAGAGGGGATGCTCAAGAAGGACACCAATCTGGCAGTCATGTTCCAGCAGCTGCAGCATACTGCCAGATTGGCTCCAGTGATGAGGAGGGAGGTGATGATGAGGTCACTGACTCCACGTGGGTGCCTAATAGGAGAGAGGAGGAGGAGGAGGATGAGGAGGAGGCACATCTCCAACGAGGCAGGATGCCCTTTGGTGGCCAGCGTAAGGGCAGTACACCGACGGAATCAAACCGCAGAGCTCCGCCTGTGCAGGGCGCTGCCTCTGCCCGTCATTCAAAAAGTTCTTTGGTGTGGGCCTTTTTTGAGGCTAGTGCATCAGATCGCACAGCTGCTGTTTGCAACATATGTCTCAAGCGTATATCGCGTGGCCAAAACATCAGCCGCTTGGGTACCACATGCCTGACCAGACATATGTTGACCTGCCATGCAGCTCGTTGGCAAGCCTACCTCAAAGACCCACACCAAAGAACAAAGCGGACCTCTCCTTGCACCGCATCAGCTGGGATCTCCAACCCCACTATAACTTCAGTCCTCTCTGAAACATGCACTGAGAGGAATGAAGGTGTAGAATTAGGTGTGTCACAGCCAAGTACTTGCGGCCACTCTGCTAGCAGTACACCGACGTCCGATTCTAGCAGGCAAATTTCCCTGCCCCAGCTGCTGGACCGTCAAAAGAAGTTCACTCCCAGCCATCCACATGCCCAGCGGTTGAATGCTAGCTTGGCTAAATTGCTAGCGCTTCAACTGCTGCCTTTTCAGTTGGTAGACTCGGCCCCCTTCCGTGAGTTTGTGCAATGTGCGGTTCCTCAGTGGCAGGTTCCCAAACGCCACTTTTTCTCACGGAAGGCTATTCCGGCTCTCTACCGGCATGTGGAAGGCAATGTCTTGGCCTCGCTGGACAGGGCGGTCAGCGGTAAGGTGCATATTACCGCTGACTCATGGTCCAGCAGGCATGGACAGGGACGTTACCTTTCTTTCACGGCCCATTGGGTCACTCTTTTGGCAGCTGGGAAGGATGCAGGACAAGGTGCAGTAGTGTTGGAGGTTGTTCCACCGCCACGCCTCCAAAATGCTACTACTGGTTGTGACACACCTCTCTCCTCCACCCCCTCCTCTTCTTCTTCCTCCATGGCCTCTTCCTGTGGTTTGTCCTCGGAACCAGCGGTGCTCCGTAGGCGTTCAAGGGGCTACGCAAGTACGCAGGCAAAAAGATGCCATGCCGTGCTTGCGCTGGTGTGTTTGGGGGACAGAAGCCACACTGGGGCAGAGGTCCTGTCTGCTCTGCAGGGCCAGGCCGAGAGGTGGTTGACGCCACGCCAGCCTAAGCCAGGAATGGTGGTTTGCGACAATGGCACCAACCTCCTCTCCGCCCTCTGACAGGGACAACTGACCCATGTGCCCTGTGTGGCTCACGTCCTTAACCTGGTGGTGCAGCGGTTCTTGGGCAGGTACCCGGGCTTACAGGATGTCCTGAGGCAGGCCAGGAAAGTCTGTGTGCATTTCCGCAGATCTTATAATGCCAGTGCTCGCCTGGCTGAGCTGCAAAAGGAGTTGAACCTGCCCAAGAACCGCCTTATATGTGACATGCCCACCAGGTGGAACTCAACGTTGGCCATGCTGCAGCGGCTGCACACGCAGCAGAGGGCCATCAATGAGTACCTGTGCGACTACGGCACCAGGACAGGGTCAGGGGAGCTTGGTTTTTTTTCTCCACGCCAGTGGGGCATGATCAGGGATGCGTGCACTGTCCTGGCACCATTTGAGGAGGCCACGAGGATGGTGAGCAGTGACAGTGCATGCATCAGTGACACTGTACCTCTTGTCCACCTGTTGGAGCACACGCTGCGTGGAATAATGGACAGGGCACTTGAGGCAGAACAGAGGCAGGAAGAGGAGGACTTCCTTGCCTCTCAAGGCCCCCTTTACCCAGACAGTGTTCCTTCTGTCCCACCCATCGCACAGGAAGAGGAGGAGGAGGAGGAGGATTGTGTCAGCATGGAGGTGGAGGCTGGCACTCAGCATCATCAGCAGCAGTCTTTTAGGGATGATTTACAGTCCCAAGAAACCAGTGGACTTGTACGTGGCTGGGAGGAGGTGGCTGCGGATCATGTCGTCCTTAGTGACCCAGAGGACTCCGGAGCGAACGCCTCAGCAAACCTACGCTGCATGGCCTCCCTGATCCTGCAAAGTCTGCGGAAGGATCCTCGTATTCTTCGGATCAAGGAGAGGGACCATTACTGGCTGGCCACTCTCCTTGATCCACGGTACAAGGGTAAGGTTGCGGACCTTATGTTACCCTCGCAGAGGGAGCAGAGGATGAGACAACTCCGGGAGGCCTTGCAGAAAGGTCTGTGCAACGCGTTCCCAGAGACTGGGAGGTTACAAACTCCTGGTCCTGGACAACGAGTTGCTGAGGCTTCGGCCAGTCAAAGAAGGAGCGGTGGGGAAGGTGGCCGTCTGACCGATGCGTTCAGACAATTCTTTAGTCCGCAGCCCCAAAGTATGATCGGTTCCAGCAACCATCGCCAGCGTCTGATAAACATGGTGCAGGAATATCTAGGGGCAAGGTCAGACTTGGACACCTTCCCCACCGAAAATCCTCTGGCTTACTGGGTCTTGAGGATGGATCACTGGCCAGAGCTTGCACAGTATGCAATTGAGCTACTGGCCTGTCCTGCATCCAGCGTTCTTTCGGAACGCACATTCAGTGCTGCTGGAGGATTTGTCACGGATCACAGGGTGCGCCTGTCCACCGACTCGGTTGATCGACTGACTTTCATCAAGATGAACCAGTCTTGGATCACCACCAGCTACCACACACCTGATGCTGATATAACAGACTAATTGATTTTAACATGTCACATCCCTTCAAGACTGATGCTGATGCTGAGTGCCTGTGCTGTTATGTTGACTGGCTATCCTCCTCCTCCGAGTCCTCAATGATACGAATGATGATGATAGCTTGGAAGATCATTTTTGTTTATGGGTGCCGCCACCAGTGGCTAAGGCCCAATTTTTCAGCCCCTGTTTTACAGGGGCGTGTAATTACAATTTTTTTAGCAATAATTTGCCATAGGGCTCATTGCTGTGCTACAAGTACAGTATCTGTGAGGGGTTGGAGTGTTGTGGCACCAGTGCCTAAGGCCCAATTTTTCAGCCCCTGTTTAACAGGGGCGTGTCATTACAATTTTTGAAGCAATACTTTGCAACAGGGCTCATTGCTGTGCTCCAAGTACAGTATCTGTGAGGGGTTGTAGTGTTGTGCCACCAGTGCCTAAGGCCCAATTTTTCAGCCCCTGTTCAACAGGGGCATGCAATTACAATTCTTGATCTAATAATTCACAGCAGGGCCCATTGCTGCACCCACCAAGAGTAACTCTGAGGGCTTACAGTGTTGTGGCAACGCCACCACCACCACCACCACGAAAGGCCCAATTTTTCAGCCCCTGTTCAAAAGGGGCATGTAATTACAATTCTTGATCTAATAATTCACAGCAGGGCCCATTGCTGCACCCACCAAGAGTAACTCTGAGGGCTTACAGTGTTGTGGCAACACCACCACCACCACCACCACCACGAAAGGCCCAATTTTTCAGCCCCTGTTCAACAGGGGCATGCAATTACAATTCTTGATCTAATAATTCACAGCAGGGCCCATTGCTGCACCCACCAAGAGTAACTCTGAGGGCTTACAGTGTTGTGGCAACGCCACCACCACCACCACCACGAAAGGCCCAATTTTTCAGCCCCTGTTCAAAAGGGGCATGTAATTACAATTCTTGATCTAATAATTCACAGCAGGGCCCATTCCTGCACCCACCAAGAGTAACTCTGAGGGCTTACAGTGTTGTGGCAACACCACCACCACCACCACGAAAGGCTCAATTTTTCAGCCCCTGTTCAACAGGGGCATGCAATTACAATTCTTGATCTAATAATTCACAGCAGGGCCCATTCCTGCACCCACCAAGAGTAACTCTGAGGGCTTACAGTGTTGTGGCAACACCACCACCACCACCACCACCACGAAAGGTCCAATTTTTCAGCCCCTGTTCAACAGGGGCATGCAATTACAATTCTTGATCTAATAATTCACAGCAGGGCCCATTGCTGCACCCACCAAGAGTAACTGTCAGGGCTTACAGTGTTGTGGCACCAGCACCACCATCAAAGGTCCAATTTTTACTACCACTGTTCAACAATTATATGTAATTAAAATTCCTGATATAATAGTTGACAGCAGGGCGTTCCAGCACCAACCAAGAGTAACTGTGAGTGCTTACAGTGTTGTACCAACACCAACAACTAAGGGGCCTATTTCTGCAGAGTATATACGGCAGGTCCCTACTTTCAAACATCCAACTTACAAACGACTCCTACTTGCAAACGCAAGAAGACAACAGGAAGTGAGAGGAAATCTACCACTAGGAAGGAAAATTCTCTCCTGTAAGAATAAATATGGGAGAAAGGTGTCTCCTCTGTACTGATGCTTTATCAGCAATCCTTGTTTCAAGAAAAACACCACATTTCAAAAACAGTTGTCATTGGGACGGAAAGTGAGGTGAAATGTTCTGAACAGGGGCACAGACAGCAAAACAAATGTTACAGGGGTGATAACCCTTACCTATGTTTTCCAAAAAGTTTAAAAATAGATTTTTGGGCTGGAGCTACACTTCAACAATGTACCTGTTCAAAATTACAAACAGATTCTACATAAGAACAAACCTACAGTCCCTGTCTTGTATGCACCGCCTGTATACGGCTGTTCAGAGTATATAGGGCCTTTTTTATTTTATGTGCGGGGTTCCCCTTAATATCCATACAAGACCCAAAGGGGCTGGTAATGGGCTGGGGTAGGGGGGGGGGGTCATGGGGTAGCTATGCCATTTTTCTTAAAGATTTTCATCCATATTACCGGGACCAGACATTACATTAAAGCCGCAAGCAGTTTTAAATGGCTTTTTTTCCCTTTAGAAGTGTCATTTTGTGCAGGGACAGTTCTAAACACGGGAAACACGTGGCACTTCACAGGCATACTTTAGACACCCCCCAGGTACGATATTTAAAGGAATATTTGACTTTTTTTTTTCACTTTATGCATCATTAAAATGACTGCTCCTGAAAAACGACCGTTTTTAAAACTTCTTTTTGCATTGATACATGTCCCCTGGTGCACAACCCGGGTTCCCAAACCCTTTTTAGGACAATAACATGCATAATAGTCGTTATAATTAGCGCTTTAGAATTCGAACGTTCGCATCCATTGTATTTAATAGGGTTCTAATGTTCGTACGAACTTTCGGTCCGTTCGCGGGTTCTGGTGCGAACCGAACCCGGGGGTGTTCGGCTCATCACTACTGACCAGCTTCCCTGTCCCTGCTGAAGAAAATCATCCCCACAACACGATGCTGCCATCACAATGTTTCATGGTGTGTTCAGGGTGATGTGCAGTGTTAGTATTCTGCCACACATAGCGTTTTGCTTTTTGGCCAAAAAGTTAAATTTTGGTCTCATCTGACCAGAGCGCCTTCTTACACATGTTTGCTGTGTCCCCCATATGGCTTCTTGAAAACTGCAAATGGGACTTATGGCTTTCTTTCAACAATGGTGTTCTTGTTGGCAGTCTTCCATAAAGGCCATATTTGTGGAGTGCAGGACTAATAGTTGTCCTGTGTACAGATTCTCCTACCTGAGCTGTGGATCTCTGCAACTCCTCCAGACTTACCATGGGCCTCTTGGCTGCTTCTCTGATTAATACTCTCCTTGCCCGGCCTGTCAGTTTAGGTGGAGGGCCATATCTTGGTAGGTTTGCATTTGTGCTATACTCTTTCCATTTTAGGATAATGGATTGAACAGTGCTCCATGAGATGTTCAAAGCTTGGGACATTTTTGTATAACCTAACCCCGATTTAAACTTCTCCACAACTTTATCCCTGACCTGTCTGGTGTGTTTCCTGGCCTTCCTGATACTGTTTGTTTACCAAGGTTCTCTAACAAACCTCTGAGGGCTTTAGAGCCCATTCACACAGGGGCATCTTTGGATCCGACTCCAAATCGCCCCAGGTCGCCCCTAGTCACCTCAGGTCGCGCTGGCTGAAGAAATCAATGTAAGTTAATGGAGCCGTCCTTATGCACACTACTGCAGTCGCTCCGACTTCAAAAAAGGTCCCTGTACTACTTCAATCCGACTCCTAGGCGACCTGTAACCATTCATTTCAATGGGAGTCGCCTCTCACTGTCTTAATAGGAGCAACTCTCCAGGAAGAAAACATACATTTATCAGGCAAACCTCTCCCTCCCCCCTCCCTCCCACAGAGCTGATTCTTGTTTGATTGGCCACTGGAATGTCTCCTGTCCTGCAGGCAACTTGGAGTTGCCTTGTAAATAGCTCCAGGTCGCGCTGTGATTCATTCTCAAGTCGTGTCTGAGTTGCCTCATAAAATCGCGCTGGAAGTCTTGTTGCCCCTGTTTGAATGGGCTCTTAAGGAACAGCTGTATTTATACTGAGATTAAATTACACACAGGTGGACTCTATTTACTAATTAGGTGACTTCTGAAGGTAATTGGTTCCATTAGATTTTAGTTAGGGGTATAAGAGTAAAGGGGGCTGAATACAAATTCATGCCACACTTTCCAGATATTTATTTGTAAAAAAAAAAATGAAAAACATTTATCATTTTCCTTCCACTTCACAATTATGTGCCACTTTGTGATGGTCTATTACATTTATGTTTTTGGTTGTAACATGACAAAATGTGGAAAATTTCAAGGGGTAAGAATACTTTTTCAAGGCACTGTTCATATGGCTGCACACAGGCAAACATTTGCGCCAACATTGGTAACATTAACAAAACATTCTGCAAATCCAGGTAGTTCTTACTACTGCCACTTTAGGAACTTGGCACTATGGCAGCAACAAATTCTTAAAGAACTTCACCAGTTCCCAAATAAGAAAACAGGTAGCAATTAACACCAACTCAGGGCGGGCCAAAAGTAAAATGTAAATTGGGATTCCGGTGATGCCATTGCCCAAACATGGGCAATTCCCATATTTGGGAAACTACTGGTCACTGGGTGGGAGGAATCTGATGTTGAACTGAGAAACTAGTTTCCCATCAGTTTCCAATTTACTTTTTATTGACAGCATGGCAGTAGGTGGAAATCTACTAGCGGACTGATCGTTGTTGTGAGCAGTTATTCAAAAGTAAAGTAGACCTGATGGGGAACCAGTCTCCCAGATCCCCATCAGGCTTCACGCACCCCAGTACAAAATTCCTACATGATGCAACTGTCAGTGTGAAAGAAGCAACAGCTGGGGAAGGAGGGAAGGAGTGATTGTCCAGTCTGTGACACGTACATGAATCAGTCAAAAGCAAGGATACTTTTGGTGCTGGGTCCCAAAAGGAATTCTAAAGTGTGTCTATGATATCTTTTATGAATTCCCCCTGACTGAACAGCAGTCTACATCAAACCATAGCTGTAGAGACTGTCAGATTTGTACAAATCAATAGTCAGTGCTGCTGCTGTTTCCATGTAGATGTTCACCTGAGTGGTTACTTGCAAATATAGCCTTCAACTGACCCTGGATGCAATCATTTTGTATCCAGGGTCAGAGTTTCTGCTTAGTTTCTGACCACACACAAACTGGCCATAGGAAATGGCCAATTTTCACGCAGCTACAGCACATAGTATTGATTTGTCCAAAGACAGTGTTTAGCAAATTATCCACCTTTGGCTGCACATGTAAATGTCCCCTTTAATAGGGAATTCTTCCTGATTTGACTATAAGTCAGAAAGTGTGGAGGCCATGAACTTTGTTAATATTCGGGTACTTGCAAATCTTATCAGTCTGTGTCAAACACAATGTTTTGTGTCGTATTCACCGATTATATTTTTAATAAATACAGGTCACTCACAGACTGCTATGGCATCAAATACACTTTGATCTATGACATCAGATTAACTGCTGTGGATATCTGTTCCTATATATATCCAGAACACTTTGCACTACCTTAATAAATAAGCCTGCAAGGTGGAACATACACACTCATACACACATATTATAGTGCAATATGATACATCACATGAGACTCTGGGTCACACCATTATGTTTCTCCAAAAGGCAGTGCAAAAAAGCCAAATTCACTGATCCATAACAAGCAATTAGAGCTAGCCTCCTAATAAATCAAACTGTATTTGAAATGGTCGCCAGGGATTTTTTTGCACTTTTCACATCATCAATTTCTATTACGTTTAAGTAAAGCTGAATTTATAGCAATAAAAACAGCAAGTATGAATAGCATTAGTGCCACTTAAAACAAATTATTTTGAATAATGTATATTGAGTTCCTAAATGGTTGCCAACTATCTTACCTAGTCACAAAAGGTAAGATGCAGGGTGAGACTGGGAGGAGCTACTGTACATTAATTTATGCTGCAACATGCACTGTCTCTTTTGTAGAGCACTACGTGGCCTGTTGTGCACAAAGGTAGCTGGAAGAAATCATGTGACTACTCACCTAGGTAGTTAGAGCTTTTGCATCTGCACACTACACATACAGGGGTATTGCTCCAATTGGGAAAGACCTCAATCACCCTGGGGCACTCTGAGAAAAGCAAATGGTGAGCACGGCCAGATTACATCTAACAGTTGCCTATCAGTGAATTAAAGGGGAATTAATCAAATAGTGTCTACGTCTACATGCTTTATAAACTGCACATAGTGTATATGCAGCAGTCCTTGTACCCACAAAATTCAACTTAATTACTGTGCTACAATTGAAAGTCATTTTGGGCACAGCTTCCAGAGTTTAGTTCCTCTTTAAGTCTGCATTGAATTGTGTCAGTTTGTATTTTGCTTTCCAGTGTTTTGAGTTCCGAGTTCAAGCCGAGACTTCCACTCATACCTGGAACAAAGTAGAGTCCATCACAGCGGAGTTAAGCCATTCACAGAAAGCAGTGTTTTCTATCAATGAATATAAAGAGTCAGAGAGGTGGGCTGATGATGTCACAACTTCTGCCAATCAGAGGAAGCTTTGTATTTATTGATAGAATGCAATGCTTTCTGTGAATGGCTGAGCACTGCTGTGATAGATACTACTGTGTTCCAGGTACGAGGCAGGAAGTCTCGGCTCAAACCCAGAACACAGAGTGGAATGCTGTATGTAGCCGCAGCTACATACAGTTTATACCACACATCTAGTGGCCCCACATGTTAGTGAGGGACATAGTACATTTTGGCCATGTTGGGTCGAATGAACTATGTAAAGTCTAGCAAAAGATGGAGTTCAGCTTTAAATAAGCCTGCATAGGAAACGGAAAGGCTATTTTCTCCCTTTAAAGTTGTAAAAAATTACAACTAAACAATTGATGTTTATACATAGATTTTCCTATTCTGCTTAATTGGAAATAAAGCCTCCAGGTCACAAAGGTTTATTTAGTGCAAGAGTATTATAGGATATAATAATCTTATGGACAGCATGCTTGTGCCCTAACCATAAATACAATTATTACCTTTCTATTTAGTAATTGAAAGCAATATGAAGACACATATTTGACACTACAACATGTAAAAATGCATTTATGCCTGCTTTACATACAGAGTTGAATGAAGCACATTTTTTGTGATAAGCATTACACAACTCGTTAAGTGAAATCCCTGCTTCAAGTGTTGCATGCTGTTATCCTCCCTCCGTATAGCTAAAGATAATTATAATGTGTTGTCAGGATGTAAGAAGACATCAATTATGCCATCTTTTAATATTTATAGCAATGTAAATGTAACAGTGTAGGCACTGAATCTACTTAAAGCAAATAACAGAAAACATACTGAGGACATTTCATTAGTCATCGTGTCAAACATAAAATATGGTTTCTTTTTCGTACATCACGTGACACAGAGCCTTGTTAATTACTTAATGGGTTGTATAGCTCACCTTCAGGTGCTGGACACTGGTGTAATCAATTAGACAGGAAGTTTTCTCCCTAAAAAAACCCTCCCATACTGGGAGCTCCTCAGTTTTTTAACCAGTGTCTATGGTGATGGTCACGGTTAAAGATGTGCTAAGAAGAAAGCTCTACTGAAAGATCCCTCCGGGAGTCAAGAAGCTATACAACCGGATCCATCCAAAAAAAGCCAGAAAAACGCTAAAATGGATGGTACCCGGGCCTCGCGGAAGAGCGAGGTTTTGCCTGTAATGTCTCTCTTGTAGGACTGGGCTCTGCGATCCAGTACTTTGGGCACGTATTAAAATGCGCAAAGGTTTTCTGGCAGAGTCTTCCACAGGTCCAGGGAAGAGGCTCCTGTAAGTAGGAACCCAGAACCCTGAAGGTTGGCACAGCACTACCCGCTGTGATGGGTGAAGGCTGGATCTGTCTGTGCTCAGCAGTATCCTGCGGCAGGGATAAGGTAAGTGAAGACAATCCTAGGTAAATACCTTAAGGATTATCTTCCATGAGTAGCTGCATGTCTTATCTGTTTTCCGCCACTAGAGGGAGTAAAGAGACATACCTGGTGGAGTACTTACCATGCTCTCCAGGAACGAAAGCTCAGTGTCAGCTGGTCTGTTGAGCATCTCACTTCCTCCGCTTCAGGCTCTGCCACAGTTGTGTGGGGGGGTCCCTCGTAGTCCGGGGTCCATGGTGCTCCTTTTGGGGGATCTCTCGCTCTCCCCCTCACCTCCACCATTTCCCTACGCATGCACACGTGCAAAGGGGGCACGCTTTTGAAGCCATAACAGCGGGTAAGTGGGGGGGATGTGGTTGCTGCTGGCTCACAGTGTAGGCGCAGGGCGGGCCCTTCAAAAAAAAAACAGACGCCAGAGCTCTGTAAAGCCAGAGGGACACAGCAGCTTGGGGCACATAAGCACCTCCTGTGTGACTAAGTTGAGCTGTTGATGCACCTGTGTTAAGTTCCTCTGCTTTTAGCTTAGGACTATGTCTCCCTGTAGAAAAGGTTCAGGGGCAGGAAAAAAAAAGGGCACCAAGGTATCGCCATCTGGATCTGGTGGCCCTAATCATACCTGCATGATACCATCCTCCTCTTAGAGACTTAAGACAGCACAGGTTGAGCCATCGGCCCTGTCCGGCATTTCACCCTCCCCCAACATTGCAGCCACATATGTCATTTTGGATGCTTTTTTGCATTTGCATTTGTTGTTCTATAAGAGAGGTTAACTGCTATAATCGCAGCATCCTCACAAAGAGCAGAAGGTGTGCCCCTTCCCCTGCTCTAAATCCTCAAACAGGAGGATTAAAGTACTGAGTATGAAAGTTCACGTCAGAGGACAGGGAACAGGTGCAATCTGATGAGGTATCAGAAGCCTCACAAGCTCTGAAGTTGCAGCTACAGTCTTTTACAGAGATTCATGCTGCGCATAACTTACCCTCAGCCTAGATGGTCAAAGCCTCTGTCTCATCCTTGTTTTTTTTTTTTTTATTCCCATAGGTTGCTTGTACCTTCCCACTCCATCCATTACTACAACAGTTTATTTCTGCTGGTTGGGCACCCGCATAAGCTGTTTTTTTCTCCTCCTAAAAACTTTAGCCGAGGAGTATAGGTTGCTAGAAAACCTCCACAGGATCCTCATACTGGTGCTGGCTTCAGGCTAGCTAAACTGCTGGGGTGCATAGTTGCTGGTGCACAAAAGCTAAATTGCATGATTGTGGAAACGCACGTTTGCAGAGGATAACTTCCTCTTTTACCAGCCCACATGTTTGTATAAGATACATGTTTTCTGTTTGATGGATTGACATGTCTTTACATAGTCGCATGAGGATGCTTGGTCACATTAAAGTGCTTAAGTCGCTCGAAGAGGCCTGTTTGCACAAAAATGCCTAAAATCGCATAAAGATATATGTGGGTATATGCTACACACTTTTTATGTTTTTGCCTAAAACATATTTGTACAAGTTCACGCTTCCATGAGTGCACGCTTCCATTGAAGCATTTAACTTCAACACTTGCCACTTATCCATATGAGGAGCCATTTGTGTTTATTTACATGGGACTGCAAGAGGTTGTCTGTGTCTCGCAGGGGGACAGCACCTCTTCCGGTTGGTGGTCTTGCCCTTTGGGTTTACAACCGTGCCTGGGTTTACAAGGTGCCCGGGTTTACAAGGTGCTAGAGCCCGCCTCTAGCAGGACGAAAGGCCCAGGGTATAACAGTAATGGCATACCGAGGAAATCTGCTGCTGATAGATCAGTCAGTAGCATGGCTGGACCTAAGTGTGTCCAGCATGGTCAAGTATCTGGAACACCTGGGTTAGGATCCCAGTCTAAGAGTACATTTGTACGTTCGATAAGGAGCTTGGAGCATTTGGGACACAGCCCAAAAAAGCAGTTTTTTCTTGCTTCAGACAAAGTCAGCAATATAAGAAAGCTGGTCTATGTGGTCAAGGCAAGAAAGAGTTCCTTACATTCACCTTTTGCTTAAGGTGCTAGGGATGATGGCTTACCGTATTTATCGGCGTATAACACGCACAGGCGTATAACACGCACCCTAACTTTTAGAGGGAAGTTTCAGGAAAAAAACATTCCACAGCCCCCTGCCTATAACACGCAGCCACAGTTTACCCTCTATTTTCAGGGTAAAAAAGTGAGTGTTATACGCCAATAAATACAGTAATTTAAAGAAGTTCCCTATGCTCAGTTTCATTCAAGGCTGCTTGATCCTAACCTGGCATTATCCAAAGGGTCTGGTACCACGGATACGCTGGAGTCTCAGTTGGCAGTTCTTAACCAAAAAGTTTGGCAGAAAGGAAGATCCTTCATGATGGTTACCTGAGAGGTAGTGGCTATTAGGGATGAGCCGAACACCCCCCCGGTTCGGTTCGCACCAGAACCTGCGAACGGACCGAAAGTTCGCGCGAACGTTAGAACCCTATTAAATACAATGGACGCGAATGTTTGAAATCTAAAGTGCTAATTATAACGGCTAATATGCATGTTATTGTCCTAAAAAGGGTTTGGGGACCCGGGTTCTGCCCCAGGGGACATGTATCAATGTGAAGTGGCATGTGTTTCCCATGTTTAGAACTGTCCCTGCACAAAATGACATTTGTAAAGGAAAAATAAGTTTTAAAAATGGCCGTTTTTTATGGAGCAGTCATTTTAATGATGCATAAAGTGAAAAAAAAAGTGAAATATTCCTTTAAATATCATACCTGGGGGGTGTCTAAAGTATGCCTGTGAAGTGGCATGTGTTTCCCATGTTTAGAACTGTCCCTGCACAAAATGACATTTGTAAAGGAAAAAAAGCCATTTAAAACTTCTTGCTTCAGACAAAGTCAGCGCTATAAGAAAGCTGGTCTATGTGGTCAAGGCAAGAATACGCTGGAGTCTCAGTTGGCAGTTCTTAACCAAAAAATTTGGCAGAAAGGAAGATCCTTCATGATGGTTACCTGAGAGGTAGTGGCTATTAGGGATGAGCCAAACACCCCCCGGTTCGGTTCGCACCAGAACCTGCGAACGGACCGAAAGTTCGCGCGAACGTTAGAACCCTATTAAATACAATGCACGTGAATGTTCGAAATCTAAAGTGCTAATTATAACGGCTAATATGCATGTTATTGTCCTAAAAAGGGTTTGGGGACCCGGGTTCTGTCCCAGGGGACATGTATCAATGCAAAAATAAGTTTTTAAAAATGGCAGTTTTTTATGGAGCAGTCATTTTAATGATGCATGAAGTGAAAAAAAAAAAAAAAGTGAAATATTCCTTTAAATATCGTACCTGGGGGGTGTCTAAAGTATGCCTGTGAAGTGGCATGTGTTTCCCATGTTTAGAACTGTCCCTGCACAAAATGACATTTGTAAAGGAAAAAAAGCCATTTAAAACTGCTTGCGGCTTTAATGTCATGTCTTGTCCTGGCAGTATGGATGAAAATCTTTGAGAAAAATGGCATGGCTACCCCATCACCCCCCCCTACCCCAGCCCATTACCAGCCCCTTTGGGTCTTGTATGGATATTAAGGGGAACCCTGCACCCAAAATAAAACCCTATACCTAAAACCCTATATACTCTGAACAACAGTATACAGGCGGTGCAAACAAGACAGGGACTGTAGGTTTGTTCTTAAGTAGAATCTGTTTGTCATTTGGAACAGGTAAATTTTTTTGTGTAGCTGCAGCCAGAAAATCTATTGTTAAGCTTTTTGGAGAACATAGGGAAGGGTTATCACCCCTATAACATTTGTTTTGCTGTTTGTGCACCTGTTCAGAACATTTCACCTCACTTTCCGTCCCAATGACAAATGTTTTTGGAAAAGTGTTTTTTTTATTGAAACAAGGATTGGTGATAAAGCATCAGTAGAGAGGAGACACCTTTTTCCCATATTAACTCTTACAGGAGAGAATTTCCCTTCCTAGGGGTAGATTTCCTCTCACTTCCTGTGGTCTCCTTCCGTTTGCAAGTAGGAGTCGTTTGTAAGTTGGATGTTTGAAAGTAGGGGCCTGCCGTATATACTCTTCAGAAATTTGCCCCTTAGATGTTGGTGTTGCCACAACACTGTGAGCCCTCACAGTTACTCTTGGTGGGTGCTGGAACGCCCTGCTGTGAACTATTATATCAGGATTTGTAATTACATGCCATTGTTGAACAGTGCTAGGAAAAATTGGGCCTTTGGTGGTGGTGCTGGATCTACAACACTGTAAGCCCTCAAATTTACTCTTGGTGGGCGCATGAATGGGCCCTGCTGTGATTTATTAGATCAAGAATTGTAATTGCATGCCCCTGTTGAACAGGGGCAGAAAAATTGGGCCTTTGGTGGTGGTGGTGGTGGTGTTGCCAGAACACTGTAAGCCCTCACAGTTACTCTTGGTGGGCGCAGGAATGGGCCCTGCTGTGAAGTATTAGATCAAGAATTGTAATTGCATGCCCCTGTTGAACAGGGGAAGAAAAATTGGGCTTTTGGTGGTGGTGGTGGTGGTGGACGGTGTTGCCACAACACTGTAAGCCCTCACAGTTACTCTTGGTGGGCGCAGGAATGGGCCCTGCTGTGAATTATTAGATCAAGAATTGTAATTACACGCCCCTGTTAAACAGGGGCAGAAATATTGGGCCTTTGGTGGTGGTGGTGGTGTTGCCACAACACTGTAAGCCCTCACAGTTACTCTTGGTGGGCGCAGGAATGGGCCCTGCTGTGAATTATTAGATCAAGAATTGTAATTGCATGCCCCTGTTGAACAGGGGCAGAAAAATTGGGCCTTTGGTGGTGGTGGACGGTGTTGCCACAACACTGTAAGCCCTCACAGTTACTCTTGGTGGGCGCAGGAATGGGCCCTGCTGTGAATTATTAGATCAGGAATTGTAATTACATGCCCCTGTTAAACAGGGGCTGAATAATTGGGCCTTATGCCGCGTACACATGACCATTTTTCTCGTCGGGAAAATAATTTTTTTTCTCTTTGACGAGAAAAACGACTGTGTGTGGGCTTTTCATCATTTTTCCCGACGAGAAAAACGGCATGAATCACAACGAGAAAAATTAGAGCATGCACTAATTTTTCTCGTCGTGATTCACGGCATTTTTTTCCGCGGCAGTTTTCCCATAGGGAAACACTGCCAGGGAGCCTACACACGGTCGTTTTTCTCGACCAAGAGAAAGAATGTCAGGAAAACCGACCGTGTGTAGGGGAACAAGCCGTTCCTCGTTTTTCCCGTCGATTTTCTCGACGGTGTTTTCACCGTCGAGAAAATCGATCGTGTGTACATGGCATTAGGCACTGGTTCTGGTGCCACAACACTGCAACCCCTCACAGATACTGTACTTGGAGCACAGCAATGAGCCCTGTTGCAAAGTATTGCATCAAAAATTTTAATTACACGCCCCTGTTAAACAGGGGCTGAAAAATTTGGCCTTAGGCACTGGTGCTGGTGCCACGACACTGCAACCTCTCCCAGATACTCTAGTTGGAGTGCAGGAGTAAACCCTGCTGCAAAGCATTGCATATAAAAATTGTAATTACATGCCCCTGTTAAACAGGGGCTTAAAAATTTGGCCTTAGCCACTGGTGGCGGCACCCAGAAACAAAAATGATCTTCCAAGCTATCATCAGGATCATTGAGGAGGAGGAGGATAGTCAGTCAACATAACAGGACAGTCACTCAGCATCAGCATAGGCAGTTTTGAAGGGATGTGACATTTCAAAATAAATTATTCTGTTACATCAGCTTCAGGTGCCTGGTAGCTGGTGGTGATCCAAGACTGATTCATCTTTATGAAGGTCAGTCGATCAACCGAGTCGGTGGACAGGCGCACCCTGTGATCGGTGACAAAGCCTCCAGCAGCACTGAATGTGCATTCCGAAAGAATGCTGGATGCAGGACAGGCCAGTAGCTCAATTGCATACTGTGCAAGCTCTGGCCAGTGATCCATCTTTAAGACCCAGTAAGCCAGAGGATTTTTGGTGGGAAAGGTGTCCAAGTCTGACCTTGCCCCTAGGTATTCCTGCACCATGTATATTAGATACTGGCAATGGTTGCTGGAACCGATCATACCATGGGGCTGCAGACTAAAACATTGTCTGAACGCATCGGTCAGACGGCCACCTTCTCCACCGCTCCTTCTGCTACTGACCGAAGCCTCAGCAACTCGTTGTCCAGGACCAGGAGTTTGTAACCTCCCAGTCTCTGGGAGTGCGTTGCACAGACCTTTCTGCAAGGCCTCCCGGAGATGTCTCATCCTCTGCTCCCTCTGCGACGGCAAGATAAGGTCCGCAACCTTACCCTTGTACCGTGGATCAAGGAGCGTGGCCAGCCAGTAATGGTCCCTCTCCTTGATCCAAAGAATACGAGGATCCTTCCGCAGACTTTGCAGGATCAGGGAGGCCATGCAGCATAGGTTAGCTGAGGCAATCGGTCCGGAGTCCTCTGGGTCACTAAGGACGCCATGATCCGCAGCCACCTCCTCCCAGCCACGTACAAGTCCACGGGTTTGTTGGGACTGTATATCATCCCTGAAAGACTGCTGCTGTTGATGCTGAGTGCCAGGCTCCACCTCCATGCTGACACAATCCTCCTCCTCCTCCTCGTCCTCTTCCTGTGTGATGGGTGGGACAGAAGGAACACTGTCTGTGTATAGGGGGCCTTGAGAGGCAAGGAAGTCCTCCTCTTCCTGCCTCTGTTCTGCCTCAAGTGCCATGTCCATTATTCCACGCAGCATATGCTCCAACAGGTGGACAAGAGGTACAGTGTCACTGATGCATGCACTGTTACTGCTCACCATCCTCGTGGCCTCCTCAAATGGTGCCAGGACAGTGCATGCATCCCTGATCATGCCCCACTGGTGTGGTGAAAAAAAAACTAGCTCCCCTGACCCTGTCCTGGTGCCGTAGTCGCACAGGTACTCATTGATGGCCCTCTGCTGTGTGTGCAGCCGCTTCAGCATGGCCAAAGTTGAGTTCCACCTGGTGGGCATGTCACATATAAGGCGGTTCTTGGGCAGGTTCAACTCCTTTTGCAGCTCAGCCAGCCGAGCACTGGCATTATATGATCTGCGGAAATGCGCACAGACTTTCCTGGCCTGCCTCAGGACATCCTGTAAGCCCGGGTACCTGCCCAAGAACCGCTGCACAACCAGGTTAAGGACGTGAGCCACACAGGGCACATGGGTCCGTTGTCCCTGTCGCAGGGAGGAGAGGAGGTTGGTGCTATTGTCACAAATCACCATTCCTGGCTTAAGCTGGCGTGGCGTCAACCTCTCGGCCTGCCCCTGCAGAGCTGACAGAACCTCTGCCCCAGTGTGGCTCCTGTCCCCCAAACACACCAGCGCAAGCACGGCATGGCATCTTTTTGCCTGCGTACTTGCGTAGCCCCTTGAATGCCTATGGAGCACCGCTGGTTCCGAGGACAAAGCACAAGAAGAGGCCATGGAGGAAGAAGAAGAGAAGGGGGTGGAGGAGAGAGGTGTGTCACAACCAGTAGTAGCATTTTGGAGGCGTGGCAGCGGAACAACCTCCAAAACTTCTGCACCTTGTCCTGCATCCTTCCCAGCTGCCAAAAGAGTGACCCAATGGGCCGTGAAAGAAAGGTAACGTCCCTGTCCATGCCTGCTGGACCATAAGTACGCGGTAATATGCACCTTACCGCTGACCGCCCTGTCCAGCGAGGCATGGACATTGCCTTCCACATGCCGATAGAGAGCCGGAATCGCCTTCCGTGAGAAAAAGTGGCGTTTGGGAACCTGCCACTGAGGAACCGCACATTGCACAAACTCACGGAAGGGGGCAGAGTCTACCAACTGAAAAGGCAGCAGTTGAAGTGCTAGCAATTTAGCAAAGCTAGCATTCAACCACTGGGCATGTGGATGGCTGGGAGTGAAATTCTTTTGACGGTCCAGCAGCTGGGGCAGGGAAATTTGCCTGCTACAATCGGACGTCGGTGTACTGCTAGCAGACTGCCCGCAAGTACTTGGCTGTGACACACCTAATTCTACACCTTCATTCCTCTCAGTGCAGGTTTCAGAGAGGACTGAAGGTATAGTGGGGTTGGAGATCCCAGCTGATGAGGAGCAAGGAGAGGTCCGCTTTGTTCTTTGGTGTGGGTCTTTAAGGTACGCTTGCCAACGAGCTGCATGGCAGGTCAACATATGTCTGGTCAAGCATGTGGTGCCCAAGCGGCTGATGTTTTGGCCACGCGAGATACGCTTGAGACATATGTTGCAAATAGCAGCGGTGCGATCTGATGCACTCGACTCAAAAAAGGCCCACACCAAAGAACTTTTGGAATAACGCGCAGAGGCAGTGCCCTGCACAGGCGGAGCTCTGCGGTGTGATTCAGTCGGTGTGCTGCCCTTACGCTGGCCCCCAGAAGGCATCCTGCCTCGTTGGAGATGTGCCTCCTCCTCATCCTCCTCCTCCTCCTCCTCTCTCCTATCAGGCACCCACGTGGAGTCAGTGACCTCATCATCCCCTCCCTCTTGATCACTGGAGCAAACCTGGCAGTATGCTGCAGCTGCTGGAACATGACTGCCAGATTGCTGTCCTTCTTGAGCATCCCCTCTCTCTGCGCTCATGCTACTGCCTTCCCCTAGCTGGGTATCATCATCAGACCCTTCAAAACGCTGGGCATCCTCCTGGAGCATGTACCCAACACTGTGCTCAAACAGTTCGGGGGACTCCTCAGGAGGACATGGTGGGTCTAGGGAAGGAGTGACTGATGATGACATTGATGCGAGGGAAGAGGACACATTGGCAGCTGCTTTGCCAGTACCCTGAGCCTGGGTGAGAGAGGATGAGGAGGATGAGGAGGGCTTGGTCATCCACTCTACCAAGTCTTCGGCATGATGCAGCTCAACATGTCCAGCTGCCGAAAATAAGGACAAGCGTGTCCCATGGCCACGTGCTGATGACAATGCACCGCGTCCACGACCAGCACTGTTGCCCCCAGACAAAGAGCCTGCTTGCCCTCTGTGACAGACCTAGCCGGGACAGAGGCTTTTGGAGAGGACTGAATGCCAGCCTCTTGCCTTCCGATTATGGGCCAGGGCCTCAAGACAGGAATGCGGATGGGTTATCCCGGCAGACAGACCTGGAACCTTAAGACTACTTTTCCAACATCCTCGAGTTGACCCGTTTGGGGTCCCACTGTGGCTGTTGGACTGTTTCCCAGGAGGGAGTATTGTCATGGACCTTGGAATACGGAAGTATTTCTCCTTTGAATCTATTACACAGTGGGGGGGTCTTCTGCCCTGTCTTAAGGCTAACCCCCCCCTCCAGACGGCTCCATGGTCTAGAAGAAAAGCATTGTTCTGTGTTTGACTGTTTGTTTATGTACTTTAATTACCCCCTGGGGGCTTCTGTGTCAATACACATCTCAGTTCTCCTATTCAAGCTATCGGACCAATCCCTGCTGACCCTGTTTCAAGTCCTTATTTGCATAGCCAAGAGAAGCTAATTACGAACTACAATGTACTTTACAATTGACCAATAGGAAAGTGGTTGTTGAGGGCAGGGTGTTCAAACTGCTGTATAAAAGTGTGTGTGTGTGCATCCAATAAAGAGAGATTTCTGTTTGAACTTACATACAGCCTGCCTGGTGTTTGTTCTGAACTATCACAAATGGATTATAATGTCACATCCTGGAGCATCGGATGGCCAAACCATCAGACGTTGCGATCTGCAATATGATCCAATAGTAGCAGAGGAGTGTCGGGAGAGTGGAACCGAGCGAGCAAGGGGCGCGTTACACCCTCTTTTATTGGCTCGTGACTGTCTGCCTCTCCTTGTTGGCCTTCCAGACATTCTAATGGCCTGCAGGGAGATGGAAAAACCAGCAAAACGGGGAGCTTCAGATGTATACTGTGCAGGAGGCACCTACACCCACTGTAACTGCTTGCAGATGCCTGTTAGTGTTACACAAAAGAAATACACCAGCAATACGGGTAGCTTCAGGTGTATACTGTGCAGGAGGCACCTACACCCACTGGGGCTCGTTACACCCTCTTTTATTGGCTCGTGACTGTCTGCCTCTCCTTGTTGGCCTTCCAGACATTCTAATGGCCTGCAGGGAGATGGGAAAACCAGCAATACGGGGAGCTTCAGGTGTATACTGTGCAGGAGGCACCTACACCCACTGTAACTGCTTGCAGATGCCTGTTAGTGTTACACAAAATAAATACACCAGCAATACGGGTAGCTTCAGGTGTATACTGTGCAGGAGGCACCTACACCCACTGTAACTGCTTGCAGATGCCTGTCTGTGTTACACAACAGAACAACAACACGAGCAATAAGGGGTAGCGTATACTGTGCAGGAGGCACCTACACCCACTGTAACTGCTTGCAGATGCCTGTCTGCGTTACACAACAGAACAACACCACAAGCAATAAGGGGTAGCGTATACTGTGCAGGAGGCACCTACACCCATTGTAACTGCTTGCAGATGCCTGTCTGTGTTACACAACAGAACAACACCACGAGCAATAAGGGGTAGCTTCAGGTGTATACTGTGCAGGAGGCACCTACACCCACTGTAACTACTTGCAGATGCCTGTCTGTGTTACACAACAGAACAACACCATGAGCAATAAGGGGTAGCGTATACTGTGCAGGAGGCACCTACACCCACTGCAACTGCTTGCAGATGCCTGTCTGTGTTACACAACAGAACAACACCACAAGCAATAAGGGGTAGCGTATACTGTGCAGGAGGCACCTACACCCACTGTAACTGCTTGCAGATGCCTGTCTGTGTTACACAACAGAACAACACCACGAGCAATAAGGGGTAGCGTATACTGTGCAGGAGGCACCTACACCCACTGTAACTGCTTGCAGATGCCTGTCTGTATTACACAACAGAACAACACCACGAGCAATAAGGGGTAGCGTATACTGTGCAGGAGGCACCTACACCCACTGTAACTGCTTGCAGATGCCTGTCTGTGTTACACAACAGAACAACACCACGAGCAATAAGGGGTAGCGTATACTGTGCAGGAGGCACCTACACCCACTGTAACTGCTTGCAGATGCCTGTCTGTGTTACACAACAGAACAACACCACGAGCAATAAGGGGTAGCGTATACTGTACAGGAGGCACCTACACCCACTGTAACTGCTTGCAGATGCCTGTCTGTGTTACACACCAGAACAACACCACGAGCAATAAAGGGTAGCTTCAGGTGTATACTGTGCAGGAGGTTTAGCAAAGAATAACACTGAAACTGTCCCTGCCTAGCCTTCTCTCTCCCTGCACGCCAACACGCTGTAAATGCACAAGGTTTAGCAAAGAATATCACTGACACTGTCCCTGCCTATCCTTCTCTCTCCCTGCACGCCAACACATTGTAAATGCACAAGGTTTAGCAAAGAATATCACTGACACTGTCCCTGCCTATCCTTCTCTCTCCCTGCACGCCAACACACTGTAAATGCACAAGGTTTATCAAAGAATAACACTGTCCCTGCCTATCCTTCTCTCTCCCTGCACGCCAACACACTGTAAATGCACAAGGTTTATCTAAGATATCACTGACACTGTCCCCGCCTATCCTTCTCTCTCCCTGCACGCCAACACACTACACAAGGCCGCCGCGCTGAGCTATAATTGGCCACAAGCATCCTGCCTGTGGCCAATTATGGCTCTCCTCGCTGCCGGCGCTGTGATTGGCCAAGCATGCAAGGTCACAGTGAATGCTTGGCCAATCACAGCGCCGGCAATGCACTGCGATGGCGCAGTATATTGTCGGCCGTTCGCGTCACACGAATTTGGCGCGAACGGCCCACAAAGTACTGGTTTCGGCGAACAGCCGGTGTTCGAGTCGAACATGCGTTCGACTTGAACACCAAGCTCATCCCTAGTGGCTTTGACAGCTGGCCTCTAGGGATGGAGATCAGTCCTGGAAGAGACCCCTGCCCAGGGGAGGTGGTCTAGCTCCAAGTGAGCCTTGTCCATCAACTAGTTTCTAGCCATTAAGGGTCGAAAGCTTCGGATGGCACGTCTGGCTTAATCGCCTGGGCGTTTAGGTTGCAGGTTTGTTATGTTAGAGTACAATCCGACAATGGCACATCAGTGGTTGACTTTGTTTACCAAGGAGATACTAGAAGTCACGCAGCCAGAAGGAAGTGAGCCATGTTCTGGTTCGGGCAGAGGATCTTGTGTCTTGCCCGTCGTCAGTCTTCATTTCATGAAATGGAGAATTGGCAGGCGGTTGGTTCTCTGGAACCATCAACAATTTTCCCTGGGTGTATGGCTTCTACTCCCTGATCTTTTTTTCTGATCAGAAGCCAGGGAAGGGGTACCCCGGGCAAAAGATTTATGGGGGTCCAGTTTCAACAAGAAGGACAAACGACCCACTCGCATACGGGACAAGATGCATTAGTTAACCCCGTGGGACCAGTTGTCACTGGTTTATGCGTTCTCTTCCCCCCAGTGCCACGACTACCGCAGCCTCTATGCTACATCAGAGGGGAATGGAAGCCGGCCTAATAATTCCGGCATGACCCAGGGTCCCCTACATCTTGTCCAGACCTATTCCATCCTGTCTTGCAAACATGGTAATTAATGGTTTACTTGGTTTAGCCTGCATTCTTGAAGATCGAGGCTTTCAGAATCGGGGAGGATTTCCCTGATTCATACAGGAGAGCTGGCCTCCAGGACCATGTATTATAGGATCTAGAAGGCCCATATTCCTGGTGTGAAACCAAGGGATGGCATCCTCTGAAGTATGTCATAGGTAGAATTCTTACCTTCCTACACTAGGCAAAGGGATGGAGCTAGCCTTAAGTTTCAACGAGAGTCGAATCTTGGCCTTGTTGGTGTTTTCAAGGTCCCTTGCTTCACACTCTTTGTTTTGGGCCTTTCTACATGGAGTAACGCGTATAAGTCCACCAGTTAGTTTGCCCTTGTGCTCGGGGGGATTTGAGTCTGGTTTGTCGGCTTGCAGGGACAGCTCCTTGGGCCGATGCACCATATTTCCCTTCATCCTCCTTCAAGGAAGTTGGTGTTCTTTGTTGCGCAAGAGAATTTCAGTATTGGCAACTTTCTTTGTATAGAGCCATACTTATTTATTAGAGTGTTGTTGAATCCTCACCCAGCCTTTTTTTCTCAAAAGGCTCTAGTTTCTCTTTTAATCAAAACACTTCTTGCCTTCCCCTTTTTTTCCAGAAACTTGGTTTACAGAAGGAAAATTATTACTTTTCTCTAAATATAGATGAGAACAGTTGAGGTCTATCTGAAGGTTTCAGATACAGGTAACTGACGTTTTGTTATGCTGCCAGAAGATCCTAGAAATTGGTAGGCAGCGTTCTAATCAGCTTTTAAAATTGTTACTCTCTCTCGTTATACTGAGAGCAGTCAAGGCCTATCTGAAGCGGTTGCTCAGATATGGAAAACTGATGTTTGTTGCGCTACCAGGAGGCTCCGGAAGGGGCAGGCAGCTTCTAAATCCACTGTTTCAATGTTGATTCATGAGGCTATTATTCAGGTTTATGGTTAAAAAGAGGCATTGTTTGCCTGCATTGTTTGTTATCGATTTTCTATGTTCAATCAATAAAACTTTATGGAAAAAAAAAAGAGAGGGTTCCCCCTGTTTCTTTTAGAATGCACTCTACCAGAACAGTAAGCGCTTCTTGCGCCGTGCATTACCAAGCCTTTATGACTCAGATTTGCTAGGCCGCAACTTGGTTGTCGGTGCTTGCGTTCACTAACTTTTATCAGGTGAATGTAAGACGGTTAGAGGATGCCGCTTTTTAGCGCAGTGTGCTGCAGGCAGCAGGGATGGGCCCGGTGCTCGATTCGAACCCACGTTCGAATCAAACACCGGGCGTTCGCTCGCTCGGCGAGCCCAGAACTATTTGGGCCGTTCGCATCACATTGGTGTGATGCGAGCGGCCCCGCAATGCATTGCGGCCGGCGCGGCCGGCGCAGTGCATTGCTGGCTGATGATTGGCCAAGCATGCACTGTGACCCCGCATGCTTGGCCAATCACAGCGCCCGAAACTCGGAGAGCAATAATTGGCTACAGGCAGGACGCCTGTAGCCAATTACAGTTCAGGGGCTTTAGTACATGCCCCACCATTTAAAAGGCCGCCACGCCGTCGGCCCCGGTCACATGAGTTCCGGCTTTAGGAGAGATCAGTCTGCTGATTCTGTCTTTGCTTGATACTGAAAGATTTGCTCTTCTTTGCTAAACCATTGGCTATTTCTTTGCTAAACCATTGCTACCTAAGTCATTGATCGTTCATTGCTGCTGATTGCACAGTTAGTGGTGTTATTAGCTGCTGCTGGGGATTAGTCTGGTGCGTGCTTACTGTTAGTACAGTATTGCAGTAGTACCAACCGCAGTGCTGTTAGCACAGCATTGCACCCCAACAGCACCCATAGGACTTCTAGTGTGTTAGTGGCAGCAAACAGAGCTCCTATATTTTCTTCTCAGCAGCACCCATAGGACTTCTAGTGTGTTAGTGGCTTCACACAGAGCTCCTATATTTTCATCTCAGAAGCACCCATAGGACTTCTAGTGTGTTAGTGGCAGCAAACAGAGCTCCTATATTTTCTTCTCAGCAGCACCCATAGGACTTCTAGTGTGTTAGTGGCAGCAAACAGAGCTCCTATATTTTCTTCTCAGCAGCACCCATAGGACTTCTAGTGTGTTAGTGGCTTCACACAGAGCTCCTATATTTTCATCTCAGAAGCACCCATAGGACTTCTAGTGTGTTAGTGGCAGCAAACAGAGCTCCTATATTTTCTTCTCAGCAGCACCCATAGGACTTCTAGTGTGTTAGTGGCAGCAAACAGAGCTCCTATATTTTCTTCTCAGCAGCACCCATAGGACTTCTAGTGTGTTAGTGGCATCACACAGAGCTCCTATATTTTCATCTCAGAAGCACCAATAGGACTTCTAGTGTGTTAGTGGCATCACACAGAGCTCCTATATTTTCTTCTCAGCAGCACCCATAGGACTTCTAGTGTGTTAGTGGCATCACACAGAGCTCCTATATTTTCATCTCAGAAGCACCAATAGGACTTCTAGTGTGTTAGTGGCATCACACAGAGCTCCTATATTTTCTTCTCAGCAGCACCCATAGGACTTCTAGTGTGTTAGTGGCATCACACAGAGCTCCTATATTTTCATCTCAGAAGCACCAATAGGACTTCTAGTGTGTTAGTGGCATCACACAGAGCTCCTATTTCTTTTTCGTACATCACGGGACACAGAGCGACTTAGTCATTACTAATGGGTTATATAGATTACCTTCAGGTGCTGGCACTGGCCACTTCCAAACCGGAAGTACCCTCCCCTATATAAGCCCCTCCCATCCGGGAGCACCTCAGTTTTTTGCCAGTGTCTAAGGTGTTGGCCAAAGAGTAACATGTGTTTTCACTGGGCTTGCGTACAGGTTCTTTTGGGCCTTAGTAAGCTGTTCCGGATCCCACCAAAAAAGCTTCATAGCTAAACGGTCGGTACCCGGGCCTTGCAGCAGAAGAGCAAGGTTTTGCCTGTAATGCCTCTCTTAGGAGGGCTGGACCCTGGGATCCAGAGCTCTGGTCATACCCACGACCAAGATGTTGTCTGTGCAGGGTGCTATACAGGTCCAGGGGAGTGGAATCCTTGGGAACCCGGTCCCTGAAGGTTTAATTACAATGCCTGCCGTGATAGGTGAAGTTTGGGCTTCTGTGGGCCAAACAGAGTCCTGCGGCGGGGATCAGGTAAGTGGGGGCCCCCAGGAACTTGGTTCTATTGGGGGACCCCCAAGCCTAATTTGTCTTTCTGTCTGTTACCTAACGGTATTCCCGCTAATATCTGTGTATGCCTGTAACTACTGAAAATGTAAAATTTTAATAGTAGTCAAGAAAACAAAAAAAAAAAGAGGACCGCGGTACCTGTGTTAAACCACTAGAGGCCGCTGTGGTCCATTTTTCTTGTCATGTGGATCTTTGGTTTTTTCTCAAGTCAAAAGATCCAGGCAGTTGGTAAGTTTCTCTGTGGGAATCCACTTCCTCTGCCCTGTTGCTGCGCTCATCCACCGCACAGGCCCTCCGGCAAAAAGGGCCCTGGCTCCTAGTCCCTGTTTGGTTTCGAAAAGGGCGCCAATGGCGCACGGGCGCGCGCGCGGGCGCGTGCACGCGCCTCCTATGAAAAAAAAGGGGCGGGGCGGGTGGATGACGCTCGATGCGCGCCGCGGCGCTTCTGCGCATGTGCAGGCGTCCCAGCTTGTATAAAGACACAGTACAAGTGTCATCTGGGTGCAAACAGAGCTAGCAACAAACAGTGGCACACAGAGGCGGTTGATGCAGGCATCCCCATAGAAAGGCACTTTAGTGGACACCAGCTGGTATATAGCAGCAACTGTGTTAGACTATTACCAGCAAAATTGGTGTATGACGACGGGAATACCTCAGCTTTGTGCTTAAAGGATATGTCGTCCAGACGCTCCGGAAATAAGTCTTCCAGGAAGCCAAAGGGGTCTCCATCGGGCTCTGAGGATATTGGGCATGCTTGTACTGCACCAATCTCCCCTGAGAATTCAGAGGTCAGTAGCCGTAGAAACCCCGCAGGAGTGCCTGGTGCTGCGGCTGTCCCCAGTCCACCTGCTCCTGTATATATAACAGAGTAGGTTTTATCCTCAACTCTGGGAGGATTGGAAGAGAGATTAACAGCATTGATCGCTGCTTCCCTGTCACAGGGAAAGCGCGTCCGATCTCCGTCTCCTCCTTCAGAGTGCCTGTTAGTGGAGGAACAGCCCCACACAGAGATCGACCTACCTGAAGGGGATCAGGATGAGGTTGATTCAGTTATGGAGGAATCAACAGTGGAAGAACCTTACTCAGCATCTCAGGCTGAAAGATTATGGGTTCAGTCTCTGACTAACATGGTCCGATCAGCATTTAAAATGCCTCTGGCGGAACCACCATCCACTACGGTTTCCTCGCTGGGGTCGCTAAAAGCTCCCCAGGCTGTCTGTTCCTTCCCAATCCACCCTTTATTAGAAGGGCTTATTTACCAGGATTGGGAGCATCCTGATAAAATATTTACTCCCCCCAAAAGATTTCCGGTGATCTATCCCATGGAGGATAAGTTCATAAAAAAATGGAGGGTCCCTACAGTGGACGCAGCCATCTCTTCTGTGAACAAATCACTGACATGTCCAGTAGATAATGTTCCAATGTTCAAAGACCCAATAGATAAAAAATTGGAGTCTTTACTAAAATCTGCTTTCTCTACAGCAAGCATGGTGACACAACCTGCGGTAGCAGCGATTGGAGTCTGCCAAGCAGTGAAAGATCAGTTGAAACAAGTCTTAAGGGACTTACCAGATCAGCAGGCTCTTGCCCTAGCTGACCTGCCTAGAGCCTTGTGTTTTGCGGTGGACGCCATAAAGGATACAATCCAACAGGCCTCCCGCTTTACGCTGTCTATAGTACATATGCGTAGGCTTCTGTGGCTCAAAAACTGGTCTGCTGAAGCTCCCTGTAAGAAACTGCTGGTTAGCTTCCCATTTCATGGAGAACGCTTATTTGGAGAAGATCTGGACAAATATATCCAGAAAATTTCTGCCGGTAAAAGTTCACTCTTACCGGTTAAGAACAAGAGTAGAAGTCCTTCTTTTAAGAGGCCTACTTCTCCAGTCCCGGGCACTTCGGCTGTGAAGCAGTTCCGACGGCCTCCGCGGTAAAATTCAGGGGGCAGAAATCAGGGACAATCACAGGGTAACAAGAAGCCCTGGATTAAGAGAGGTACAAAACCTCCCCCCAAGTCATGAAGCGTTGCCCCCACTCAATCGGGTGGGGGGAAGGCTTCAGTTGTTCACAGAGACCTGGCGGGACACCATCAGAGACAGATGGGTGCTCTCCGCAGTAAGTCTGGGATACAAGCTGGAGTTAAAAGGCACTCCTCCTGCCCAATTTATGAGGTCAAACGTGCCAAGAGATCCCCAGAAGAGAGGATCCCTCCTTCTGGCACTAGAACAACTATTGCTCCAAGGTGTAATCATGAAGGTTCCCCTGGAAGAAAGCGGATTTGGGTTTTACTCGAACCTTTTCACAGTCCCCAAACCGAATGGGGACGTGAGGCCCATATTAAATCTAAAAGGGCTAAACAAGTTCCTAAATATCAGGACTTTTCGGATGGAGTCGATCCGATCGGTGGCCACCGCCCTACAAGGGCAGGAATGGTTAGCCTCGATCGACATAAGGGATGCTTATCTGCATATTCCCATCTTTCCGGCCCACCAGAAATTTCTACGCTTTGCAGTAGAAGGGCGCCATTTTCAGTTCAGAGCCTTGCCTTTCGGTCTGGTCACAGCACCACGAGTGTTCACAAAAATTCTGGCCCCACTATTGGCCAATCTAAGAACACAAGGTATAACGATAATGGCATATCTAGACGACCTGCTACTAATAGACCACTCAGTGGAAAAGCTGGAAGTAGCTATTCACAAGACAATCAAGTATCTGGAATATCACGGTTGGATTATCAACCGGGACAAGTCAGCTCTAAGACCAGTCAAAAGTCTGGAATACTTAGGGCTAAGGCTGGATTCAAATCAGAGAAAGATTTTCTTACCTCCAGAGAAGGTGTCGTCTTTAAAAGATTTGACCCACTTAGTGGGTACAAAAAGAAAACCATCCATACGCCTGTGCATGAGGCTGCTGGGAAAAATGGTGGCTTCATTCGAAGCGGTACCCTACGGTCAATTCCATTCAAGGAATTTGCAAAGGGCCATACTGTCAGCCTGGAACAAAAAAGTTCAGGCTTTAGACTTACCAATGTCCCTGTCCCCTTCCGTTCGCAAGAGCCTCCATTGGTGGTTGGTGCCCCAGAATCTGGAAAGAGGGAAACCCTTCAGTCCGGTTTCTTGGAAGGTGGTCACTACAGATGCCAGCCTCATAGGCTGGGGGGCAGTACTGGAGCAATGGTCTCTCCAGGGCAAGTGGTCAGAAGCAGAAAAGGCCCTGCCCATCAATCTCTTAGAGATACGAGCAGCCCGGTATGCCCTAGTAGCATGGACATCCAAACTCCAAGGGTCCCCTGTCAGAATTCAATCAGACAATGCCACAGCAGTGGCATATATCAATCACCAGGGTGGCACCAGGAGTCGTGCAGCCCAGAGGGAAGCAAATTGCATCCTGGAGTGGGCAGAAAAATATGTCCCAGCCATATCCGCGGTTTTCATCCCAGGAGTGGAAAATTGGAGAGCGGACTTTTTAAGTCGCCAACAATTATGCCCGGGGGAATGGTCTCTTCACCCTGAGGTTTTCCAGGCAATATGCCAGCGGTGGGGAACACCGGATGTAGATCTGCTAGCATCCAGATTCAACGCAAAGGTGGACAGATTTGTGTCTCGCACAAGGGATCCCCTAGCTTGCGGCTCGGATGCCCTAGTGTTCCCTTGGGATCAGTTCAAGCTGATATATGCATTCCCACCGCCACAATTGTTACCGCGATTACTCCGCAGAATCAGGGTAGAAAAGAAACCAGTGATTATGGTGGCTCCAGCGTGGCCCCGAAGGGCATGGTACGCGGAGATTGTAAAAATGTCAGTGAGGAGTCCTTGGACCCTCCCACATCGTCCGGACCTGCTGTCGCAGGGACCGATATACCACCCTTCCTTACCAGCCCTAGGTTTGACGGCCTGGCTATTGAAGCCCACATTCCGAAAAAGAGAGGGCTCTCTAATTCTGTGGTATCTACCATGATCAATGCCAGGAAGCCGGTATCCAGGCAGATCTATTATAGGATCTGGAAAGCGTACATTACGTGGTGTGAGGCCAAGAAATGGCATCCACGTAAGTACGTGATAGGGAGGATTTTGGACTTCCTACAGTGGGCTGTAGATAGGAAGCTGGCCTTGAGTACTATCAAGGGTCAGATTTCGGCCTTGTCAATATTTTTTCAAAGGCCCTTGGCTTCGCATTCACTAGTCAAAGCCTTTATACAAGGAGTGATGCGTATTAGCCCTCCGGTTAGTATTCCCATATGTCCATGGGACTTAAACCTGGTTCTGTCGGTTCTACAAAAACAACCGTTTGAACCATTGCAGCACATTTCCTTGGTTCTTCTCACCAGGAAATTGATTTTCTTAGTAGCCATTTGTTCGGCTAAAAGAGTATCGGAATTAGCCGCCTTGTCCTGTAAGGAGCCATATCTGGTTGTCCATAAGGACAGAGTAGTATTACGTCCTCATCCAGCCTTTCTTCCTAAGGTGGTATCGAGGTTTCATTTGAACCAAGATGTGGTTCTTCCTTCTTTTTTCCCCAAACCTAGCTCGGTAGAGGAAAAATTATTGCATTCTTTGGATGTAGTAAGAGCAGTTAAAGCTTATCTTAAAGCCACTGCTCAGATTCGCAGAACGGATACTTTGTTTATTCTGCCGGAAGGCCCCAGAAAGGGTCAGGCAGCATCAAAATCTACTTTAGCCAAGTGGATTCGACAGGTCATAATACAAGCCTATGGCTTGAGAAAGAGACCGCCTCCATTCAAAGTTAGGGCGCACTCCACAAGAGCAGTTGGAACTTCATGGGCAGTGCATCACCAGGCCTCCCTGGCTCAAGTCTGTAAGGCCGCAACATGGTCTTCAGTACACACGTTTACTAGATTCTACCAGGTAGACGTTAGAAGTCAGGAGGATGTCGCCTTTGGGCGCAGTGTGTTGCAGGCCGCAAAAGATCCTCATGCCTGTTGGCGCCCAGCTTATGTATCCCTCCCCTCATTTGGCATTGCTTTGGGACGTCCCATTAGTAATGACTAAGTCGCTCTGTGTCCCGTGATGTACGAAAAAGAAAAAGGGATTTTTATAACAGCTTACCTGTAAAATCCTTTTCTTGGAGTACATCACGGGACACAGAGCTCCCACCCCTCTTTTTGGGACACTTATTGCTTTGCTACAAAACTGAGGTGCTCCCGGATGGGAGGGGCTTATATAGGGGAGGGTACTTCCGGTTTGGAAGTGGCCAGTGCCAGCACCTGAAGGTAATCTATATAACCCATTAGTAATGACTAAGTCGCTCTGTGTCCCGTGATGTACTCCAAGAAAAGGATTTTACAGGTAAGCTGTTATAAAAATCCCTTTATTTTCTTCTCAGCAGCACCCATAGGACTTCTAGTGTGTTAGTGGCATCACACAGAGCTCCTATATTTTCTTCTCAGCAGCACCCATAGGACTTCTAGTGTGTTAGTGGCAGCAAACAGAGCTCCTATATTTTCTTGTCAGCAGCACACATAGTACCTATAGTGTGTTAGTGTCAGCACCCATAGGACCTACAGTGTGTTGTGAGCACACATAGGAGCTCTATTTTTTATACTATATACACTACCGACTACAATGGCTGGAAGACTGCCAAGGAGAGGCAGAGCGTGCCGAGGCAAGAACACAGGGCAGGCAGGCTCTGTTTCTAGAGACAACAGTGCTGGCCGTGGACGTGGTCGTGCATCGTCATCAGCACGTGGCCATGGGACACGCTTGTCTTTGTTTTCGGCAGCTGGACATGTGGAGCCGCATCATGCCGAAGGCTTGGTAGAATGGATGACCAAGCCCTCCTCATCCTCCTCATCCTCTCTCACCCAGGCTCAGGGTACTGGCAGAGCAGCTGCCAACGCGTACTCAATGGCATCATCAGCCACCCCTTCCCTAGACCCACCATGTCCTCCTGAGGAGTCCCCCAAACTGTTTGAGCACAGTGTTGGGTACATGCTCCAGGAGGATGCCCAACGATTCGAAGGCTCGGATGATGATACCCAGCTTGAGGAAGTCAGTAGTGTGCGCGCAGAGAGAGGGGATGCTGAAGGACAGCAATCTGGCAGTACTGTTCCACCAGCTGCAGCTTACTGCCAGGTTTGCTCTAGTGGTGAAGAGGGAGGGGATGATGAGGTCACTGACTCCACGTGGGTGCCTGAAGGGAGAGAGGAGGAGGAGGAGGAGGATGCGGCGTCACATGTCCAACGAGGCAGGATGCCCCCTGGAGGCCAGCTAGAGGCCAGCACAGCAACTGTACCACACCGCAGAGCTCCGCCTGTGCAGGGCGCTGCCTCTGCACGTTATCACAAAAGTTCTTTGGTGTGGGCCTTTTTTGAGACGAGTGCATCAGATCGCACCACTGCTATTTGCAATATTTGTCTCAAGCGTATCTCGCGTGGCCAAAACATCAGCCGCTTGGGCACCACAAGCATGAGCAGACATATGTCGACCTGCCATGCAGCTCGTTGGCAAGCACACATAAAAGACCCACACCAAAGAACAAAGCGGACCTCTCCTTGCTCCTCATCAGCTGGGATCTCCATCCCCACTATATCTTCAGTCCTCTCTGAAAGCTGCTCTGAGAGGACTGAAGGTGTAGAATTAGGTGTGTCACAACCAAGTACTTGCAGTACACCGACGTCCGATTGTAGCAGGCAAATTTCCCTGCCCCAGCTGCTGGACCGTCGAAAGAAGTAAACTCCCAGCCATCCACATGCCCAGCGGTTGAATGCTAGCTTGGCTAAATTGCTAGCACTTCAACTGCTGCCTTTTCAGTTGGTAGACTCGGCCCCCTTCCGTGAGTTTGTTCAATGTGCGGTTCCTCAGTGGCAGGTTCCCAAACGCCACTTTTTCTCACGGAAGGCGATTCCGTCTCTCTACCGGCATGTGGAAGGCAATGTCCATGCCTCGCTGGACAGGGCGGTCAGCGGTAAGGTGCATATTACCGCTGACTCATGGTCCAGCAGGCATGGACAGGGACGTTATCTTTCTTTCACGGCCCATTGGGTCACTCTATTGGCAGCTGGGAGGGATGCAGGACAAGGTGCAGTAGTGTTGGAGGTTGTTCCGCCACCACGCCTTCAAAATGCTACTACTGGTTGTGACACACCTCTCTCCTCCACCCCCTCCTCTTCTTCTTCCTCCATGTCCTCTTCGAGTGCTCTGTCCTCGGAACCAGCGGTGCTCCGTAGGCGTACAAGGGGCTACGCGAGTACGCAGGCAAAAAGATGCCATGCCGTGCTTGCGCTGGTGTGTTTGGGGGACAGGAGCCACACTGGGCCAGAGGTTCTGGCAGTTCTGCAGGGGCAGGCCGAGAGGTGGTTGACGCCACGCCAGCTTAAGCCAGGAATGGTCGTTTCTGACAATGGCACCAACCTCCTCTCCGCCCTGCGACAGGGGCAGCTCACCCATGTGCCCTGTATGGCTCACGTCCTCAACCTGTTGGTGCAGCGGTTCTTGGGCAGGTTCCCAGGCTTACAGGATGTCCTGAGGCAGGCCAGGAAAGTCTGTGTGCATTTCCGCCGATCTTATAATGCCAGTGCTCGGCTGACTGAGCTGCAAAAGGAGCTGAACCTGCCCAAGAACCGCCTAATATGTGACATGCCCACCAGGTGGAACTCAACGTTGGCCATGCTGCAGCGACTGCACACGCAGCAGAGGGCCATCAATGAGTACCTTTGCGACTACGGCACCAGGACAGGGTCAGGGGAGCTTGGCTTTTTTTTCCCCACGCCAGTGGAGCATGATCAGGGATGCATGCACTGTCCTCTCACCATTTGAGGAGGCCACGAGGATGGTGAGCAGTGACAGTGCATGCATCAGTGACACTGTACCTCTTGTCCACCTGTTGGAGCATACGCTGCGTGGGATAATGGACAGGGCACTTGAGGCAGAACAGAGGCAGGAAGAGGAGGACTTCCTTGCCTCTCAAGGCCCCCTTTATCCAGACAGTGTTCCTTCTGTCCCACCCATCACACAGGAAGAGGATGAGGAGGAGGAGGAGGAGGAGGAGGATTGTGTGAGCATGGAGGTGGAGCCTGGCACTCAGCATCAGCAGCAGCAGTCTTTTAGGGATGATGTACAGTCCCAACAATCCAGTGGACTTGTACGTGGCTGGGAGGAGGTGGCTGGCGATCATGTCATCCTCAGTGACCCAGAAGACTCCGGACCGAATGCCTCAGCTAACCTACGCTGCATGGCCTCCCTGATCCTGCAAAGCCTGCGGAAGGATCCTCGTGTTCTTCGGATCAAGGAGAGGGACCATTACTGGCTGGCCACTCTCCTTGATCCACGGTACAAGGGTAAGGTTGCGGACCTTATCTTGCCATCGCAGAGGGAGCAGAGAATGAGACATCTCAGGGAGGCCTTGCAGAAAGGTCTGTGCAACGCGTTCCCAGAAACTGGGAGGTTACAAACTCCTGGTCCTGGACGACGAGTTGCTGAGGCTTCGGTCAGTAGCAGAAGGAGCGGTGGGGAAGGTGGACGTCTGACCGATGCGTTCAGACAATTTTTTAGTCCGCAGCCCCAAGGTATGATCGGTTCCAGCAACCATCGCCAGCGTCTGATATACATGGTGCAGGAATACCTAGGGGCAAGGTCAGACTTGGACACCTTTCCCACCGAAAATCCTCTGGCTTACTGGGTCCTGAGGATGGATCGCTGGCCAGAGCTTGCACAGTATGCAATTGAGCTACTGGCCTGTCCTGCATCCAGCGTTCTTTCCGAACGCACATTCAGTGCTGCTGGAGGATTTGTCACCGATCATAGGGTGCGCCTGTCCACCGACTCGGTTGATCGACTGACCTTCATAAAAATGAATCAGTCTTGGATCACCACCAGCTACCAGACACCTGAAGCGGATATAACGGAATAATTTATAATGTCACATCCCTTCAAGACTGCCTATGCTGATGCTGAGTGACTGTCCTGTTATGTTCACTGACTATCCTCTTCCTCCTCCTCAATGATCCATGCCACCACACCAGTGCCTAAGGCACAATTTTTCAGCCCCTGTATAACAGGGGCGTGTAATTACAATTTTTTAAAAAGATGCTTCGCAACAGGTGTGACTGCTGTGCTCCAAGTACAGTATCTGTGAGGGGTTGCAGTGTTGTGGCACCAGCACCAGTGCCTAAGGCACAATTTTTCAGCCCCTGTTGGGGCGTGTAATTACAATTTTTAGGCAATGCTTTGCAACAGGTCTCATTGCTGTGCTCAGAGTACAGTTTCTGTGAGGGGTTGCAGTGTTGTGGCACCAGCACCAGTGCCTAAGGCACAATTTTTCAGCCCCTGTATAACAGGGGCGTGTAATTACAATTTTTTAAAAAGATGCTTCGCAACAGGTGTGACTGCTGTGCTCCAAGTACAGTATCTGTGAGGGGTTGCAGTGTTGTGGCACCAGCACCAGTGCCTAAGGCACAATTTTTCACCCCTGTTGGGGCGTGTAATTACAATTTTTGGGCAATGCTTTATGTGAGGGGTTGCAGTGTTGTGGCACCAGCACCAGTGCCTAAGGCACAATTTTTCAGCCCCTGTATAACAGGGGCGTGTAATTACAATTTTTTAAAAAGATGCTTCGCAACAGGTGTGACTGCTGTGCTCCAAGTACAGTATCTGTGAGGGGTTGCAGTGTTGTGGCACCAGCACCAATGCCTAAGGCACAATTTTTCAGCCCCTGTTTAACAGGGGCGTGTAATTACAAATCTTGATCTAATAGTTCACAGCAGGGCCCATTCCTGCGCCCACCAAGAGTAACTATGAGGGCCTACAGTCTTGTGGCAACACCGTCCACCACCACCACCAAAGGCCCAATTTTTCTGCCCTGTTCAACAGGTACATGCAATTACAAATCTTGATCTAATAACTCACAGCAGGGCCCATTCCTGCACCCACCAAGAGTAACTGTGAGGGCTTACAGTCTTGTGACAACACCGTCCACCACCACCACCACCACCACCACCAAAGGCCCAATTTTTCTGCCCTGTTCAACAGGTGCATGCAATTACAAATCTTGATCTAATAACTCACAGCAGGGCCCATTCCTGCACCCACCAAGAGTAACTGTGAGGGCTTACAGTCTTGTGGCAACACCGTCCACCACCACCACCACCAAAGGCCCAATTTTTCTGCCCGGTTCAACAGGTGCATGCAAGTACAAATCTTGATCTATTAACTCACAGCAGGGCCCATTCCTGTGCCCACCAGTCTTGTGGCTACACCAACATCTAATAGGGCAAATTTCTGCAGAGTATATACGGCAGGCCCCTACTTTCAAACATCCAACTTACAAACGACTCCTACTTGCAAACGGCAAGAGAAAACAGGAAGTGAGAGGAAATCTACCCCTAGGAAGGGAAATTCTATCCTGTTAGATTTAATTTGGGAAAAAGGTATCTCCGCTCTACTGATGCTTTATCACCAATCCTTGTTTCAATTAAAACCCCACTTTTCCAAAAACATTTGTCATTGGGACGGAAAGTGAGGTGACATGTTCTGAACAGATGTGCAAAGACAGCAAATGTTACAGGGGTGATAACCCCTCCCTATGTTCTCCAAAAAGCTTGAAAATAGATTTTTTTGGGATGGAGCTACACTTCATAATGTACCTGTTCAGATTCTACTTAAGAACAAACCTACAGTCCGTGTCTTGTTTGCACCACCTATATACTGCTGTTCAGAGTATATAGGGTTGTAGGTATAGGGTTTTATTTTGGGTGCGGGGTCCCCCTTAATATCCATACAAGACCCAAAGGGGCTGGGGTGGGGGGGGTGATGGGGTAGCCATGCCATTTTTCTCAAGGATTTTCAGCCATATGGCGGCCAGGACAAGACATTAAAGCCGCAAGTGGTTTTAAATAGCTTCTTTTTTTCCTTTACAAATGTCATTTTGTGCAAGGACAGTTCTAAACACGGGAAACACATGCCACTTCACAGGCATACTTTAGACACCCCCCAGGTACCATATTTAAAGGAAAATTTCACTTTTTTTTTTTTTCACTTTATGCATCATTAAAATGACTGCTCCCGAAAAATTGTTAGTTTTTAAAATTTCTTTTTGCATTGATATATGTCCCCTGGGGCAGGACCCGGGTCCCCAAACCTGTTTTATGACATTAACATGCATATTGGCCATTGTAATTAGCAATTTTGATTTCGAACGTTCGCGTCCATTATAACGAATAGGGTTCGAAAATTTGCGCGAACTTTCGGTCCGTTCGAAGGTTCTGGTGCGAACCGAACCCTGGGGTGTTCGGCTCATCCCTAGCAGGCAGCAGTATAGGTCCTCACGTCTGGTGGCGGTCTGCGTTATTTGTGTCTCCCTTCCCTCAAGTTGAGCATTGCTCTGGGACGTCCCATTAAGTAAGTAACAAGGCTCTGTGTCCCGTGATGTGCGAAAAAGAAAATAGGATTTTTAATAACACTTTACCTGTAAAATCCTTTTCTTGGAGTACATCACTGGACACAGAGATCCTGCCCCTCTTATTTGGGGATATTGGGACACTTATTGCTTTGCTACAAAAACTGAGGAGCTCCCAGTATGAGAGGGGTTATATAGGGAGGAAACTTCCTGTCTAATTGATTAAACCAGTGTCCAGCACCTGAAGGTGAGCTATACAACCCATTAAGTAATTAACAAGGCTCTGTGTCCCGTGACGTACTCCAAGAAAAGGATTTTACAGGTAAACTGTTATTAAAAATCCTATTTTTAATGTTAAGTTTGCATACTTGTTAGTATCACTGCAAATGTACAAAAAAATACATTCATTTTGTAAATTGCTACACATACAGAAACTTCAAATGCTTTATTCTAAATTTAGAAATTGTTTATTTCAACGCATTATGCTGTACATTAGAGATGAGTCGAACACCCCCCCCCCGGTTTGGTTTGCACCAGAACCTGCGAACGGACCGAAAGTTCGCGCAAACTATCGAACCCCGTTAAAGTCTATGGGACTCGAACGTTCGGAATCAAAAGTGCTAATTTTAAAGGCTATGCAAGTTATTGTCCTAAAAAGGGTTTGGGGACCCGGGTCCTGCCCCAGGGGACATGTATCAATGCAATATCGTACCTGGGGGGAGTCTATAGTATGCCTGTGAAGTGGCACGTGTTTCCCGTGTTTAGAACTGTCCCTGCACAAAATGAAATTTCTAAAGGAAAAAAAGTCATTTAAAACTGCTTGCGGCCCATTACCAGCCCCTTTGGGACTTGTATGGATATTAAGGGGAACCCTGCACCCAAATAAAAAAAAATAAAAAAGAAAAGGCGTGGGGCCCCCAGGCCCTATATACTCTGAACAGCGGTACAGTATAAAGGCGGTGCAAAGAAGACAGGGACTGTAGGTTTGTTGTTACGTAGAATCTGTTTGTAATTTTGAACTGGTACATTTTTAAAGCGTAGCTCCAGACAAAAAATAAATTTTTAAGCTTTTTGGAAAACATAGGGAAGGGTTATCACCCCTGTAACATTTGTTTTGCTGTCTGTGCACCTGTTCAGAACATTTCACCTCACTTTCCGTCCCAATGACAAATGTTTTTTGAAAATTTGGGGTTTTTAGTGAAACAAGGATTGGCGATAAAGCATCGGTGGAGAGGAGACACGTTTTTCCCATATTAACTCTTACAGGAGAGAATTTCCCTTCCTAGGGGTAGATTTCCTCTCACTTTCTGTTATCTCCTTCCATTTGCAAGTAGGAGTCGTTTGTAAGTTGGATGTTTGAAAGTAGGAGCCTGCCGTATATACTCTGCAGAAATTTGGCCCTTAGGTGTCGGTGTTGCCACAACACTGTAAGCCCTCACAGTTACTCTTGGTGGGCGCTGGAACGCCCTGCTGTGAACTATTATATCAAGAATTGTAATTACATGCCATTGTTGAACAGTGTTAGGAAAAATTGGGCCTTTGGTGGTGGTGGTGGTACTGGTGCCACAACACTGTAAGTCCTCACAGTTACTCTTGGTGGGTGCAGGAATGGGCCCAGCTGTGAAATTTTAGATCAAGAATTGTAATTACATGCCCCTGTTGAACAGGGGCAGAAAAATTGGGCCTTTGGTGGTGGTGGTGGTGGTGTTGCCACAACACTGCAACCCCTCACAGATACTCTAGTTGGAGTGCAGGAATGAGCCCTGCTGCAAAGTATTGCATCAAAAATTGTAATTACACGCCCATGTTGAAAAATTGGGCCTTAGCCACTGGTGGCGGTGCCCAGAACCAAAAATGTTCTTAAAAGCTATCATCATGATCATTGAGGAGGAAGAGGATAGTCACTCAGCATAACAGGATAGTCACTCAGCATCAGAAAAATCATAGGCAGTCTTGAAGGGATCTGACATTTCAAAAAAAAAAAAATGGTTACATCAGCATCAGGTGCTTGGTAGCTGGTGGTGATTCCAGACTGATTCATTTTTATGAAGGTCAGTCGAACAAACGAGTCGGTGGACAGGCGCACCCTGTGATCAGTTACAAAGCCTCCAGCAGCACTTAATGTGAGTTCCGAAAGAACGCTGGATGCAGGACAGGCCAGTAGCTCAATTGCATACTGTGCAAGCTCTGGCCAGTGATCCATCCTCAAGACCCAGTAACCCAGAGGATTTTCGGTGGCAAAGGTGTCCAAGTCTGATCTTGCCCCTAGGTATTCCTGCACCATGTAAACCAAACGATGGCGATGGTTGCTGGAACTGATCATACCTTGGGGCTGCGGACTAAAAAATTGTCTGAACGCATCAGTCAGACGGCCACCTTCTTTACCGCTCCTTCTTTGACTGACCGAAAGCCTCAGCAACACGTTGTCCAGAACTAGGAATTTGTAACCTCCCAGTCTCTGGGAACGCGTTTCTGCAAGGCCTCCCGAAGATGCTTCATCCTCTGCTCCCTCTGCGACAGCAAGATAAGGTCCACAACCTTACCCTTGTAACGTGGATCAAGGAGGATTGCCAGCCAGTAATGATCCCTCTCCTTGATACCATGAATACGAGGATCCTTCCGTAGGCTTTGCAGGATCAGGGAGACCATGCATCGTAGGTTTGCTGAGGCATTCGGTCCGGAGTCCTCTGGGTCACTCAGGATGACATGATCCGCAGCCACCTCCTCCCAGCCATGTACAAGTCCATGGGTGTCTTGGGACTGTAATTGATCCCTTGAAGACTGCTGCTGATGCTGAGTGCTAGGCTCCACCTCCATGCTGACACAATCCTCCTCCTCCTCCTTTTCATGCGTGATAGCCAGGCCAGCAGGAACACTGTCTGGATAAAGGGGGCCTTGAGAGGTAAGGAAGACCTCCTCTTCCTCTCTCTGTTCTGCCTCAAGTGCCCTGTCCATTATTCCATGCAGAGTGTGCTCCAACAGACAAGAGGAACAGTGTCACTGATGCATGCACTTTCACTGCTCACCATCCTCGTGGCCTCCTCAAATGGTGACAGGACAGTGCATGCATCCCTGATCATGACCCACTGGCGTGGCAAAAAAAAAACAAGCTCCCCTGACCCTGTCCTGGTGCCATCATTGATGGCCCTCTGCTGCATGTGCAGCCGCTGCAGCATGGCCAACGTTGAGTTCCACCTGGTGGGCATGTCACAGATTAGGCGGTTCTTGGGCAGGTTAAATTTCTTTTGCAGGTCAGCCAGCCGAGCACTGCCATTATATGACAGGCGGAAATGCACACAGACTTTCCTGGCCTGCCTCAGGACATCCTGTAAGCCTGGGCACCTGCCCAAGAACCGCTGCACCACCAAGTAAAGGACGTGAGCCAAACAGGGCACATGGGTCAGGAGTCCCTGTCAGAGGGCGGAGAGGAGGTTGGTGCCATTGTTGGAAACCACCATTCCTGGCTTAGCTGGCATGGCGTAAACCACCTCTGAGCCTGCCCCTGCAGAGCTGACAGAATCTCTGCCCCAGTGTGGCTCCTGTCCCCCAAGCACACCAGCTCAAGCATCGCATGGCATCACTTTGCCTGCGTACTTGCATAGCCCCTTGAACGCCTACGGAGCAACGCTGGTTCTGAGGACAAAGCATAGGAAGAGGCCATGGAGGAAGAAGAAGAAGAGGAGGGGGTGGAGGAGAGAGGTGTGTCAGAATCACCAGGATTGGCATTTTGGAGGCGTGGTGGCGGAACAACCTCCAACACTACTGCACCTTGTCCTGCATCCTTCCCAGCAGCCAGCAGAGTCACCCAATGCGCCGTGAAAGATAGGTAACGTCCCTGTCCATGCCTGCTGGACCATAAGTCAGCGGTAATATGCACCATACTGCTGACCGCCCTGTCCAGCGAGGCCAAGACATTGCCTTCCACATGCCGGTAGAGAGCCGGAATCGCCTTCCGTGAAAAAAAGTGGCGTTTTGGAACCTGCCACTGAGGAACCGAACATTCCACAAACTCACGGAAGGGGGCAGAGTCTACCAACTGAAAAGGCAGCAGAAGTGCTAGCAATTTAGCCAGCTAGCATTCAACCGCTGGGCATGTGGATGGCTGGGAGCGAACTTCTTTCGGCGGTGCAGCAGCTGGGGCAGGGAAATTTGCCTGGTACAATCTGACGTTGTTGTACCGATAGCAGATTGCCCGCAAGTACTTGGCTGTGACACACCTAATTCTACACCTTCATTCCTCTCAGTGCAGGTTTCAGAGAGGACTGAAGGTATAGTGGGGTTAGAGATCCCAGCTGATGAGGAGCAAGGAGAGATCCGCTTTGCTCTTTGGTGTGCTTGCCGACGAACTGCATGGCAGGTCGACATATGTCTGATCAAGCATGTGGTGCCCAAGCGGGTGATGTTTTGGCCACGCAAGATACGCCTGAGACATATGTTGCAAATAGCAGTGCTGCGATCTGATGCACTCATCTCAAAAAAGGCTCTGCGGTGTGATGCTGTCAGTGTGCTGCCCTTAAGCTGGCCCCTGGAGGGCATCCTGCCTCGTTGGAGATGTGCCTCCTTCTCCTCCTCTCTCCTATCAGGCACCCACGTAGAGTCTGTGACCTCATCATCCCCTCCCTCCTCATCACTGGAGCAAACCTGGCAGTATGCTGCAGCTGGGGGAACATGACTGCCAGATTGCTGTCCTTCTTGGGCACCCCCTCTTTATGGGATCACGTTACTGCCTTCCTCTAGCTGGGTACCATCATCGGAGCCTTCAAAACGCTGGGCATCCTCCTGGAGCATGTACCCAACACTGTGGTCAAACAGTTCGGGGGACTCCTCAGGAGGACATGGTGGGGCTAGGGAAGGAGTGACTGAAGCCATTGAGCCGAGGGAAGAGGCCGCTTTGGCAGCTGCTTTGCCAGACAAAGTACCCTGAGCCTGGGTGAGAGAGGATGAGGAGGATGAGGATGGCTTGGTCATCCACTCTACCAAGTCTTCGGCATGTTGCGGCTTAACACGGCCAGCTGCAGAAAAAAAGGTCAACGGTATCCCACGGCCATGTGTTGATGAGGATGCACCGTGTCCACGACCAGCACTGTTGCCTCTAGACACAGAGCCTGCTTGCCCTCTTTTATTGGCTCGTGACTGTCTGCCTCTCCTTGTTGTCCTTCCAGACATACTAATGGCCTGCAGGGAGATGTAGCTGCACAAAGCTGGGATGTATATATATACTGATTATACTGCAGCTAGCAGAATCAACTGCCTGCCTGTAGTATTATTAGTATGAGTACACCAGCAATTGTCTTTGGCTAGCTTTAGTTGCACACTGTGCAGAGGACACAGTACACTGAAAATACTGCAGCTCCCTACCTGTGGTATTAGTATGAGAACACAAGCAATTGTATTCAGGTAAGCTTTAGGTACACACTGTGCAAAGGACACTAAATCAAAATAATTCAGCTCCCTGCCTGTATTTGTATGAGAACACCAGCAACTGTATTCAGGTAAGCTTTAGGTGCACACTGTGCAAAGGACACTAAAACAAAATACTGCAGCTCCCTGCCTGTATTTGTATGAGAACACCAGCAATTGTATTCAGGTAAGCTTTAGGTGCACACTGTGCAAAGGACACTAAAACCAAATACTGCAGCTCCCTGCCTGTATTTGTATGAGAACACCAGCAATTGTATTCAGGTAAGCTTTAGGTGCACACTGTGCAAAGGACACTAAATCAAAATACTGCAGCTCCCTGCCTGTATTTGTATGAGAACACCAGCAATTGTATTCAGGTAAGCTTTAGGTGCACACTGTGCAAAGGACACTAAATCAAAATAATTCAGCTCCCTGCCTGTATTTGTATCAGAACACCAGCAATCGTATTCAGGTAAGCTTTAGGTGCACACTGCAAAAGACACTAAATCAAAATACTGCAGCTCCCTGCCTGTATTTGTATGAGAACACCAGCAATTGTATTCAGGTAAGCTTTAGGTGCACACTGTGCAAAGGACACTAAATCAAAATACTGCAGCTCCCTGCCTGTATTTGTATGAGAACACCAGCAATTGTATTCAGGTAAGCTTTAGGTGTACACTGTGCAAAGGACACTAAAACAAAATACTGCAGCTCCCTGCCTGTATTTGTATGAGAACACCAGCAATTGTATTCAGGTAAGCTTTAGGTGCACACTGTGCAAAGAACACTAAATCAAAATACTGCAGCTCCATGCCTGTATTTGTATGAGAACACAAGCAATTGTATTCAGGTAAGCTTTAGGTGCACACTGTGCAAAGGACACAGTACACTAAGTGAAAATACTGCAGCTAGCACAATCACCTGCCTGTCTGTCAGTATATTATGAAGAGAATAACAGGAATGGATCTAGCTAAACTGAATACAGTGTATAAATATATATACAACACCTAGGATGCATATATATCCTCTACATACTGTAACTGAAGCTAACTGACTCGCCTGCCTGCTCTATCTAACTCAAATTAACCTCCCTGGCGGTATGATTCTGGAAGATTTTAGGTACTGAAAGCGGTACCATTATTTTGCATGGAAATTTGGCATTTTACATTGTAGGCCTGTAATTCTTAGTAATAACTCACCTAAATCTGTCCAAACCAGAGTCTAGTAGACATCTTGGGTATGATAGGGCTTGAAACACAAAATCATAAATTATAATATAATAAATAATAACAAATAATAATTTAATAATAATAATACTTTTTATTCAATAAATTTTAGTAAATAATATAATCAAAAACACTGTTTTTTTTTTTGTTCAAACAAGGGTGCAATATTAGAAGTCATATTGCTTCAGTATACGTCTCGGGTATGAAATTTTTCAAAACAAAGTACAGCACAAAGTCCTACATCGCAATCGGGACAATAGAACCGCGTTTCTTTATGGATTTTCCTTCCGGTGTCGTCACGCTTGGAGCAGCAAACAACACACATCCTTGTGGGTGCTGACTTCCTCTCAGTAGGTGGAATGTGGTCCATAAAGTGACGACCAGTCAGGCGTTCCGGGTTCACAACGTCAGCAGCCCGACGTCCAGATCTGCTTACAGTCGTTGGCGTCTGGTGCTTTAGAAAAATTAGTTCGGCAACCTTCCACACAAAGTCCGCATGGATCATAGGCCTGTCACTATTTTTTTTTCAGAAGAATGAAAGCATACCACAGGCACTGTTCCAGAAGATGCCTGAATATTTTTTTATAATATTTCTTCTGTTGCTTCCTCATCGCAGGATAAAAGGTCATGGCCTGGTCAGCCCTGTCCACACCTCCCATGGTGTTGTTGTAATCCAACACGACCTGTGGCTTCATGACATCTTTTCCACCTTTGGTATGTACCATTACAGTAGAAGTTTTGTGGATGGTACTCAGAAGGCACACGTTTTTTTGTCCTGCCATTTCAGTGCCATCATTTTGCCTTTCTGCCAGGCAACTATTTCTCCTGCCCCGAGCTTTTTTTGGGCAAAGGTTGGCGGCATGTCACGCCGGTTAGGCCTAACGGTCCCATAGGCATCTGTTTTGTTCAGGATAAAGAACTCAAAGAGTTCTGGGGACGTGTAAAAATTGTCTGTAGCCCTGATTCAGCAATGGCTCAATCAAAGAGAGAACCGAAGTGGTTGCCATTCCAAAACATCTGAAACGATCGCTGAATTTGGTCCCTTTCCCGGTGTACAGGACCGAATTCCAGATGTACCCAGAGCTGGATTCACACAGCATGAATGACTTCATGCCAAAACAAGCTCGCTTTGATGCTATGAACTGTATCCAGCTTAGTCTACCTTTGTAGGCCATAAGACTTTCGTCGATGCTTATATCTCTGTCCGGCACATAGGTCTGCTGGAAATTCGACAGAATAAGTTGGTAAATCTCCCAAATTTTTTTCAGCTTAGGAGCTGGATGAGAACTCTCATCAAAGTCATCATTATTTGCAAAATGCAAATATTTCATGATAAGAGAAAATTTATATTCGGACATAACTGTGCCAAAAAAAGGCGTGGCCGGCAATTTGTTGGTGGTCCAATACCACTTCTGCAGGGGTTTCCCCACCACTCCCTGTAGAATTATAAGGCCCAAAAAGTTCCATATGTCCTCTCTGGTTACTGGCTCCCATTTTCTGCTCCTTGAAAAGCGATGATGGGTAGCAGCTTGTTGCTCCTGATAGCGATTCATCTCCAAAACAATTTTGGAAATAACTTCATCCGTCAGAAAGAGCTCGAGGTATGCCAAGGGGTTATTGTCCTCAACTTCAACTTTCATCCCAGGTGCTCCTGTAAATGGAAATCTGGGGGCGCTGCGTGCTCCTACCGCAATCAATTGAGCCCCAAGTCCGCACATCGCTGGGCACAGTCGCAGGATCGTCGCTAAAATCACTTTCTGCATCCGATGAACAGCTTCCCCATGAATCGCTGTCGCTCAACTCCTCTGCAACCCATTCTGAGTCACTGTCGCTGACTTCCAGCAGGTCGTATAGCGACTTTGAGGTGGAGGCGCATTTTTTGGATGCCATGGTCGCTGTGCAGTTTCCAGGTACTAAGTACAGTAAAACTGCAGACAAGGGCACTGGAGAAAGCACTGGGGGGCAATCTAAGGTCAATTTATTTAAGTTTTTATTGTAATCCAATAGGATTACATTGTATCAGTGTGTTTGTGTTTTATACATTTTGAATTTGCCGCCGGTTCCGCCCCCTGCGTCGCGACGCTCGCAGGGAAGGGAATCCAGGGATACACAGTGCATCGGGCGGAAGAGGCGGCCGCCGTACACTGCGGGAATACATCGCGGGATCCCAGAGACAAGGTAAGTCACCTCTTCCAGGATCCAGCGAGGCAAGCCCGAGTGTGGCTCGGGGTTACCGCTTTAGGTACTGAAATCTCACCCCGAGCCACACTCGGGAATACCGCCAGGGAGGTTAAATGACACTGTCTCTCTCTCTCTGTCTGTCTTTAACCACCGCTGCAACACACTACACAAGGCCGCCATGCAGGCAGCCTTATATAGTGTGGGGTGTGTACTAAACCCCCTGAGACATAATTGGCCAAAGCCACCCTGGCTTTGGCCAATTATGGCTCTCCATTATGGCTCTCCGCGCAGTGATTTGCCAAAGCATGCGGGTCATAGTGCATGCTTGGCCAACCATCAGCCAGCAATGCACTGCGATGCCGCAGTGAATTATGGGCCGTGACGCGCCACTCGAATTTGGCACGAACGGTCCATAATGTTCGAAATTTGGCGAACGGCCGAACAGACGATGTTCGAGTCGAACATGGGTTCGACTCGAACTCGAAGCCCATCCCTACTGTACATCAGCTGTTCCTTAGTTTGTGGCCAAGTTCACTTATGTGCGGCTGCGGTTCCCAGCACTGGGCCTGGTGCGCTCCTGTTCACCGGTTCAGGTGCGAATCAGGTCCAAATTTTTTCCTGAATTCACATCTGAACCGAACCCAAACACGCACAGGACCTTTTTAGAATACGCACCGCAGCTGCCCCAGGCATGTGTGAGCTGGCTCCATTGAGAGTGGGTCACACTTGCATGTCATGCGAATTGTATGTGGGTAAAATCGCATCCAATTTGCACATACTGCATGTGAACCCAGCCTAAAGTTTTTATTGGTTAATGTATGTGTAGGGGGTATGTACTTTTAAATCTGGTGAGGACACCAGTGATGCATAGTTCCCTGCAGCCCAGCAGGTGGCGCTGTCATTTTGGGCCGGGGTTGAACCATCACTGCAGTGCTGTACCCTTTGTGACCTCTCGCAGCGGTTGTACGGCGGGGCGGGGATCCCACCGTGCTTGCTGGGAGAGGGTATAAAGGGGGCGGACATCTTCGCCACAAGGTTCGAGTCCCAGGCACCTTCAGCCTGAGGGCTGCTGTGCGGTCGGTGTCCAGGCGGCCTAGGCCTGGACACTTGGAGTTTGTGTTCCACCCCAGACACCTTCAGTCTGGGGTGAGGTGCTCAGCCGGAGGCCTGGGGCCCAGTGCCTTCCGCTGGGTCCCGCGAGGGAGGGATTGTCCTAGGGTACCCCGGGAGTGGGGCACCCGAATCCAGAGGCGTAAGGGACCGGAGGAGGGACTCACCCGAAGACCTGGTGCAGCAGATTGCCAGTGCCGGGTGAACCTCTGGAGACCGCCCGGAGGGATATCTCTTCCAAACAGGGGCCAAGTTCAGAGAGGAAGTTCAGTCCATGTTCTATGACCGGTGGCAGTGGTCCAACGATTCCAATCAGGTCAGTGGCAGAGACCTGCTATTAGGCCAGTGGCAGGGGCCTCAACAGTTCATCCGGTCGGTGGCAGCGACCAAAACTCACGGTCGGTGGCAGAGACCGTGCGCCAGGCCTATTCGCTAGCAAAGGAATAGGAGAGTTCAGTTGTGCCTGGGCCTACTCGTACCCACACCCCCCTTGTTCGTCTGTTATTGGAAGTTCAACTGATTGTGTTCACCGTATTGTACGAGAAATAAAGGAGTGTTGGACTTTCGATTGGTGTGGTGCTCTATTATTGGCAGACACATCTCCACAGAACAACTAAGGCTTTGTATGCAGTGGACAGACCCGGAGGTAATTGAACTAACTCTGCTCAAACCTCATACACATACGAGGGGAGAGCTTGGCGTAATGTTCCTGCACTCTCCTCTCCCAGGTACCCCTAGACACAAGTGCCTCACACGAGGAATCACAGAGAGGGAGAGTGAGGCTCCGCTACATATGTCCTAAAAGTTGTAGTTTGAATGTTTTTTGTTGCACCACTAAAACACCATTTACAAGTCATAAAACAGCATTTATGTCAGAACTGGCAAAAAGGCGCTGTAAACAATGAAAAAAAAGAAAAAATATAAAAGACAGCAATCATAATATAAGTATTTTAATTCATATATTACAGTAGCTTGCCTCTTCTGAACCTCTTGCTTGTGGCAAGAGTGTGATGAAGCAGGAATTCAGACCACTATTGAGCTACAGTCAAGAGGCCTCTGGTCTCCCAAGCTGCAGCTATGAACCATCAGACATATTGTGCAGGCATTTAACAGGCTGTTAACCTGCCCTAAAAAACTATGGGCAATCACTCAATGTGGGGTGGGGGGGGTGTAGGGGGGTTACCAAAACTGGAGAAAGCTAAATCTGGTGCAGCTGGGCACAGAAACCAATCAGCTTCCAGGTTGTATTGTCAAACCGTGATTGGACAAGCTGCAGTTAGAAGCTGATTGCCTACCATTTACAGATGCGCCAGATTCTGAGTGCTCCAGTTTTAGTAAATCTCCCCCAATGTCTCCAAGCATTTCACGTTTTATCATAGCTGTTGGATGGTCATACATAGGGATGAGCTTCGAGTTCGAGTCAAACTCATGTTGAACTTGAACATTGCCTGTTCGCATGTTAGCCGAACAGCGAACAATTTGGGGTGTTCGCGGCAAATTCGAAAAGCCGCGGAACACCCTGTAAAAGTCTATGGAAGAAATCTAAAGTGCTAATTTTAAAGGCTTATATGCAAGGTATTGTCATAAAAAGTGTTTGGGGACCCGGGTCCTGCCCCAGGGGACATGTATCAATGCAAAAAAAAGTTTTCAAAACTGCAGTTTTTTGGGGAGCAGTGATTTTAATAATGCTTAAAGTGAAACAATAAAAGTGAAATATTCCTTTAAATTTTGTACCTGGGGGGGGGGGTGTATAGTATGCCTGTAAAGCAGCGCTTGTTTCCCTTGCCTAGAACTGTCCCTGCACAAAGTGTCATTTCTGAAGGAAAAAAAGTCATTTAAAAGCACTCGCGGCAATAATGAATTGTCGGCTCCCGGCAATACAGAGAAAAGTCATAGATAAAAAAAAAAAATTGTGGGGGTCCCCCCAAATTCAATTACCAGGCCCTTCAGGTCTGGTATGGATATTAAGGGGAACCCTGCGTCAAATAAAAAAAAATGATGTGGGGTTCCCCCAAATATCCATACTAGACCCTTCAGGTCACAGACCCCCAAAGCATCCTCCCCATGTTTAGGGCATGTGACCTGGTACGGATCAGGAGGTACGGATCAGGAGGGGGGGCGCTCTCGTCCCCCCACCCTCTTTTCCTGCGGCCTGCCAGGTTGTGTGCTCGGATAAAGGGTCTAGTATGGATTTTTTGGGGGAACTCCACGCTATTTATTTTTTACATTTGGTGTGGAGTTTCCCTTAAAATCCATACCAGACCTGAAGGGTCTGGTACGGATATTTGGGGGGAACCCACGTCATTTTTTTTTTAAATTTGACGCAGGGTTCCCCTTAATATCATACCAGACCTGAAGGGCCTGGTAATGGAATTTGGGGGGCCCGCACGCATTTTTTTTTTTTTTTATCAATGTCTTTTCTCTGGGAGCCGAAAATTCATTATCGCCGCGAGTGCTTTTAAATTACTTTTTTCCTTCAGAAATGAAACTTTGTGCAGGGACAGTTCTAAGCATGGGAAACAAGCGCTGCTTTACAGGCATACTATACACCCCCCCAGGTTCGAAACTTGCATATTAGCCTTGATAATTAGCACTTTTGATTTCGTCCATTGTATTTAATAGGGTTCTAAAGTTCGCGTGAACTTTAGGTCTGTTTGCAGTTTCTGGTGCGAACCGAACGGGGGGGGGGGGGTGTTCAGCTCATACAGAGTGCTGAGATCCTAAATATTGAATGATTCTTCTTCCACAGCCATAAATGGATAGAAAATACATCCATACTAATCAAACAATCAGACACATTTCTGTCACAACAGTTCTCTTTGTAGGTGTTGCAGCCTCTGGGGCCTTTAAAAAAAAAAAAACAGTTCTCTTTAACCACTTGCCGACCAGCCGCTGTCATTATACTGTAGCATGTTGGCACGGCTGCATGAATCGGCATCGGTGTACGCCGGACGCATTTTGGGGGGCACGCGCGCGCTGCAACGCTGGAGCCGATGCACGTGGCCTGCGGCCGCAATGTTCGCCTTAGAGCTGAGATCGCTCCTCAGAGAGCCAGAACGGGGATCTGTTAATGTAAACAGACAGATCCCCATTCTGACAGGGGAGTAGAGAGAGATCTGCTGTTCCTAGTGATCATGAACAGCGACCTCTCTCCTCTTCCAGTCAGTACATTGCCCCCACAGTTAGAAACACCTCCCAAGTGGTCCACTTAACCCCTTGATTGCCCCCTAGTGTTAACCCCTTCCCTTCCAGTGACATTTTTACAATAATCAGTGGACATATTTGGCTCTGATCGCTGTATAAATGTCACTGGTCCCAAAAAAGTGTCAAAAGTGTCCGATCTGTTCGCCACAATGTCGCAAATTCTGCTAAAAATCGAAGATTGCCACGATTACTAGAATAAAAATGCCATAAATCTATCCCCTATTTTGTAGACGCTATAACTTTTGCATAAAACAATCAATATATGCTTATTTATATATACACATGAATAAAAACAATCCTTAGACAGTCTGTAGATATTTATATTCAAAGCAGCGCTCACTACCACACACAGTGTAAGTGTAGCTGAAGCTCATAAAGTTCCATAAGGGAAATAAAGCGTGATGTTGGGTGATGAGATGGACAGTCAGTGCGTGAAGATCACTGTCATTATCCGTAAAGCGTGCACCAAACACCTGAGTCCGCACCTCATGAGTCACTCTCCCCCTAAGGGTATACCAGACTGCTAAAACATAGAAGCCTTAAAAAGGTAAAGGGCATCTGACTGTTCAGGATTCCATCCGTTCAATCCATCACTCCATGGGTGGTTGATCACATGAGAAAGAGAAACACTCCACATAGTGTGATCTTGTTTCAACTAGTTTATTGTTTTTGTTCGAACAACCACCCTCCTTATGATTACACTTACAAGATACAAAATTTAAAACAGCAAAGTAGTGTAAATCAATCTGTCACCGTTCAGGAGTAGGGATGAGCTTCGAGTTCGAGTCAAACTCATGTTCGACTCGAACATTGCCTGTTCGCCCGTTCGCCGAACAGCGAACAATTTGAGGTGTTCGCGGCAAATTCGAAAAGCCGCGGAACACCTTGTAAAAGTCTATGGGAGAAATCTAAAGTGCTAATTTTAAAGGCTTATATGCAAGTTTTTGTCATAAAAAGTGTTTGGGGACCCAATAAAAGTGAAATATTCCTTTAAATTTTCGTACCTGGGGGGTGTGTATAGTATGCCTGTAAAGCAGCGCGTTTCCCGTGTTTAGAATTGTCCCTGCACAAAAGTTATTTAATACCACTCGCGGCTATAATGAATCCCCGGGTCCCCGGCAATACAGAGAAAAGTCATTGAAAAAAACGGCAGGGGTCCCCCCCCAGTACAACACCAGGCCCTTTGGGTCTGTTATGAATATTAAGAGGAACCCCTGACATTTTTTTTTATGACTTTTATCTGTATTGCCAGACCGACAATTCATTAATAGATGCAGTAGTTTTAAATTACTTTTTTTTCCTTCAAAAATGACATTTTGTGCAGGGTACCAAAATAAAAAAAAAAATTAAATACGTGGGGGTCCCCCCAAAATTCCATATTAGGCCCTTCAGGTCTGGTATGGATATTAAGGGGAACCCCGCACCAAAATAAAAAAAAAAATGGCGTGAGGTCCCCCCAAAAAATCAATACCAGACCCTTATCCGAGCACGCAACCTGGCAGGCCGCAGGAAAAAAGGGGGGTGAGAGAGCGCCCCCCTCCTGAACCATACTAGGCCACATGCCCTCAACATGGGGAGGATGTCCCCATGTTGATGGGGACAAGGGCCTCATCCCCACAACCCTTGTCCGGTGGTTGTGAGGGGTCTGCGGGCGGGGGGGTTTATCGGAATCTGGAAGCTCCCTTTAACAAAGGGGACCCCCAGATTCTGGCCCCCCCTATGTGAATTGGTAACGGGTACATTGTACCCCTACCATTTCACAAAGAAAGTGTAATTGTTTTTAAAAAAACACACAGACACAGTTGGGTGACTCTGATGCAACGGGAAACCTGCGTTACATCAGAGGGGGGCGGGGTCACCCGCACGTCACTGGGAAAGCCTGGGTTTCCCCGCTTGCCGGGGAATAGCCAATGATGTAGGCAGGGTCTGACATACGAGGGGGCGGGGTCACCCGTCAGATCATAGGGTAAGCCCCGGCTTATAGAAAACAACTATATTCGCTTTCAATGAGATTCATTACTTTAAATCAAAATGTAAAAATGTATATAGAGGAAATATTGTATAAATGTGGCCTATTGGTTGTGATAGCTAAATTATGGTTTAGTGATGGCTTTTTCACATGCCTGTCTAAGATGAGAACAGCTGTCCATAGCCTAAAAGCAATGAATATACAACACAACTATTATTAAGCAGCTGCAGCAACAGATGTGCAGCAAGTACTCCATTTTGTTCTGAAGAACGATGTCCTGAAAACTGAAATATAGCCCTCCATCAATGACAGAAATATACAGCATAATTACTTCCAATGTTCACATTATAATTATATTATTCAGTGAGTTCAATTGCTTTGAAATATTATAATTTATCTAAAATACAAATTTATTGATGGGCTGAGCCATGCAGTTGCCCTCTGCCTTGTCTTCATTTAAATTTAAATAGGGAAAGATAAATCTGAATACAATATTTCTGCATTGCAAATGGTCTTCTAATAAACACCTATTATGCAAAACGCATACAAACTATGGCAATGTGTTAATAATGGATAGCCTGCAGCAAAATCCATAGTCAAAATTGTGTTTGACAATATCTATTGTTTCAAATTATGCTACATATTTTTTTTTTCATTCAAGAATCAATAATTAAGGGGATGAATATTAGTATTAGGGATCAGATTTGGGTTTGATGCTACTATAGGTTCTAGGTGAATCGCTCATTTTTTACATTTGCTGTCGTGGTGACTTCTTGTGCAGTTTCATCTGGGGGAATTTTCCTTAAACCATAATGCACTGCATGTCCTTTAAACTATAGCCAGTAGCCTTAGAAACACAAATACGTTTGTTTTTTTTTTGGATAATAAAGTAAGTCATTGACGTTGGCAGCTGTTGTAGGGAAAGCATAAGAAAGCTGAAAAAACTGCATAGAGAGAGAGATTAAGATCACTAAGAAAAATGTACTTAAATTCTAATGGCTAGCTATTTGGGCATGCAGCCCATTTTCTTCCTTTTGTCTTCCTTTTTAATATTTTGATTTTAAGTCAGCGGTCACTTTTATGTCACTTTTAGCTGCTTCCTGCTTATTTCAACCTTTTTTTAGTTTTTTTCTGCAAGGCTTCACTTTAACAAAATTTATTTTGGTTCCAGAGAGGGGTATTTTGGGATTTTCATTTACGGTATTTTGGGACTATATTGGGTTTTATTTTATGCTGATGGGGCCTTTGTTTTAGGTATATTGTTTTGCTTTTTTTCCCTTTAAAAAAAAAAAACTCTATCCCGATAGATAAAATGATAGTTAGGCAAGAGTTCCCAAAAATGTTCCCAGGAACCTCTCCTTTGTGCTTTAGGGGTTGTGAACATCAAGGGACTGTACCTCACATATGGTATGAATATTCTAAAATCTAGGAATGTATCGCGATCGCCGTTTACATATGTGTACGGGACCAGCAAACACATTTGAATTTACACGTGAGCACCAGGGGATGGGGGCAATTATATATTTTTATTATTATTTAGTTAATTTTGTTTTAAATAACACTGTCTCTTTAAAAAAAAAAAAATCAACTTTATTGCTATCACAGGGGAGGAATAGCATCTCTTGTGATAGCATGGGTTGTGACAGGTCCTCTTTGTCAAGCAATCTGGGGTCTATTAGACCCCAGATCTCTCCTCTGGCCTCCAATGCAGCTGATCAGACACAGATTGGTCTGATCAGATGCTTCACTGGCGTATAACAGCCAGGTAAACAAAATACTGAAACTGGAAGTGACAACATTCTTGTTGCTTCCAGTTTATTACACAGTGGGAGGAATAACATCAGTTCCAGGAACCGGATGCCGCTGGTATCATCCTTACTGGGCTCCTCGTGCACCCCTTCCACTGCCTGTAAAAGTAATCCAGCAGCTCCATAAACTCTAGGATTACTTTTATATTAAAGGGAATCGCTGGATAAAAAAATGAAATCTCGGTCATCACTGTAGCTGCGGCGATGATCAAAATATCACCCTTCTATCCAGGGATGTACTGGTCCCCTTAAAAATTAACACCAAATCCTAAATTCCAAATATGCAGCCTGGCTGACCTGAAAAGGGGGGAAATGAGCATGCAGCCCCCATTCCTGAACCATACTAGACCAGGTGACCAGATGGAGGAACTTTGCTATGGGGGTCCTCCTGTCAAAGCATCTTGTCCCCAAGTTGATGAGAATAAGGGTCTCTTCCCCACAATCCTAGCCTGATGGGCTTATCACAATCTAGAATTTAACATGGAACATGATTTGGCATTGCTGGAAGATTGGTCAAAGCAGTTCAATGTTTCTAAATGTAAAATAATGCACCTAGTGAAATATAATCCCTTGAGAGAGTACAACATTGGGGATACAGTGTTGGCCAGCACTACAGAGGAAAAAGATTTGGGGGTACTTATTTCAGAAGATTGCAAAATAAGAAAACTGTGTGACCAAGCATTGGGAAAAGTGAATATAATTCTAGGATGCATTACTAGTAGGGATGAGCGGAACACCCCCAGTTCGGTTTGCACCAGAACTTGTTAAATGTTAAAGTCTATGGGACTCGAACATGAAAAATGCTAATGAATAGTGCTAATTTTAAAGGCTTATATGCAAGTTATTGTCATAAAAAGTGTTTGGGGGCCCGGGTCCTGCCTCAGGGGACATGTATCAATGCAAAAAAAAATGTAAAAAACTGCAGTTTTTTTCGGGAGCAGTGATTTTAATAATGCTTAAAGTGAAACAATAAAAGTGAAATATTCCTTTAAATTTCGTACCTAGGGGGTGTGTATAGTATGCCTGTAAAGTAGCGCTTGTTTCCCGTGCTTAGAACTGTCCCTGCACAAAGTGTCATTTCTGAAGGAAAAAAAGTAATTTAAAAGCACTCGCGGCTATAATGAATTGTTGGCTCCCGGCAATAGAGAAAAGTCATTGATAAAAAAAAAATGTGTGGGGGTCCCCCCAAATTCAATTATTAGGCCCTTCAGGTCTGGTATGGATTTTAAGGGGAACTCCACTGCAAATTTAAAAAAAATGGTGTGGAGTTCCCCCCAAAAATACATACCAGACCCTTTATCCGAGCACGCAACCTGGCAGGCCGCAAGAAAAGAGGGGGGAACGAGAGAGCACCCCCCCTCCTGAACCAGGCCACATGCCCTCAACATGGGGAGGATGCTTTGGGGGTCTGTGATGGGGACAAGGGCCTCATCCCCACAACCCTTGCCCGGTGGTTGTGGGGGTCTGCGGGTGGGGGGCTTATCAGAATCTGGAAGACCCATTTAAGAAAGCGGACTCCCAGATCCCGGCCCCCCCTTATGTGAATTGGAAGGGGTACATTGTACCCCTACCATTTCACAAAGAAAGTGAAAAAAAATTGTAAAAAAACACACAGACACCGTTGGGAAAAGTCCTTTATTAAAAATAAAAAAAATAAAAAAAAGATTCCAGCGGTGGTAATCCACTCTTGGTATCCTGCGATGGGTGATCTCCTCTCCGGGGTCCAGCGATGGATGATCTCTCCTCTCCAGGGTCCAGCGATGGATGATCTCTCCTCTCCAGGTCCAGGCTCCAACGATGATGTCCAGAGCAGCGAGGAACAGCAAGCATCCTGTCTCCACCGGAGACACCCGGGAATCCCGGCAGCCTGACAGGTCTCGTATGTAGCTGAGGATGGGGCCCCCCGTCACGTGACCCCGTCCCCCTCTGACGCAAGGGGAAACCCGGGCTTCCCCAGTGACGTGCGGGTGACCCTGCCCCCCTCTGATGTATCACAGGTTTCCGCTGGAAAAAAAAAAAACGCAATAAGCGTAAATTGATTGGTTTGCACAAAAGTTATAACGTCTACAAAATAGGGGATAGTTTTATGGCATTTTTATTATTATTATTTTTTTTAGTAGTTGTGGCGGCAATCTGCTTTTTGTATCGTGACTGCGACATTATGGCGGACACATCGCACACTTTTGATGCTGTTTTGGGACCATTGTCATTTATACAGCGATACGTGCTATAAAATGCACTGATTACTGTGTAAATGACACTGGCAGTGAAGGGGTTAACCAGTAGGGGGCGGGGAAGGGGTTAAGTGTGTCCTAGGGAGTGATTCTAACTGTGTGGGGGCGGGGCTTACTGTGACATGACACTGATCACTGCTCCCGATGAGAGGGAGCAGACGATCAGTGTCCTGTCACTAGACAGAACAGGGAGATACCTTGTTTACAAAGGCATCCCCCTGTTCTGCCGTTCCGTGACCCGATCGCGTGCACCCGCTAGGCAACAGATTCAAAACATTGTATATATACGTTGCTTTGCCTGCCCGTGCCATTCTGCCGATGTATATCTACGTGAGGCAGGCGGCAAGTGGTTAATATGTACAGTCTGGAGGAAAGAAGGGAAAGGGGAGACATGATTGAAACCTTTAAATACATCAAGGGTGTAAATAAGGTGCAGGAGGGCAGTTTTTTCAATTTGAAACCAAAATCAAGAACACAGGGATATGGCCTCAAACTAACTAGAGGAAAGCTCAAAACGAATCTGAGAAAGTATTATTTTACTAATAGGGTAGTTGATGCTTGGAATAAACTTCCAGCAGAGGTGGTGAGCCAGTCAACAGTAAATAGCTTCAAACATGCTTGGGACACACATAGATCTATACTCAGACAAAAAAGTTAACAGACAAAAAAAAACACAGGGGAAGACTTGAAGGACTACTCTGTTTTTTCTGCCATCACATTTCTATGTTTCTACAATGTACATCCACTGTCAATCACATTGTCCAGCAATGTAGATACACGTCAATCACAATGCCCACTGATCAACTGAAAGAAGAAAAAAAAACACTTCTGTCAGGACGCATCATATCCTATCGCTTGCCTTCCGCTGAATGACAGGGTGAACTTAGAAACGCTGTTAAAATAAAGGGCTTGGGTCTACCTAGTGAAGTCACACAGTATACAGTATAACTACATTGTATAATGAGTATAATAGCAGTGGCAGGAAATAAGGGCTTAGGCAACTAAGTTATACAAATGTAGCCATTGGAAGTATGGAGCATGGGAGAAGAGTGGAGTAGGACTATTGGATCTGGACCACTGTGACCCCAGGAGAGAAAAAAAAGAAGAGAAAAATAAAGGAAAGGTGGGTAAATGAGAAGGGGGAGGGGAAACAGCTTGACAGAGGGACTGATGTAAGCAGCCATAAAGAAACAGCATTCACAGAGTCAGGAAATTTTATTTAAAGGGAGTGAGGAAATAGAACTTGATCTTAGGTTCCCACGCTTCACAGAATTTCTTCATCCTATCATTTTGCTGGGCAGCAAACTTATCAAACCTGTGAAATGTGATGCTTGACATTCATAAAGGATGGCTTGGATTTTCCCCAGATATAAGCAATCCAAAAGAGTCTAGAAAACAGTAAACTTGCTTATTTTTTTTATTTTATTTTTTACATGACCTACACGTGTTTCACATAATTAAATATATAAATATTCAGGATGAATAAATTTCTTTTTTCTTTTGAACAGTGGATGCTAGGGTTGCCATCTCATCCTTTTAAAACTGAACACATATTAATTATACAGGTTCTGTGGCTGATTAGGGTGGTAAATAAACTCACATATTTTCATTAAATTAGCCTCAGAACCTGTGTAATTTCTATGTGTTCAGGTTTAAAGGGATGAGGTGGCAACTCTAACACTGAGACACACCTAAGCTGGGCGCAGGCTGTACAGACACTGGGGACACTGGAGGTCATGGAGACAATACTGGGAGGCACTTGAAAACACAATTTGCTTGGGAACACAGGGGATTTAGCTGTTAGGATATGGATGTATTGCTTGAACACTGAGCAATCTGCACACTAGCTCTTTTAACAATCTGTGATTGGTTGCAGTGCTGGATAGGGATGGCCCCGATGTTCAAGTTGAACGTAAGTTTGACTCGAACATCGGGTGTTTGTTTGCTCGCAAACAAACTGAACATATGGGACGTTCACGGCAAATTCGAGCACCGAGCAGCTCCCCATAATGCTCCTCGAGATTGCAGTGCATTGATAGCTGCTGTTTGGCCAAAGCATGCACCTGACCTGCATGCTTTGGCCAATTACAACACAATCTGTAGTGATGAGCCGAACACCCCCGGGTTCGGTTCGCACCAGAACCCGCGAACGGACCGAAAGTTCGAACGAACATTAGAACCCTATTAAATACAATGGATGCGAACGTTCGAATTCTAAAGTGCTAATTATAACAACTATTATGCATGTTATTGTCATAAATAGGGTTTGGGAACCCGGGTTGTGCACCAGGGGACATGTATCAATGCAAAAAGAAGTTTTAAAAACGGTCGTTTTTCGGGAGCAGTCATTTTAATGATGCATAAAGTGAAAAAAAAAAAGTCAAATATTCCTTTAAATATCGTACCTGGGGGGTGTCTAAAGTATGCCTGTGAAGTGCCACGTGTTTCCCGTGTTTAGAACTGTCCCTGCACAAAATGACACTTCTAAAGGAAAAAAAAGCCATTTAAAACTGCTTGCGGCTTTAATGTAATGTCTGGTCCCGGTAATATGGATGAAATTCTTTAAGAAAAATGGCATAGCTACCCCATGACCCCCCCCCCTACCCCAGCCCATTACCAGCCCCTTTGGGTCTTGTATGGATATTAAGGGGAACCCCGCACATAAAATAAAAAAGGCCCTATATACTCTGAACAGCCGTATACAGGCGGTGCATACAAGACAGGGACTGTAGGTTTGTTCTTATGTAGAATCTGTTTGTAATTTTGAACAGGTACATTGTTGAAGTGTAGCTCCAGCCCAAAAATCTATTTTTAAACTTTTTGGGAAACATAGGTAAGGGTTATCACCCCTGTAACATTTGTTTTGCTGTCTGTGCCCCTGTTCAGAACATTTCACCTCACTTTCCGTCCCAATGACAACTGTTTTTGAAATGTGGTGTTTTTCTTGAAACAAGGATTGCTGATAAAGCATCAGTACAGATGAGACCCCTTTCTCCCATATTTATTCTTACAGGAGAGAATTTTCCTTTCTAGGGGTAGATTTCCTCTCACTTCCTGTTGTCTTCTTTCGTTTGCAAGTAGGAGTCGTTTGTAAGTTGGATGTTTGAAAGTAGGGACCTGCCGTATATACTCTGCAGAAATAGGCCCCTTAGTTGTTGGTGTTGGCACAACACTGTAAGCACTCAGTTACTCTTGGTTGGTGCTGGAACGCCCTGCTGTCAACTATTATATCAGGAATTTTAATTACATATAATTGTTGAACAGTGGTAGTAAAAATTGGGGCTTTGATGGTGGTGCTGGTGCCACAACACTGTAAGCCCTGACAGTTACTCTTGGTGGGTGCAGCAATGGGCCCTGCTGTGAATTATTAGATCAAGAATTGTAATTACATGCCCCTTTTGAACAGGGGCTGAGAAATTGGGCCTTTCGTGGTGGTGGTGGTGGTGGCGTTGCCACAAGACTGTAAGCCCTCAGAGTTACTCTTGGTGGGTGCAGCAATGGACCCTGCTGTGAATTATTAGATCAAGAATTGTAATTGCATGCCCCTGTTGAACAGGGGCTGAAAAATTGGGCCTTAGGCACTGGTGGCACAACACTACAACCCCTCACAGATACTGTACTTGGAGCACAGCAATGAGCCCTGTTGCAAAGTATTGCTTCAAAAATTGTAATGACACGCCCCTGTTAAACAGGGGCTGAAAAATTGGGCCTTAGGCACTGGTGCCACAACACTCCAACCCCTCACAGATACTGTACTTGGAGCACAGCAATGAGCCCTATGGCAAATTATTGCTAAAAAAATTGTAATTACACGCCCCTGTAAAACAGGGGCTGAAAAATTGGGCCTTAGCCACTGGTGGCGGCACCCATAAACAAAAATGATCTTCCAAGCTATCATCATCAATCGTATCATTGAGGACTCGGAGGAGGAGGATAGCCAGTCAACATAACAGCACAGGCACTCAGCATCAGCATCAGTCTTGAAGGGATGTGACATGTTAAAATCAATTAGTCTGTTATATCAGCATCAGGTGTGTGGTAGCTGGTGGTGATCCAAGACTGGTTCATCTTGATGAAAGTCAGTCGATCAACCGAGTCGGTGGACAGGCGCACCCTGTGATCCGTGACAAATCCTCCAGCAGCACTGAATGTGCGTTCCGAAAGAACGCTGGATGCAGGACAGGCCAGTAGCTCAATTGCATACTGTGCAAGCTCTGGCCAGTGATCCATCCTCAAGACCCAGTAAGCCAGAGGATTTTCGGTGGGGAAGGTGTCCAAGTCTGACCTTGCCCCTAGATATTCCTGCACCATGTTTATCAGACGCTGGCGATGGTTGCTGGAACCGATCATACTTTGGGGCTGCGGACTAAAGAATTGTCTGAACGCATCGGTCAGACGGCCACCTTCCCCACCGCTCCTTCTTTGACTGGCCGAAGCCTCAGCAACTCGTTGTCCAGGACCAGGAGTTTGTAACCTCCCAGTCTCTGGGAACGCGTTGCACAGACCTTTCTGCAAGGCCTCCCGGAGTTGTCTCATCCTCTGCTCCCTCTGCGACGGTAACATAAGGTCCGCAACCTTACCCTTGTACCGTGGATCAAGGAGAGTGGCCAGCCAGTAATGGTCCCTCTCCTTGATCCGAAGAATACGAGGATCCTTCCGCAGACTTTGCAGGATCAGGGAGGCCATGCAGCGTAGGTTTGCTGAGGCATTCGCTCCGGAGTCCTCTGGGTCACTAAGGACGACATGATCCGCAGCCACCTCCTCCCAGCCACGTACAAGTCCACTGGTTTCTTGGGACTGTAAATCATCCCTAAAAGACTGCTGCTGATGATGCTGAGTGCCAGCCTCCACCTCCATGCTGACACAATCCTCCTCCTCCTCCTCCTCCTCTTCCTGTGCGATGGGTGGGACAGAAGGAACACTGTCTGGGTAAAGGGGGCCTTGAGAGGCAAGGAAGTCCTCCTCTTCCTGCCTCTGTTCTGCCTCAAGTGCCCTGTCCATTATTCCACGCAGCGTGTGCTCCAACAGGTGGACAAGAGGTACAGTGTCACTGATGCATGCACTGTCACTGCTCACCATCCTCGTGGCCTCCTCAAATGGTGCCAGGACAGTGCATGCATCCCTGATCATGCCCCACTGGCGTGGAGAAAAAAAACCAAGCTCCCCTGACCCTGTCCTGGTGCCGTAGTCGCACAGGTACTCATTGATGGCCCTCTGCTGCGTGTGCAGCCGCTGCAGCATGGCCAACGTTGAGTTCCACCTGGTGGGCATGTCACATATAAGGCGGTTCTTGGGCAGGTTCAACTCCTTTTGCAGCTCAGCCAGGCGAGCACTGGCATTATAAGATCTGCGGAAATGCACACAGACTTTCCTGGCCTGCCTCAGGACATCCTGTAAGCCCGGGTACCTGCCCAAGAACCGCTGCACCACCAGGTTAAGGACGTGAGCCACACAGGGCACATGGGTCAGTTGTCCCTGTCGGAGGGCGGAGAGGAGGTTGGTGCCATTGTCGCAAACCACCATTCCTGGCTTAAGCTGGCGTGGCGTCAACCACCTCTCGGCCTGGCCCTGCAGAGCAGACAGGACCTCTGCCCCAGTGTGGCTTCTGTCCCCCAAACACACCAGCGCAAGCACGGCATGGCATCTTTTTGCCTGCGTACTTGCGTAGCCCCGTGAACGGCTACGGAGCACCGCTGGTTCATAGGACAAACCACAGGAAGAGGCCATGGAGGAAGAAGAAGAGGAGGGGGTGGAGGAGAGAGGTGTGTCACAACCAGTAGTAGCATTTTGGAGGCGTGGCGGTGGGACAACCTCCAACACTACTGCACCTTGTCCTGCATCCTTCCCAGCTGCCAAAAGAGTGACCCAATGGGCCGTGAAAGAAAGGTAACGTCCCTGTCCATGCCTGCTGGACCATGAGTCAGCGGTAATATGCACCTTACCGCTGACCGCCCTGTCCAGCGAGGCCAAGACATTGCCTTCCACATGCCGGTAGAGAGCCGGAATAGCCTTCCGTGAGAAAAAGTGGCATTTGGGAACCTGCCACTGAGGAACCGCACATTGCACAAACTCACGGAAGGGGGCCGAGTCTACCAACTGAAAAGGCAGCAGTTGAAGCGCTAGCAATTTAGCCAAGCTAGCATTCAACCGCTGGGCATGTGGATGGCTGGGAGTGAACTTCTTTCGACGGTCCAGCAGCTGGGGCAGGGAAATTTGCCTGCTAGAATCGGACGTCGGTGTACTGCTAGCAGAGTGGCCGCAAGTACTTGGCTGTGACACACCTAATTCTACACCTTCATTCCTCTCAGTGCATGTTTCAGAGAGGACTGAAGTTATAGTGGGGTTGGAGATCCCAGCTGATGCGGTGCAAGGAGAGGTCCGCTTTGTTCTTTGGTGTGGGTCTTTGAGGTAGGCTTGCCAACGAGCTGCATGGCAGGTCAACATATGTCTGGTCAGGCATGTGGTACCCAAGCGGCTGATGTTTTGGCCACGCGATATACGCTTGAGACATATGTTGCAAACAGCAGCTGTGCGATCTGATGCACTAGCCTCAAAAAAGGCCCACACCAAAGAACTTTTTGAATGACGGGCAGAGGCAGCGCCCTGCACAGGCGGAGCTCTGCGGTGTGATTCCGTCGGTGTACTGCCCTTACGCTGGCCACCAAAGGGCATCCTGCCTCGTTGGAGATGTGCCTCCTCCTCATCCTCCTCCTCCTCCTCTCTCCTATTAGGCACCCACGTGGAGTCAGTGACCTCATCATCACCTCCCTCCTCATCACTGGAGGCAATCTGGCAGTATGCTGCAGCTGCTGGAACATGACTGCCAGATTGGTGTCCTTCTTGAGCATCCCCTCTGTCTGCTCTCACGCTACTGCCTTCCTCTAGCTGGGTTTCATCATCAGACCCTTCGAAACGCTGGGCATCCTCCTGGAGCATGTACCCAACACTGTGCTGAAACAGTTCGGGGGACTCCTCAGGAGGAGGACATGGTGGGTCTAGGGAAGGAGTGACTGATGATGAGTCTGACATTGATACCAGGGAAGAGGACGCTTTGGCAGCTGCTTTTCCAGTACCCTGAGCCTGGGTGAGAGAGGATGAGGAGGAGGAGGAGGGCTTGGTCATCCACTCTACCAAGTCTTCGGCATGATGTGGCTCAACATGTCCAGCTGCCGAAAAGAAGGACAAGCGTGTCCCATGGCCATGTGCTGATGACAATGCACCGCGTCCACGACCAGCACTGTTGCCCCCAGACACAGAGCCTGCTTGCCCTCTTTTATTGCCTCCTGACTGTCTGCCTCTCCTTGTTTGCCTTCCAGACATTCTAATAGATGGCCTGCAGGGAGATGGGAAAAAAGCAATAAGGGCTACCTTCAGGTGTCCTTCTCTGTCCCTTGAAACAAGGACTTTGACAGTGAAAGAAACTGACACACTCTCCCTACCTACAGTTTTCTGTCCCTAGAAAAATTTTTTTTTTAAAGCACAATTTAGCACAAGGAGAATTCACTCACTGTCCTTCCAGGTCCCTGGAAACAAGGACTTTGACAGTGAAAGAAACTGACACACTCTCCCTACCTACAGTTTTCTGTCCCTAGAAAAAATGTTTTTTTTAAGCACAATATAGCACAAGGAGAATTCACTCACTGTCCTTCCAGGTCCCTGGAAACAAGGACTTTGACAGTGAAAGAAACTGACACACTCTCCCTACCTACAGTTTTCTGTCCCTAGAAAAATTTTTTTTTTAAGCACAATTTAGCACAAGGAGAATTACCTCACTGTCCTTCCAGGTTCCTGGAAACAAGGCCTTTGACAGTGAAAGAAACTGACACACTCTCCCTACCTACAGTTTTCTGTCCCTAGAAAAAATGTTTTTTTAAGCACAATTTAGCACAAGGAGAATTACCTCACTGTCCTTCCAGGTCCCTGGAAACAAGGACTTTGACAGTGAAAGAAACTGACACACTCTCCCTACCTACAGTTTTCTGTCCCTAGAAAAAATGTTTTTTTTAAGCACAATTTAGCACAAGGAGAATTACCTCACTGTCCTTCCAGGTCCCTGGAAACAAGGACTTTGACAGTGAAAGAAACTGACACACTCTCCCTACCTACAGTTTTCTGTTCCTAGAAAAAATGTTTTTTTTAAGCACAATTTAGCACAAGGAGAATTACCTCACTGTCCTTCCAGGTCCCTGGAAACAAGGACTTTGACAGTGAAAGAAACTGACACACTCTCCCTACCTACAGTTTTCTGTCCCTAGAAAAAATGTTTTTTTTAAGCACAATTTAGCACAAGGAGAATTACCTCACTGTCCTTCCAGGTCCCTGGAAACAAGGACTTTGACAGTGAAAGAAACTGACACACTCTCCCTACCTACAGTTTTCTGTCCCTAGAAAAAATGTTTTTTTTAAGCACAATATAGCACAAGGAGAATTCACTCACTGTCCTTCCAGGTCCCTGGAAACAAGGACTTTGACAGTGAAAGAAACTGACACACTCTCCCTACCTACAGTTTTCTGTCCCTAGAAAAAATGTTTTTTTTAAGCACAATTTAGCACAAGGAGAATTACCTCACTGTCCTTCCAGGTTCCTGGAAACAAGGACTTTGACAGTGAAAGAAACTGACACACTCTCCCTACCTACAGTTTTCTGTCCCTAGAAAAAATGTTTTTTTAAGCACAATTTAGCACAAGGAGAATTACCTCACTGTCCTTCCAGGTCCCTGGAAACAAGGACTTTGACAGTGAAAGAAACTGACACACTCTCCCTACCTACAGTTTTCTGTCCCTAGAAAAAATGTTTTTTTTAAGCACAATTTAGCACAAGGAGAATTACCTCACTGTCCTTCCAGGTCCCTGGAAACAAGGACTTTGACAGTGAAAGAAACTGACACACTCTCCCTACCTACAGTTTTCTGTCCCTAGAAAAAATGTTTTTTTTTAAGCACAATTTAGCACAAGGAGAATTACCTCACTGTCCTTCCAGGTCCCTGGAAACAAGGACTTTGACAGTGAAAGAAACTGACACACTCTCCCTACCTACAGTTTTCTGTCCCTAGAAAAAATGTTTTTTTTAAGCACAATTTAGCACAAGGAGAATTACCTCACTGTCCTTCCAGGTCCCTGGAAACAAGGACTTTGACAGTGAAAGAAACTGACACACTCTCCCTACCTACAGTTTTCTGTCCCTAGAAAAAATGTTTTTTTTAAGCACAATTTAGCACAAGGAGAATTACCTCACTGTCCTTCCAGGTCCCTGGAAACAAGGACTTTGACAGTGAAAGAAACTGACACACTCTCCCTACCTACAGTTTTCTGTCCCTAGAAAAAATGTTTTTTTTAAGCACAATATAGCACAAGGAGAATTCACTCACTGTCCTTCCAGGTCCCTGGAAACAAGGACTTTGACAGTGAAAGAAACTGACACACTCTCCCTACCTACAGTTTTCTGTCCCTAGAAAAAATGTTTTTTTTAAGCACAATTTAGCACAAGGAGAATTACCTCACTGTCCTTCCAGGTTCCTGGAAACAAGGACTTTGACAGTGAAAGAAACTGACACACTCTCCCTACCTACAGTTTTCTGTCCCTAGAAAAAATGTTTTTTTAAGCACAATTTAGCACAAGGAGAATTACCTCACTGTCCTTCCAGGTCCCTGGAAACAAGGACTTTGACAGTGAAAGAAACTGACACACTCTCCCTACCTACAGTTTTCTGTCCCTAGAAAAAATGTTTTTTTTAAGCACAATTTAGCACAAGGAGAATTACCTCACTGTCCTTCCAGGTCCCTGGAAACAAGGACTTTGACAGTGAAAGAAACTGACACACTCTCCCTACCTACAGTTTTCTGTCCCTAGAAAAAATGTTTTTTTTAAGCACAATTTAGCACAAGGAGAATTACCTCACTGTCCTTCCAGGTCCCTGGAAACAAGGACTTTGACAGTGAAAGAAACTGACACACTCTCCCTACCTACAGTTTTCTGTCCCTAGAAAAAATGTTTTTTTTAAGCACAATTTAGCACAAGGAGAATTACCTCACTGTCCTTCCAGGTCCCTGGAAACAAGGACTTTGACAGTGAAAGAAACTGACACACTCTCCCTACCTACAGTTTTCTGTCCCTAGAAAAAATGTTTTTTTTTAAGCACAATTTAGCACAAGGAGAATTACCTCACTGTCCTTCCAGGTCCCTGGAAACAAGGACTTTGACAGTGAAAGAAACTGACACACTCTCCCTACCTACAGTTTTCTGTCCCTAGAAAAAATGTTTTTTTTAAGCACAATTTAGCACAAGGAGAATTACCTCACTGTCCTTCCAGGTCCCTGGAAACAAGGACTTTGACAGTGAAAGAAACTGACACACTCTCCCTACCTACAGTTTTCTGTCCCTAGAAAAAATGTTTTTTTTTAAGCACAATTTAGCACAAGGAGAATTACCTCACTGTCCTTCCAGGTCCCTGGAAACAAGGACTTTGACAGTGAAAGAAACTGACACACTCTCCCTACCTACAGTTTTCTGTCCCTAGAAAAAATGTTTTTTTTAAGCACAATATAGCACAAGGAGAATTCACTCACTGTCCTTCCAGGTCCCTGGAAACAAGGACTTTGACAGTGAAAGAAACTGACACACTCTCCCTACCTACAGTTTTCTGTCCCTAGAAAAAATGTTTTTTTTAAGCACAATTTAGCACAAGGAGAATTACCTCACTGTCCTTCCAGGTTCCTGGAAACAAGGACTTTGACAGTGAAAGAAACTGACACACTTTCCCTACCTACAGTTTTCTGTCCCTAGAAAAAAAGTTTTTTTAAGCACAATTTAGCACAAGGAGAATTACCTCACTGTCCTTCCAGGTCCCTGGAAACAAGGACTTTGACAGTGAAAGAAACTGACACACTCTCCCTACCTACAGTTTTCTGTCCCTAGAAAAAATGTTTTTTTTAAGCACAATTTAGCACAAGGAGAATTACCTCACTGTCCTTCCAGGTCCCTGGAAACAAGGACTTTGACAGTGAAAGAAACTGACACACTCTCCCTACCTACAGTTTTCTGTCCCTAGAAAAAATGTTTTTTTTAAGCACAATTTAGCACAAGGAGAATTACCTCACTGTCCTTCCAGGTCCCTGGAAACAAGGACTTTGACAGTGAAAGAAACTGACACACTCTCCCTACCTACAGTTTTCTGTCCCTAGAAAAAATGTTTTTTTTAAGCACAATTTAGCACAAGGAGAATTACCTCACTGTCCTTCCAGGTCCCTGGAAACAAGGACGTTGACAGTGAAAGAAACTGACACACTCTCCCTACCTACAGTTTTCTGTCCCTAGAAAAAATGTTTTTTTTTAAGCACAATTTAGCACAAGGAGAATTACCTCACTGTCCTTCCAGGTCCCTGGAAACAAGGACTTTGACAGTGAAAGAAACTGACACACTCTCCCTACCTACAGTTTTCTGTCCCTAGAAAAAATGTTTTTTTTAAGCACAATATAGCACAAGGAGAATTCACTCACTGTCCTTCCAGGTCCCTGGAAACAAGGACTTTGACAGTGAAAGAAACTGACACACTCTCCCTACCTACAGTTTTCTGTCCCTAGAAAAAATGTTTTTTTTAAGCACAATATAGCACAAGGAGAATTCACTCACTGTCCTTCCAGGTCCCTGGAAACAAGGACTTTGACAGTGAAAGAAACTGACACACTCTCCCTACCTACAGTTTTCTGTCCCTAGAAAAAATGTTTTTTTTAAGCACAATATAGCACAAGCACAAAACACACTGACACTCTCCCTACCTATCTTTCTCTTTCCCTAAACTAAAGGAATCCAGGTTAAGCAAGAAAGAAATAAAAGTCACTGTCCCTGCCTATGCTGCTCTATCCCTGCTCCGGAACACACTACACTAGGCCGCCGTGCTGGCGGCCTTTTATAGTGTGGGGCGTGTACTAAACCCCCTCAGCAATAATTGGCCACAGGCATCCTGCCTGTGGCCAATCATTGCTCTCCTCGCTGCCGGCGCTGTGATTGGCCAAGCATGCGGGGTCACAGTGCATGCTTGGCCAATCACAGCGCCTGGATGACACTGCGATGGCGTAGTGCATTGTGGGCCGTTCGCGTCACTCGAATTTGGCGCGAACGGCCCAAATCGTTCGATCTTCGTCGAACGATCGAACAGCCGATGTTCGAGTCGAACGTATGTTCGACTCGAACACGAAGCTCATCCCTAACAATCTGCTGTGAGAGCCATGATTGGCCAAGGCAGGGTGCATTTGGCCAATCATGGCTCAGGAGGCTAAGTCCATGCCCCACACTATATAAGGCTGCTTACACGGTGGCCGTGTATAGTGTGATAATAAGGTGGAGAGGAGAATTTGAGCTAGATTAGGTAGGTTAGTTAGTGGTGTCCAGGCAGTTTAATATATCTATATATATCTATATATATAGATATATATATCTATATATATAGATATATATATATCTATATATATATATATATATATATATATATATATACACAGTGTAGTCAGTGTAGAATATATCTCTTGCATTAGAGATCTGGAGCAGCTAATTGCAACACTGGGCAGAAATGACAACCTTGAAAGGGGCCCTCTGGAGAAGGTGGAGGGGTAAGTCAGGATTATCAGGTAGGAAGATGGGTTAATACGGTTAGAGGAAGTGGTACTGGCTCACAGAAAAGAAAGGCCAGCCCTGGGTTTGAGCATCCTAACAGATTCGCCAAGTTGAGTGAAGATGTGGGGGTATCAAGCTCAGAAGCTCAGAGGTGGCAGCCCTGGATGTCACTGTTCCCCCAAAGAGCTGGGAGAGCAGCCAATCTAGTAGGGGTGGTGAGATGCAGATAGGCCTAGACAGTTGGTGGTAATAGGGGATTCTATAATCAGAAGGACTGATAGAATCATTTGTCACTAGGATGGTGCCAGGGTTCGGCATGTGGTGGACCAGGTTGATAAATTATTGGGAGGGGTTTAGCATGACCCAGCTGTCTTGGTCAACGTTGGAACCAATGACAGAATATATGGTGGAGACTCCTTAAGAACTAATTGAAAGAACTTGGCTGAAAGTTAAAGGGAAGGACCTCCAAGGTGATATTCTCTTAAATATTGCCCGTGCCATGCACAACACAGGAAAAGGCAGGGGGTGATTAGAGAGCTGAATGCATGACTATAGACCTGGTGTAAGGAGGAGGGATTTGGGTTTTTTTAGCACTGAGGTGACTTTTCATTGGGGTGCAACCTATATGCTAAAGATGGTTTGCACCTAAGTGGAAGGGGGTTTACTGTGCTGGGGGAGAGGTTTATGGGAAGGCTGGATGAGTATTTAAACTAGCATTGTGGGGGAAGGGTGAAATAAATTATAATGGGTCAGACAGGTCAGACAGGGGTCATCCCCTATTGGTGGGTGGAATGGGGAAAGATGGGGGGAGGGCCATGGCAGATGATATGAAGTTTCCTATGTTACAAACAACCATTGGAAATTGTACTATTTGTACTCAAATAAAAAATATGCAACATGAGTTTGCAAAATTTGACAATGAATTAAAGTGTTTGTTCACCAATGCCAGAAGTTTTCCAAGCAAATTAGGTAAGTTTGAAGCTCTGGTGCATGAGGAGAACTATGAGCTAATTCAGCCCTCAAAAATTCCACTCGCCTGCTCGCAATTTGCGAGTGGAATTGAATGCAGGGCGAGTGAGGAGCGGGGGTGGACCAGGCTGACTTTTTCCTGGCTGAAGCGATCAGCCAGGTAACTGTCAGCCGGAGGACACAGAGCGGCAGGACCGGACTGCCCTGGCACCGCTTTGAGCTGAGGTAAGGAGGCTGCAGAGCTCCCCTCCCTCTCTCTCCTCCTGTCTTGTTGTGTATCGCACACACAGCGGGGATGTCCCGCTGTGTGTCATGAAGCTGACTGTGTCTGTGCTTGGCGCGTGGTGTAACAAGGTCCCGCCCCCCCTAGTCCAGCTTGTGTGATAGTATCAGTGTTCCACCTATCAAACGAGCCATCTAGGGGGGGCGGGATCTTTTTACACCGCGCGCCGAACACAGACACATCCAGATCCATGACACACAGCGGGACTTCCCGTGTGTGCGATACATCCAGGGGATTTCAGGTGAGTCTGTTGATGATAAGGCACAGTCAAGCTGCTATGATGGGGCACAGTCAAGCTGCTATGATGGGGCATAGTCAAGCTGCTATGATGGGGCACAGTCAAGCTGCTATGATGGGGCACAGTCAAGCTGCTATGATGGGGCACAGTCAAGCTGCATTGATGGGGCACAGTCAAGCTGCATTGATGGGGCACAGTCAAGCTGCATTGATGGGGCACAGTCAAGCTGCATTGATGGGTCACAGAGAGGCTGCAGGCAGAGTGAGGCTGCGTTCACAGGCACAGAGAGGCTGCATTCACGGGCACAGAGAGGCTGTGTTCATGTGCACAGAGAGGCTCCATTAACGGGCAGTGAGGCTGCAATGATGGGCACAGTGAGGCTGCATTCATTGACACCGTAAAGCTGCATTTGATGGGCGCAGTGAGGCTGCATTTGATGGGCGCAGTGAGGCTGCATTTGATGGGCGCAGTGAGGCTGCATTTGATGGGTGCAGTGCGGCTGCATTTGATGGGCGCAGTGAGGCTGCATTGATGGGCATAGTGAGGCTGCAATCATGGCCACCCTAAAGCTGCATTTCATGGGCACAGTGAGTGTGCATTCATGGGCACCATAAAGCTGCATTTGATGGGCACAGTGAGTGTGCATTCATGGGCACCATAAAGCTGCATTTGATGGGCGCAGTGAGGCTGCATTTGATGGGCGCAGTGAGGCTGCATTTGATGGGCGCTGTGAGGCTGCATTTGATGGGCATAGTGAGGCTGCAATCATGGGCACCCTAAAGCTGCATTTGATGGGCACGGTGAGACTGCATTTGATGGGTACTGATATGCTTTATGTTAATATTGTTATTTCTTTTTGGAACTTAATTCTGCTGAAAACATTTAACAGTGTAATTTCATGAGATAATTTACAAGGGCGTGTTTAGGGGCAGACTTAGGGGTGGGGCAGGGGAGAGGTTGGGTGGGGCAACTGGTGGCGAATAACTCTTAAGGCCTGGCTAGTGGCTCAGGACTTGAAATTTTGAGCCCTGATCTAATTGGTATTGCTGAATTTTGGCTTCATTCTTCTCATGACTGGGCTAATAATATTTCTGGCTATGCTCTCGATCGGAAAGACAGGGTAAAATGGAGGGGTGGCGGTGTCTGTCTCTATGTGAGAAGTAATCTTAAAACGAGTGTAAAAGAGGACCTAGTTGATGGAGAGTGTGATGAGTCTGAAGCATTATGGGTGGAACTGTACATGGGTGTGCGTACTACAAAGGTTGTCATTGGAGTTTTTTATAGACCTCCCAGTGTTAGTGAGGAGGTGGAGACTCAGCTCCTTGCACAGATGGAAAGGGCTGCAAGAGCTGGGACAGTGATGATAATGGGGGATATTAACTACCCGGAAATTGACTGGAGAAATGGCACTGCTGTGACAGTTAAAGGGCAAAAATGTATAAACCTATTACAAGACAATTTTATGGTCCAGTTTATTGAAGCCCCAACTAGGAATGACGCTTTGCTGGACCTGGTAATCTCAAACAATGCAGAGCTTATTAAGAATATTCATATAAGGTTGAATATATATTTTTATTAATTTTCAAATAGAAATGAAGAGAGCAAAAGGGGGGGGTAGTGGTATACATACATTGTAAACAGTTGTGTAAGTGCTTGAAACAGTTCTTAATAACACAATGTGATATCCATATTACTTTGGTTACAGGTAATAATATATAACTCATGAGCTAACAGTCGGGGGGGGAATAGGACAAGGAAAAGAAGGGGGTAGGATGGGGGGAGGAGGGGGGGAAGAACTCAGCAGTATATGTAAGATGAATTCCAGATATCCGATATCCCGAACCTTGGGAAGGTAACGTAGCCCTCAGAGTTGGGGAAGTGCATCAGATGGTCTTAGCGGGGGGGTAACCAATATTATATAACATGCATCTGTATGAAATCAGACCTGCTCCCTATGCAGAAATCCTGTTAAGGAGAGGGTCAGAGGATGAGTGGTGAAGCCAGATGTACCATAATTTTGTGTGCTTATCCCAAGTATCCCCCATCTTTGCCTACAGCTCCTCCATAAGCATGGTGTCATTAATGATGTCTAGCCATCTGCCAATGGGGAAATGACTTCTGTCTTCCAATGCTGCGTTATGACATGGGGAGCTGCGGATCGAAAGAATCTGAGAAGGTACTTTTTATGGGAGTTAATTGGACCCGATAGGATGGATAGGAGGGCCACCTTAGGGGAGGGAACGACAGAATCATTAAACATATCATTGTATATGTCAAAAATCCGGTTCCAGAAAGGTCGAACTCGATCACACTTCCACCATACATGGAGGTAGGAGCTTTCCTCTGTGACAGCACCAGCAAACATCCAAAGTATTGGGATACATTCTGTGTACCGTGACTGGATCCCTGTACCACCGAGATAGAAGTTTGTAGTTCTTCTCTTGTGTAAACCCGGAGATAGATGTTTTGTGTGTGAGTGTGAATGAAGTGTGCCATTTCAATGCCCAAATCCCTGGACCACCGTTGTGTGAAGTTAGGTAGTGTATTGTAGGTATGGGACTGAATTTCTTTGTAAATTAGAGAGAGGGGATGTCTGGGGGTCTGAGAGAGTCTACACATATCTTCGAAAGCTGTGAGTGGTCTGTGGATCTGTCCAGAGAGATGTAGAGTTTTGCTAAGTTGCGACAGAGACAGCATGAATAACCAGTCAGTCGAGGTGGGGGATTGTGGGTCTTGTTGGGGTCTGTGGTGCGGTGGACGAACTGTCGTGCAGTGGGCCATTGAGCTCTCGCATAGGAACCACAGTGTCCCTGGGCGTTGTAGGCAGGGACACTGTGTTTAGGGGGACAGTGGGCTAGGTTCTGTGGACAGAGCGTAGGTGGCTTGTTTATCATACCATAGGGAGAGTGCCGCCAGTGTCAGGGGGGAGATCTCGGTCATTGTACGGAGTTTAGCATTATATACCCATAAAAGAGCTTGGAGGTCTACTCAAACCATTTGAGAAGTCTTGATATTACGGCGGAGGCATGATACATGATATACCAGAAAGTCTGGGAGACCGATGCCTCCCCTGATCCTGGGGGCACACAGTATTTTATGTTTAAATCTTGAGGGGTGGCGTTGCCAGATAAATTTGATCACCAGGGAGCGGAGCGTGTGGAAAAAGACATTGGGGAGGGTGATAGGAAGGGCTTGGAATAGGTACAGTAATTTGGGAAGAGTGTCCATCTTGAGGACATTCATGTGACCGAACCACAAGAGTTTAAGGTAGTGCCATGATTCCAGAGAGCATCTGATCTTAGTCATTAAGGGGCTGGAGTTCAGGGAGTAGATGTCGTGAAAGTCTTGAGGGATCTCAGTCCCCAAATATTTATTCGAGTGGGATTGCCAGTGAAAAGGGAATTGCTGTTGGATTGTCGATACGACTGTCGGAGGGAGGGAAATATTTAGAGCTTCTGTTTTGGTGATATTTTGTTTAAAATTACTGTGGGCTCCAAAGCGATCAAGTTCCTGGATAAAAGCAGGGATACTAATGTGTGGTTGTGTGACATAGAGTAGCAAGTCATCGGCATACAAGGAAAGCTTACAATGTGCCAAGGGTGTGGAGATCCCGTGAATGGTGTCATTATGCAATATTCAAATAAAAGAGCATCTGGGTAGAAGTGACCATAACATGATTTCATTTACCTTTAGCTCTAAGCAACAAACTCATATGAGTAAGATAAAAACACTTAACTTTAAGAGAGCAAATTTTCCAAAGATGAGGGCTGCTCTCCAGGACTTAGACTGGGACGGAATATTGGCATCAATGGACGCAGAGACAGAGATGGGAAATCTTCAAAAAGACTGTATGTGAACTCACTGAAAGGTATATTCCCATAGGCAATACGTTTAAAAGGCTAAAAATAAAACCCATGTGGCTCACGGCCAAAGGTAAAATGGCAATAAATAATGAAAAAAGTGCTTTAAAAAATGTAAAAATTAAGGAACGCTATCATCTTTTAAATGTTCCAAAGAATATAACAGGACGCAAAAATTCTGAACGAACGACAGATTGCAAAAGATAGTAGGGCAAACCCCAAAAAAATCTTCAAATATATTAATAGTAAAAAGGTCATATCTGAACATGTAGGCCCTTTACAAAATAATCTAGATTGGGTGACTGGGGACAAACAGAAGGCAAACGTATTAACCACTTAAGCCCCGGACCATTTGGTAGCTAAAGGACCAGAGGTGAATTCAGAATTTTGCACTGCGCTGCTTTAACTGTAAATTGTGCGGACATGCAATGTTGTACCCAAACGAAATTTGCGTCCTTTTCTTCCCACAAATAGAGCTTTCTTTTAATGGCATTTGATTGCCTCTGCGATTTTTATTTTTTGCGATATAAACGGAAAAAGACCGAAAATTGTGAAAAAAAATGATATTTTCTACTTTTCGTTATAAGAAAAATCGAATAAACTCAATTTTAGTCATACATTTAGGCCAAAATGTATTCAGCCACATGTCTTTAGTAAAAAAAATGTCAATAAGCGTATATTTATTGGTTTGCGCAAAAGTTATAGCGCTTACAAACTAGGGTACATTTTCTGGAATTTACACAGCTTTAAATTTATGACTGCCTATCTAATTTCTTGAGGTGCTAAAATGGCAGGGCAGTACAAAACCCCCCCAAATGACCCCATTTTAGAAAGTAGACACCCCAAGGAAATTGCTGAGGGGCCTGTTGAGCCCATTGAATATTTTTTTTTTCGTCCCAAGTGATTGAATAATGACAAAAAAAATAAAAAATTACAAAAAGTTGTCACTAAATGATATATTGCTCACACATGCCATGGTTATATGTGGAATTGCACCCCAAAATACATTCTGCTGCTTCTTCTGAGTACGGGGATACCACATGTGTGGGACTTTTTAGGAGCCTAGCCACGTACGGGACCCCGGAAACCAAGCACCGCCTTCAGGATTTCTAAGGGCGCAAATTTTTGATTTCACTCCTCACTACCTATCATAGTTTTGAAGGCCATAAAATGCCAAAATAGCACAAAACCCCCCCAAATGACCCCATTTTAGAAAGTAGACACCCCAAGGAAATTGCTGAGAGGCCTGTTGAGCCCATTGAATATTTTTTTTTTGTCCCAAGTGATTGAATGATGACAAAAAAAAAAAAAAAATACAAAAAGATGTCACTAAATGATATATTGCTCACACATGCCATGGTTATATGTGGAATTGCACCCCAAATTTTTTTTGCTGCTTCTCCTGAGTACGGGGATACCACATGTGTGGGACTTTTTAGGAGCCTAGCCACGTACGGGACCCCGAAAACCAACCACCGCCTTCAGGATTTCTAGGCACAAATTTTTGATTTGACTCCTCACTACCTATCACAGTTTCGAAGGCCATAAAATGCCAAAATAGCACAAAACCCCCCCAAATGACCCCATTTTGGAAAGTAGACACCCCAAGCTGTTTGCTGAGAGGCATGGTGAGTATTTTACAGGTCTCATTTGTTTTTGAAAATGAAGAAAGAACATTTTTTTTTTCTTTTTTTTTTTTCAATTTTCAAAACTTTGTGACAAAAAGCGAGATCTGCAAAATACTCACAATACCTCTCAGCAAATAGCTTGGGGTGTCTACTTTCCAAAATGGGGTCATTTGGGGGGGTTTTGTGCCATCTGGGCATTCCATGGCCTCCGAAACTGTGATAGGCAGTGAGAAGTGAAATCAAAAATTTACACCCTTAGAAAGCCTGAAGGCGGTGATTGGTTTTTGGGGTCCCGTACACGGCTAGGCTCCCAAAAAGTCTCACACATGTGGTATCCCCGTACTCAGGAGAAGCAACAGAATGTATTTTGGGGTGTAATTCCACATATGCCCATGGCATGTTTGAGCAATATATCATTTAGTGACAACTTTGTGCAAAAAAATAAATAAAATTGTCTTTTTTCCGCAACTTGTGTCAACATATAAAATATTCCATGGACTCGTCATGCCTCTCAGTATATAGCTTGGGGTGTCTACTTTCCAAAATGGGGTCATTTGGCTGGGTTTTGAACTGTTCTGGCATTTTATACACAACATTAGGAAGCTTACATCCACTCTTCTAACCACTTGAAGACAAAGCCCTTTTTGACACTTTTTGTTTACATGAAAACATATTTTTTTTTGCAAGAAAATTATGTTGAACCCCCAAACATTATATATATTTTTAAAGCAAAGGCCCTACAGAATAAAATGGTGGGTGTTGCATTTTTTTTTTCTACACAGTATTTGCACAGCGATTTTTCAAACGCATTTTTTGGGGAAAAATACACTTTTTTTAATTTTAATGCACTAAAACACACTATATTGCCCAAATGTTTGATGAAATAAAAAATATGATCTTAGGCCGAGTACATAGATACCAAACACGACATGCTTTAAAATTTCGCACAAACGCGCATTGGCGACAAACTACATTCATTTTTAAAAGCCTTTAAAAGCCTTTACAGGTTACCCCGTTAGATTTACAGAGGAGGTCTACTGCTAAAATTACTGCCCTCGATCTGACCTTCGCGGTGATACCTCACATGCATGGTGCAATTGCTGTTTACATATGACGCCAGACCGACGCTTGCGTTCGCCATTGGGCAAGAGCAGGGCAGGACAGGGGTGCTTTTTTTTTTTTTATTATTAATTTTGCTTTTTTATTTTATTTTTAAATTGTTCCTTCCATATTTATTTATTTTTATCATTTTTATTGTTATCTCAGGGAATGTAAATATCCCCTATGATAGCAATAGGTAGTGACAGGTACTCTTTTTTTGAAAAAACTGGGGTCTAGAACCTAGATCTTTCCTCTGCCCTCAAAGCATCTGACCACACCAAGATCGGTGTGATAAAATGCTTTCCCAATTTCCCAATGGCGCTTTTTATATCCGGGGGGGACATTCCCTCCCACTGCTTGTAAAAGCAGTCCAGAGGCTAATTAGCCACTAGGATTGCTTTTACATGAAAGCCGGCCGCTGGCTGAAAAGAATGATACCAAGATGATACCTAAACCCGCAGGCATCAATCTGGTATAACCAATCAAAGTCCAGCAACATACCAGTACGTTGCTGGTCCTTGTTGGACATGTATTTTTTTTCCATGCAGCCAGGTGGCTGAACGAAAAAAGAGATTGATCGGTGGGTATGCCCACCATTAGAATACCGCCCTTCATCCACCCACTTCTAATGATGGGCATACATGCACCATTTATATATGCCGAAGCATGGGGGCATCCTCCCGCAAAAAAGTTATGCCGCACACACATGGTCGGACTTTTCCACGGGCAAGCCTCCGTCGGAATTTCGATCATATGTACGCGGCATTAGGAGCAAAATCACTCCTCCGCCCCTGCTGCCCCAATGCTTCGGCATATTTTGCTTTTTTTTTTTAACTGTGGTGGTGAAATCACCTCCTACAGCACTGGAGTCGCAGGGATCAGGCCTGTCTCTGCGAACGCTGCAGTTATGTTTGTTGTGTTTTGTAAGTGACAGTGATCGATTGATACTGCACTTGGGTGGCCTGGGCTGGACGGCGGGGGGGCAAAACGCAGGTGCTAGCAGGTATCTGGGCTGATCCCGCTAACACTGCGTTTTTGGGAACCCTAAACTGCTGGGGACGCTAGTATAGATCTGATCAGATCAGATATTGATCTGTTCAGATACTATACCACTAAGGGAGGTGTATGCTTCACGCGTGGGTGTTAGCGTTACTGGCACTAACCTGACGCTGCCTGGGGTGTGACGCAGACCCTCTCTGACACTAAAACCTAATTGATATCACCCGCCGGGCGATCAGGGGGTTAAACCTTTATTGGGTTATATACGGCGGGTGCCCTGACACTATAAAATGCAAACTAACTAACCAGCGTCACCCGTAACACTTATATGATGATCACTGGTGAAAGGGTTAACTAGGGGCAATTAGGGGGTTAAAACCTTTATTAGATAATATATGGGGGTACCTGACGCTATAAAAACCTGCGGCAAACCTAAAAAAAATTACTGGCTACCGATCTGCATCACCGACGCTAAGACAGCGATCAGAAAAATGATCGCTTAGCGACAGTGGTGATAGGGGGTGAAAGGGTTACCTGGGGGGCGATCAAGGGGGGTTAAACCTTTATTAGATAATTTATGGGGGTACCTGACGCTATAAAAACCTGTGGCGAACCTAAAAAAAAATACTGGCTACCGATCTGCATCACCGACGCTAAGACATCGATCAGAAAAATGATCGCTTAGCGACAGTGGTGATAGGGGGTGAAAGGGTTACCTGGGGGGCGATCAAGGGGGTTAAACCTTTATTAGATAATTTATGGGGGTACCTGACGCTATAAAAACCTGCGGCGAACCTAAAAAAAATTACTGGCTACCGATCTGCATCACCGACGCTAAGACATCGATCAGAAAAATGATCGCTTAGCGACGGCGGTGCTAGGGGGTGAAAGGGTTATCTGGGGGGTGATCAAGGGGTTAAACCTTTATTAGGGGGGAGTTAGGGGGCTACACTGGACCTAAAACTAAATGTAGTGACACTTTTACAGTCACAAATGTCACTGATTGCAGTGATCAGTAAATAAATGGTCACTGCAATCAGTGACACTGTGACTGGGGGCTGGGGGGTGATTTGGGGGGGCCTGGGGGGGCGATTTATGTGCCTATGTGTGCTGGTGTTAGTGTAGTGTTTGTGCACTAACCTTGATGTCTTCTCTTGTACGACGCTCGGTATATGTGAGCGCCGCACAGGAGATGACACCACTTCCTCCTGCTTTCTCTGTCTGTGTGTACATTCGACAGACAGAGGGGGCATTTCTATTCGCCGGGAGCGATCGCGGGGGGTGGCCGGAATCGAACGGCCGTCCCCTCATGTCAGATCGCTCCCCAACTAATTCCGACCGCTCACTGTACAGAAGGGGGGTCCGATCGGACCCCCCAACTGTACAAAGGCAATCACGTACACTCTACGTAATTGTGCCTGTCGGTGCCATTGTGCCGACGTATATATACAGTGAGCGGTCGTTAAGTGGTTAAACACTTTCTTCAGCTCTGTGTATACAAAGGAGCAAGCTCATATCCCTAATAGGGGTGGCAGTGACACTGCCCCAAATGATCCACAATGGCTCAAAAGTGATATGGTCCAGAAATATTTAGACAGAATAAAAGTGGATAAAGCACCTGGAGATACTAGAGAGTTTAATAAAAGACCACATGAGTTCTTGCTGTAAAAAAATATTTTACCCACTTGCCGACCGCCGCACGAACATTTATGTTGGCAGAATGGCACGGGCAGGCAAATGGGCGTAAATGTACGTCCCCCCTGCCGCAAGCTCCATAACCGTGCCCGCGGGACCCGCGGACTCGATGTCCGCTGGTGTCCCGTGATCGTGTCACAGAGCTGCAGAATGGGGGATGCCTGTGTAAACAAGGCATCTCCCTGTTTTGCCTTGTGCTAGGACACTGATCTTCTGCTCCCTGTCATCGAGAGCAGTGATCATTGTTGTGTCACATGTAGCCCAGCCCCCACGCAGTTAGAATCACTCCCTAGGACACACTTAAACCCTTCCTCGACCCCTACTGGTTAACCCCTTCACTGCCAGTGTCATTTAATCAGCACATTTTTAAAGCACTGATCGCTGTATAAATGACAATGGTCCCGAAATAGCATCAAAAGTGTCCGATGTGTCTGCCATAATGTCGCAGTCATGATAAAAATCGCTGATCGCCGCCATTTCTAGTAAAAAATAAATATTAATAAAAATGCCATAAAACTATCCAATATTTTGTAGACGCTATAACTTTTGCGCAAACCAATCAATAAACGCTTATTGTGATTTTTTTTACCAAAAATATTTAGAAGAATGCGTATCGACCTAAACTGAGGAAAAAATGTGTTTTTTTATATATTTTTTGGGGATATTTATTATAGCAAAAAGTAAAAAATATTGCATTTTATTCAAAATTGTCACTATATTTTTGTTTAGAGCGCAAAAAATAAAAACCGCAGAGGTGATCAAATACAACCAAAAGAAATCTCTATTTGTGGGAAAAAAAGGACGTCCATTTTGTTTGGGAGCCACGTCGCACGAGCGCGCAATGGTCAGTTAAAGCGACGCAGTGCTGAATCGCAAAAAGTGGCAGCCAAATCCTCCGGAGCTGAAGTGGTTAAGCAACAGATAGCATGTATTCATGAAAGACAGAAGTTGTCAAACAAACCTGATTACTTTTTATGAGGAGGTAAGTAAAATCTTGGACAGAGGGGTGGCGGTGGACGTGGTATATCTGGATTTTGCAAAAGCGTTTGATACAGTTCCCCACACACGGCTCATGTGTAAGGCAAAGTCTACAGGCTTGGAAAGATTAACTTGTAAATGGATAGAAAACTGGCTAAAATACAGAATTCAGTATAGTAGTGGTTAATGATTCTTTCTCTGAATGGTCTAAGGTTATCAGTGGTGTACCCCAAGGTTCAGTGTTGGGACCCTTAATTTTTAGCATCTTTATAAATGATATAGGGTCTGGGATTAAAAGTAACATTTCTGTCTTTGCAGATGACACTAAGCTATGCAGTGGAATAACATCCTTACAGGATGTCTCCAATTTACAAGCCGACCTCAATGCACTGTCTAATTGAGCAACTAAGTGGCAAATGAGGTTTATTGTTGATAAATGTAAAGTTATGCACTTGCGGGCTAAGAATATGCATGCATCATACATACTGGGGGGGGGGGGGGTTACAACTGGGGGAATCAATAGTGGAGAAGGATCTGGGGGTTTTAGTAGATAATAAGCTCAACAAAAGCATGCAATGCCAAGCTGCGGTTTCCAAAGTGAGCCAAGTCCTTTCTTGTATTAACCACTTGCCGACCGCCGCACGAACATTTACGTCGACAGAATGGCACGGACAGGCAAATGGGCGTACAAGTACGTCCCTTTAAATCTGCCGCTGTGTGTTCGTGCCGGTTTCCCGCGATCATGTCACGGAGCTGAAGAACGGGGAGATGTCAGTGTAAACACAACATCTCCCTGTTCTTCCTAGTGACATGTCACTGATCGAATGTTCCCTCTCATCGGGAGCAGCTATCAGTGACATGTCACTCGTAGCCACGCCCCCTAACAGTTAGACTCACTCCCTAGGACACACTTAACCACTTCCTAGCCTCCTAGTGGTTAACCCCTTCACTGCCAGTCACATTTACACAGTAATAAGTGCATTTTTATAGCACTGATCGCTGTATAGATGTGAATGGTCCCAAAATAGCGCCAAAAGTGTCCGATGTGTCCGCCATAATGTCGCAGTCACAATAAAATTCGCTGATCGCCGCCATTACTAGTAAAAAAAATATGAATAAAAATGCCATAAAACTATTCCCTATTTTGTAGACGCTATAACTTTTGCTCAAACAAATCAATAAACGCTTATTGCGTTTTTTTTAACCAAAAATGTGTAGAAGAATACGTATCGGCCTAAACTGAGGAAAAAATTTATTTTTTATATATATTTTTTGGGGATATTTATTGTAGCAAAAAGTAAAAAATATTGATTTTTTTTCAAATTTGTTGCTCTATTTTTGTTTATAGCACAAAAAATAAAAACCGCAGAGGTGATCAAATACCGCCAAAAGAAAGCTCTATTTGTGGGAAAAAAAGAACGTCAATTTTGTTTGGGAGCCATGTCCCACGATCGCGCAATTGTCAGTTAAAGTGACACAGCGTTGAATCGCAAAAAGTGCTCTGGTCTTTGGCCAGCCAAATGGTCCGGAGCTTAAGTGGTTAAGAGAGGTATGGACTCCAGAGAGAGCGCTGCTACTGAGACTATCTCTTCCTGCCTAAATCATTGAGCGGTGAGCTTATTATATACAGCGTGATAAAGGTAATGAACTGAGTTGCTATGTGAACAGGAGAGTCCGTGGATAGAGCGGAGCAACAAAAGCTACACGGGGTAAATTAAAGCCCACTGCACAGAGAAGTTGGAGGCTAATTAGTATACCTGAACTGTTTATAGACCAGCACTGTGATCTGTGTCCAGCGGTCCTAATGTCCACTGCCAGTATCAGATTCATATGAACACTGGTGCGTTTGTATAACTGGGAATGGAACAGTTGTAAACTGTGTGTTTGCAGACCCGAACTGTGATCTGTGGCCAGCGGTCCCTATATTCACTGCCAGTGCCAGATTTATATGAACATTTATGCATTTGCATAACTAAGAACTGAAACTGAACAGCGGTGAACTGTATGTTTGTAGACCAGTACTGTGATCTGTGTCCAGCGGTCCTTATATCTGCTGTCATAGCCAGATGTATATGAACACTTGTGCGTTTATATAATTAAGAACTGAATTGTGGTGAACTGTGGTGCTGTCTGCAAGTGCAAACCTAGCCTAGCCCGGCCCAGTACTCTACCTCCTCAAAGCTGTTTGCTTGGCCAAATAACAGGACATAAGTGGAGAGAGGGAAGGCTTTTAAAAAGCGATTTGGACACAGGGTAAAGGATGTCCTCAAAGGGGAAAAAAGAGGAGCAGTCTAACTTGGAGAGTGGGGGGCCTCAAACAACGCGATCAGCAAAAGAGAAAGCAACGCAGGCAGCAGTAGCAGCTGCAGCAGCCAAACTGGAGCGGTTTGCCCATACATTGGCAAATTCGACAGGTAAGGGGACTCTGCATCAACAAGTACAGGTGAAAAACCAAGCAGGAGCCTTGACAGATAGGAAAAGCTATGGCCATGGTACATCAGCCCCAAAAACGACAAGTAAAAAGGGCCCCACGGGAGAAATCCCGGGGGATGCGACTGTACCCGTAATAGCTCCTATAGAAACTCCTGCAATGGCTACGGTAGTTGACCCATCGGTGGAGAGAGAACCGACACTGAAGGAAATACTAAGTGCCGTAAACGCATGTAGGGGGTCATTGAATAGTCTATCCGATCAGATAAAAGGAATTAAGGAAGAGCTAGTGTCAATGGGCCAGGAACTGCAGAGAACTGTGCTAAGGACAACAGCAGCAGAGGAGAGATTGAGCCAAGTGGAAGATTAGGTGTACCCATTAAAACAGGAGATGAAAGCGATGAAGGAACAAATGGGGTGGCAGGCATCCAAACTTGACAAAATCGAAAATAGGCTACGTAGAAACAACATACGGGTGGTGGGTCTCCTGGAACGAAGTGAAGGTACCCACCCCATGAGTTTTCTTGGGAACTGGTTTAGAGACATTTTTGGGGAAAGTGTTTTTTCACCGCTTTTTGTGATAGAAAGGGCCCATAGAGTTCCATTCAGAGCCCATCTGAAGGATGGATATCCTCGGCCCCTACTCCTGAAATTCCTTAACTATAATGATAAGTTATAATGAAAAGCAAGAGAGAAGGGGGACATTTTTTATAATGGGTCAAGAATCTCATTGTATCCAGATTTTTCTCCAGAATTAAGTAAACGTAGATCTGAGTTTACACCAATCAAACGTAGCCTTTTAAAAAACAAAATCACATATGCATTATTGTACCCAGCACGCCTTCGGATAATGACTTCAGAGGGACCCCAGTTTTTTGACTCACTGCAACTATAGACTGACTGAATATCTATGGAGAGGAATATTAAAGGGTTAAATTCTAAAAGGATAGTTGGGCTCCCCCCTTCTGTTTCTTCTTTTTGGGCACATATCCTTAGGTCACCTAGGTTGTGCCTATGAATATCGGGGACCCCCCTTTTTTTTCTGGAAGGAAGGAGGGGGAGGGGAGGGTGGAATCCCCAAAAAAATTTACACCATTTTTTGCCTTTTGTCATTTTCCTTTATTTTTTTCAATGTAACTAAATATATTAGGGGATGGAGTGGGGAGTCACTTTTGAGTACTAAAATGTATGAATGGGATACACTAATAAGAAGCTTTTTGATGTGCACATTTTTCTTAGAAAGGGGGGGAGGGAACAGCGGGAAGGAATCAAGGTTATAAGTGGATATGAATATTGAGGGTTATGTAAGGGAGGGTTGGCAGGTATCGGTCACAAGTATAGCCCCTAGGGTTTGCCTAGATAGGCAGGGGAAGGGGGGAGGGAGGGAGATTGGGGGTTGGTTCAAGGAGTGGGAGGGGGGGTAAAATTGCACAAAATCACAAATATCACATTTCAAGCACAAGAGCGTGGGAGTTTGAGCTCAAAGAACCCAGGGGACACTTACATTCTTTGAAAAACACATTTTAAAAAAGTATTTTTTTAATAGATCAAGGGCAAAGATGGAGGAGAATAGCTAGAAGGCGAAGGATCAATTTTTTTTCCCTTAGCCTCTTTTTTTTTTCTCTCCTTTCCTTGTATTAAGGATTTATCATCTGTTTGTTTAGTATCGTTTTCTCTTTGTTATGACTGGATGCAGTACTCTCTCTTTCCGGATTTAGTCATTCTTGGAGCTCAAGTGGGCCTCTCTTTCTTATGCGCTTTTTTTTTTTATTATTATGTTCTTCTCCCTGGTATGCGGCCTAAAACATTTAACATAGGCTCCTGGAATGTCTGCAATTTTCTCCACGCTTGAGTGGTACGGGGTGGAACTAATTTGTATACACGAGACTCATTTAACAAAGGAAACAAAGCTAAAATTACCTAATAGAAAATATCAATGTCAGTACCATTCAGTCCATTCCTCCTATTCTAGGGGGGTGAGTATAATGGTAAAAAAGGGGATGTCTTTTGTTTGCAAAGAGTCTAGAATAGATGAATTGGATTGCTAGATTTTTTAGCATTTTTTAATAGAAAATTAACCATACGTATTGGCCAACATTTATATCTCTCCACCTGTCAAAATGGAGATTCTGTATAAATGAATGGAGTTCGTGGTAAATAAGGAAAATATCCCAGTAATAGTGGTGGGGGATTTTAATGCAGTATTGAATAGAACTGTGGATAGATTTCCACCAGGGACACGGACTGAAAGGAGGGGAGAGGGACGGTTAACCCGGTTCCTGGAGGAGGTTGGATGGTGTTACATTTGGAGAACAAGGAACCCAAATGAGCGGCAGTACTCTTGTTTCTCAAGCTCATACTCCACACATCTAGAATAGATATGGCCCTGGGAAATTGGGTAAGTCTGCAGTTAGTTAGTAAAACTGTTTACTGTCCAAGAGGGGTGTCGGATCACTCTCCACTGGTGCTGACATTGAATACAGGGAAAAAGTGTCCCTCAAGTAATTGGAAAATAAGCCCCCAGAGGAGCGGAGGCCTCCTGGCATTTTAGAACCACTTTGCGGCCGCCATTTGTCGTATGGCGGGCGCAAAGTGGTTAAGCAGAGCACCATTTTCAAGCAATATTGGAAAGAAAAAGGGTCTCTCTGCTGCTAAAAAGAGTGAAATAGTTCAATGCCTTGGACGAGGCATGAAAACATTAGATATTTCATGAAAACTTAAGCGTGATCATCACACTATTAAGAGATTTGTGGCTGATTCAGAGCAGAGATGGGTTTCATGCAGATAAAGGCACATTGAGGAAGATTTCTGCCAGATCCATGCATCGGATCAAGAGAGCAGCTGCTAAAACACCATTACATAGCAGCAAACAGATATTTGAAGCTGCTGGTGCCTCTTGGGTCCCACGGACATCAAGGTGTAGAGTCCTCCAGAGTCTGTGCATAAACCTTCCATTCGGCCACCACTAACCAATGCTCACAAGCAGAAACGGCTTCATTGGGCAGAAAAATACATGAAGACTAATTTTCAAACAGTCCTGTTCACTGAGTGCTGTGCAACCCTGGATGGTCCAGATGGATGGAGTAGTGGATGGTTGGTGGACGGCCACCCTGTTCCAACAAGGCTGCGACGTCAGCAAGGCGGTGGTGGAGTCATGTTTCGGGTCGGAATCATGGGAAGAGAGCTGGTCGGCCCCTTTAGGGTCCCGAAGGTGTAAAGATGACCTCTGCAAAGTATGTGGAGTTCCTGACTGACTGACCACTTCCTTCCCTGGTACAGAAGGCAGAACTATGCTTTCCGTAATAAAATCATCTTCATGCATGACAATGCACCATCTCATGCTGCAAAGAATACCTCTGCATCAATGGCTGCTATGGGGATAAAAGGAGAGAAAGTCATGGTGTGGCCTCCATCCTCCCCTGACCTCAATCCTATTGAGAACCTTTGGAGCATCCTCAAGCAAAAGATCTATGAGGATGGGAGGCAGTTTACATCCAAACAGCAGCTCTGGGAGGCTATTCTGACATCTTGCAAACAAATTCAAGCAGAAACTGTCCAAAAACTCACAAGTTCAGTGGATGCAAGACTTGTGAAGCTGCTATCAAATATGGGGTCCTATGTTAAAATGTAACGTGACCTGTTAAAATGTTTAAAAAGTTAAAATGTTGTTCAAAGTTTGATTGAAATAGCTTTTGATTTCAGTAAATATGCTGCAAACACAACAAATTACAATTTTCAGTTATTTACAACCTATAATGTGTTTTGAAACTTACTGTGCATAATAATTTGGAACAGTGCATTGTAAGTTTTTTATTTAAAAAAAACAAAAAACTGTTATCATTAAGAGGTTTGTTCAATAAAATTTGAATTGTACTCTTAATAGTTGATAACATGAGAATTATGCTGACTGTTGTTTACATCAATTATTTAGGTAAATGAGAAAAATATCATTGGCATAATAATTTGGAACAGGGTATATATATATATATATATATATATATATATATATATATATATATATATATAGTGCATTGAAGTGGTTGAGGAAAACCCTGTGACAGAATTAAGAAAAAAAAATGCACAGTCCCCCCCTCCCACAAAATACATACCAGGCCCTTCGATGTCCACCCATCTTCAATCACGCTGCCTGTCGGACCCCAAAAAAATCTCTGCCTCCATGGGAGGCCTACTGGCGACTGCTGTCTTGCCTGTAACAGCTGTTATATAGGCAAGGACGGGGCCACCCAGTGATGCAACCGAGTGACCCCGCCCCTTCTGATGTCAAGTGACATCATGTGACATCAGAGGGGGCATGGTTATCCTGATACGTCAGCGGGTGGCCCCACCCTTGCCTATATAACAGCTTTCACAGTCAAAAGACAGCGGGTGCCGGAGGCCTCCCATGAAGGCAGAGATTTTTCTATTTTTCGGATCCGTCGGGCGGTGTGATTAACATTAATACAAACAATATTCGCGCTGCTAACACATAAAAGCAGCTACAATACCTGTGGAAGGTTTTGCGAAACGCGTCGGTAGACTCCACTGCTGCCACTGAGTGTTTTGCAAAGCGCTATGTTCATGGATTGAATGTAAGTGTACTTACCTACATTTAATAAATATCCTTTACGTTATTACGCTATGTGCCCTCTCCTTCTTTCTTCTATATGATTTCTATGTGAGCCATTTTCATCATTCTATTGGGCTTGGATATCTGGTGTCATCCTTGAGTCTGGATCTCGGATACATATGTGTGCAGTGCCAGCTGGGATTTCATATGTATGGATACTGTGAGGGGGTTAGCTCGGCAGCGGGTGTGTGTGACCCCCGGGATGGGCTCCCCAGACAAAAACAGGCCCAGCAAACAGAGGTTGTGGTTTTCAAAATCAAAAAGGTGCGGTTTATTTTCTATTTACAGTGACAAAACACAGCAAAGCAAAAGAAACATAAATAAAACAAATCCTGGTCAACTTGACCTCTGACTAAACATACAGGTTTCCTAACTAACAACTGGGATCAGCCTAGTGCTGTCCTAGTCCCTAAGTCCCTGGTTTTAAATGTCCAAGCAAATAGCCACACAGGCTTTGTCTCACCGCACAGGGGTTCACTCTCCCTAGACAGTCCACACAGGTCTGGTTCCAGGCATGAGCTAACATCTAATGAAGCTGGGAGTTCTTATAGAGGCCTAAATGAGCTGACAAGGTTCAGCTGGTCTCCTCATCTCTGTCTGCACGACGCCCCACACTCTCCCTAGAGGTATGAGTCATCCATGAGCCCACTAGCCTTATACAACTCTCCACCTAGTTGTATAAGTCGGCGTAAAGCCTGAATCTGGGCGAAATATATCTACCCCCCTGGATGCAACCAGGTGACTTTACCTTCCTGCTGTCACATACCCCCCCTCTTGTTTTAACCTCGGGGTTGGAACACCAGCAATCAGGCATTCATGTACTCGAGACAAAGCATCCACATTCCCCATTTGAACGCCAGGGCGATGCTTTACTGTGAAGTTGAATTCCTGGAGGGCCAGGAACCACCTATTCACTCTTCTATTTGTTTCCTTGTTTTGAGCCATCCACTTTAACGGAGCGTGATCCGTAACCATGTCAAAGTGCCTACCTAGCAGGTAGTACCGAAGGGAATCTAGAGCCCACTTCACCGCTAAACACTCCTTTTCAACGGTGGCGTAATTTACCTCATGGGACTTCAACTTCCTGCTGAGGTAAATGACTGGGTGCTCTTCCCCGTTCCAGACCTGCTCCTAACCCCACATCTGACGCATCACTTTGTACGACAAAGTCTTTAGAGAAGTCGGGTGAGTACAACACTGGCTGGCTACATAAGGCTTGTTTCAAGAATTGGAATGCTGCCTCAGCCTCGGGGGTCCATTTAATCATGACCGACCCTTTCCCCTTCGTCAGGTTGGTTAGGGGCACAGCCTTAGAAGCAAAGTGGGGAATGAATCGCCGATAATACCCAGCGATTCCCAGAAAGGCTCGTACCTGCTTCTTGCTGTTGGGACGTGGCCAACTCTGGATGGCCTCGACTTTGTTGAGTTGGGGTTTTATTACTCCCCTCCCAATGGTGTACCCAAGATATTTGGCCTCCTCCTGCCCAATGGTACACTTCTTGGGGTTAGCCGTAAACCCCGCTTCCCGAACAGAGTCCAGGACTGCTTGCACTTTTGGCAGATGTGAGGCCCAATCTGTGCTATGGACAATTACGTCATCCAGGTAAGCCGCAGCATACTCCCGATGGGGCCTCAGCATCTGGTCCATTTTCCGCTGGAATGTGGCCGGCGCATTCTGTAACCCGAACGGCATTCTTTTATATTGGAACGCCCCGTCTGGGGTTACAAATGCGGTTTTCTCTTTGGCCGACTTGGCCAGGGGGATTTGCCAATACCCTTTTGTGAGGTCAAGAGTCGTCATGTATCGGGCTGTTCCCAGCCGGTCGATCAACTCATCTATACGTGGCATGGGGTAGGTGTCAAATTTTGTAACTTTGTTCAACTGACGAAAATCGTTACAAAATCGCCAGCTCCCATCCGGTTTAGGCACCAACACAATGGGACTAGACCAATCACTTTGGGACTCCTCTATCACCCCTAAGTTCAGCATTTTCTGTACTTCCTCCCGTATTGCCTCCCGTCGGGCCTCTGGGATCCGATAGGGTTTTAACTTCACCCTTTCACCGGGCGGGGTAATGATGTCATGCTCTACCCCAGATGTTTGTCCCGGCAGCTCAGAGAATACCTCCTTGTTGCGAAGCACAAACTCCTTAACCTCCTGTTGTTGGGGTTGTGACAAGGTGGCTGCTATTCCAACCTCAGGAATCACGCAACCAGTTTGAGCTGGTGACCAAGTGTCTGCGACTAGGGACTCTCTATCCCTCCAGGCTTTCAACAGATTAACGTGATAGATCTGTTCGGGCTTTCGCCTTCCTGGTTGTCTGACCTTGTAATTCACTTCGCTCACTTTTTCCATTATCTCATAGGGGCCTTGCCATTTGGCAAGGAATTTACTTTCAACCGTAGGGACAAGTACCAGTATCCTATCCCCCGGGGAAAAGGTACGGGTCTTGGCTCCACGGTTGTACACTCTCTGCTGTGCTAACTGCGCTTGGGCCAAATGTTCCTTCACGATGGGCATTACCTGTGCAATTCGGTCTTGCATCAGGGCGACATGCTCAATCACACTCCTGTGGGGAGAACGCTCACTTTCCCAAGTTTCCTTGGCAATATCCAACAGCCCTCTTGGGTGTCTCCCATACAGTAACTCAAAGGGGGAGAATCCCGTAGAGGATTGGGGCACCTCCCTAATAGCAAACATCAGATAAGGAAGTAGACAGTCCCAATCCTTTCCATCTCTATCCACCACTTTCTTCAACATTTGTTTTAGGGTTTTGTTGAATCTTTCAACCAGCCCATCGGTTTGGGGGTGATACACAGATGTACGTAATTGCGTCACTTTGAACAATTTACACAGCTCCTTCATAACCCGGGACATAAAGGGTGTACCTTGGTCCGTAAGCAGTTCTTTACAAATACCCACCCGGCTAAACACAAGAGATAGCTCTTTGGCTATGGTTTTGGCCGAGGTATTTCGGAGAGGGATCGCTTCTGGATAACGGGTGGCATAGTCCATTATAACTAATATGTACTGGTGCCCCCTAGCGGACTTGATTATAGGCCCTACCAAATCCATGGCGATCCTCTCAAACGGGACCTCAATGATGGGTAGAGGGACCAGCGGGCTACGGAAATGTGGCATCGGGGCCGACCTCTGACACACAGGGCAGGAGGAACAATAATTTTCTATGTCCTTCATCACCCCCGGCCAATAGAATCTCTGTAATACCCTCTCTCGGGTTTTCTCTGTCCCCAGATGACCTCCAAGAATGTGCCCATGGGCCAACTCCAACACCAACTTCCTGTAAGGTTTGGGCACCACAAGCTGCTCAACGGTTTCTTCTGCCCTTTTTGCCACCCGATACAGTAGGTCCTTCTCTACGCTGAAGTATGGGTAAGTGCAGGTATTATCTGGGTTCACTAACTCGCCATCTATTTTCACTACGTTTTCCCGTGCCTTTATTAGGGCGGGGTCTTTCAACTGTTCTGTGGCAAAGTTTTCCCTGTGAACCTCAAGATCAGAAAACTCCACAGACGGTAGGTTTTCGTCTGAGGAGGTGGGCTCCTCTCCAGTTTCTTGAGTCTCCCCTGCCAATACTGATAAGGGAAATTCCGGAGAGTCCTCACCACTCTCAGGGGAGTTCTGGCTATCACATTCCTGGTACATAGGGGCACCAGTGGGGGGCTCAGGATCATCCCACAGTTCCCAGAACTTCGGAAAATCCCTTCCCACAATGGCGTCATGCGGTAACTGAGATACTAAGCCCACTGGATGAGAGAGGGTACCTTTGGGGGTCTCGAAACACACTGTAGTCACTGGATACTCTCGGGTGTCCCCATGCACACAAATAACAGCTACCTTGCTATTCCCAAAGACCTCTGTTTTAACTAACTCAGCCTTTATCAGGGTCACAAGGCTACCTGAATCCAGCAATACCACAACATTTCTACCATTAACACACATTTTGCATAAATGTTTCTCAGTTCCTCGAATGGCAGTGCATGCGACTGTCGCACACAGCGACTGACGTCTGCCCGTCAGAAAGTCACACTGCATGGGTTCCTCCACAACCGGGCAATTGGCTGCAATATGTCCCGCTTGCCGGCAGCGGTAGCAAACGATCCTTCTTGCCGCCTCTTGAGCCGCTGATTTCCCAGGCTGTTCTCGCCAAACTTTGGGTAGAGCTCCCACCCTCTCACTCTCTCCACCCTCACCCCTTGGAATCCTCTTATCCGCCCCTGGGGATGGTCTGGTCTTAGGGTGGAAAGTCTGAGTGTCTCTGGAAGAGGCCGTCAGGTTCTCTGCAGCCAAGTATCTCTCTACCCGATCCACAAGTTTACCGGCCGTTTCTGGGTCTCCATGGCTTACCCACTTTTGGATGGCAGTAGGAAGAGCTCTCAAAAACCGATCCATTACAACACGTTCCACAATCTTTGGTGCGGACAAAGTCTCTGGCTGTAGCCACTTTCTGCTCAGGTGAATGAGATCATACATTTGAGACCTGGGGGGTTTTCCAAGCTGGAAAGTCCAGTTATGCACACGCTGAGCCCGGACAGCCTGGGTGACACCCAGCCTTGCCAAAATTTCAGCTTTTAGCATCACATAGTCTTTTGCTTGGTTAGGCTCTAGGTCATAGTAAGCTTTCTGCGATTCACCAGTTAACAGAGGAGCCACCAGTCCAGCCCACTGCTCCTCAGGCCACTTTTCTCTTTCAGCGGTCCTTTCAAATGTGGTCAAAAATACCTCTGGATCATCCTCTCCAGTCATTTTTGTCAATAAACGACTCACCCCAAAGGACGCGGTATTAGTGGGACGGCTTTCCTCACTGGTCTGCGGACGTTGCTGCATTACTGCTTCCATTTGTTGTAGTCTCTGCTCTTGCTTCTGTAACAGGTCTATGAAGCGGGCCTCAGATTGCTGCTGGGCTTGTTGCTGAGCTTCCAGACTCTGTTGGTGAGCTTGCTGCTGGGCTGCAAGGCTCTGTTGATGAGCTTGCTGCTGGGCTGCAAGGCTCCTTTGCAAACCTGCATTTGTCTGCTGTTGATTGGCATTTGCTAGAGCCAGCTGTTTCAGTATCTCCTCCATGCTGGCTTAAAAAAAAACTGCCACTGGTTCTCCACCAACTGTGAGGGGGTTAGCTCGGCAGCGGGTGTGTGTGACCCCCGGGATGGGCTCCCCAGACAAAAACAGGCCCAGCAAACGGAGGTTGTGGTTTTCAAAATCAAAAAGGTGCGGTTTATTCTCTATTTACAGTGACAAAACACAGCAAAGCAAAAGAAGCATAAATAAAATAAATCCTGGTCAACTTGACCTCTGACTAAACATACAGGTTTCCTAACTAACAACTGGGATCAGCCTAGTGCTGTCCTAGTCCCTAAGTCCCTGGTTTTAAATGTCCAAGCAAATAGCCACACAGGCTTTGTCTCACCGCACAGGGGTTCACTCTCCCTAGACAGTCCACACAGGTCTGGTTCCAGGCATGAGCTAACATCTAATGAAGCTGGGAGTTCTTATAGAGGCCTAAATGAGCTGACAAGGTTCAGCTGGTCTCCTCATCTCTGTCTGCACGACGCCCCACACTCTCCCTAGAGGTATGAGTCATCCATGAGCCCACTAGCCTTATACAACTCTCCACCTAGTTGTATAAGTCGGCGTAAAGCCTGAATCTGGGCGAAATATATCTACCCCCCTGGATGCAACCAGGTGACTTTACCTTCCTGCTGTCACAATACATACACACTAAGCCTGTTTGACCCTCTACACGTATGTGCATTGGGTCCACCCCATCTGGTAAGCCTCCCTTCCACATGGTGGTGGTCACGTCACAAGTCACTTACTATTTTTGGAAAATTCACCATTTTGAACTGAAAGTTTCAACCACATTCACGTTTTGATTATCAAAGACTTTTTATACATTCATTTGGAGTTCTATATGTATTTGGACTTATCATCAGATCCATTGTGATCCAGTCACTTTGAGCACTTGGGTGTTATATATTGTCATTACGCATAGTGATATATATTGTTATTACGCATAGCGCTACATTTTTGTATATTATTTGGTGTGATTAACATTGAATGTACATTGCGGGACACTTTTTATTGTTTTCTATTTTTTAATAAAGGAATTGTCAAAAACTGTCTATTGTGGTTTTTACTGTTTGACACTTTTTTGGTGGATGGGTAGGGGTACAATGTATCCCCTACCCTTTCACATGGGGGGGTGGGATCTGGGGGCAAGGGGGCTTCCATATTCCGATAAGCCCCCCACCCGTAGACACCCACAACCACCGGGCCAGGGTTGTGGGTATGAGGCTCTTGTCCCCATCAATATGGGGATAAGGTGCTTTGGGGGGACCCCAAAGCACCCTCCCTATGTTGAGGACAAGTGGCCTGGTATGGTTCAGGAGGGGGGGCGCTCACTCGTTCCCCCTTTCCTGCCAGGCTGCTTGCTCGAATAAGGGTCTGGAATGGATTTTGGGGGGGATCCCACTTTTTTTAAAATTTTGGCATGGAGTACCCCTTTAAATCTATGTCAGACCCAATGGGCCTAGTGTTGATTTTTTGGGGGACCCCACGCTGTTTTTTTATTTTTACATTTGGCATGGAGTACCCCTTAAAATCCATACCAGACCTGAAGGGCCTGGTATGGACTGGGGGGGGGAGACCCACGCCATTTTTTCCTTGATTTTTCATCTATATTGCCGGTTGTCAATACATTACAGCACGAGCAAGTTTAAATTACATATTTTCCTTTAGAAATTGTATTTTGCTGTGGCACTGTTGTACACATTACACACACAGATGTACCACTTTACAGGCAGACTAAGGGGATCCCCCCCCGGCATGATATTTAACCATTTAAGCCCCGGACCATTTTGTAGCTAAAGGATCAGGCCACTTTTTGCGATTTGGCACTGCTTTGCTTTAACTGAAAATTGCACGGTCGTGCAACGTGGCTCCCAAACAAAATTGGCGTCCTCTTTTTCCCACAAATAGAGCTTTCTTTTGGTGGTATTTGATCACCTATGCGTTTTTAAATTTTTTGCGCTATAAACAAAAATAGAGCGACAATTTTGAAAAAATTCTATATTTTTTACTTTTTGCTATAATAAATATCCCCAAAAAATATATAAAAACATTTCTTTCCTCAGTTTAGGCCGATACGTATTCTTCTACTTATTTTTGATAAAAAAATTGCAATAGGCGTTTATTGATTGGTTTGCGCAAACGTTATAGCGTTTACAAAATAGGGGATAGTTTTATGGCATTTTTATAAAAAAAAAACATTTTTTACTAGTAATGGCGGCGATCAACAATTTTTATCATGACTGCGACATTATGGCGGACACATCGGACACTTTTGACACTATTTTGGGACCATTGTCATTTTTACAGCGCACTGATTACTGTGAAAATTACACTGGCAGTGAAGGGGTTAACCTGTAGGGGGCGCCGAAGGGGTTAAGTGTGACCTATTGTGTAATTCTTACTCTGTGGGGGCGTGGCTTGGCGTGTGACATCACTGATCGTCGTTCCTTATGACAGGGAACAGACGATCAGTGACAGTCTCACTAGGAAGCACGGGAAGAGGTTTGTTTACACTTACCTCTCCCCGTTCTTCAGCTCTGTGACCCAATCGCGGGACACCGGCGGCGATCGGGTCAGCGAGACCCGTGGGCGCGGTCACGGAGCTCAGGACCGGGTCACAAACGTGCTGCCGGCAGCGCGCACGCAACCCACAGCTGGGCATCTTAAAGAGGACGTAACTGTACGTGGTTGTGCCCAGTCGTGCCATTCTGCCAACGTATACGTACAGGCAGCGGTCCTTAAGTGGTTAAAGGAATATTTAATTTTTACTGTTTCACTTTAGGCATTATTAAAATCATTGCTCCTGAAACATGTCCCCTGGGGCAGTACCCGGGTCCCCATACACTTTTGTATGGCAATAACTTGCATATAAGCCTTTAAAATTAGCACTTTTGATTTTTCATGTTTGTGTCCCATAGACTTTAATAGGGTTCTAATGTTCGCACACATTTTTTGCCTGTTTGCTAGTTCTGGTGCGAACTGAGCCAGGGTGGTGTTTGGCCCATCCCTAGTGCTGGAGGAAGCAGGAAGCTGACAGACACACTCAGATTGAAAAGCCTGATACTGGATTGTGTGCTGGATCATGAAACAGGAAGTGTGATAAATTATATGTGCATGTAATGTAGCTGAATACATGGAATTACAAAGTAAGCATCAGAAAATAAAAGCTGAGCAAAATAAAACCTTACAAATCATTACACGTATTTGTACGTTCTTGAATATCTTACAGCTAAATAATTTTAGTTTATGCTGCACAAAAATTTATCCTTTGGTGTTCAATGAAACAAAAATGTTACATTTTTGGGATGATCTTCTTTTTTTTTTTTTTTAAGTTTAGTGTTTGAGTAAGACATATGGTTTTACTGTGCTTAATGATATACCAAATCTACTTCTAACAGTTTTACTCTCTGTCTAGCTCACGATTCCAACCCCCTATAATTTATGATCTCTTTCTGATGCGTGCAAGCTCTTGTTCAATTCACGATGATACATGGTCATCAAAACACATTCTTTGAGAGTCTGAAAGCACTTTTCATTTTTCTTGTATGATTTATCCTTCTATCGAAAGAGCAACATATATCTTTTGACAAGATGGTAGATGAGATAGAGAAAAAAAAAATGAAAAAAATAAATAAATTTGGATTTCAAGTGAAACTTTCTTATGAACAACAAAAAAAAAAGTTGTTTGTTTGTTTTCCCGGTTGTTTTTCTTCTACCTAGCAGAATACATGATGAACAGGCCTTTAATTTTTAGAAGTGCATTATGATTAAATGTACTCATGGATATACAATTCATCTTCAAATGTTTCCGTTTCTTATTCCTAATGAAAATAAATGTGATTGTGGAGATTTTCAGTGCTTTCATTTGAACACATTCTATTTTCAGTAATCTAGTATTTTAAAGGGAACAGCATCAATGAACCAAAAGAGATTAATTAAAGTTATGTCTTTGATGAATTACAACATCCTAGGTGAGAATACAGAAAAAAATCTAGTCCTTGGCTTTAAAGAAATTATAATAAAATCCACAACTGTTAGAAGTATATTTATACAGTAAGAAAAATGTGTTCTTGATGTCAGTAAGGCTTGCCAGATATCAGTGATTATTTCTAATAATTATTCCAGGACAGAATAAATTTTATTAAAGTTGTATTAAACCCAAAATCAACAATGTATTTAAATGCCGCTTACCAATCATTAGATGTGGTGACTGTATCAGTTTTGTTTTGTTTGGCTTTTTCCCCATTTTCACCTGGTGATCTGGCAAGTAACACACCTCCAGTATTAGTGAGACACAACTCTGGAGGAATGAGAGGAGGAGGCACAGCAGCATTTTCAGTCTGGGGGGGGGGGGTGTTAAATATTCCAGCACATTTAGACTAACGAATTGAAGTCACACTCCAGCTTTTACTTTATACTCAGTCGCATCAGTTTTTTTTTTCCTTCTGGGATAAAGGGTTTATATCTTGGACTGATTGTGTAATTAGGGCAAACAGGCCCTTCTATTTTGTCATTTTGTTTTGAGGTTATTTAAACCCGAACTCTAGGCAGATATAAAAGATACAATTAAATACTGCCCTGTACTCATCAATACATAATTAAATACATTTTTAAACACAGTAAGGGCACTTGCTTCGACTACAACACACATTAAAGTGGAACTAAACTAAACAGTCCAGCGCTCAATGGGTTAGGAAAGCAGACAGTCCCACAACAGGCAATGAAACATGAAAACAGTTTATTCAGTATAAGTCATGATAAAAAAAGCTCCTGTTGGTAGACAAAAAGGAATGGGAAATGTTGTGCCGAACGCTGCCTTCACCTCCTCCTTCAGCACGCCTCACCATCCTCCATACGCCGGTGAGTGGGCTCCATCTTTGGCTGCAGCACAGCAGAGGCATTGGCGCCCCCCCTTGCCGTGAGAGACTTCTCCCGGGTACTTTTATTTTTACAACATTTCCCATTCCTTTTTGTCTACCAACAGGAGTGGTTTTTATCATGATTTATACTGAATAAACTGTTATCATGTTCCATTGGCTGTTGTGGGACTGTCTGCTTTCCTAACCCATTGAGCGCTGGACTGTTTCGTTTAGTTCTGTTCTATCCATATCCTCCAGTTATGGCTTTTTTCCAGCTGCACTGGGCATAGTCCCCATATTGTGATCCCCCCTTTTTTCCACGTTTTAGCGCTGGTGACTTTGTGTTACACATTAAAGTGCCTACTACTTCAATGTGCTTTTTTTGATGTGTTTTTGATGCTTCAGCGCTTTTTTGATGTGTTTTTGATGCTTCAGTGATGGTTCAATGATGGTTCAATAAAGCTGTTATAAAGCTTTAAAGCGGTTGTAAACCGCTAAAAAAAAAATAATAAAAGACAATGGCATAATGTGCTAATATGCATCGCATACTAGCACATTATGAAATAATCACCTTAGAACAAAGCCCTTCCAGCGGAGGTTATTATAGGCTTACCTGAATTTTAAAATAAAAAAGCGGGGTTTACAACCGCTTTAATGCAGGTGGGCAGATGCCCTGTGTGTGTGCTGATTTTCTATTTGTTTTAAAGGGGCCCTGTAGAACCCAAGCTCAGTAGTACCCCCAGTCAGCAGATCCCCAGCTCATTAGTACCCCTTTTCAGCAGATCCCAAGCTCATTGGTACTCTAGCTCTGCTGATCCCCCACTCAGTAGTAACCTCCAGCTCTGTTGATCCCCCATTCAGTAGTAACCTGCAGCTCTGCTGATCCCCACTCAGTAGTAACCGCTAGTTCTGCTGATCCTCTGGTTTGCTGTTTCTCCTCTTTCTCTGGTCCCCACTCACTTCCCACTATATCACTTCAATGCTGCAGAGCACATGTGACATTGCCAGTTTCTCTTTCTGCTTCTCAACTCTGCACACCAGATGTGACGTCTGCACCAACACTCCCAGAATATATACACATACATGCTGATGATGTCTTTCTGAGAGCCAACTGTTGTCGTACGATATCATAAACACACTAAAATCTCATGTAAAGCCTTCCCAGAAGAATGGAGGCTGTTATAGTCACAAAGAAAGGTGTGTGTGTGTGTGTGTGTGTGTGTGGGGGGGGGGGGGTAGTACTTGCAAATCAATGGATGACCTTCTCACCACACGACAAGATCTTCATCTTTCAGTGCCAGAAAACTCTGCAGAAGTAGCCAAACGCCAAGCCTCTTCAGGCTCCCCAGCAAACCAACATGAAGATTAATCTCCTCAAGCCCACTCCAGTACCCACAAAAGGAGTCGCCATGACTCACCCCCATCAACTGCCACTGATCACATCGACTGAAACTGTCAATATGGTGATATGATTCTTTACGATTTTTGAATTAATAGAACCACTCTTTTAAGACCCTAAGTGATACCACACACAGAGACAGACCATACACTCTTTCTCTGTTGTCATTCACCTTTTTTCTTTATTATTTTCTTTTTTTTCTTTAGGACTTCCTACATATATTGTTAACAGTGATAATAGTCACTCTTAAACCTCTTAGTTTGAACAACCCTATAACTGATTCTCTATTTTGATAGAACAGATAACAGATAGTAATGTTGTTTAACCACTTAACGACCGCCCACTGTAAATATACGTCGGCAGAATGGCACCGACAGGCAGAATCACGTATATCTACGTGACTGCCTTTGTATAGTTGGGGGGTCCGATCGGACCCCCCTTCTTTACAGTGAGCGGTGGTTAACTGATCGGGAGCGATCAGGCATGAGGGGACGGCCGTTCGATTCCGGCCACCCCCTCTTGATCGCTCCCGGCGAATGAGAGAGCTTCCCCTGCCTGTGTCATGTTTACACAGGCAGAGGAAGTGATGTCATCTCTCCTGCGGCGCTCACATATACCGAGCGTCGTACAGGAGAAGATGCCAGGTTAGTGCACAAACACTACACTGACACCAGGACACATAGGCACATAAATCGCCCCCCCAGGCCCCCCCAGACCCCCCCCAGATCACCCCCCAGATCACCCCCCAGCCCCCAGTCACAGTGTCACTGATTGCAGTGACCATTTATTTACTGATCACTGCAATCAGTGACATTTGTGACAGTAAAAGTGTCACTACAGTTTAGTTTTAGGTCCAGTGTAGCCCCCTAACCCCCCTAATAAAGGTTTAACCCCCTGATCACCCCCCAGATATCCCTTTCACCCCCTAGCACCACTGTCACTAAGCGATCATTTTTCTGATCGCTGTTTTATTGTCAGTGATGCCGATCGGTAGCCAGTTATTTTTTTTAGGTTCGCCGCAGGTTTTTATAGTGTCAGGTACCCCCATATATTACCTAATAAAGGTTTAACCCCCTTGATCGCTCCCCAGATAACCCTTTCACCCCCTAGCACCACTGTCGCTAAGCGATCGTTTTTCTGATAGCTGTTTTATTGTCGGTGATGCTGATCGGTAGCCAGTTATTTTTTTTAGGTTCGCCGCAGTTTTTTATTGTGTCAGGTACCCCCATATATTACCTAATAAAGGTTTAACCCCCTTGTTCGCCCCCCAGGTAACCCTTTCACCCCCTATCACCACTGTCGCTAAGCGATCGATTTTCTGATCGCTGTCTTATTGTCAGTGATGCCGATCGGTAGCCAGTTATTTTTTTTAGGTTCGCCGCAGGCTTTTATAGCGTCAGGTACCCCCATATATTACCTAATAAAGGTTTAACCCCCTTGATCGCCCCACAGGTAACCCTTTCACCCCCTATCACCACTGTCGCTAAGCAATCGTTTTTCTGATCGCTTTCTTATTGTCAGTGATGCCGATAGGTGGCCAGTTATTTTTTTTAGGTTCGCCGCAGGTTTTTATAGCGTCAGGTACCCCCATATATTACCTAATAAAGGTTTAACCCCCTTGATCGCCCCCCAGGTAACCCTTTCACCCCCTATCACCACTGTCGCTAAGCGATCGTTTTTCTGATCGCTTTCTTATTGTCAGTGATGCCGATAGGTGGCCAGTTATTTTTTTTAGGTTCGCCGCAGGTTTTTATAGCGTCAGGTACCCCCATATATTACCTAATAAAGGTTTAACCCCCTTGATCGCCCCCCAGGTAACCCTTTCACCCCCTATCACCACTGTCGCTAAGCGATCGTTTTTCTGATCGCTGTCTTATTGTCGGTGATGCCGATGGGTAGCCAGTTATTTTTTTTAGGTTCGCCGCAGGTTTTTATAGCGTCGGGTACCCCCATATATTACCTAATAAAGGTTTAACCCCTTGATCGCCCCCCCAGGTAACCCTTTCACCCCCTTTTGCCAGTGTCACTAAGCGATCGTTTTTCTAAACGCTGTATTAGTTATGCTGGTGCCGATAGATAGCCAGTTATTTTTTTTAGGTTCGCCGCAGGTTTTTATAGCGTCAGGTACCCCCATATATTATCTAATAAAGCTTTTAACCCCCTAATTGCCCCTAGTTAACCCTGTGTCACACCCCAGGCAGCGTCAGGTTAGTGCCAGTAATGCCAACACCCACGCGTGAAGCATACACCCCCCTTAGTGATATAGTATCTGAACAGATCAATATCTGATCAGATCTATACTAGCGTCCCCAGCAGTTTAGGGTTCCCAAAAACACAGTGTTAGCAGGATCAGCCCAGATACCTGCTAGCACCTGCGTTTTGCCCCTCCGTCCAGCCCAGGCCACCCAAGTGCAGTATCGATCGATCACTGTCACTTACAAAACACAACACACATAACTGCAGCGTTCACAGAGACAGGCCTGATCCCTGCGACTCCAGTGCTGTAGGAGGTGATTTCACCACCACAGTTAAAAAAAAAAGCATATATGCCGAAGCATTGGGGCAGCAGGGGCGGAGGAGCAGAGGAGCAATTTTGCTCCTAAAGCCGCGTACATACGGTCGAAATTCCGACGGAGGCTTGCCCGTGGAAAAGTCTGACCATGTGTGTGCGGCATAACTTTTGCGGGAGGATGCCCCCATGCTTCGGCATATATAAGTGGTGCATGTATGCCCATCATTAGAAGTGGGTGGATGAAGGGCGGTATTCTAATGGTGGGCATACCCACCGATCAATCTCTTTTTTTCGTTCAGCCAACAGGCTGCATGAAAGAAAAGATTACAATACATGTCCAACAAGTACCAGCAACGTACTGGTATGTTGCTGGACTTTGAATGGTTATACCAGATTGATGCCTGCGGGTTTAGGTATCATCTTGGTATCATTCTTTTCAGCCAGCGGCCGGCTTTCATGTAAAAGCAATCCTAGTGGCTAATTAGCCTCTGGACTGCTTTTACAAGCAGTGGGAGGGAATGTCCCCCCCGGATATAAAAAGCGCCATTGGGAAATTGGGAAAGCATTTTATCACACCGATCTTGGTGTGGTCAGATGCTTTGAGGGCAGAGGAAAGATCTAGGGTCTAATAGACCCCAGTTTTTTCAAAAAAAGAGTACCTGTCACTACCTATTGCTATCATAGGGGATATTTACATTCCCTGAGATAACAATAAAAATGATAAAAAAATAAAATATGGAAGGAACAGTTTAAAAATAAAATAAAAAAGCAAAATTAATAATAAAAAAAATAAAAAAAATAAAAAAGCACCCCTGTCCTGCCCTGCTCTTGCGCAATGGCGAACGCAAGCGTGGGTCTGGCATCATATGTAAACAGCAATTGCACCATTCATGTGAGGTATCACCACGAAGGTCAGATCGAGGGAAGTCATTTTAGCAGTAGACCTCCTCTGTAAATCTAACGGGGTAACCTGTAAAGGTTTTTAAAGGCTTTTAAAAATGTATGTAGTTTGTCGCCAATGCGCGTTTGTGCGAAATTTTTAATTATGTCGTGTTTGGTATCTATGTACTCGGCCTAAGATCATCTTTTTTATTTCATCAAACATTTAGGCAATATAGTGTGTTTTAGTGAATTAAAATTAAAAAAAGTGTATTTTTCCCCCAAAAAATGCGTTTGAAAAATCGCTGCGCAAATACTGTGTGGAAAAAAAATGCAACACCCACCATTTCAATCTGTAGGGCCTTTGCTTTAAAAAATATATAATGTTTGGGGGTTCAACATAATTTTCTTGCAAAAAAAAAAAATGTTTTCATGTAAACAAAAAGTGTCAGAAAGGGCTTTGTCTTCAAGTGGTTAGAAGAGTGGATGTAAGCTTCCTAATGTTGTGTATAAAATGCCAGGACAGTTTAAACCCCCCCCCCCAAATGACCCCATTTTGGAAAGTAGACACCCCAAGCTATATACTGAGAGGCATGTCGAGTCCATGGAATATTTTATATGTTGACACAAGTTGCAGAAAAAAGACAATTTATTTATTTATTAATTTTTTTTTTGCACAAAGTTGTCACTAAATGATATATTGCTCAAACATGCAATGGGCATATGTGGAATTACATCCCAAAATACATTCTGTTGCTTCTCCTGAGTACGGGGATACCACATGTGTGAGACTTTTTGGGAGCCTAGCCGCGTACGGGACCCCAAAACCGAGCACCGCCTTCAGGCTTTCTAAGGGTGTAAATTTTTGATTTCACTTCTCACTACCTATCACAGTTTCGGAGGCCATGGAATGCCCAGATGGCACAAAACCCCCCCAAATGACCCCATTTTGGAAAGTAGACACCCCAAGCTATTTGCTGAGAGGTATTGTGAGTATTTTGCAGATCTCGCTTTTTGTCACAAAGTTTTGAAAATTGAAAAAAATAAATTAAAAATAAATAAATTCTTTCTTCATTTTCAAAAACAAATGAGAGCTGTAAAATACTCACCATGCCTCTCAGCAAATAGCTTGGGGTGTCTGCTTTCCAAAATGGGGTCAAAATGGGGTCAAAATCAAAAATTTGTGCCTAGAAATCCTGGAGGCGGTGCTTGGTTTTTGGGGTCCCGTACGCGGCTAGGCTCCTAAAAAGTCCCACACATGTGGTATCCCCGTACTCAGGAGAAGCAGCAAAATTTATTTTGGGGTGTAATTCCACATATAACCATGGCATGTGTGAGCAATATATCATTTAGTGACAACTTTTTGTAATTTTTTTTTTGTCATTATTCAATCACTTGGGACAAAAAAAAAATATTCAATGGGCTCAACATGCCTCTCAGCAATTTCCTTGGGGTGTCTACTTTCTAAAATGGGGTCATTTGGGGGGGTTTTGTGCTATTTTGGCATTTTATGGCCTTTGAAACTGTGATAGGTAGTGAGGAGTGAAATCAAAAATTTGCGCCCTTAGAAATCCTGAAGGCGGTGCTTGGTTTCCGGGGGCCCGTACGCAGCTAGGCTCCCAAAAAGTCCCACACATGTGGTATCCCCGTACTCAGGAGAAGCAGTAAAATGTATTTTGGGGTGCAATTCCACATATAACCATGGCATGTGTGAGCAATATATCATTTAGTGACAACTTTTTGTATATTTTTTTTTTTTGTTATTATTCAATCACTTGAGACAAAAAAAAAAATATTCAATGGGCTCAACATGCCTCTCAGCAATTTCCTTGGGATGTCTACTTTCCAAAATGGGGTAATTTGGGGGGGTTTTGTACTGCCCTGCCATTTTAGCACCTCAAGAAATAAGATAGGCAGTCATAAATTAAAAGCTGTGTAAATTCCAGAAAATGTACCCTAGTTTGTAGACGCTATAACTTTTGCGCAAACCAATAAATATACGCTTATTGACATTTTTTTTACTAAAGACATGTGGCTGAATAAATTTTGGCCTAAATGTATGACTAAAATTGAGTTTATTCGATTTCTCTTATAACGAAAAGTAGAAAATATCATTTTTTTTCAAAATTTTCTGTCTTTTTCCGTTTATATCGCAAAAAAATAAAAATCGCAGAGGCAATCAAATACCATTAAAAGAAAGCTCTATTTGTGGGAAGAAAAGGACGCAAATTTTGTTTCAGTACAACATTGCATGTCCACACAATTTACAGTTAAAGCAGCGCAGTGCAAAATTCTGAAAACAGCTCTGGCCCTTTAGCTACAAAATGGTCCGGGGTTTAAGTGGTTAAACAAGAATGAATAGTTTCACAGCAAGTTTTATTTTTATGTTCATTCCAAAATAATTTAAGTTTTTCTGCCTATGGTCTAGATTATTCACTATACTCAATTTCTCGGTCTACTATCATATAACTCTCCCTTTTTTGGAATAACTCTCTCTATGCGTCTTCCTTCTCTAGCTCATATGCAGGACATTGATCTTATGTCTCATACACGGACAATCCGGTAGAATATATACCAAAATTGTTTTACTCATTATTTTATTTAAATAGTGACATGATAAGTTTATGTGTTTTAAAATTTATATTGGCTGATATTGTCTCGAGACTGCCCACTCCACCTCCAACTTAATCCTTAAGTTCCTGGTGAGTCTACCAGACACTCTTTGGATATATTGTACCCACTGGATGGTAATTTCTTACCACCCACTGGATACTAGCTCCAGTTAGGAGCCATTTATTTAACACCGTTATAAAAGCTTCTCTTTTTTTTTTCTTCTTTTTTTTTTCTTTTCTCTTTGTAACACTTTTCCAACTTTACTCCCCCCCCTCCCTTTTGCCCTCTTCCTTCTCTTCATCGCTCAATATACTAACACTCAATGTACAAGGTCTTAATTCCCCTCCTAAATGCACAAAAGCTTTCCACTTTTTCTCATTTATCCCAGCTCATGTGGTTTGTCTACAAGAGACACACTTTTCTACTCAATCCTCCCCTAAATTTTGCAGCCGCCAATATCCCCAAGTATACAAAGCCTCAGCCTCCACCAAAGTGGAAGTTTTGATTGCTTTCCACCACACTACACCTTTTACCCTACACTCAAAGATTAATAACCCTGAAGGTCGCTACATAATACTAAATGGTTTATTACTTTACAACGAAATCGCAATTGTATCATATTATGCCCCCAACAAAAATCCATTATCTTTTCTCTCTCACTTATTCAGTGTAATAGACTCTCACAAAAAGGGTACTCTTCTACTATGCGGAGACTCTAAGCAGGTAATATACCCAATTTTAGACAAATCCCCAACACCCGCAACTATTCACCGCCCTAAATACCAACAAATTTTAAACCAACATTCCCTTATTGATACATGGCGTGAACAACATCCTAGGAAAAAAACAATATACTCACTACTCTCATCACTATAAACAATTTTCCCAAATAGACCATTTATTAGTAAATATCAATTCTTCTCCACTACTACTCAATTCACAAATCATCCCTTGTGCATGGTCTGACCACAATGCAGCACTGACTTCCTTTTCTTCTCTTATTCCAAAACCTAATCTGCGTACATGGTACATAAATGACAGCTTGCTAGCGATCCCTAAATACCGACAAGATATAGAAAAAGCCATTCAAGATTACATAGCAGATAATAAACCATCAGAGACAATCCCCTAACTTATTGGGAAGCCCTGAAACAGTCATCAGAGGAATCTGTATAAGTAAAACATCTTACCTACGCAAACAAAATAAACGTATACAAAAGCAACTAGATGAAGCATTTTATAAGGCTTCAGAAAACTTTCAAAGCAACCCTTCCCCCTCTAACAAACTAGTCTATGATACAGCCAAACTAGAACTCAACCTTTTTCTAACAGATTCAGCAGAACAGATTCTATGCAAAACCAAACACACTCTCTATATGAAAGCCAACAAACCTACAACCTTTTTAGCCCTTTCTCTCCATAAATAAGACCACTCATGGATGCCAATTAGATTAAAAATATCTAAAAACACTTTCTCCAGTAACCCTCAAAAAATAGTGAATGAATTTGGTTGAAAATTATCCCATTTATACCAAGAGACTCAAACTTTTGAACAATCACGCATCGATTCGCTATTAGCTGATATTAAACTTCCCTCCCTTTCTGCAACCCAATTAGAAATCCTTGAAAAAACTATTACATCTCTTGAAATTCAAACAGCAATCAAAACTTTAAAGCCACACAAACGCCTAGGACCAGATGGTTTTTCAGCCACATACTATAAACACTTCCAAACACTACTTTCTCCTTTATTAATGGAAGCCTTCAATTCACTTCTAACTAGACATTCCTTCCATCCAGAATCCCTTTTAGCTTCCATTTCTATGATCCCCAAACCAAATTCAGACGACACTTTATGGTCTGATTATAGACCAATCTCCCTTCTTAATTTAGATATCAAGCTCCTAGCTAAAATCCTCTCCAATCGACTAAATCCGATCATATGCAACCTTATACATAAAGATCAGACAGGCTTTATCCCATCCAGACAAACTGGTGATAACATTCGTCGAGCACTTCTCCTTGCTCATATGGCATGAACACGTTGCATCCCTAACTGCTTCCTCTCTATTGATATACGGAAAGCATTTGATTCCTTATCTTGGCATTATCTTCACTCTATCCTCGGTAGATGGGGTTTTGGAAACAACTTTCTACAGTGAATAACTTCTCTATATGACAAACCGAAAACATATATAACTTACTCAGGTTACAGATCTGACCCATTTATTTTTGAAAGAGGAACCAGGCAGGGATGCCCATTATCGCCCCTACTCTTTGCTCTAGCAATAGAACCCCTGGCCCAATTGATTTGCTCTAATATTAATATTAAAGGTCTTGAACACGGGGGCCATCAACACAAGCTATGTCTGTTCGCAGATGATGTCTTCGTTTTTCTCACTTCACCTTTAACATTAGCACCAAATCTTATATCCACCCTTACTAAATTTGGAGCTATATCTGGTCTTAAAATAAACTCTCAAAAATCTAAAGCACTAAACATCTCTCTCCCATTGAAATTGCAAACACATTTACAGGACTCCCTCCCCTTTAGCTGGTCAACTTCACATATCATATACCTAGGTATCTCTCTAACAGCAAACCCAGCAGAACTATATAAGGCAAATTACCCACCATTGATGAAACAATTAAACGCACTAATGAAAAATTGGTCCTCTCTACCGTTGGCATGGATGGGTAGAATTACAGTCATCAAGATGTCAATTTTACCCAAAATCCTATATCTCTTCCGAGTTCTCCCAATTCAAGTCCCAGCATACTTCCTTCGTATTCTCCAACGCAAAACTCTACAATTCATATGGGGCAAACTTAAACCCCATTTACCACAAGCTACTCTATATACCCCCCGTATACGTGGTGGACTAAGTGTTCCAGATTTTACTAAATATTATTATGCTGCCCAATTGGCTCAACTCCCTAAATATCACTCTACCAAAGAGATTCCCCTCTGGGTCGCGATTGAATCAGTTGATTGCGAACCACTTTCTTTAGCAAATCTTCTGTGGCTCACTCCAACTTTACGCCGTACGATTGCTAATCCTATTACTAGACATAATTTATCCATTTGGGATAGGCTTAGAACACAATTTGGACTTCAATCTCCACATAATCCTCTCCTCTCCTTCCTAAACAACCCCTCCTTTTACCCAGCTTGGGCTTCCCCTTCTTCCTTCTCAGTATGGTCTAAAGCAGAGATCTAACTAGATCTAACTATTACTAGATCTAACTATTATGATCTATTATTATTAGATCTATTATTATTATTAGATCTAACTATTATGAACCATTACTAGATCTAACTATTATGATATTATGACTACTAGATCTAACTATTATGGTCTAAACTAGAGATCTAACAACACCATCACGCCCTTTCCCAAACTCTGTGATACAAAAGAAATTCCACAAACAGAAACCTTCAGGTATCTACAAATCAAACAATTCCTACAGCAGAATGATTCCCGAATTCTACAATGCCTAATCGTACAACATTTAAACAAACCTGCATCTCTGACCCCCACAAACGTAGTCTAATCTCGGAAATATACAATCAATTTTTGTCTCATACAACTTCAACTCCCCCAATCTACACTACCAAATGGGAGACAGACCTGAATCTCCAATCAGATGATATAAATTTAACTCAAATTTGGCAAGCCACAACATCAGCTACCCCAAATATTGCTGTCATGGATATGCAGTAGTGTTTGTCTGTCAGCTTACCTTCCTTCCCATGTGTTCATCTTAGAGGCCAGATTTTCTCTCACCTGGCTTCCTTTATAATCTCCTCCCAGCCTGACTCCACCCCAGGCCCTATCACAGAACACTATATTAACCTGTGCACTGCAAGCCTGCTTGGCTGATCAACGTGTTTGTTTAAGCATTGTGTGTTTGGGTTCCTGCCTGCCGTGTGCTACGTCTGTCTCTGTGTTACGATATTGGCTTGTTCCCGACTATCCCTGTCTGCTTGTGACCTTGAACTTCGGCTTGTCCTTCATTTATCCTTGTCTGCTTGTTGCCCTGACCTTGGCTTTTTCCCTAATTTCTTGTATCCTGAGCTGCTGCTTCCCCTCTTTCCTCCTTCCCTACGAGGCGTGAGCTAGGAGACTCTAGGGGTCGTGACCTGGACCTAGCTGCAGCGTAACATTCTCACCACTAGAGGCTCTGGAGAAGACCTGCTGGGTCTTAGACTCCGCGCCCTGGGAAATCTCGGCTCTAGCTTCCTGTAGGATCCCGGTTGTGCTCCTCTGGTCTTGATTTCCACAACCACCTAGTTTCCTATCCGCAGCAGTCAGCCATAGGGTTCACTACCTTGTGGTGCACTCCTGACCCCCTACAGTGTGCATCTGTCATCTGGCCACAGGTGACCTGACAATTGCTGCATTAGAAACTAACTACAAGTTACTCACCAGATGGTACCTTGTGCCAGCAAGAATATCCAAAATTCTCCCTCAATACCATGCCCAATGCTTCAGAGACTGTATAGATAAAGGTACGCATCTACACATATGGTGGACCTGCCCTAAAGTTAAGACTTTCTGGAAGCAAATATTTAACCTACTATCCACCATGTTCAATACCATTGTTGTACCTGACCCAACTGTAGCACTCCTAAATAACAAACCACAAAATATCTCACAACGTCAATTCCAACTTCTATTATAAGTCACTACGGCTGCCAAACAAATCATAGCTCAAGCTTAGAAAACATCTACTTTATGTATAATTTCAACTAAACACCGGGTAACGCAGGCGATGATTCATGCCAAAACTGAAGCCATCTTTTTAAATAAAATCCCAAAATTCGAAGCCCTCTGGCTTACTTGGATAAATCATCACCTGCCACCAGGGTTTGACAACTCCTTTATACTATCCAAAAATATCCTACTACTGTGTTTATTATTAATTTTGCTATATCAGAATCTCATGAACCTCCTGATCCCCTCTGGAGATTTCCTCCTCCCTCCCCCCTCTTTACTCCCTTTATTGTTATACACATTACTACTATACAAATAGTTATTCTCTCTATAAGCTGATTTTAGAAGTAATAAGATTATTTTCCATCGACAGGACACGCCAAGCCACAAAGCAGGATCTGTGCAAATACAGCTCATTTTACTTTCCGTCACAGCGCTTGTGTGCCAGGATGACTGCCCTCCTGCTTATGTCCAACAATGATGTCATCCCGCAACAGCTATTGAAAATGCCCACAGCCGAGAACCAGAAAGAAGCCAGACAGATGATGCCTGCACTGGCAAGGGATGTCAGACATTTAAAGCATAAGTAAACTAGCCTAAGGTGGAAAAGGGTCAGTATGATTGTGCTTTTATTATTAATTATTCTAGGAGGGGTTTAACTACAGTTTTACCTGATAATGTTGGTATTTTATTCATGTCCCAAACTTGCAAACAAATATTGACACAACGAAAAATACTTATTTTAAAGGGTTTCTTTCCCTGTAAAAAGTGTGTTATTTACATTGTTAGTAGAGCAGAATGGAGGAATAGAACGTCCTTTCTTTCTAGTTGTACCAATAGGGTAATAACCAATCTTTTTTTTTGTCTCATGCCACTCTTAGTACATGGCATATCTCCATGTTCATGGATTGCAAAATGTTGGCGGGATTATGGGGGCACCGCGAGTGGGGCTGGGAGAACATAATGTACATACAACATTGGGAGGGGCTTTCAGGGACATTTTTTTACCCCATTTCAATACCCATAATAATAGGGATCCAAATGGGATCACATTTGCATGGATGGAAAATCTGAACCCCCCCACTAAAGTGGATGTACAGTAAAAAGAGGAAAGAAATTTCTAAAAGTAATACTTGGTGCATTTATGAACTGTGTACATATGCCCCCATGGATTAAATATAGAATGATATATTCATTGTTTTACTGATATAAATGAGCAGTTCTTTCTTTGCTCGTTTTATTATTTAAAGTTATTGATTGTATTGGTCTTTACACACATATTTGTATATAATTGGACCATCTATGCTGCACTTTGTATTTGTGCACTTTAAAAATTATTTCGTATACATGAGGATTTTAATGGGATCACATATAACTATGGATGGGATCCATACATAAGATTGTTACACAACTGTTATAAATGTTCAGTAAATTATATGTAGTAGTATAAAATATATTATATTGTATTCTGGTTACTTTGCACATTGATTTAAATTTGTAGTGCATATTTTATTTTTCATTTAATGCGTATATAATTTCGAATATAATATTGCCGGATTTTTTGCACTTTTCACATACAAAATAATACTTTTGTTTATAGTGGAGCTACATACAGTGCTGTTTACAATGATTGGTATTTGGAGGTGTTTGGTACACTAGCTTTATGCACCACTTCTAACATCTAGTACAGGCATACCCCACTTTTAAGTACACAATGGGGTTTATTTACTAAAGCTGTAAAGTGCAAAATCAGGCTCACTTCTGCATATAATCCAACGAGCTTCCAGGTTTTATTACCAGGCTTAATTGAACAAGCCGGGCTTAGAATCTCATTGGTTTATATGCAGAAGTGAGCCTGATTTTGCGCTTTCCAGCTTTAGTAAATAAACCCCATTGTGTACTTAAAAGTGGGGTATGCCTGTACTGTATATAGCTTCATATTACTATATTACTAAAGGCTTTGAATCATACTGTATACGTCATCATTTCAGATTGAATTTTGCGTTTATATCCCTGTATGTTGTTGTTGAAGCAATATGAATGACTGATACAGCATACTGTGCAGGAAAGTTGTACTGATGGATGAGACTATTCTGTTTACTCTTTTATTTAACTTATCTGTTACTTCAGTGCTGTTAGCCCCTAAGAACATCCTACTGTATAAGATGCAAAGAGGGGAGCCAGATCACTGATGTCACATGCAGTCGGCTCTGAAAGAGTAACAATAGAACAACAATAGGAATAAGATATAAGGATGTATTTTTCAATAAGGTTGTATACATTGAATAAGATTTTCCATTCTATAATGGTAGATGAAGTAAGGCTATGTGGGGTGGTATATAGGGAAGTGGTATGTCCCAGGGGGACCCCTTTTTTTTCAAATGTGCATGGTGTCAAAGAGTGTGTGGCAGATGCATTCTGAGAGCTTTATATGCTCCATTCTGCTCAAAACCTGGGGCCAAGGAACTGTTGTTGCTTTCCAATTAAATGCTAGTGTCCAATGGATGTGAATCAGTCTAATACTGTGTGTGGGTACATTTGGTATAGATTCAAACAATAAACACTCCTGAGGGGAGAGGGGATTTTTTTGCCTGTAATAAGTTCAATCTTGGAAGCTGCTTGTTTCCACATGGGTTTCAAAGTTTTACAGTTCCAGAAGTTATGTAATATGGTGCCTTGATCTGTACACCCCCTGAAACATGTTACAAATGAGTAAAATTTGTTTATTTTATGAGGGGTTAGGTACCATCTGGTGTGTAACCTAATTGCTGTTTCTCTAACCGAAATTGAGCACATACATTTTAGTAGGTTTTGGATCATGGTGATCCATTCTGGTAGCGAAAAAGATTGGTCCAAGTCAGTTTCCCATTGAAGCATAGGTTTTGATTTTTCTGAAAGGGAAAATTCATTTAAGCACTGATATATACAAGAGATCAATCCCTTAACTCTTGGTGAGGAGATACATATTTGTTCAAATTGAGAATAAGGGGTCTGTAAGGTTAAAGAATAGTATTTTTGGTAGAATTTTTTTTACTTCAGTGTAATGTGGTAATTCTGATAATGGGAGATTATAAATTTCTTGTAATTCCATAAGGATAGAGATTTCAAGGTAGTGAGGTTGAATAGTTTCCATAAATAGAAAGTGTTGCAATCTCTAAAAGCAGGAGAGAAATGGGGATCACCTATAAAGGATGCTTGGGGGGGTGGTAGATACCAAGTCAAATTTATCCTTGTACCGGTGCCATAGGTTATATGACTGAGCCACCACCATATTTAAGGGATTGATCTCTCTGGGTTGATTTGGACCATAACGTACCTTGAAGATGGAATGGTAAAATTGATTGTTATTCAAAATATAGCAAAGGAACTTGATTTGAGGGAGCAAACCATTGAGTTAATTGTGTAAATCTTGCTGCTAAGCAGTAACACCATAAGTTGGGGAGGCTCAATCCTCCATTTTATTGAGATCTATGCATGAAAGAGGAGTTACAGTGTTCTTATGTAAGATTTGAGAATTTCTGCAACGGGCCAGTTTTCTCTATTTTGCATTTCTACAATATCTCTACTAGGGATGAGCCGAACACCCCCCGGTTCGCACCAGAACCTGCGAACGGACCGAAAGTTCACGCGAGCGTTAGAACCCTATTAAATAAAATTGACGCAAACATTCAAAATCTAAAGTGCTAATTATAACGACTAATATGCATGTTATTGTCCTAAAAAGGGTTTGGGGACCTGGGTTCTGCCCCAGGGGACATGTATCAATGCAAAACAAAGTTTTAAAAATGGCTGTTTTTCGGGAGCATTCATTTTAATGATGCATAAAGTGAAAAAAAAAAGTTAAATATTCCTTTAAATATCGTACCTGGGGGGTGTCTAAAGTATGTCTGTGAAGTGGCATGTGTTTCCCGTGTTTAGAACTGTCCCTGCACAAAATGACATTTGTAAAGGAAAAAAAGCCATTTAAAACTACTTGCGGCTTTAATGTCATGTCTTGTCCTGGCAATATGGATGAAAATCTTTGAGAAAAATGGCATGGCTACCCCATCACCCCCACCCCCCCTACCCCAGACCATTACCAGCCCCTTTGGATCTTGTATGGATAATAAGGGGAACCCCACACCCAAAATAAAAAAAGGCCCTATATACTCTAAACAGCAGTATACAGGCGGTGCAAACAAGACAGGGACTGTAGGTTTGTTCTTAAGTAGAATCTGTTTGTAATTTTGAACAGGTGCATTGTTTAAGTGTAGCTCCAGACAAAAAATCTATTTTTAAGCTTTTTGGAAAACATAGGGAAGGGTTATCACCCCTGTAACATTTGTTTTGCTGTCCGTGCACCTGTTCAGAACATTTCACCTCACTTTCCGTCCCAATGACAAATGTTTTTGAAAAGTGGGGTTTTTATTGAAACAAGGATTGGTGATAAAGCATCAGTAGAGAGGAGACACCTTTTTCCCATATTAACTCTTACAGGAGAGAATTTGCCTTCCTAGGGGTAGATTTCCTCTCACTTCCTGTTGTCTCCTTCCGTTTGCAAGTAGGAGTCATTTGTAAGTTGGATGTTTGAAAGTAGGGGCCTGCCGTATATACTCTGCTGAAATTTGCCCCTTAGATGTTGGTGTTGCCACAACACTGTGAGCCCTCACAGTTACTCTTGGTGGGCGCTGGAACGTCCTGCTGTGAACTATTATATCAGGAATTGTAATTACATGCCATTGTTGAACAGTGGTAGGAAAAACTGGGCCTTTGGTGGTGGTGCTGGTGCTACAACACTGTTAGCCCTCACAGTTACTCTTGGTGGGCGCATGAATGGGCCCTACTGTAAATTATTAGATCAAGAATTGTAATTGCATGCCCCTGTTGAAGAGGGGCAGAAAAATTGGGCCTTTGGTGGTGGTGCTGGTGCTACAACACTGTCAGCCCTCACAGTTACTCTTGGTGGGCGCATGAATGGGCCCTACTGTAAATTATTAGATCAAGAATTGTAATTGCATGCCCCTGTTGAAGAGGGGCAGAAAAATTGGGCCTTTGGTGGTGGTGGTGGTGTTGCCACAACACTGTAAGCCCTCACAGTTACTCTTGGTGGGCGCAGGAATGGGCCCTGCTGTGAATTATTAGATCAATAATTGTAATTACATGCCCCTGTTGAACAGGGGCATAAAAATTGTGACTTAGGCACTGGTGCCACAACACTGCAACCCCTCACAGATACTGTACTTGGAGCACAGCAATGAGCCCTGTTGCAAAGTATTGCATCAAAAATTTTAATTATACGCCCCTGTTAAACAGGGGCTGAAAAATTGGGCCTTAGGCACTGGTGCCACAACACTGCAACCCCTCACAGATACTGTACTTGGAGCACAGCAATGAGCCCTGTTGCAAAGTATTGCATCAACAATTGTAATTACACGCCCCTGTTAAACAGGGGCTGAAAAATTGGGCCTTAGGCACTGGTGCTGGTGCCACAACACTGCAACCTCTCCCAGATACTCTAGTTGGAGTGCAGGAATGAGCCCTGCTGCAAAGCATTGCATAAAAAATTGTAATTACATGCCCCTGTTAAACGGGGGCTGAAAAATTGGGCCTTAGCCACTGGTGGTGGCACCCAGAAACAAAAATGTTCTTCCAAGCTATCATCATGAATCGGATCATTGAGGAGGAGGAGGATAGTCAGTCAACATAACAGGACAGTCACTCAGCATCAGCATAGGCAGTCTTGAAGGGATGTGACATTTCAAAATAAATTATTCTGTTACATCAGCTTCAGGTGCATGGTAGCTGGTGGTGATCCAAGACTGGTTCATCTTTATGAAGGTCAGTCGATCAACCCAGTCGGTGGACAGGTGCACCCTGTGATCCGTGACAAAGCCTCCAGCAGCACTGAATGTGCATTCCGAAAGAACGCTGGATGCAGGACAGGCCAGTAGCTCAATTGCATACTGTGCAAGCTCTGGCCAGTGATCCATCCTCAAGACCCAGTAAGCCAGAGGATTTTCGGTGGGAAAGGTGTCCAAGTTTGACCTTCCCCCTAGGTATTCCTGCACCATGGATATCAGACGCTGGCGATGGTTGCTGGAACCGATCATACCTTGGGGCTGCGGACTAAAAAATTGTCTGAACGCATCAGTCAGACGGCCACCTTCCCCACCGCTCCTTCTTTGACTGACCGAAGCCTCAGCAACTCGTTGTCCAGGACCAGGAGTTTGTAACCTCCCAGTCTCTGGAAACACGTTGCACAGACCTTTCTGCAAGGCCTTCAGGAGATGTCTCATCCTCTGCTCCCTCTGCGATGGTAAGATAAGGTCTGCAACCTTACCCTTGTACCGTGGATCAAGGAGAGTGGCCAGCCAGTAATGGTCCCTCTCCTTGATCCGAAGAATACGAGGATCCTTCCGCAGACTTTGCAGGATCAGGGAGGCCATGCAGCGTAGGTTAGCTGAGGCATTCGGTCCGGAGTCCTCTGTGTCACTAAGGATGACATGATCTGCAGCCACCTCCTCCCAGCCACGTACAAGTCCACAGGTTTCTTGGGACTGTAAATCATCCCTAAAAGACTGCTGCTGTTGATGCTGAGTGCCAGGCTCCACCTCCATGCTGACACAATCCTCCTCCTCCTCCTCATCCTCTTCCTGTGCGATGGGTGGGACAGAAGGAACACTGTCTGGGTAAAGGGGGCCTTGAGAGGCAAGGAAGTCCTCCTCTTCCTGCCTCTGTTCTGCCTCAAGTGCCCTGTCCATTATTCCATGCAGCGTATGCTCCAACAGGTGGACAAGAGGTACAGTGTCACTGATGCATGCACTGTCACTGCTCACCATCCTTGTGGCCTCCTAAAATGGTGCCAGGACAGTGCATGCATCCCTGATCATGCCCCACTGGTGTGGTGAAAAAAACCTGAGCTCCCCTGACCCTGTCCTGGTGCCGTAGTCGCACAGGTACTCATTGATGGCCCTCTGCTGCATGTGCAGCCGCTGCAGCATGGCCAACGTTGAGTTCCACCTGGTGGGCATGTCACATATAAGGCGGTTCTTGGGCAGGTTCAACTCCTTTTGCAGCTCAGCCAGCCGAGCACTGGCATTATATGATCTGCGGAAATGCACACAGACTTTCCTGGCCTGCCTCAGGACATCCTGTAAGCCCAGGTACCTGCCCAAGAACCGCTGCACCACCAGGTTAAGGACGTGAGCCACACAGGGCACATGGGTCAGTTGTCCCTGTCGGAGGGCGGAGAGGAGGTTGGTGCCATTGTCGCAAACCACCATTCCTGGCTTAAGCTGGCATTGCGTCAACCACCTCTCGGCCTGCCCCTGCAGAGCTGACAGAACCTCTGCCCCAGTGTGGCTCCTGTCCCCCAAACACACCAGCGCAAGATCGGCATGGTATCTTTTTGCCTGCGTACTTGCGTAGCCCCTTGAACGCCTACGGAGCACCGCTGGTTCCGAGGACAAAGCACAGGAAGAGGCCATGGAGGAAGAAGAAGAGGAGGGGATGGAGGAGAGAGGTGTGTCACAACCAGTAGTAGCATTTTGGAGGCTTGGCGGCGGAACAACCTCCAACAATACTGCCCCTTGTCCTGCATCCTTCCCAGCTGCCAAGAGAGTTACCCAATGGGCCGTGAAAGAAAGGTAACGTCCCTGTCCATGCCTGCTGGACCATGAGTCAGCAGTAAAATGCACCTTACCGCTGACCGCCCTGTCCAGCGAGGCATGGACATTGCCTTCCACATGCCGGTAGAGAGCCGGAATCGCCTTCTGTGAGAAAAAGTGGCGTTTGGGAACCTGCCACTGAGGAACCGCACATTGCACAAACTCACGGAAGGGGGCCGAGTCTACCAACTGAAAAGGCAGCTGTTGAAGTGCTAGCAATTTAGCCAAGCTAGCATTCAACCGCTGGGCATGTGGATGGCTGGGAGTGAACTTCTTTTGATGGTCCAGCAGCTGGGGCAGGGAAATTTGCCTGCTACAATCGGACGTCGGTGTACTGCTAGCAGAGTGCCCGCAAGTACTTGGCTGTGACACACCTAATTCTACACCTTCATTCCTCTCAGTGCAGGTTTCAGAGAGGACTGAAGGTATAGTGGGGTTGGAGATCCCAGCTGATGAGGAGCAAGGAGAGGTCCGCTTTGTTCTTTGGTGTGGGTCTTTAAGGTAGGCTTGCCAACGAGCTGCATGGCAGGTCAACATATGTCTGGTCAAGCATGTGGTGCCCAAGCGGCTGATGTTTTGGCCACGCGAGATACGCTTGAGACATATGTTGCAAATAGCAGCGGTGCGATCTGATGCACTCGACTCAAAAAAGGCACACACAAAAGAACTTTTGGAATAACAGGCAGAGGCAGCGCCCTGCACAGGCGGAGCTCTGCGGTGTGATTCAGTCGGTGTGCTGCCCTTACGCTGGCCCCCGGAGGGCATCCTGCCTCGTTGGAGATGTGCCTCCTCATCCTCCTCCTCCTCTCTCCTATCAGGCACCCACGTGGAGTCAGTGACCTCATCATCCCCTCCCTCCTCATCACTGGAGCCAATCTGGCAGTATGCTGCAGCTGCTGGAACATGACTGCCAGATTGCTGTCCTTCTTGAGCATCCCCTCTCTCTGCGCTCACGCTACTGCCTTCCTCTAGCTGGGTATCATCATCAGACCCTTCAAAACGCTGGGCATCCTCCTGGAGCATGCACACAACACTGTGCTCAAACAGTTTGGGGGACTCCTCAGGAGGACATGTTGGGTCTAGGGAAGGAGTGACTGATGATGACATTGATACGAGGGAAGAGGACGCATTGGCAGCTGCTTTGCCAGTACCCTGAGCCTGGGTGAGAGAGGATGAGGAGGGCTTGGTCATCCACTCTACCAAGTCTTCGGCATGATGCAGCTCAACACGTCCAGCTGCCGAAAATAAGGACAAGCGTGTCCCATGGCCACGTGCTGATGACAATGCACCGAGTCCACGACCAGCACTGTTGCCCTTGGAAACAGAGCCTGCTTGCCCTCTTTTATTGGCTCGTGACTGTCTGCCTCTCTTTGTTGTCCTTCCAGACATTCTAATGGCCTGCAGGGAGATGGTAAAACCAGCAATATGGGGTAGCTTCAGGTGTATACTGTGCAGGAGGCACCTGCACCTGTAACTGCTTGCAGATGCCTGTCTGTGTTACACAACAGAATGACACCACGACGAGCAATAAGGGGTAGCGTATACTGTGCAGGAGGCACCTACACCCACTGTAACTGCTTGCAGATGCCTGTCTGTGTTACACAACAGAACAACACCACGACGAGCAATAAGGGGAAGTGTATACTGTGCAGGAGGCACCTACACCCACTGTAACTGTTAGCAGATGCCTGTCTGTGTTACACAACAGAACAACTCCACGAGCAATAAGGGGTAGCGTATACTGTGCAGGAGGCACCTACACCCACTGTAACTGCTTGCAGATGCCTGTCTGTGTTACACAACAGAACAACGCCACGACGAGCAATAAGGGGTAGCGTATACTGTGCAGGAGGCACCTACACCCACTGTAGCTGCTTGCAGATGCCGGTCTGTGTTACACAACAGAACAACGCCACGACGAGCAATAAGGGGTAGCGTATACTGTGCAGGAGGCACGTACACCCACTGTAACTGCTTGCAGATGCCTGTCTGTGTTACACAACAGAATAACACCACGACGAGCAATAAGGGGTAGCGTATACTGTGCAAGAGGCACCTACACCCACTGTAACTGTTAGCAGATGCCTGTCTGTGTTACACAACAGAACAACTCCACGAACAATAAGGGGTAGCGTATACTGTGCAGGAGGCACCTATACTCACTGTAACTGCTTGCAGATGCCTGTCTGTGTTACACAACAGAACAACACCACGACGAGCAATAAGGGGTAGAGTATACTGTGCAGGAGGCACCTACACCCACTGTAACTGTTAGCAGATGCCTGTCTGTGTTACACAACAGAACAACTCCACGAGCAATAAGGGGTAGCGTATACTGTACAGGAGGCACCTACACCCACTGTAACTGCTTGCAGATGCCTGTCTGTGTTACACAACAGAACAACACCACGACGAGCAATAAGGGGTAGCGTATACTGTGCAGGAGGCACCTACACCCACTGTAACTGCTTGCAGATGCCTGTCTGTGTTACACAACAGAAAAACACCACGATGAGCAATAAGGGGTAGCGTATACTGTGCAGGAGGCACCTACACCCACTGTAACTGTTAGCAGATGCCTGTCTGTGTTAGACAACAGAACAACACCACAACGAGCAATAAGGGATAGCGTATACTGTGCAGGAGGCACCTACACCCACTGTAACTGCTTGCAGATGCCTGTCTGTGTTACACAACAGAACAACACCACGACGAGCAATAAGGGGTAATGTGTACTGTGCAGGAGGCACCTACACCCACTGTAACTGCTTGCAGATGCCTTTCTGTGTTACACAACAGAACAACACCACAACGAGCAATAAGGGGTAGCGTATACTGTGCAGGAGGCACCTACACCCACTGTAACTGCTTGCAGATGCCTGTCTGTGTTACACAACAGAACAACACCATGACGAGCAATAAGGGGTAGCTTCAGGTGTATACTGTTCAGGAGGTTTAGCGAAGAATATCACTGACACTGTCCCTGCTTATCCTTCTCTGTCCCTGCACGCCAACACACTGTAAATGCACAAGGTTTCAAAGGATGTCACTGACACTCTCCCTGCCTATCCTTCTCTGTCCCTGCACTCCAACACACTGTAAATGCACAAGGTTTCAAAGGATGTCACTGACACTCTCCCTGCCTATCCTTCTCTGTCCCTGCATGCCAACAGACTGTAAATGCACAAGGTTTCAAAGGATGTCACTGACACTCTCCCTGCCTATCCTTCTCTGTCCCTGCACGCCAACACACTGTAAATGCACAAGGTTTCAAAGGATGTCACTAACACTCTCCCTGCCTATCCTTCTCTGTCCCTGCACGCCAACACACTGTAAATGCACAAGGTTTCAAAGGATGTCAAAAACACTGTCCCTGCCTATCCTTCTCTGTCCCTGCACGCCAACACACTGTAAATGCATAAGGTTTCAAAGGATGTCACTGACACTCTCCCTGCCTATCCTTCTCTGTCCCTGCACGCCAACACACTGTAAATGCACAAGGTTTCAAAGCATGTCAAAAACACTGTCCCTGCCTATCCTTCTCTGTCCCTGCACGCCAACACACTGTAAATGCACAAGGTTTCAAAGGATTTCAAAAACACTGTCGCTGCCTATCCTTCTCTGTCCATGCACGCCAACACACTACACAAGGCCGCCGCGCTGGCGGCTTTTTATAGTGTGGGCGTGTACAAAACCCCCCTGCGCTGTGATTGGCCAAGCATGCAGGGTCATAGTGCATGCTTGGCCAATCATCAGCCAGAAATGCACTGCAATGCCGCAGTGAATTATGGGCCGTGACGCGCCACTCAAATTTGGAACGAACGGCCCATAACGTTCGATCTTCGTTGAACGATCGAACAGCCGATGTTCGAGTTGAACGTGTGTTCGACTTGAACATGAAGCTCATCCCTAATCTCTACATATGCTGATGCTGGAAGATGGCTCTTCCCGCTAATTTGTCTTTCACTCGGTCAGAGAGGCCATGTAAAAAGGTAGCGACCAGGGCCTCATTGTTCCAGCTCAATTCAGCTGTGTGGATATGGAACTGAAGAGCATATTGTCCCACTGAACTAGATTCTTGGCGAAGACGTAAGAGGGCACTAGCCGCTGAAGAAGCCTGAGCCGGCTCCTCGAAGATGTTACGAAAGAGCTCCAAGAAGTCGGACAGGCTGGAAAACACTGGATCATTCTTTTCCCACAGGGGGGCAGCCCAGGCTAAAGCTTCACCGGAGAGGAGGGAGATGATATAGGCTACCTTAGCCTGATCAGACAGGAAGTTTTGAGGCTGAAGCTCAAAATGAATCGTACATTGGCTGAGAAGCCTCCTGCAGGCCTTGGAGTCCCCAGAGAAACGGAACGGAGCTGGCAGTTTTAGTGAGTGTGTGACTGCGACTGGTGCGAAAGGCGCAGCCGCTGGTTGTACTTGAGGTTGGGGATTTGGGGTTCCCAAGGAGGTCTGAAGCTGCTCAAAGCGAGAAGCCAGAACTTGGAGGAATCGCATCACCTGAGTCTGATCTGATTCCTGGGTCTCAAGTCTACGGACTATGCCCTGTAATGGATCATCCGCGGGGAGCGGCATGTCAGCCGGGTCCATGGCTGATCAAACTGTCAGGTCACCTGTGGCCAGATGACAGATGCACACCGTAGGGAGTCAGGAGTGCACCACAAGGTAGTGAAACCTATGGCTGACTGCTGCGGATAGGATACTGGGTGGTTGTGGAAAGCGGGACCAGAGGAGCACAACCGGGATCCACAGGAAGCTAGAGCCGAGATTCCCCAGGGTGCAGGGTCTAAGACCCAGCAGGTCTTCACCAGAGCCTCTAGTGGTGAGGATGTTACGCTGCAACTAGGTCCAGGTCGCGACCCCTAGAGTCTCCTAGCTCACACCTCGTAGGGTAAGGAGGAAAGAGGGGAAGCAGCAGCACAGGATACAAGAATAGTGAGGGGAAAGGCCAAGGTCAGGGTCATAAGCAGACAAGGATAAACGAAGGACAAGCCGAAGGTCAAGGGTCACAAGCAGACAGGGATAGTCAGGAACAAGCCAATATCGTAACAGGGATACAGACGTAGCACACGATAGGCAGGAACCCAAACACACAAAGCTTAAACAAACACGTTGATCAGCAAAGCAGGCTTGCAGTGCACAGGTTAATATAGTGTTCTGTGATGTGATAGGGCCTGGGGTGGAGTCAGGCTGGGAGGAGATTATAAAGGAAGCCAGGTGAAAGGGTCTGGCCTCTAAGATGAACACATGAGGAGGAAAGGTAAGATGGCAGACAGACATTAGTGCATATCCATGACAGAAATGAGGCATTGACTGAGCACGGCATGGCCCAGAACAAGAAGTTGTCTTTCCCTTTAGTAAATAGGGACAGGCAAGGTGAAGGGATACATGGATATTTGGACATAGGTAAATTGATCAGCCATGACACTGCAAACTACAGCAGCAACATGTAAGCCCATAATTGCATGGTAAGGCAGACAAACAACACATGGAATTTAACTGCACTAATACTTAGTAAAACAACATAAACAATTGAAAGTGTACAATGCCTTTCATCTAACAAGATTCTATTATTTGCCCTAAGGTTTCATTTAGGGGAAGTTGTATCAATACTGGACAAATTTAGGCATGTCAAATTTGTGAGTTAACCAGAATGTATTGTAATTTGATGTATGGTTTCCTACATATTTATTATGCTACAGACAGTTCTCTGTGGTATTGAACTGCAGCTCTATGAAAAAGTATAAAAACATCAAATCCAATGCTGTAGAAATCTGCTCAGCATGTAAATCCAAATATTTCCTATGCCTGTTTAGCTTATGTTTTGTTGAACTAAAACGGTCTGCTACAAGCAAAAGCCAAAAATACTTAATTAACAGTTACATCAGTAATGCATATTGACTAAAAACGAATGAATGTGTATTAATAGGTATTATCCCTTCATTATAACCACCATTACTAGTATTAATTCTCCAAATTATGTGAAATCCTAATGGGAACAAGAAAGTCCTGAACAGCAGTTCATTGCATATAAACGTAAGTTTGGACAGCTTGTGCTTGTTAATAGAAGGTATGGAAAGTGATGTAACACAGGGTGGACTGGGGGAAGGCCACAATATAGCACTGGATGGCTGTAATGGCTGACTTCATCTTAGAGCATCCAACTGCACCTTTTTTGGGAAAAAAAATAATCCAGCGTAGTTACTCAGCTTGAGCCCAATGACACTATACAAAAAATATTTGCGCTACTAACACATGTGAGCAGCTACAATACCTGTGAAGAAAGGCAAATACAAACAATATACAAAAAATGTAGCGCTATGCGTGAAAATTACAAAACATGTAACACCCAAGTGTTATACTGAAAGTGAATGAATCAAAAGAAGTCTATGTAAATGAATCCAAAATTCAGTGAAGTTGAAAAACGTGTTGAAAAAGTCTCTGATGACAATTCAAAGAGGGTGAAAAAACCTTCCAAAATGAGATGGTGACTTCAATAAACAAGTGACTGTGACATAACCACCACCACCAGGGATGAGCCGAACACCCCCCTGTTCGGTTCGCACCAGAACCTGCGAACAGACAAAATGTTCGTGTAAACTTTAGAACCCTATTAAATACAATGGACTCGAACGTTCGAAATCTAAAGTGTTAATTATAAAGGCTAATATGCAAGTTATTGTCCTAAAAAGTGTTTGGGGACCGGGGTCCTGCCCCAGGGGACATGTATCAATGCAAAAAGAAGTTTTAAAAACGGCCGTTTTTTCGGGAGCAGTGATTTTAATAATGCTTAAAATGAAAAAATAAAAGTGAAATATTCCTTTAAATTTCGTACCTGGGGGGTGTGTATGATATGCATGTGAAGTGGCGCATGTTTCCCGTGCTTAGAACTGTCCCTGCAAAAAATGTCATTTTTGAAAGAAAAAAAATGCATTTAAAACTGACTCGCGGCTATTAATGAATTGTCGGCTCCCGGCAATACATACAAAAGTCATTGAGAAAAAAAAAAAAAAAAAGCGTGGGGGTTCCCCAGAATTCAATTACCAGGCCCTTCAGATCTGGCATGGATTTTAAGGGGAACTCCACCCCAAGTTTAAAAAAAAAATGGCGTGGAGTCCCCCTAAAAATCCATACCAGACCCCTTATCCGAGCACGCAACCTGGCCGGCCGCAGGGGAAAAGGGGGGGACGAGAGAGCGGCCCCCTCTCCCTCCTGAACCGTACCAAGCCACATGCCCTCAACATGGGGAGGATGTCCCCATGTTGATGGGGACAAGGGCCTCATCCCCACAACCCTTGCCCGGTGGTTGTGGGGGTCTGCGGGCGGGGGGCTTATCGGAATCTGGAAGACCCCTTTAACAAAGGGGACCCCCAGATCCCGCCCCCCCCCCTATGTGAATTGGTAACGGGTACATTGTACCCCTACCATTTCACGAAGAAAGCGTAAAAAAAATGTTTAAAAAAACACACAAACACCTTGAAAAAGTCCTTTATTTAAAAAAATAAATAAATAAACATTCCAGTGGTGAAATCCAGTGTCCCGCGGCGATCCCGATGTCCAGCGCTGTCCTTCATTGGTTGTGCCTGAGCGGACCTGATGGGGAACTCCCTCTCAGTATTTTAAATGTATAGACCCGCCCCTTCTAAAGTTCCCCATCAGGTCCGCTCAGCGGACGAGATGCGGAACATGAGAAGGGGCGGGTCTATACATGTATTACCAAAGTGAGAGCAGTTCCCCATCAGGTCCGCCCCCTCGGTATGTCAGACCCGCCTACGTCATTGGCTTGAGCGGGGAACTTCCTTCACTATGTAAATTTAAATTTACATAGTGAAGGAAGTTCCCCGCTCAAGCCAATGACGTAGGCGGGTCTGACATACCGAGGAGGCGGACCTGATGGGGAACTGCTCTCACTTTGGTAATACATGTATAGACCCGCCCCTTCTCATGTTCCGCATCTCGTCCGCTGAGCGGACCTGATGGGGAACTTTAGAAGGGGCGGGTCTATACATTTAAAATACTGAGAGGGAGTTCCCCATCAGGTCCGCTCAGGCACAACCAATGAAGAACAGCGCTGGACATCGGGATCGCCGCGGGACACTGGATTTCACCGCTGGAATGTTTATTTATTAATTTTTTTAAATAAAGGACTTTTTCAAGGTGTTTGTGTGTTTTTTTAAACATTTTTTTTACGCTTTCTTCGTGAAATGGTAGGGGTACAATGTACCCGTTACCAATTCACATAGGGGGGGGCGGGATCTGGGGGTCCCCTTTGTTAAAGGGGTCTTCCAGATTCCGATAAGCCCCCCGCCCGCAGACCCCCACAACCACCGGGCAAGGGTTGTGGGGATGAGGCCCTTGTCCCCATCAACATGGGGACATTCTCCCCATGTTGAGGGCATGTGGCTTGGTACGGTTCAGGAGGGAGGGGGGGCCGCTCTCTCGTCCCCCCCTTTTCCCCTGCGGCCGGCCAGGTTGCATGCTCGGATAAGGGGTCTGGTATGGATTTTTAGGGGGACTCCACGCCATTTTTTTTTTAAACTTGGGGTGGAGTTCCCCTTAAAATCCATGCCAGATCTGAAGGGCCTGGAATGGATATTTGGGGGAACCCCACGTCAATTTTTTTTTTATTTGCGGCGGGGTTCCCCTTAATATCCATTCCAGACCTGAAGGGCCTGGTAATTGAATTCTGGGGAACCCCCACGCTTTTTTTTTTTTTTTATCAATGACTTTTGTATGTATTGCCGGGAGCCGACAATTCATTAATAGCCGCGAGTCAGTTTTAAATGCATTTTTTTCTTTCAAAAATGACACTTTTTGCAGGGACAGTTCTAAGCACGGGAAACATGCGCCACTTTACATGCATATCATACACACCCCCCAGGTACGAAATTTAAAGGAATATTTCACTTTTATTTTTTCATTTTAAGCATTATTAAAATCACTGCTCCCGAAAAAACGGCCGTTTTTAAAACTTCTTTTTGCATTGATACATGTCCCCTGGGGCAGGACCCGGGTCCCCAAACACTTTTTAGGACAATAACTTGCATATAAGCCTTTATAATTAGCACTTTAGATTTCTCCCATAGATTTTTCGAATTTGCCGCGAACACCCCAATTTGTTCGCTGTTCGGCGAACGGTGCGAACAGGCAATGTTCGAGTCGAACATGAGTTCGACTCGAACTCGAAGCTCATCCCTAACCACCACATAGAAGGAAGGCTTACCGAAGTAAGTGGACCCGATAAGCATACGTCTATGGGGTCAACTCAGGCTTGATATGTATATATTTCCGTGGGTGCAGGATCCCAGCTGACGTTTCACACATATATATATCCCGGATCCAGAGTAAATTGATAACAACGAATCTCCAAGCCCAATCAGATAATTAATGGCTCACAACAGGACCATGTAGGAAGAAACAAGGAGAGCGCACATAGCGTAATACAGTAAAGGATGTTTATTAAATGTAGGTGGATACACTTACATTCTATCTGTGGAAAGCGCTTTGCAATACACTCAGTGGCAGCAGTAGAGTCTCCCGACGTATTTCGCAATACCTTGCATCGTCTGGGGTAAAACTCCACTGTTGCCATCATAATATTTATAGATTCTCCAAGGACCTCCCCTTCATTCATCCATTGTGCAATCACTTCCTGAAAAAATTACAAATTCAAGATGGCGCTTCGGCGTGCGTTCCACGCCTCCCTCTGAAATCCACACAGAGTACGCCCAGTGGTCCATACTGTATTAGGACTGCACTGATGGAGAGGAGAAATGGCCACTTAGTAGTATCGGAGGACTAACCTAATAGTTCATACCTGATACAGGGCGGAACGGAACTGAAGGAGATGGAACGCAGCGTGGAGCACCGTCCCGCGACTCGCGTTGCGGCCGCGACGTCACATAAAGTCATGTGACAAAAAGTCATGTGATGGATGGAGAACATCACACGACGTTCGGACGTCTGCCACAGACCCGAAGCGCGATCACGCACTCGCGCAACCGCGCCGCGCTCCACCACACCGCTCCGAATCTATCCATTAGCTCCATTGACGCGGTCACGCTACGCTTCACCGCTCTTCAGCGGCGGAGTGGAAAAAGCGCGACCACGTAAATAAAAAATCACCTATAAACTCTAACCGGTCTGCAGAGATGATTCCACAGATCCCCCAGAGAAGGCAAATAAAACAGATAAGGGCAAATAAATGCAACGCTAGTTGCTGTAAGTCTAACTACCTAATAACATAATTAAATTATGAATAAAATTCAGCATAGGCTAAAAACATGTGGCAATCCAAAAATTTATGAATATGAAAATAAAATGGTGTTAGAAATGAAAATAAGGAATCGATCAGAAAACCAAAATTATCTCTCCCTATGTTTATACCATGAGACACCCCTATGAATGGTAACAGATAACCCAAATATAGAGCTGGAACTAACACTCGTAGTGGGACTGACAAAAACCTCGACCCATCATAAACAGTGATGGGGGGAGGAGACAAAACTCAAAAATGGGGATTACCCGATGGATGAACTGGGAGTCGGACTCGGATCCTCCTCAAAACACCACATGACGCAATAGGGTCAATTCATTAATGAATATATAAAATTATATAAAAGACATATATAAATAAAATGTATAAAAATTATATAAAAATGAGAAACAATAAAAAACTGAAAAGAAAAGGCTATATAAAGGTCCCCAATCGAACAGAAACAACCACATTAGGACTGGTCAATAAAGGAATTAATGTCCCATTCGACATTTAAACCAGACGGCCTATGTGTCTGTAATTGATATATCCAATAGGTCTCCAGCTGGGACACACCCCTAATCTTGGGGGCACCCCTCCATGGGGGAATAAACCGATCAATGATCAAAAATTGTGTGCCAGCTGGATTCCTACCATGGTGTAGCCTGTAATGTCTAGGCACAGTGTGATGGACATCACCCCCCAAAATTAATGAAACATGTTCTCCCACCCTAACCGAAAATGGTCTTATGGTGCGACCCACATACTGTTTGCCACAAGGGCAGGTGATGAGATAAACAATATGTGTGGTAGAGCATGTACAAAAATGTTTGATTGGGTATGATTTCCCTATGCTGGTAGAACTGAATTCCAGAGTTTTACCTCTTCCAGATGTATTATATCTACACACGCTACACTTTTTACAAGGATGATATCCAACCAGTTGGTGAAAAAAGGAAGGACGCACCGGAGGGTTGATGATATTAGGTGCTATTTTACCCTGAAGAGTGGGTGCACCTCTAAAGACAAGCTTTGCCTGTTTTGGTAGAACTGGACCAAGGATATTATCATTCTTCAAAATGTCCCAATGCTTGGCTATAATGGCTTTCACTTGCTTTGTTGCATAGAGAAGGAAGTAAGCATTGCCCATTTGAAGACATTAATGGGTTCACCTTTTGGCTTAATCTCCAAAAAGGAGCGCCTATCTGTCTCCAGTACCTGTCCGAGATCTCTATCGATACTGGCAGGATCATAACCCTTATCGATAAACCGTTTTTTAAGGATCTCAGCTTGAGTCAGGAATATGTTGGTATCTGTGCAGTTTCGCCTCAATCTAAGAAACTGACTACGCGGAACTGATCTTAACCAGGATTGGTGATGACAACTATCCTGCGGAATGTATCCGTTCCGGTCAGTTTTCTTAAAGTGTGTTTGAAAGTGAAACTGACGATCCTGAATACTGATCTCCAAGTCTAGGAACTGTATCCTTTCATGGCTGGCAGTATATGAAAGGGAAATACCTCTATCATTGGCATTCAGATGGCCCATAAAGGTCTCAAGTGATGCCAAACTGCCACTCCATAGGAGGAGGATGTCGTCGATGTATCTAGCCCACAGCACCAAAATTCATTAATAATTGGATTGCCACATGTTTTAGCCTATGCTGAATTTTATTCATAATTTTATTATGTTATTAGGTAGTTAGACTTACAGCAACTAGCGTTGCATTTATTTGCCCTTATCTGTTTTATTTGCCTTCTCTGGGGGATCTGTGGAATCATCTCTGCAGACCGGTTAGAGTTTATAGGTGATTTTTTATTTACGTGGTCGCGCTTTTTCCACTCCGCCGCTGAAGTGCGGTGAAGCGTAGCGTGACCGCGTCAATGGAGCTGATGGATTGATTCAGAGCGGTGTGGTGGAGCGCGGCGTGGTTGCGCAAGTGCGTGATCACGCTTCGGGTCTGTGGCGGACGTCCGAACATCGTGTGATGTTCTCCATCCGTCACATGACTTTTGTCACATGACTTTATGTGACGTCACGGCCGCGACGCGAGTCGCGGGACGGTGCTCCACGCTGCGTTCCATCTCCTTCAGTTCCGTTCTGCCCTGTATCAGGTATGAACTATTAGGTTAGTCCTCCGATACTACTAAGTGGCCATTTCCCCTCTCCATCAGTGCAGTCCTAATACAGTATGGACCACTGGGCGTACTCTGTGTGGATTTCAGAGGGAGGCGTGGAACGCACGCCGAAGCGCCATCTTGAATTTGTAATTTTTTCAGGAAGTGATTGCACAATGAATGAATGAAGGGGAGGTCCTTGGAGAATCTCTAAATATTATGAAGACAACAGTGGAGTTTTACCCCAGATGATGCAAGGTATTGCGAAACGCGTCGGGAGACTCTACTGCTGCCACTGAGTGTATTGCAAAGCGCTTTTTCACAGATAGAGTGTAAGTGTATCCACCTACATTTAATAAACATCCTTTACTGTATTACGCTATGTGCGCTCTCCTTGTTTCTTCCTACATGGTCCTGTTGTGAGCCATTAATTATCTGATTGGGCTTGGAGATTCATTGTTATCAATTTACTCTGGATCCGGGATATATATATGTGTGAAACGTCAGCTGGGATCCTGCACCCACGGAAATATATACATATCAAGCCTGAGTTGACCCCATAGACGTATGCTTATCGGGTCCACTTACTTCGGTAAGCCTCCCTTCTATGTGGTGGTGGTTATGTCACAGTCACTTGTTTATTGAAGTCACCATCTCATTTTGGAAGTTTTTTTCACCCTCTTTGAATTGTCATCAGAGACTTTTTCAATACGTTTTTCAACTACACTGAATTTTGAATTCATTTACATAGACTTCTTTTGATTCATTCACTTTCAGTATAACACTTGGGTGTTACATGTTTTGTAATTTTCACGCATATCGCTACATTTTTTGTACATTGAGCCCAATGACACCCCTACCAGAACCTCCTTCCTCTAATATTCTTCATATTAATTCTACTTATCATCTACTTCTTCTTTTTATTTTTAATTTTTTATCATCTACTTCTATGTGTTTATGTCAGAAGCAAAAATAACAGCACATTACTGACTAAATGCAATATTTACTAACATCTAACACTAAGCACTGGCTATTGGTAAATTAAAATAATTACATTATAATTTTATATGTAAAACTAAGAACAGTCCAAAGGCCCTGTATAAATTAGGCAAACTTTTGGGTACAGTATGCTAAAGATTAAATGTATAACCTCAGCAAGCAATTCTGAGTTCAGCTAACCAGTTTATATAACTCTAATTTCTACCCCAGAGACATGTTTCTCAGCCAGACCAGTGGCCAGGACACAGACCCTGATAGTCCTGAGGGGTCCCCAGCTCCTATACCTGCACTGCTTCCATACTCTCCAGATACTATCCTTCTTGCTGACATGGCAAGAAGGCTACCACTAAATTGGCTTTCGACCTGTAGCAAGATTTCCAGGAATTGGGATGTCGCTTAGACAACATTGAATCCAAAGTTGATGACACTGTCTATAGAGTGGTGCAAAACTGTACTATGATTACTGAACTTCACAATCATCTAGAGCAGTGGTTCTCAACCTGAGGGTTGGGACCCCCTCGCGGGCCGAATGACGATTTGCCAGGGGTCACTGAATCCTGGGCTGTTCCTGAAGCCCGCACCGCTCTCCCAGCCTTTTTGCGGCCACCCAGCAGGGCGGTCCCTGTAGCATGTGGCCGCCCACTCAGCTTCTTCGCAGCCGCCCATTCACTTCACGGCATGGCTGGGGGGCAGAGACTAGAGGTCAGCTGACTGGTGAGGGATGTAAAGTGGGAGGGGCTGGAGGAAACCCTTTCACCGAATTTCCGCATAGGTGTCACTGCTATGAGACACCACAAAGTAGGAGACATAGTGAAGCCGGAAACACAATGAGCAACACTAACTGTGATTAGAGTTGCCATTAAAAGTCCCCACTACTGTTCTCAGATCAGCAGATGACCTTGATCAAGAGCACCTAAGTTGGCTGATCAGAAATATACTGCCAATCATCCCACCCCCCCCCCCCCCCACCAAGGAGTAAGAGAAGGGATAAAAATAGAAAATACATGGAAGGGAGAGGAAAAGAGGGGGAGGAACAAAAAAAAGGGAGAGCAAGAATAAGAGAAAGAACATGAAAGACGACTAGAGAGAGGAATGGGGGAAAAAACAAGAAATTAGGATAGAGAGAGATAAAAGGGAAAGAAAAAAGAACAAAGAGAGAGGGGTTTTAATATTGTACGAGTGGAAGGGACTTGGACCGCTAAATGTCTGTGGGTTAGGGGCACACATTACTTGTCTTGCCTTGGGTGCTGAAAACCCACGCTACGAAAATGTTACTGTTAGGGGTCCCCACAACTTGGGAAATTTTATCAAGGGGTCACAGCACTAAAAAGGTAGAGAGTTACTGATCTAGAGGAAGCTTAGGCAAAAATTGATGATCTTAAAAATCGCGGCGGGCGGTATAATTTCCGTATTCTTGGTTTGCCGGAAACTGTTAAAATTATCACCTCTATCACTTAATCTCTGATGCAATCTGCTGTCCCAGATATTGACAAAATCCACATGGAATTGATCTCATTCACTGGGCCCTAGTTGCTCTGAAACCAGGCGGGCCTCCCAGGGACGTGATTGTGAAACTTAATTTCTTCAGGAAGGAAGCTGTCATGCGGTATGCCAGGGAACATCTGGATCTGGAAGTTGAAGGCTATAAAATTCTGATTTTTGCGGACATTTCCCAAGCAATCATTGAAAAACGGAGCACATTCAAACCTTTGCTTTCCCCTCTGGTTCAATTTCGCTACAGATGGAACTATCCTCTCTGTTTACAATTTCCCTATAACAGCAGATTATATTCCTTTTCTACGTTTGCTGAAGGTGAAAAAATTCAGCTGAAATTGGGATTTATCTCTCATGATCCCTCATCTCAGAGCCAATCAAGATCCAGCGGATCCCCACCTCCGCTTTCACCTCATCCCCATCATCAAGGAAACCTGCATCTCCACGCCGAGTTAGCTGAGTACTTCCTGATCGACGCCAGTTGATTTTTTTCCTTATGGCAGGGTTTTTCAGTGGTCCTTCTGCGGGACATTAGCCGCTGCCTATGCTTTGTTAGTATTTTTATGTGCCTTGAACCAGGTGTTTTTTGTTCTGATTTTGGACCTACTAATTTTATTTTGAGTTATTTACCACATGTCTGCTTATTGTTGGTTAATTACAAATGTTTTTTTTTTTGCTGTTAAGGAACATCTAGGAGGGCATTTTACTTGTTATGTAATATTTGCTATGTAATATCTGTGCTGGGAGGAGGCTATTCACTCTCCCAGTTTGTCGGTCTCCTCCCATTGATTTCAATGGGAAGGAGCGATGTAGGAGCGGTAAACACACCGCTCCTCTCACCGCTCCAAAGATGCACTAGCAGGACTTTTTTTCATGTCCTGTTAGCGCACCGCTCCAGTGTGAAAGCCCTCGTTTGTTATTTTGCCAATGTTACAGAAAAAAGATGGGGGTGGCGCTCTGTTTGTCAAGAGGGCCTTCATTTATTGACTCTAAAATACTGAAGGACAAAGAGGGGCAATACTTATTGGTGAAAGGGCACTTGGAGGGGGAGGGGAAATTTGGTAAAGTTTTTTGGTCTATTACACTCCCAATATGAACCATGTGGCCTTTTTTCACTCCTTGCTCTGATCTTTGGCGCCAGAGTTTGAGGGAGATGTCATTTTGGCTGGTGACTCTAATCTGGCGTTGGACCATATATTAGACAGATCTCACTTTTCTCAACTTCAGTCCCCTTCTAAACAAAGCCCAAAATTTGCTCAACTGTTACATCACCATGACTTTATTGACGCTTGGAGGAAGGCCAACCCTACCACTAGAGACTATTCCCACTTTTCCAGAGCTCATAATCATTATTCATGCATTGATCTTGTATTTCTCCTCTCAGGGCTACTATCCAACTTGATCTCGGCTAAGATAGTCTTGACGTCCTGGTCTAATCTTGACCCTGTAGTGTAGTGACCATTTAACACAGTATATTTTATTGTGTTACTGCAAGTTTAACGCCATATAGTTCTGTGCGTTACTGCAAGTTTAACGCTGTATATTTCATTGCGTTACTGCAAGTTTGTGTAAATTAATGAAGTAGCGCTAATTACTCTATATGTGCATTGTATATGTAGTACAGTAAGCCTAATAAATAAAGTAAACTTACTAAATAAATAATGTGACACGAACAGTGCACAATAACTATTAAAGTGCTAATGAGCAAAAATCTAGGAAATTAACCACTTGACCACTGGGCACTTAAACCCCCTTAATAACCAGACCAATTTTCAGCTTTCGGTGCTCTCACATTTTGAATGACAATTACTCAGTCATACAACACTGTACCCATATGAATTTTTTGTCCTTTTTTTCACACAAATAGAGCTTTCTTTTGGTGGTATTTAATCACTGTTGGGTTTTTTATTTTTTGCGCTATAAGAGAAAAAAGACTGAAAATTTTGTAAAAAAATGATTTTTTTTTCGTTTCTGTTATGAAATTTTGCAAATTACTATTTTTTCTTCATAAATTTTGGCCAAAATTTATACTGCTACATATCTTTGGTAAAAATAAGTACAAATTGGTGCATATTATTTGGTCTTTGTGAAAGTTATAGAGTCCACAAGCTATGGTGCCAATATCTGAAAATTGATCACACCTGAAGTACTGACGGCCTATCTCAATTCTTGAGACCCTAGCATGCCAGAAAAGTACAAATACCCCCCAAATGACCCCTTTTTGGAAAGAAGACATTCCAAGGTATTCAGAAAGAGGCATTGTGAGTTTTTTGAAGTTGTCATTTTTTCCCACAATTCTTTGCAAAATCAAGATTTTTTTTTTCTCTTTTTTTTTTTTCACAAAATTGTCATATTAGCAGGTTATTTCTCACACACAGCATATGCATTCCACAAATTACACCCCAAAACACATTCTGCTATTACTCCCGAGTATGGCGATACCACATGTGTGAGACTTTTACACAGCGTGGCCACATACAGAGGCCCAACATGCAGGGAGCACCTTCAGGCGTTCTGGAGCACCCAGGCCAATTCTGACATTTCTCTCCTACATGTAAAAATCATCATTTGTTTGCTAGAAAATTACATAGAACGCCAAAACATTATATGTGTTTTTTTTAGCAAAGACCTTAGAGAATATAATGGTGGTTTTTGCAACTTTTTATCTCGCACGATATTTGCGCAGCAATTTTTTTAACGCGTTTTTTACGGAAAAAAAATGTTTTGTGCTAAAAAAAAAAAAAACAGTAAAGTTAGCCCAATGTTTTTGCATAATGTGAAAGATGAAGTTACGCTGAGTAAATAGATACCTAACATGTCGCCCTTAAAAATTGCACACACTCGTGGAATTGCGCCAAACTTCGCTACTTAAAAAATCCCCATAGGCGACGCTTTAAATATTTTTACTGGTTACATGTTTTGAGTTACAGAGGAGGTCTAGGGCCAAAATGATTGCTCTCGCTCTAACGTTCGCAGAGATACCTCACATGTGTGGTTTGAAAACCGTTTTCATATGTGGGCGGGACTTATGTATGCGTTCGCTTCTGTATGCGAGCTCACGGGGACAGGGGCGCTTTAAAAAAAAAAAAAATGTATTCTTCATTTTACTTTATTTATTTTAGTTTGACATGTTTTTCCGCCCCAAACATTTTTTTGATCACTTTTATACCTATTACAAGGAACGTAAACATCCCTTGTAATAGGAATATGGCATGACAGGTCCTCTTTACAGTGAGATATGGGGGGGGGTGTTAATAAGACCCCACATCTCACCTCTAGGCTGGGAAGCCTGAAAAAAATACAAAAAAAAAAACAACAATCCTGGCTTTGATCGTAGCGGTGAGTCGGTAGAAGCACCGGAGGGCGGCGGGGGGTAAGGGGACATCCCCTCTCGTCTCCCATAAGAATGATCAAGCGGCGGAACAGCCGCTATGATTGTTCTTATGGTGTAGGGAATCGCCGGCTGAAAAAGCTAATATCTGAATGATGCCTGTAGCTGCTCCCATCATTCAGATATCCCCGCACAAAGTCAAGGACGTCATATGACGGCCGGAGGGCGGGAAGTGGTTATTGCAGAGTATTGACGGGCATTGCGGAGTATTGCCGGGCATTGCGGAGTATTGCCGGGCATTGCGGAGTATTGCGGACTATGGCAGGGTATTGCGGTGTATGGCAGGGTATTGCACGGGGTATTGCACAGGGTATTGCAGAGTATTGTGGAGGGTATTGCAGAGTATTGTGGAGGGTATTGCAGAGTATTGTGGAGGGTATTGCAGAGTATTGTGCAGGGTATTGCAGAGTATTGTGCAGGGTATTGCAGAGTATTGTGCAGGGTATTGCAGGGTATTGCAGAGTATTGCGCAGGGTATTGCAGAGTATTGTGCAGGGTATTGCAGAGTATTGCGCAGGGTATTGCAGAGTATTGCACCAGAGTATTGCAGAGTATTGCACCAGGGTATTGCAGAGTATTTTGCAGGGTATTGCAGAGTATTTTGCAGGGTATTGCGCAGGGTATTGCAGAGTATTGCGCAGGGTATTGCAGAGTATTGCGCAGGGTATTGCAGAGTATTTTGCAGGGTATTGCAGAGTATTTTGCAGGGTATTGCAGAGTATTTTGCAGGGTATTGCAGAGTATTGCACCAGGGTATTGCAGAGTATTGCACCAGGGTATTGCAGAGTATTGCACCAGGGTATTGGCAGGGTATTTTGCAGAGTATTGGCAGGGTATTTTGCAGAGTATTGGCAGGGTATTTTGCAGAGTATTGGCAGGGTATAGCACAGGGATGGCTGAGCAGGGATGGATGGATGGCTGGATCTATGACTGCAATTGTCACAGATCCAGCCCACAGCGCTGCTGCCTTGATCTGCTCCCTCCCCTCTCCTCTCACACTGTACCGATCGGTACAGAGAGGGGAGGGAGGAACCGGCGTCATCAAATGACGCCGGTCTGTTTACAAGTGATTGCTCCGTCATTTGACGGAGCGATCACGTGGTAAACGGCCGCTATCAGCGGCGATTTACCGTGATTCGTGATCCGCCGGGTCCTCTGGACCCGGCGGTCACGGAGTTTCCCGTGTGCGCGCCCCAGGGGGCGCGCGGGGAGCGCGATTCTGGGAGGACGTTATATAACGTCCTCCCAGAGTTAAGCAACCACCTTGTCGACGTTATTTGTCGGCAGGTGGTTGTTAAGTGGTTAAACTCATAAATATAACAATAAAAAAAATATATAGTTATGAATCGCAGTGTAACAAGTGCAATGTTACAGTGCTAAAGTCCGTATGTAAGGTGCATCCAAAGTAAACTGGTAATGAAATATTTAAAAAAAATTATTTTAAAAATAACAATAACAATCTTGAATCTATAAACGATATAGATAGTAAACAATGATATAGTCCATTTGTAAAGTGCATCCAACAATGAACAGGAGTTCTGACGAATACAGTTCTTAATCCAAAAAAGGTTCCCCTCCAAAGCAAGCAAACAGAGATGAGGGTAAAGGGATAGGTAAGGGAGTCCAAATTACAAATGGAGGGTAGGAAGTGCAAAAAATCCTTCTATGGATCCCCCCCCCCCCCAGTGATGCTAGCCTCTCACCTTAAGGAAAGACCCCAATGGGTCTAATGATGCATCAAGGAATACCAGTCACCGAGACTTTTAAGCTTTAATACACTATGGAGTGTCTTTTTGCTTGCCTTTGACTTCATGTTTCTGGAGACAACATCCCCAACTGAGAAAAGATTGGAGAAACTGGATAAAGAGCCACAGAGATCCTTAGCTCTGATATCTGGAGGAGGATACAACAACCGTGCTCGGTGACTGGTATTCCTTGATGCATCATTAGATCCATTGGGGACTTTTATTTATTAGGCTTACTGTACTACATATACAACGCACATATAGAGCAATTAGCGCTACTTCATTATTTTACACAATTTATGGGTATTGGCAATACTACAGAAGTTTGGCTGCTGTTTGCACCTTTCACTCTAGCACTGTAGCACTTTATGTATTTTTAATCACTGTAAAACACGTTGGTAGCGCATTAGTACTTTACTGTTTATTCGTTACTGCAAGTTTGACGCCTTATAGTTCTGTGCATTACTGCAAGTTTAACGCCGTATATTTCATTGCGTTACTGCAAGTTTAACGCTGTATTTTTCATTACGTTACTGTAAGTGTAACGTCGTATATTTCATTGCGTTACTGCAAGTTTAACCTTGTATGTTTCATTGCCTTACTGCAAGTTTCACGCCATATAGTTCTGTGCGTTACTGCAGGTTTAACGCTGTATATTTTATTGCATTACTGCAAGTTTAACACTGTATATTTCAAGCATATGTGTCCACAGACAAAGGTGGACGTGGTCAGTCCTCAGGCAGGGCATAATTTCCTCTGTTTAGTAATGTTGCCCATGCTATCCAGCCACAGCATGCAGAGGAGGTGGTGGACTGGATTACTAAACCATCCTCATCCTTCTCATCCTCCATCACCCAAGCAGAGAATAGTGCACAGTCCCCTGCAGCTGCCAGAGTGGCAAAACCTTCCTCCTTGTCCACAGCTATTCCTGCCATAGCCCCAGCATCAGGCATGGAGTAGTCAGCGGAGTTATTTGAACCCAACGTCAGCCACTTGCCACTTGCTCCTTGACGATGCACATCCATTACTCGATTCAGATGTTGGTTCTGACTCTGAGGTTGAGGAAGACAGGAATATGAGCCTACAGAGAGGGGAGAATACTGGTACACAAATTGGCAGTCATGTTCCCCCAGCCGCAGCGAATTGCCAAGTTGTTTCCAGTGGTAATGAGGATGGAGGAGATGATGATGATGAGGTCACTGACTCGACTTGGGTGCCAGATAGAGCAGAGGAGGAAAGTGAGGGTGAGGCACAACCCCAATGAGGCAGCCATCATGGAAGAGTAGAGAGTAGGGATGAGCCTAACACCCCCCAGTTCGGTTCGCACCAGAACCTGCGAACGGACCGAAAGTTTGCGCGAACTTCAGAACCCTGTTAAAGTCTATGGGACTCGAACGTTCGAAATCAAAAGTGCTAATTATAAAGGCTAATATGCAAGTTATTGTCCTAAAAAGGGTTTGGGGACCCGGGTCCTGCCCCAGGGGACATGTATCAATACAAAAAAAAGTTTTAAAAACTGACGTTTTTTCAGGAGCAGTGATTTTAATGATGCTTAAAGTGAAAAAAAGTGAAATATTCCTTTAAATATCGTACCTGGGGGGTGTCTATAGTATGCATGTGAAGTGGCACGTGTTTCCCGTGTTTAGAACTGTCCCTGCACAAAATGACATTTCGAAAGGAAAAAAAGTCATTTAAAACTGCTTGCAGCTTTAATGTAATGTCTGGTCCCGGCAATATGGATGAAAATCATTGAGAAAAATGCCATGGGTACCCCCCAGCCCATTACCAGCCCCTTTGGGTCTTGTATGGATATTAAGGGGGATCCTGCACCCAAATAAAAAAAAGGAAAGGCGTGGGGGCCCCCAGGCCCTATATACTTCGAACAGCAGTATACAGGCGGTGCAAACAAGACAGGGACTGTAGGTTTGTTGTTACGTAGAATCTGTTTATAATTTTGAACTGGTACATTTTTAAAGTGTAGCTCCAGCCAAAAAATCTATTTTTAAGCTTTTTGGAAAACATAGGGAAGGGTTATCACCCCTGTAACATTTGTTTTGCTGTCTGTTCAGGACATTTCACCTCACTTTCCGTCCCAATGACAAATGTTTTTTTGAAAATTTTGGGTTTTTAGTGAAACAAGGATTGGTGATAAAGCATCAGTGGAGAGGAGAAACCTTTTTCCCATATTAACTCTTACAGGAGAGAATTTCCCTTTCTAGGAGTAGCTTTCCTCTCACTTCCTGTTGTCTCCTTCCATTTGCAAGTAGGAGTCATTTGTAAGTTGGATGTTTGAAAGTAGGGGCCTGCCGTATATACTCTGCAGAAATTTGGCCCTTAGGTGTTGGTGTTGCCACAACACTGTAAGCCCTCACAGTTACTCTTGGAAGGCGCTGGAACGCCCTACTGTGAACTATTATATCAAGAATTGTAATTACATGCCATTGTTGAACAGTGGTAGGAAAAATCGGGCCTTTGGTGGTGGTGGTGGTGGTGCTGGTGCCACAACACGTAAAGTCCTCATAGTTACTCTTGGTGGGCGCAGGAATGGGCCCTGCTGTGAAATATTAGATCAAGAATTGTAATTACATGCCCCTGTTGAACAGGGGCATAAAAAATTGGGCCTTAGGCACTGGTGCCACAACACTGCAACCCCTTACAGATACTCTAGTTGAAGCGCATTAATGAGCCCTGCTGCAAAGTATTGCATCAAAAATTATATTTACACGCCCCTGTTAAACAGGGGCTGAAAAATTGGGTTTAGGCACTGGTGCCACAACACTGCAACCCCTTACAGATACTCTAGTTGAAGCGCATTAATGAGCCCTGCTGCAAAGTATTGCATCAAAAATTATATTTACACGCCCCTGTTAAACAGGGGCTGAAAAATTGGGTTTAGGCACTGGTGCTGGTGCCACAACACTGCAACCCCTCACAGATACTCTAGTTGGAGTGCAGGAATGAGCCTTGCTGCAAAGTATTGCTTTAAAAATTGTAAAATTGAAAAATTGGGCCTTAGCCACTGGTGGCGGTGCCCAGAACCAAAAATTTTCTTACAAGCTATCAGCATGATCATTGAGGAGGAAGAGGATAGTCACTCGGCATAACAGGATAGTCACTCAGCATCAGCATAGGCAGTCTTGAAGGGATCTGACATTTAAAAAAAAATATTCGATTACATCAGCATCGGGTGCTTGGTAGCTGGTGGTGATCCAAGACTGATTAATTTTTATGAAGGTCAGTCAGTCGACAGAGTCGGTGGACAGGCGCACCCTATGATCGATTACAAAGCCTCCAGCAGCACTGAATGTGCGTCACGAAAGAACGCTGGATGCAGGACAAGCCAGTACCTCAATTGCATACTGTGCAAGCTATGGCCAGTGACCCATTATCAAGACCCAGTAACCTAGAGGATTTTCGGTGGGAAAGGTGTATAAGTCTAGGTATTCCTGCACCATGTCAACCAGATGCTGGCGATGGTTGCTGGAACCGATCATACCTTGGGGCTGCGGACTAAAAAATTGTCTGAACGGATCGGTCAGACAGCCACCTTCTCCACCGCTCCTTCTTTGACTGACCGAAGCCTCAGCAACACGTTGTCCAGGACCAGGAATTTGTAACCTCCCAGTCTCTGGGAAGACGTAGCACAGACCTTTCTGCAAGGCCTCCCGAAGATGTTTCATCAGCTCTCTGGTGGTGCGAGGTACAGCGTGGCTCTCTGGTGGTGCTGGGTACAGCGTGGCTCTCTGGTGGTGCAGGGTACAGCGTGGCTCTCTGGTGGTGCAGGGTACAGCGTGGCTCTCTGGTGGTGCGGGTACAGCGTGGCTCTCTGGTGGTGTGGGTACAGTGTGGCTCTCTGGTGGTGCGGGGTACAGCATGGCTCTCTGGTGGTGCAGGTACAGCGTGGCTCTCTGGTGGTGCGGGTACAGCGTGGCTCTCTGGTGGTGCGGGTGCAGCGTGGCTCTCTGGTGGTGCGGGTACAGCGTGGCTCTCTGGTGGTGTGGGTACAACGTGGCTCCCTTTCTGGTTTCCCCCAGCACAGTATTCTCTTTTGCTCCTCGTCTAACACCCCCTCTCTCCCCTCCAGCAGAGTGCTTGCATGCTGGGGGCCGTAGCTTGGTGTCTATGGACACACTGGGGCCGGAACTACATTTCCCATGATGCCCCAGAGTCTTCTGATTGGCCCTCTGCTGTGGCCAATCATGGGGAGGGTGCAGTGAATCCATTAAGAGCCGCTCTCTCTCTCTTCGGGTTACAGAAAGGGAAGGGGGGCGGCGGGGGAGATACAGACAGCCCGCAGCTCTCCTCTCCCTGTCACAGCGCCGCTACTCTATTTGCCAGAGAACTCGGCAGTGGCGCTGTGACAGGGAGAGGAGTACAGCACATTTTCTTGCTGATGTTTGCCCTGCTGCTGAACGTTTACACAATATGATAGCAGATTAATCCAGAAAGCCTACGCCAGCATTTTTACTTGCTGTATCTCTTTTGCATATTGCTTAATCTTTAAATTACACTCTGATTTAGTAACAGTGATATAATGGAGATTTTTTGCCTTTTGCCAAAAACCTGTGAATTTGTGGCTTGTATTGTGTGCTGATGATTCTTGAGAGATGCTTGAAGCTATTGCAATGAAACCTAAAGGGCTTATTTTAGCTGAAGGCACATGAAAAATAACACAGGGAAAAGTAAAGCCCCGTACTCACGGCCGAGAATTTTTTTACGACGAGATCCTTGGACAAGAAACTTGTCCCGGCCGAGTGTACACACGCTCATTTCAAAGAACCCGCGGTTCTTTGAATGGAGCGTACGCGGTGACGTCATCGAATACGACGAGCATGCGCTCGTCACATTCGATGCCATCGCCGCCATCTTGGTTCACCCTACCTATGCCTAGGAAGCTACCACGCATGCGTCGAAGTCATTTCGAGCATGCGCGGGCTTCCCGGTGAACAGGTAAGTGTACACACACTCAATTTTCTCATCGAGAAACAGGCTGACGAGAATCTCGACGAGAAAATAGAGAGCAGGTTCTCTATTTTCTCGTCGAGATTCTTGTCGCTTTTCTTGACGAGAAACCATACACACGAACGAGTTTCTCGGCAAGAAATCTCTGCCAGCAAGTTTCTTGCTGGTTCTTGCCGAGAAACTCGGTCGTGTGTACGAGGCTAAAGCCCTGTACACACGATCGGATAACCTATGGATTTTCGTCCGATGGATTTGTCCATCGGAAATCCGATGAAACTGTTTTTCATCAGTCTTGGCCACACACCATCAGTCAAAAAACCGACCGTTCCAAACGCGGTGACGTAAAACACTCCGATGAGCCGAGAAAAATTAAGTTTAATGCTTCTGAGCATGCGTCGACTTGATTCTGAGCATGCGTGGGTTTTTTAACCGATGGACTTGCCCATAGACGATCGGAAATTCCCATCGGTTTTTTAACCATCGGAAAAATTTAAAACAAGTTCTATTTTTTCCATCCGATGGAAAAAAGACAGATGGGTACCATACACGATCGGTTTGTCTGATGAAAACCATCCATCGGACGGTTTTCATCAGTTAAACCGATCGTGTGTACGGGGCTTAAAGGATATGCTTTCAAACAATGTGTGCATTCTATTGAGTAAAAGAAGTCTCTAGTATTATAAGATGACCTCTCCTGTCTTATTGCACAAAGACGTATCTTTCTTTTTTTGTAGTTCCTTATATATTAAGATATTCATTTTAGGTGATTTATGATTCAAGCCAATCGGATTTCAGCAAGCAAAATTACTTTGGACCTTCTATCTATTTTGACCATTCATGGCTGTGCTCAAATGAACCCTGAGCTCCTTCCAATAAAACTTCTGAACATTTCCTCTATTAAACCTGAATCCTTGCAAAACCATCCTGAATACCAATGACTGTTTCTCAAATTTCCTTTGCGTTTCATTTAAAATCCTTTTGTGTGCTTTCTGCCATTTCTCTTTTTCTTGTGTTTAAAGGAACACTTTCATTATCTGTTAACTGTTTCTTTTGGCTGTAAAACATTTAAAAAATGTATGTACAGTGTAAAAGTACAATTTTGGTAAGCAAGTGAACATTCTCCGGTTATTTGGCTGTTGTCTAGGGGTACCTGGGAGAGAGGGATAAGTTACACCACGGCCCATGTCCTCCATAGCTAAGAGGTGAAGGCCAGCAAATTGGGTTTTTGTGTAGGTGTCCTAGAGTCAAGTCCAGTACTTCGTTCCTGACTCCTTTGCTTCTAGTAACCAGAGTTCCACACAGTGAATAGGTCCAACTCAGTTTTATTCTTCTTGCCAAGCACTAAAACAGTCTCTTTACTTTGGAAAATGGGGACAGATCGAGGCACAATCCTTTCCCTTCTGCTGCTGACCACTGTGCAGTCACCAGTGGTGAATAGTCACTGCCACTGACTAGGTCATATAGAACGTGAATTACCTTCGCTCACTCTGCCCCTGTCAGAGGAAGAAATCCGTCCAAGGGAGAAATGGAGGCCTCTCCATCACCAGCGATGCTGCGCCGGACTCTTCAGAGAAGTTACTGCACGCCAGTCCTAACGAACTCAGACACGGGCACCCAAGGAGTTAGGGCCCTCTCAGACTCCTCCACCCTCGCGGAACTCAGTCGAAGGTACTGAGCCCCAGGCATCCGGCATAGTACCTCACCCCAGGCTAAAGGTGCCTGAGATGGACTCCATCTCCGCTCTGGCTAGGTCAAGGACACCTAGGCCTGGAACACCGGAACGCCAGCACCCAGGCCGAAGATGCCTGGGTGCGGCCGCATCTTCTCACTCCGGACTCTCCAACCCCGTGACCAGGGCATCCGCCCCTTTTATGACCTCTCCCTTAACGCCACAGCGGGTTCCCTGCCCCGCTGTACCAGCTCCAGGGGAGGACAAAAAGGCACAGTCTTGCGGTGCGAGTTCAGCCCCGGTCCAAGGCAACAATGCCACCTATAGGCCGGAGGGAACTTCACACCACCAGAGTCCTCCAAGACTCACAAAGGGAACCTTGAATTTCCTAACAATCAAGGCATCTGGGTTACACTACCACCCAGATGCTTCCCCTAAATTCAAGTACCCGCTACACTGGCCATGGTCAAAACTTAGTCCTATCAGTAGGGAAAACAAAAGGAAAAAAGGGGGGGAAAGGGGAGGGGGGATAGAGAAGACACTAGGAAGGTTGTCAATAATGTTAACAAAAGTATTCAAATGCACTTACACAGATACAATTTCAACAATCAATCAATACATGATAGTATCAAAGAACATTTTAATTCATAACATATTATTATAGGAAACTAGTCGGATCGAGATGGTGTATTAAAACACCTGGTAAGTATATAGATGTATAGGAGATGATCCGAATAGTTACAATTACAGAGTATGCACCTCATCCCAGGTAGATAAATATAGAGGAGTACTAGTAATGGCCGCTTCCAACACATCGCTGTTCGCACTGACGCAAGCGGCGCGAATAGGCGCGCGCATATGCGCAATGAAACCAACAGGCGCACGCACATGCGCAATGAAACCAGCAGGGGCGTCAATCGGCGCACGCAACAGATGCAGCCACTTGCTGGCCTATATTAGACTGCCACTGAGCCCATCTCATTGCTTGATAGTCATCAGCCTTCCTGTGTTCCTGAGACTCTGTTTAACTGCTGTTTGGATCTCCCGTTGTGACCCGGCTTGTTCCTGGCTTGTCTGATCTGCTCTCCTGGTTTGACCCCCTGGCTCGCTTTACCGACTTGTTGCCTTCTCCTCCACCTGATCCCGGCTTGTTCCACGGACTTTGCCACAGTTATCTGTTCCTGCCTGTTTCCTGTTACCAGACCTTTGGCTTGTTTCCGTTCCTGCAAACTGCCTCTTCCTCCTGCCGGATCTACTGGGTTTGACCCTCAGCCTGGCTGCCACTACTACTTCTTGAGCGGTGTCCTGCATCCTCCAGTGTTCTTCAGGATCCCACCAGCTCTGCTCTCCTGGACCCATCTGGCAACCTGTGCTTCTCTGGGCACTACACCCTCTGTACCCAACCTCAGAGGTGTACTGCACTCAGCCGCAAGGGGAGCCCTCTCTGCATTTCAGCCTCCAACCAGGTACGTGACAGGGGAAGACATTCTTGCAGCTCTGCAGGGACAGGCCCAGAGGTGGTTCACACCATGCCAGCTTGAGCCAGGAATGGTGGTGTGTGATAATAGCACAAACCTCCTTTCTTTAAACACTATGCTTGGGGGAAGTTTTATCTTGCCTCAGAAGTGGCATGCCTGTGTGGTGCATACAATGTACTACAGCAAAAGTGTAATTTACAAAGAGAAAAAAAATATGGCTAAATTACATTTCTCAGCCACTTTATCTGGCTTATGATCCCCATCATGTCTGCCAGACCCTTATCCCAGATGAGAGTCTAATGTAAATATTAAGGAGAACCACACACAAAAGAAGAAACTGTGAATCTCCCTAAAAATACATACTAGACTAGGGATGAGCTTCGAGTTCGAGTCGAACCCATCGCCTGTTCGGTTGTTCGTCGAATTGCGAACATTATGGGTCGTTTGCGCCAAATTTGAGTGGCGCGTCACGGCCCATAATTCACTGCGGCATTGCAGTGCATTGCTGGCTGATGATTGGCCAAGCATGCACTATGACCCGCATGCTTTGGCCAATCACAGCACTCAAAAAACGGAGAGCCATAATTGGCCAAAGCCAGGGTGGCTTTGGCCAATTATGTCTCAAGGGATTTAGTACATGCCCCACCCTATATAAGACCGCCTCTGTGGCGGCCTTGTGTAGTGTGTTTTGCGGTGTTGGTTAAAGAGAGAGCTTACAGAGAGAGAGAGAGAGACAGTGTCATTTATATTGAGTTAGATAGAGCAGGCAGGCGAGTCAGTTAGCTAAAGTTACAGTGTGTAGAGGATATATATGCATCCTAGGTGTTGTATATATATTTATACACTGTATTCAGTTTAGCTAGATCCGTTCCTGTTATTCTCTATACTGTGACAGGCAGGCAGGTGATTGTGCTAGCTGCAGTCAGTGTTTCACTTAGTGTATTGTGTGCTTTGCATAGCGTTCACCTCAAGCTTACCTGAATACAGTTAGTGACTAATAGTGGTGTTCTCATAGTAAAACCACAGGCAGAGAGCTGATAGTATTTTCAGTTAGTGTACTGTGTCCTCTGCGCAGTTTTCACCTAAAACGAACTGAAGACAATTGCTGCTTTTCTCATACTAATACCACAGCAGGCAGTTGATTCTGATAGCTGCATTATAATCAGTATATATATATATATATATATATATATATATATATATATATATATACACATCCCATCTTTGTGCAGCTACATCTCACTGCAGGCCATTAGTATGTCTGGAAGGCAAACAAGGAGAGGCAGACAGTCACGAGGCAATAAAAGGGGGCAAGCAGGCTCTGTGTCTAAAGGCAACAGTGCTGGTCGTGTACATGGTGCATCCTCATCAGCACATGGCCGTGGGACATGCTTGTCCTTCTTTTTGGCAGCTGGCCATGTTGAGCCGCAACATGCCCAAGACTTGGTAGAGTGGATGACCAAGCCATCCTCATCCTCCTCATCCAGGCTCAGGGTACTTTGTCTGGCAAAGCAGATGCCAAAGCGGCCTCTTCCCTCGGCTCAATGGCATCAGTCACTCCTTCCCTAGCCCCACCATGTCCTCCTGAGTAGTCCCCCGAACTGTTTTACCACAGTGTTGGGTACATGCTCTAGGAGGATGCCCAGCGTTTTGAAGGCTCTGATGATGGAACCCAGCTAGAGGAAGGCAGTAACATGAGCCCAGAGAGAGGAGGTGCCCAAGAAGGACAGCTATCTGGCAGTCATGTTCACTTTTTCTCACGAAAGACGATACCGGCTCTCTACCGGAAGGCAATGTCTTGGCCTCGCTGGACAGGGCAGTCAGCGGTAAGGTGCATATTACAGCTGACTTATGGTCCAGCAGGCATGGACAGGGATGTTACTTATCTTTCATGGCACATTGGGTGACTCTGATGGCAGCTGGGAAGGATGCAGGACAAGGTGCAGTAGTGTTGGAGGTTGTTCAGCCACCACGCCTCCAAAATGTCACTACTAGTGATTCTGACAAACCTCTCTCCTCCAACCCCTCCTCGTCTTCTTCCTCCATGGCCTCTACCTGTGCTTTGTCCTCGGAACCAGCGGTGCTCCGTAGGCGTTTGATGGGCTACGCAAGTACGCAGGGAAAAAGATGTCATGCGGTGCTTGAGCTGGTGTGCTTGGGGGACAGGAGCCACACTGGGGCAGAGATTATGTCAGCTCTGCAGGGGCAGGCTCAGAGCTGGTTGATGCCACGCCAGCTTAAGCCAGGAAAGGTGGTTTGCGACAATGGCACCAACCTCCTATCCGCCCTCCGACAGGGACAACTGACACATGTGCCCTGTGTGGCTCACATCCTTAACTTGGTGGTTCAGCGGTTCTTTGGCAGGTACCCGGGTTTACAGAAGGTCCTGAAGCAGGCCAGGAAACTCTGTGGGCATTTCCGCCTGTCATATAATGCTAGTGCTCGGCTGGCTGAGCTGCAAAAGGAATCTAACCTGCCCAAAAACCGCCTAATCTGTGACATGCCCACCAGGTGGAACTCTACGTTGGCCATGCTGCAGCGGCTGCACACGCAGCAGAGAGCCATCAATGAGTATCTGTTGCAATATGGCACCAGGACAGGGTCAGGGGAGCTTGGATTTTATTCCACACGCCAGTGGGCCATGATCAGGGATGCATGCACTGTCCTGGCACCATTTGAGGAGGCCACGAGGATGGTGAGCAGTGACAGTGCATGCATCAGTGACACTGTCCCTCTTGTCCACCTGTTGGAATAATGGACAGGGCACTTGAGGCAGAACAGAAGCAGGACTTCCTTACCTGTCACGTACCTGGTGAGGGAGCCCAACGTGCAGGGAGTGACCTCTCGTAATCCCCTGGCTCGAGAGCTCCTGGTAGAGCAGACAGGGGCTCCGGAGGACAGAGGGCACAAGTGCCTGGTTGGTGAGCAGGGTAGAAGGCAGATGCAGCGGCAGGTGGTGCACAGCGGACTGGAGCAGGCCTACGGCAGCTGGGAGGTGCACGGTGAAGCTAAACTGGATACAACAGCGGGTTGAAATATCAGAGTCCAGAACTAGTCTGCAACAACAAGGAGGTGTGCTGTAGTCCGGGCTGAACTGCAACAGCAGGGAAGGTACTTGTAATCCAGGTAGCTCTGCAACAGCAAGGAGGTGTACTGTAGTCCGGGCTGAACTGCAACAGCAGGGAAGGTATGGATAAGCAGGTTCAGGGGAGACCGGGAGAGTAGTCAAGACAAGCCGAGGTCAGGGCAGGCAGCAAACGGAGGTAACAGAGGCAAGCCGGGTCAGATAACTGGTATTCAGGATCAGAAGCCAAACAGCAGGGGTCTCAGGAATGCTGTAGACCAGACAGCAAGGAGCAGAATGTCAGAGGGGTTTAAATGCCATCTCTGGCGCCAAACGCTGTCACCGCGCGCGTGTGCGCACGCCGATTGCGCACGCTGATTGCGCTATTGCGCACGCTGATTGCGCTATTGCGCACGCGCATGCGCCGGATGGTCCTTCCACGCACAGATGTTCTCCTGGCAACACTGTTGCCAGGCAGAGTATGGAAACGTCTTTCCTGACATTGCCCCCCCCAAGGGGAAGCCTCCGGATGCCCAGCTGGGCCATCTTGTCTGGGTGAGACTTCTTGAAGTCCCTAAGTAGACTTCCAGCATGGAGGTTCGTTTCCGGTTCCCATGAGTTTTCCTCTGGACCGTAGCCCTTCCATTTTACCAGGTATTAAGTCTGGTTGCGTCTCCTCCTGCAATCCAGAATGGACTCCACGTCGAACTCCTCTTCTCCATCGCTGAGCACTGGTTCGGGGGGACCGGTGTTCCGGTTGGTAAAGGGATCAGGGACCGTAGGTCTGAGCAGGGCCACATGAAAAACTGGGTGGATCCAGAAGGATTCTGGCAGTTTCAATTCGTAAGCCACCTCGTTAATCTTTCTTGTTATTGGGAAGGGACCCACAAATTTAGGACCCAACTTTTTGGATGGGCATGCCAGCCTTAGGTTCAGGGTAGATAGCCAAACTTGGTCCCTGGGTGCTAGGTTGAGCTCCCCCCTCCTCTTTCTGTCAAAGACCTCCTTGTTGTACTTCTGAGCCTTAGCCATTGTCTCCTGGAGTAATTTGTTGTTAACAGAAAAGAAATTTAAGGTCTCCTGGGCTGCTGGTACTGGACATTCAGGCATATTGTTGGACAAAAACAAGGGGTGGAACCCATAGTTTGCGAAGAATGGGGATTGTTTGATGGCAGAGTGAACCGAGTTATTATAGGCGAACTCTGCCAGGGGCAAGAGAGAGGCCCAATTATCCTGGGAAAAACTTGAAAAGCAGCGCAGATACTGCTCGAGCGTTTGATTGGTGCGCTCTGTTTGGCCGTTGGTCTGGGGATGGTAAGCTGAGGAAAAGAACAGATCGATCTTCAAAGACTTGCATAGTGCCTGTAACGCCGAGCGCTCCGGGTGTCCCATCCTTCCCGGAGCGCTCGCGGCGTCGGTCCCCCTGCAGCGCTCCGGTCAGCCCCCCTGGCCGTGGGCGCTGCTCTGTTACCGGCAGGGATGCGATCCACGCGGCGGCACATCTCCGTCCGCGGATCGCATCCCATCCTACTCACCATCCCCCTCCTGCTCCTTCCCGGCGCGCGGGGCCCCGCTGCGCTCTAAGGCACGCGCACGCCGGCCTTCTGAGATTTAAAGGGCCAGTGCACCATTGATTGGTGCCTGGCCCAATTACTGTGTACACACCCAAAACCTGATATAAACCCACTTCCCCTTCCTGTCCTTGCCGGATCTTGTTGTCTTAGTACTCTGTGGAAGCGTTTTGTGAGTTGCCTTGCCTGTGTATCTGACCTGCTGCCATTGTCTCAGACTATGAACCATTGCCGCCTGCCCTGACCCTCTGCTATGTCTGACCTTGCCTCTGCCTAGTCCTTTTGTACCGCGCCTATCTCAGCCGCCAGAGAGGTGGAGTCGCTACTAGAGGACACGACCTGGTTGCTACCACCGCAGCAAGTCCATCCCGCTTTGCGGCGGGCTCTGGTGAAAACCGGTAGTTGCTTAGAACCGGTCCCTCAGTACGAACCGTGCCATCCCCTCTCTGGTACAGAGGATCCACCTCCTGTATCCCCACTAGCCGTCAGTCCGGCTCGTGACAGTAGATCCGGCCATGGATCCCGCTGACGTGCCGCTGCCTAGTCTCGCTAATCTCACTACCGTGGTTGCCCAGCAGTCGCAATTGATTGCCCAACAAGGACAGCAGCTGTCGCAGTTGACCGCCATGATCCAGCAGCGTCTGCCGCCACAAGCTCCAGCATCTTCCCCTCTCCGAGCTGCCCCTACTACCTCGAAGATCCGCTTGTCTCTTCCGGAGAAATTTGACGGGGATCCTAGGATGTGCCAGGGATTCTTGTCCCAATGTTCCCTGCATCTTGAGATGATGTCAGACCAGTTTTCCACAGAATGGTCTAAGGTGGCATTCGTGGTCTGTCTGTTGTCTGGGAAGGCCTTGGCCTGGGCCACGCCACTCTGGGACCGCAATGACCCTGCTACAGCCACCGTTCAGTCCTTCCTTGCTGAGGTTCGTAGCGTTTTTGAGGAACCAGCCCGAGCCTCATCCGCTGAAACCGCCCTGCTTAACCTTGTCCAAGGAAACTCCTCTGTGGGCGAATATGCCATACAGTTCCGCACACTGGCCTCAGAGCTAGCCTGGAATAATGAGGCTCTCTGCGCGACCTTCAAGAAAGGTTTATCCAGCCACATCAAGGATTGCCTGGCCGCACGAGAGATACCCTCCTCCCTGACGGAGCTCATCCACTTAGCTACCCGCATTGACATACGCTACGTTGAAAGACGCCAAGAGCTTCGCCAGGAGAAAGATCTTGTTCGCACTAGGTGTTATCCGCGCCTGGCTCCTCTCTTCCTGAATCCAACGCATCCTGATACTATGCCTTCTGTCGAGGAGGCCATGCAGGTGGACCGATCTCGCCTGACCCTACAAGAGAGGACTCACCGTAGGAATGAGAACTTATGCCTTTATTGTGCGAGCTCTGAACATTTCCTAAAGGACTGCCCTATTCGTCCTCTACGTCAGGGAAATGCCCGCACCTAGTGAACGTGGGAGAGGCGTTACTAGGTGTGAATTCTTCCTCTCCACGTCTGACTATTCCTGTGCGGATTTCCCCTTCTGCTGGCTCCCCCTTCTCTGCGGTGGCCTTCCTGGACTCTGGTTCTGCAGGAAACTTTATTGAAGCCTCTTTCATCAACAGGTTCAACGTTCCTGTTATCCATCTCATCAAACCCTTCTTCATTTCCTCTGTAAATGGAGAGAATCTGGATTGTACCGTGCGTTACCGCACCGAACCCCTGCTCATGTCCGTTGGTGTTCTTCACCAAGAAAAAATGTAATTCTTTGTTTTGCCGAACTGTACTTCTGACATCCTTCTTGGCCTACCCTGGCTCCAGCGACATTCTCCTACCCTCGACTGGACCACTGGGGACATCAAATCCTGGGGCTACTCCTGCCACAAGCATTGTCTTAAGTCTGTACCCACCAGTCAAGTTCCCATCGCTACTCCTTTGCCCGGCCTTCCCAAGGCCTATCAGGACTTTTCTGATGTCTTTTGCAAAAAACAGGCGGAGGTCTTACCACCACATAGACCCTACGACTGCCCCATTGACTTGCTCCCAGGTACTACACCACCCCGTGGCAGAATTTACCCTCTCTCCTCTCCTGAAACCAAGGCCATGACTGATTACATACAGGAGAACCTCAAGAGAGGTTTTATTAGGAAATCATCTTCTCCAGCCGGAGCGGGGTTCTTCTTCGTTGCCAAGAAGGACGGATCACTACGCCCTTGCATAGACTATCGTGGTCTCAATAAAATCACTATTAAAAATCGCTACCCTCTGCCTCTCATCTCGGAGCTCTTTCACCGTCTGCGCGGAGCAAAAGTTTTTTTCGAAATTGGACCTCAGGGGCGCTTATAACCTCATCAGAATCCGTGAAGGAGATGAATGGAAAACCGCATTTAACACCAGAGATGGTCACTTTGAATATCTCGTCATGTCATTTGGACTTTGCAACGCTCCTGCAGTCTTTCAGGATTTTGTCAATAAAATCTTTCGGGACGTACTGTATACCTGTGTGGTTGTCTATCTTGACGACATCCTAATCTTCTCTACCACGGCTCCATGTCCGTCAAGTGCTCCAGCGCCTCCGCGTAAATCACCTTTACGCTAAATTTTAAAAATGCCTTTTTGAGCGCAGCAGCCTTCCTTTCCTAGGTTATCTGGTCTCAGGACAAGGCCTTCAAATGGACCCTGACAAGCTCTCCGCAGTCTTGGATTGGCCACGCCCCTCTGGACTCCGTACTATCCATCGCTTCCTTGAATTCGCCAACTACTATCGTCAGTTCATACCCCACTTCTCCACCATCGTTGCTCCTATAGGGGCACTGACTAAGAAAAACGTGAATCCAAGGTCCTGGCCGCCTCAAGCGGAAGAAGCCTTTACTCGCCTTAAGACCGCCTTCTCCTCTGCACCTGTCCTGTCTCGACCAGACCCCATAAAGCCATTCTTCCTTGAAGTTGACGCCTCCTCGGTAGGAGCCGGAGCTGTTCTTCTTCAAAAAAACGCTAAAGGAGGAAACGTCACGTGTGGTTTTTTCTCTAAAACCTTCTCCCCTCCTGAAAAAAACTATTCCATAGGTGACCGTGAACTGTTGGCCATCAAGCTGGCATTAGAAGAGTGGAGACATCTCCTGGAAGGATCCCTTCACCCTATCTCCATCTACACTGACCATAAAAATTTGTCCTACCTTCAGTCCGCTCAGCGCTTAAATCCTCGCCAGGCCAGGTGGTCATTGTTCTTTGCCCGGTTCAATTTCCAGATCCATTTTCGTCCCGCAGACAAGAATGTCAGGGCTGATGCCTTGTCCCGTTCCTCCGATGCCTCTGAAACCGGGACTCCCCCTCAACACATCGTACCCCCTGAGTGTCTGATTTCCTCTGCTCCTGCTTCTCTGGTTCCAGTTCCTCCAGGAAAAACTTTTGTTCCTCCATGTCTTCGTCTCCAGATACTCAGGTGGGGCCATTCCTCCCATCTAGCCGGTCACGCTGGGATCAAAAAATCCATACAACTGATGGCCAGACACTATTGGTGGCCTACCCAGGAAAAAGATATGACTGACTTTGTACGGGCCTGCACTATCTGTGCACGTGACAAGACTCCACGCCAGAAGCCTGCAGGTCTTCTCCTTCCTCTACCTGTGCCTGAACAACCATGGTCCCACATTGCCATGGATTTCATCACGGACCTTCCTTTGTCTCATAGTAACACTGTCATCTGGGTGGTCGTTGACCGCTTTTCGAAAATGGCTCATTTTGTCCCGCTTCCTGGTCTGCCTACTGCACCTCAGTTGGTGAAACATTTTTTTCTTCAAATTTTCCGTCTCCATGGGCTACCCTCACATATCGTCTCTGATAGAGGCGTTCAATTCATCTCAAAATTTTGGAGAGCTCTCTGTACTCAACTAAAGATTAAGTTGAATTTTTCTTCCGCTTATCACCCGCAATCCAATGGACAGGTGGAGAGAGTTAACCAGGTCCTTGGTGACTACTTACGACATTTTGTCTCCGCCCGTCAAGACGATTGGGTCGACCTATTGCCCTGGGCAGAATTCTCATACAATTTCAAGAACTCTGAATCGTCCTCCAAATCACCTTTCTTTGTGGTCTACGGCCGTCACCCATTGCCCCCCTCCCCATCCCCACTTCTTCCGGAGTTCCTGCCGTGGATGAATTAACTCAAGACTTCACCTCTATCTGGAAAGAGACTCAAAAGTCGCTATCACTGGCCTCTGCCCGCATGAAGAGACATGCATATAAAAAAAGAAGAAGTCCTCCTGTCTATGTCCCTGGTGACAAAGTGTGGCTCTCCTCCAAATATGTTCGGTTTTGGGTACCTAGCTACAAGCTGGGCCCTCGTTACCTCGGACCTTTTAAAATCAAAAACCAAATCAATTCTGTCTCTTACAAACTCCATCTTCCTCCTTCTCTTCGCATCCCCAATTCTTTTCATGTGTCTCTTCTCAAACCCCTCATTCTTAACCGATTTTCCCCCAAGGTCACTGCTCCTGCTCCTGTCTCTGGTTCTTCCGATGCCTTCTCGGTGAAAGAAATCCTCGCCTCCAAGGTCATCCGAGGTAAAATATTTTTTTTAATTGATTGGGAGAACTGTGGTCCTGAAGAGAGATCCTGGGAGCCTGAGACCAACATTTTAGACAAGGAGCTCATCCGTAGATTCTTGGGTTCCAAGAAAAGGGGGAGACCTAAGGGGGGGGTACTGTAACGCCGAGCTTGGTGTCCCATCCTTCCCGGAGCGCTCGTGGCGTCGGTCCCCCTGCAGCGCTCCGGTCAGCCCCCCTGGCCGTGGGCGCTGCTCTGTTACTGGCAGGGATGCGATCCACGCGGCGGCACATCTCCGTCCGTGGATCGCATCCCATCCTACTCACCATCCCCCTCCTGCTCCTTCCCGACGCGCGCGGCCCCGCTGCGCTCTAGGGCGCATGCGCGGTGGCCTTCTGAGATTTAAAGGGCCAGCGCACCATTGATTGGTGCTTGGCCCAATTACTGTGTACACACCCAAACCTGATATAAACCCACTTCCCCTTCCTGTCCTTGCCGGATCTTGTTGTCTTAGTACCCTGTGGAAGCGTTTTGTGAGTTGCCTTGCCTGTGTATCTGACCTGCTGCCATTGTCTCAGACTACGAACCATTGCCGCCTGCCCTGACCCTCTGCTACGTCTGACATTGCCTCTGCCTAGTCCTTTTGTACCGCGCCTATCTCAGCCGCCAGAGAGGTGGAGTCGCTACTGGAGGACACGACCTGGTTGCTACCGCCGCAGCAAGTCCATCCCGCTTTGCGGCGGGCTCTGGTGAAAACCGGTAGTTGCTTAGAACCGGTCCCTCAGTACGACCCGTGCCATCCCCTCTCTGGTACAGAGGATCCACCTCCTGTATCCCCACTAGCCGTCAGTCCGGCTCGTGACAGTGCCCTCCAAAACCTTGATGTAAACTGCACCCCGCAGTCAGACGTGATGTTAGCAGGTATGCCGTGGAGCCTCACTATCTCCCTGATGAAAATTTTAGCAGTCTCAGAGGCCGAGGGAGTACCCACCATAGGCAGGAAGTGGGCCATTTTGGAAAGCCTATCAACTACTACGAAGATGGTAGTAAATTCTTCTGAAGAGGGTAGTTCGACTATAAAGTCCATGGAGATCATCCTCCATGGTCTCTCCGGGATGGGTAGTGGCTTTAGTAGCCCCCAGGCTCTGGTCCTGCTGCCTTTGTTTCGGATGCAGGTGATGCAAGACTCCACATAGCTCCGGCAATCTTGGAGTAGTTGCGGCCACCAGAATGTCCGCTGGAGGAGCTCAGAGGTCTTGTGAACACCAAAATGGCCGGCCAACTGGTGATCATGACAGGATTTCAAGACTGCCACCCGTAGTTGCTGGGGCACAAAAATCTTGTCCTTGTTCCACAGCAGACCGTCTTTAAACTGAAGGGCAAGGTCTGGAGACTGAGGAGGTTCCGAAGAAGCTTGTCTGATTTGAGACAAGAGATCCTCCTGCAAGAGGAGGAAGTTGCCGGGAGCTAAGATGGTATCTGGAGGTGCAAGAACTTCAGGTTCGGCAAACATCCGAGAAAGAGCGTCCGGTTTGGTGTTCTTGGATCCTGGTCGGTAAGTGATGTGAAATGAAAATCGGGTGAAAAAAAGTGCCCACCTGGCCTGGCGTGGTCTGAGTCTCTTGGCAATTTTCAAGTACTCCAGGTTCTTATGGTCAGTATAAATCAGGATAGGATGTGCCGCTCCCTCCAGGAGATAGCGCCACTCCTCGAGTGCAGATTTTATGGCTAGAAGTTCCCTGTCCCCGACATCGTAGTTCCTCTTAGCCTCCGTTAGCTTACGGGAGAAAAATGCAACTGGGTGCAGCAAGGCCTTTGGGCCCTGTCTCTGGGAAAGAACGGCTCCAACTGCCACCTCAGAGGCATCCACTTCCAGAATATACGGTAAGGCCGGATCGGGGTGCTTCAGGACAGAGGCTGAGGTAAACAGGTTTTTGAGAGTAGTGAAGGCGGACTGAGCTTCGGGAGACCAGTGGAACCGGATACCTTCTCTGGTTAAACTGGTGATAGGGGAAATGATTGAGGAGAATCCCTTGATAAACTTCCGGTAGAAGTTCGCAAATCCTACGAAGCGTTGGATTCCCTTCTTATCGGTGGGGGCTGGCCAATCGAGAATGGCCGTGATCTTCTGGGGGTCCATTTTAATGCCCTCCACCGAGATGATCATTCCTAGGAACTGAATATGCTGTCGTTCGAATTCACATTTCTCAGGTTTGGCATACAAGCCATGTTGGCGAAGCCGGGCCAATACCTTCCAGACATGTTCACGATGGTTGGACAAGGAAGAGGAGAAGATCAGGATGTCGTCTAGGTAGATTATGATGAATAAGTCTAGATAGTCTCTAAAGATGCTGTTTACGAAGTGTTGGAAAGTGGCGGGGGCGTTGCAGAGGCCGAAGGTCATGACCAGATATTCAAAGTGCCCGAATCTGGTGCGGAACGCTGTCTTCCACTCGTCGCCACTCTCGCCACTCCGAATGCGGACCAAGTTGTAGGCCCCACGGAGGTCCAACTTAGTAAAGATGACTGCTGTTCCAAGTCTTTGGAATAGTTCAGGTACCAGTGGAAGGGGATATCTGTTTTTAATAGTTATCTTGTTTAAGTCTCTGTAGTTCACGCAGGGGCGTAGAGAATGGTCTTTCTTCTCTACGAAGAATATACCGGCTCCTGCGGGTGAGGTGGAAGGACGTATGAATCCCTTCTCTAGGTTGTCGTCCAGATATGTTTTTAGAGTCCCGAGCTCCAGTTCAGACAAGGGGAAGATCCTACCAAAAGGAACCTCTGCCCCAGGAAGGAGTTCAATAGGGCAGTCATAGGGCCAGTGTGGGGGCAGAGTCTCCGCGCCCTTTTTACTGAAGACATCCAGAAAACTGTGATAGGCTTCTGGGACTAGTTGACGGTTCTCCATGTCACTCTCCAGGCATAGTAGTGGAGACGGGGTTTTGAGAGGTTCTGGGAAGCTGTTAGGGAAATTCCCCGTCTGTTGTCACCAATCTGCGCTCAGTGCGCATGCGCGGCAAAACGGCGCATCGGCGCATGCGCGTGCGTGGCGGGACGGCGCTTCGGCGTGCTCGGGTGCGCGCACCGGCGCAACGACGAATGCGCATGCGCAATAGCTCGCCAATGGGACTACAGGCGGGCCTATTTAAACAGACGCAGTAACACTATCTGGTTGCTGGTTTGTCAGCTTTACTGTGTTTCCTTGTGCCTGAAAGAAGTTAAAGTTCTCCTGCTGTGACCCGGACCGGATTTGACTACGCTTCTGCTTCTCCTGAACCTGACCCCTTGGCTTGCTAAACGGACTTCTACCTCTCTCCTTGTGCTTGACCCTCGGCCTGTGACCCGGATCTGCTGCCTGTCTCCAGCCCTCTACCTTCTGCCTGTACCCTGGACTTCTTGCCTAACCTGACTATTCTGGTGCCTTCTGCTAAACTCCTAAACGGACTTGTACCTTTGCTACTGGTTGCTGTTTGACCCTGTCTACCCTTGGTGTTTGACTCCTGGCCTGTTCTTCAGACTCATCCCTGCTAGATTCTTCAGCAAGACACCTCTACCTGCTGGTGGCCAGTGCTCCCTCGTGCTGTCCTCTCCCTGTCTCACCTCCAGGGGGCGGAGTGCGCTTGGGTGCAAGGGTGAACCACTCTCGGCATCTCGGCCTCGGTAAGTACGTAGCCTGATAGTACAAACCAGCCAGATGTCTGAGGCCGACAGAGTGCGTTCCCCATTTGACACCCTCTGCCAGCAGGTCTCCACCCTAACGGACACTGTCCAAAGACTCCAAGAGGGATATACTCAGATTGATGGCCGTCTTCAACAGCTCACCGGTCTCCTAGGACCAGGCCCCACAGCTGCCACCTCTGCCAATACCGCCACCAACTCCCAAGTACCTACGAGTTCTACAGTAGTGATGGCCACCCCTGAACCCAGGGTCCCTATTCCGGAACGTTTTTCGGGTGTCCGCAAAAAATACCGGGCCTTTAAAAACGCCTGCTCCCTCTACCTTGCCCTCCAACCAAGGACCTTCTCTTCGGAAGCAGTAAAAGTGGGGTTTATCATCTCTCTCTTAACGGATGACCCTCAAGCCTGGGCCCATGGCCTGATGGAGCAACAGAGCCCCATATTGGACTCAGTAGAGACATTTTTTGAACATATGGCTCAATTATACGATGATCCCCAGCGATCAGCCACGGCCGAGTCCGTCCTCCATAATCTAACTCAGGGGAGAAGACCGGTGGAAGACTATACGTCGGAATTTAGGAAATGGTCCGCCGACACCAAATGGAATGAGGCGGCCCTCAGATACCAATACCGCCAGGGACTATCTGAGACTCTCAAGGATGAGCTGGCCAGGATCGAAACCCCCACTACCTTGGAGAACCTGATCCAATCCGCCATACAACTCGATAGGCGTCTGCGTGAACGACGGGCGGAGCGATTTCAATCTCCTCGTCCCAACTGGCCTCCGTCCAGGACTGTACCTCACTACCCACCAACCTCTGCGCCTGCAGTCACACCTCTTCCTGAGCCAGAACCCATGCAGCTCGGGTTGGTTCGGGCTCCCCTGACTCCTGAGGAAAAACAGCGAAGGCGCCAGGCCAATCTGTGCCTATATTGCGGGGGTGCCGGCCACTTCCTCCTCAACTGCCCCGTAAGACCTAGTAAGTCTATCTCTAAAGACACTTTAAACTATCAACTCTTTGACAACCCTCAGTCTTATGTCATTCTCTTTGTGTCTCTACAGCTGCCGGAAGGGGCAATCCGCCTCCCGGCAATTATTGATTCTGGAGCCTGCAGCTGTTTCCTGGACTCTGCCTTAGCCTCAAGATTCCATGTCCCCACTCAACCTAATGACCACTGCCTTCAGATCCACCTGGTGGATGGGTCCTTGCCCCGTTCAGGGCTGATCACGCAGGAAACCAAACCTATCCTTGCCATCTCTGACTCGGGTCATCAAGAACTTCTCCGGTTAGACCTCATACCTTCCCTGATGTTCCCCATCATCCTGGGTCTTCCCTGGCTACAGGCACACGAGCCCCTCATAAATTGGGTGAAGAAAGAGGTTAGCTTCACCTCCTCCTATTGTTCCCAGAACTGTTTTGCCTCTGCCTCTACGGTCTGCGCTTCCATGATTGCCAAGCCGGACAACCTACAGCATGTTCCTTCAGTCTATCTAGAATTCCGGGACGTGTTCGATAAGCAGCAAGCCGACCATCTACCACCTCATCGGCCCTATGATTGCCCTATCGATCTCTTGCCGGGCTCTAAAATTCCGTTCGGACGTATCTTTCCGTTGTCCGAAACCGAGTTGAAAGCCCTCAAGGCTTATATTGATGAAAACCTCCAGAAAAGATTTATTCGCCCTTCCTCCTCTCCAGCCGGTGCAGGAATCTTCTTTGTGGAAAAGAAAGACGGGTCCTTAAGACCCTGTATCGATTACCGGGACCTAAACAAGATAACCATTAAGAACAGGTACCCACTACCCCTTATTCCGGAGCTATTTCAGCGCTTCCGATCTGCTCGGGTCTTTTCCAAACTGGATCTACGGGGGGCCTACAATCTTATCAGAATCAGGGCCGGAGACGAGTGGAAAACCGCCTTCAGATCTCGTTTCGGACACTTTGAGTATTCGGTCATGCCGTTTGGTCTTTGTAATGCTCCAGCCACCTTCCAACACCTAGTCAACGACATTTTCAGACAGCACCTTGATGACTTCTTAGTAGTGTACCTGGACGATATCCTCATCTTTTCCACCAACATCGAACTCCACCGGGCTCATGTCATGAAGGCCCTCACCATCCTTCGGAAGCACAAACTCTACCTCAAAGCTGAGAAATGCGAGTTCGAAAAGACCACCGTACAGTTCCTCGGCTTTATCATTTCCATCGATGGGGTCGCGATGGACCCGCAGAAGGTGAAGGCCATTCAGGACTGGCCAGCCCCAACCGACAAGAAGGGGGTACAGCGGTTTATAGGCTTCGCCAACTTCTATAGGAGATTCATCGTGGGCTTTTCCTCCATTGTGGCCCCAATAACCCAACTTACCCGGCAAAATAACCGTTTTCACTGGTCTCCAGAAGCTCAAGAGGCCTTCTCTCGCCTCAAGGACGTCTTCACTTCAGCACCAGTACTTCAGCACCCGGATCCTCTACTGCCGTTCACCCTGGAAGTGGACGCCTCTGAGACAGCCATCGGAGCCATCCTCTCTCAAAGACGAGGCCCCAAGGCTCTCCTGTATCCAGTAGCCTTTGCCTCTAAAAAGTTGACTCCCCCGGAGCAAAACTATGATGTAGGGGACCGGGAATTACTGGCCATAAAATTCGCACTGGAGGAATGGCGATACCTTCTGGAGGGGGCAGTACACCCCATCATGATCTTCACAGATCATAAAAATCTAGAGTACTTAAGAACAGCTCAACGTCTACGCCCCAGGCAGGCCCGTTGGGCCCTTTTCTTCACCCGGTTCAACTTTCACATTTCCTATAGACCCGGCTCCAAGAATGGGAAGGCGGATGCGCTATCCAGGATGTTTCCGGAAACCCCTCAGTCGGCTCAACCGGGCACCATTCTGTCAGCTCAGAACTTTCTGTTGATTCCCCGGGCCGATCTACTCACCTCTATTAAAATCGCTTCCGGGCTCTGCTCTGATCCGGTCACTACCTCCCTGGAGAAGCGGGACGGCCTATTCTGGTCCCAGGACAAGATTTTCGTCCCTCTGGAAACAAGACCGCTGGTCTTGGAGGACCTTCCACGATCTCAAACTGGCAGGTCACTTCGGAGCACGTAAATCGTCGGAACTTGTCTCCCGCTCCTTCTGGTGGCCAGGCTGGAGGCAAGATTGTAAGTCTTATGTCGCTTCCTGCACTCAGTGTCAGCGTAACAAGGGGTCAAACACCAAGAGTTGGGGCCTGCTCAAGCCCTTACCCATTCCTGAGCGCCCTTGGGCGGACGTGTCCATGGACTTTATCGTGGACTTGCCTTCCTCCGGAGGGTTTACCACGATTCTGGTCGTTGTGGACCGCCTCTCAAAAATGGCTCACTTTTTACCGATGATTGGGACACCTTCAGCCATGGATACTGCTCAAATCTTTTTTAAGGAGATAACCAGGCTTCATGGAATACCAAAGAGTATCACCTCCGACAGAGGTGTCCAGTTCACTTCGAAATTCTGGAAGGAACTCTGCAAGTCACTAGAAGTCAAAACCTGCCTCTCGTCAGCGTACCACCCCCAAAGCAATGGCCAGACAGAAAGAACCAATCAGACCCTGGAGCAATACCTCCGTTGTTTCTGCTCTGCTTCCCAGGATGACTGGGCATCTCTACTTCCTTACGCAGAGTTTGCCTATAACAATTCAATGCATTCTGCTACCAATCAAACCCCCTTTTGGGCCAATTTCAGTTTTCATCCCTCCTTTCTCCCTGAAAACATCCCCGAGAGCCCTGTTCCCGCGGTCCAGGACCGAGTGGCCTCTGTCCAGGCGAATTTCCAAAGACTCCAGGAGATGATGCGGAATGCCCAAGGATCCTACAAAAAATTTTATGACCAGGGGAGGAAGGAAAACCCGGCGTTCAGAGTCGGGGAAAAAGTTTGGCTTTCCGCCGCCAACCTCAGATTGCCTATTCCCTCTCGAAAGCTCGGCCCTAGATTTATCGGGCCCTTCAAGATCAAACGAGCTATTAATCCTGTGGCTTTTGAACTAGCATTACCTGATTCCTATAGGATTCACCCAGTGTTCCACTCATCTTTATTAAAACCCGTCATTCCCAACGCCTTTCCTGGAAGAGATGAACCTCCTCCACCACCAGTTGAAATAGATGGGGAAAAAGAATTTGAGATGGAATCCATCCTGGGCTGTAGGAAAAAAGGCAGACAGTTACAATACTTGGTTAAATGGAAGGGGTACCCCCCGGAAGACAACTCCTGGGAACCATCCAAGAACTTGCATGCTCCTCGCCTAATACGAGCCTTTCACCAAGAACATCCGGAATTAATGGCCAGTCTGGGCGTCCGGAGTCCGCCCCTCGGGGGGGGGCACTGTCAGGGAAATTCCCCGTCTGTTGTCACCAATCTGCGCTCAGTGCGCATGCGCGGCAAAACGGCGCATCGGCGCATGCGCGTGCGTGGCGGGACGGCGCTTCGGCGTGCTCGGGTGCGCGCACCGGCGCAACGACGAATGCGCATGCGCAATAGCTCGCCAATGGGACTACAGGCGGGCCTATTTAAACAGACGCAGTAACACTATCTGGTTGCTGGTTTGTCAGCTTTACTGTGTTTCCTTGTGCCTGAAAGAAGTTAAAGTTCTCCTGCTGTGACCCGGACCGGATTTGACTACGCTTCTGCTTCTCCTGAACCTGACCCCTTGGCTTGCTAAACGGACTTCTACCTCTCTCCTTGTGCTTGACCCTCGGCCTGTGACCCGGATCTGCTGCCTGTCTCCAGCCCTCTACCTTCTGCCTGTACCCTGGACTTCTTGCCTAACCTGACTATTCTGGTGCCTTCTGCTAAACTCCTAAACGGACTTGTACCTTTGCTACTGGTTGCTGTTTGACCCTGTCTACCCTTGGTGTTTGACTCCTGGCCTGTTCTTCAGACTCATCCCTGCTAGATTCTTCAGCAAGACACCTCTACCTGCTGGTGGCCAGTGCTCCCTCGTGCTGTCCTCTCCCTGTCTCACCTCCAGGAGGCGGAGTGCGCTTGGGTGCAAGGGTGAACCACTCTCGGCATCTCGGCCTCGGTAAGTACGTAGCCTGATAGAAGCAGTGTTGGCGGCAGTAAGGAGATGGAAAATGAACTTTCCTGGAATTCCAATCGATTTGTGGGTTGTGGGCCCTCAACCATGGCATCCCCAAGATGATTGGAAAGAGAGGAGATTCTATAACGTCCAGGCAAAGGAGTTCTCGGTGATTATCAGCGATGGTAGTACTCAAGGGTACAGTTTCCTGCGTAACAGGGCCAGATCTGATGGCCGATCCGTCGGCTAGATGGACCGCAAGCTCCTTGGACCTAGGCCTTAGAGGGATTTGATGTTTCAAGGCGAAGGAGCGGTCCATGAAGCCACTGCAAGCACCGGAATCAATAATTGCGGAAGCCCGGATGTTCCTTCCTGGAAGCTGCAGAGAGACGGAAATTGTCAGGTGAGTGGGATTGTTAGACTGAGCAGGCGAGACAGAAGAGGAGAGATAGGAGCACTTACGAAGCTTGGCGGGGCACATCCTCACATAGTGTCCTGGTTCCCTACAGTAGAGGCAAAGATTGTGAGCCCGGCGGCGTTGGCGCTCCTCAGGAGTGAGTGAGGGTCGGATCAATCCTAGTTGCATAGGCTCAGAGGTGTCGGCAGTGGAGCGCAAGGAAATAAAAGGAGTGGAATGAGGAGAGTTGGGTACCCGTGGAAGCATCCATACCGGGCGGGAAGGTCCTGCTGTCCGTTCAGCTCTTCGCTCTCTCAACCGCCTATCGATCTGGATGGACTGGAGGATCAAGGCGTCGAGCGTGTTAGGTATGCCGACCCGGGCCAGCTCGTCCTTTAGGGATTCAGATAGTCCCAAACGGAATTGGTGTCGCAGGGCGGCGTCGTTCCAGCTGGTATCGGAACTCCATCGCCTGAAATCTGACACATAGTCCTCTGCGGCCCTGCGACCCTGCTGTAGGGAGCATAGTGCTGCTTCAGAGGTGGCGGCCAGTTGTGGGTCCTCATAGAGGAGGTCCATGGCCTGAAAGAAAGTACTCAGAAGGTCAAGGCAAGTGTCTTTCTGTTCAAGAAGGCGATGGGCCCACGTCTGGGGTTCGCCAGACAACAGGGCTATGACAAAGCCCACCTTGGTGGATTCAAGGGAAAAGGTCCTGGGCTGAAGCGCAAAGAAAAGTTCACACGCGTTGCGGAAGGCCCTATACTTGCTGCGATCCCCAGAAAACCTCTCCGGAGTGGGGACCCTGGGTTCAGGTGGCAACATGACCACTGAGGGTGCAGAGGAGGCTCCAGAAGATCCAGGGCCTGAAGAAGACAAGGTCTGGACCCGCTCTTCCAAACGGGTGTAACCTTCCTGCAGGTTTCTGACTGCTGTGGTGAGACCATCCAAGTGGCGGCACAACTCCTCCATGGGAGAGGCTCCCTGTGTGGGCTCAGACATGGCTGTCTGGTACTGTCACGTACCTGGTGAGGGAGCCCAACGTGCAGGGAGTGACCTCTCGTAATCCCCTGGCTCGAGAGCCCCTGGTAGAGCAGACAGGGGCTCCGGAGGACAGAGGGCACAAGTGCCTGGTTGGTGAGCAGGGTAGAAGGCAGATGCAGCGGCAGGTGGTGCACAGCGGACTGGAGCAGGCCTACGGCAGCTGGGAGGTGCACGGTGAACCTAAACTGGATACAACAGCGGGTTGAAATATCAGAGTCCAGAACTAGTCTGCAACAACAAGGAGGTGTGCTGTAGTCCGGGCTGAACTGCAACAGCAGGGAATGTACTTGTAATCCAGGTAGCTCTGCAACAGCAAGGAGGTGTACTGTAGTCCGGGCTGAACTGCAACAGCAGGGAAGGTACTTGTAATCTAGGTAGCTCTGCAACAGCAAGGAGGTGTACTGTAGTCCGGGCTGAACTGCAACAGCAGGGAAGGTACGGATAAGCAGGTTCAGGGGAGACCGGGAGAGTAGTCAAGACAAGCCGAGGTCAGGGCAGGCAGCAAACGGAGGTAACAGAGGCAAGCCGGGTCAGATAACTGGTATTCAGGATCAGAAGCCAAACAGCAGGGGTCTCAGGAATGCTGTAGACCAGACAGCAAGGAGCAGAATGTCAGAGGGGTTTAAATGCCATCTCTGGCGCCAAACGCTGCGCCGATTGCGCACGCTGATTGCGCTATTGCACACGCTGATTGCGCTATTGCGCACGCGCCGGATGGTCCTTCCACGCACAGGTGTTCTCCTGGCACCACTGTTGCCAGGCAGAGTATGGAAACGTCTTTCCTGACATTACCTCTCAAGGCCCCCTTTATCCAGACAGTGTTCCTGCTGGCCCGGCTATCACACAGGAAGAGGACGAGGAGGAGGATTGTGTCAGCATGGAGGTGGAGCCTAGCACTCAGCATCAGCAGCAGTCTTCAAGGGATCAATTACAGCCCCAGACACCCATGGACTTGTACGTGGCTGGGAAGAGGTGGCTGCGGATCATGTCGTCCTGAGTGACCCAGAGGACTCTGGAGCAAATGCCTCAGCAAACCTACGCTGCATGGCCTCCCTGATCCTGCAAAGCCTGCGGAGGGATCCTCGTATTCGTACGATCAAGAAGAGGGACCATTACTGGCTGGCAACTCTCCTTGATCCACGTTACAAGGGTACCTTACCTTACCTTATCTTGCCGTCGCAGAGGGAGCAGAGGATGAAGCATCTTCGGGAGGCCTTGCAGAAAGGTCTGTGCAACGCGTTCCCAGAGACTGGGAGGTTACAAATTCCTGGCGGTCCTTAAGTGGTTAAAAAAGACTGAAATACCTAAAATTTTAGGTTACGTTTCATCTATGGATGATGCCCTGATTAGATTTTTTCTTTAACATCTAAGATGGCTGGCATCCTGGGTCTAAAGGAGGTCACAATGTGTTAGTTCAACTGCTGAGCAGCCATTATTGCAACTTGTGAAATAATACTTAGCTAAACATAAAACAAAATATTTTACCTGAATTGATATTTCTTTGATGTAAGGGCTCAAAGAAATTGTATAAAGGAACTCAGCACTATACTGTTTCATTATGTATAATTAAGTGTTCATGTGGAGATACTTTTTTCCAGTCCTTAATCATCAAACAGCGATTCAAATTGAGCTTTTGTTCTCAAATGTGGTAAATATAGTTGCACATTTCACCGCTCTTATGAACAGATTTTGCTAGCCAAAGGAACTTACTTGTAATTAATGAATGTCTTTTAAACAAACTGTATACTTACGCAACAAAATAAATGGCTAAGAATGAACATTTTACTGTAAATTTTTATCGGGAGCAGCAAAAAATAGGTAACCTTCCAAAAAAAAGTTTTTAGGGTGAATAAAGATTTCCTATCCAGCAATAAAATACATCCCTTATATTTATAATAAATAATTAGAAATAACAGAAATACGCAAAGCTGGCTTGCATTTCTTGTAAAAAAAATAGCCAAAAATCACTTTATGTAAAATGTAGCTTACCAGAACTGTATGCTCTTTAAAATTATTGCATTTGACTTCACCTTCATCACCACGGCAATAAGGATAAGAGGGTTAGTGCAAATTTGAACCACGTCTGATTGGCTAAAATGACCCACAAATTTGTTTAAGAGGTGAATATCTACCACAAGAATAGGCAAAACATTACAGCGCCCAAAAACAGAAGCAGGACTGGCCCTATCAGTTATGTATTTGTACTACCTCTCGGGTCAATTAAGACATCTGCGTAACTGGCTTACACAAGAACAAACCCTGGGGGGGAGAAGTATTTGTTAAAGATAATCCAGGCGGAGAATATACTGATAGGACTGAAAGCAAGAGGTACACAACTACCAAGAGTGGGCCGTAGGATACCCATGCTATCACTGATTCGATCAGTATGGAGGGAGGCTAAAAAAATAATAAGATACAGAGATATACCATCCGAATTGCCCATGTGGAATAATCCATTACTTTAAGAATTAAGTATATTAAAGGATAGTACATTCTGGATGCAAATAGGTATAGTGGAGCTGGAACAGGTCTATCAAAAACAGAAGAGTGTGCTCATTTGATTTTCTAAAAATACAGTATAATTTAACAGATAAAAATTTCTATAGATTTTTACAACTGAGACGTGCTGGAGGCTCAATTTGGTAATAAAGATATTAATATATCAAAATTCCCCTTAATTGGAATACTAAGAACCCAGGGACCAAAGGGTTTGGTATCCAAACTGTATACATATTTAATGCAGACCAAGACACGGGAGACCCCGCTCCAGATTAAAAGGAAATGGCAAAAGATATGTATATCCATGACAGAACAGACCTGGAAGGAAGCCTGTAAATCACATCTGCTAGTGTCCCCTGAAAGTAATAACAGATTGATACAGCTATATATAATACATCAGGCTTATCTTACACCACGTAAACTAAGCCTGATGGGACGAACTGAGAATGTGGAATGCGCAAGATGTGGGGTGCCAGAGGCCGATTTTGAACAACTAATGTGGTCTTGCTCACACATTGGTAAATATTGGAGACAGGTCTTAGATATAATGTCAAAAATACTGGGAGAACGTATTCCATCTACCCCTGAGGTCTGCCTATTGGGACTGATTGAGAGCCAGAGGGTGATTGGATATGCTAAGACCTGTCTACAAGAAACGTTATTTATGGCATGTAAGCAAATTGTGCTTACGTGGATGCAACATATACCCCCGTCTAGGGAGCAATGGCTTAAAGCAATAAATCAAATACTTCCATATGAGAAACTAATGTATGAGCACAGAGGAACCCCACAGAAGTACCATAGAATTTGGGATAGATGGTTAGAATCATCATTGATGCCCTGTACACACGATAGTTTTTTCAGATGAAAAAAGTCAGATGGATTTTTTTCATCGGAAAAACCGATCGTGTGTGGGTCCCATCGGACTTTTTTCCATCGGTGTAAAAAAATAGAACAGGTTTTAAATTTTTCCGATGGAAAAAAAAACGATAGGAAATTCCGATCGTCTGTGTGGAATTCCATTGGAGAAAAATCCACGCATGCTCAGATTAAATTAGAAGACGGGAGCGCTCGTTCTGGTAAAACTAGCGCTCGTAATGGAGATAGCACATTCGTCATGCTGCAAATTATTGCATCGTTAAATGTAGCACATTCTTTTCTTCTTTCTAATGCTTGAGGAAGGGTTTGCACCCTCAAAACACGTCCATTGATCCCCCATGATGGGAGAAAGCACATGTTGACATTAGGCATGGGATCAGGAGGGAAATCCCCATTTTGACGCACAATTTGTGTGCATCTTCTAAATTTGGCTTGTTCAGGGGTGGCATTACCCCATCTCATGAAGGCAACAGCAAAACATTTTTGAAACACTATATAATGTCTGATATTGCCTTCAGTTTTTCAAAGGTTGAACTTTGTAAGTTCCATTGTTTTTATATGTTTTATTTTTTGAAACATGCCTGTTTATGCAAAACCAAAATATATTTTTGTTAAAACACTGTTTAGAATGTTCTAAAAAAAATTATAACGCACAAGTTTTGCACAGAGTAAAAATATTTTTCTACTCAACAATGTGTGGTTTCTCCTTTCTATGCTCAATACCATTTTGAAAAATAAGTTGTTGTTTACTGTGACAATTGTGGTTATTTACTAAAGACAAATCCACTTGGCACTACAAGTGCACTAGGAGAACCTGGGAGACAGATTAAAGAAGCTCAAGCAATAATGACAAATCAAGTTTTTTACAGAAATATTTTTTTTAAATTTTTATGGTAAAAAATCAGAGATTGTCTGGCATAGCAATGGCCCCCCTACCCGTAAAGTACTCCACATATTTCTCCCGCACTTCACAAGCGCTTTGGCCATCAGGGCATTGTCAGAAAGTCCGGCCTCATGCCCAACAGTAGTCATATAATTGGGTGCATTTCTGCGTAAAAAGTTATGCAGGATGCAGCAGGTGAAAACAATATGATTAAGTTTGTATTCTGCCATATGTATCGATGTAAGGAACAGGCGGAACCAGCTGGCCATTATCCCAAAGGCATTCTCAACAACCCTTCGGGCTCTGGCCAGCCGGTAATTAAAAACCCTCCTCTCCGGGGTGAGGGTCCTCTGGGGGAATGGCCTCATCAGGTGTGGTCCCAGCCCGAAAGCTTCATCCGCAATAAAAACAAAAGGAAGGCCCTCAACGTTCTCTTCATCATGTGGTAGTGGCAGGCCACCACTCTGGAGACGTTGGGCAAATCCCGTCTGTGCGAACACACCGCCATCAGACATCCGGACATTCTTCCCCACGTCCACATACATAAATTCATAGTGTGCCGACACCACCGCCATTAACACAATACTATTAAAACCTTTATAGTTATAATAGTACGACCCCGATCAGGGTGGTGGCAATATGCGGACGTGCTTCCCATCTATCGCCCCTTCGCAGTTAGGAAAGTCCCACCACTTGGCAAAATGGGATGCCACAGTCTGCCATTCCTGTGGCGATGAAGGAAACTGTGGAGTCAAACAATAATTTTTTTTAGGACTTTTGCACATAACATTGCAAGCAGATTACACAAAAACATTCTTGGCCAACATCAGTATAACATTTATTTTTAGGAGTATTTAAAGACAAAAATAGAAGGCACAATTATCACATTCCTCACCCCCTCTGATGGCTCATTGGACACATTTTATATAATGGAGATGACAAAATACATTGTTAAGTGACTCGGCTAGATGTGTTTGGGCCCAGGATAGCATGCTGGAGAGGTTAGTGAAGGCAAATATGCATGTAGGCCAAAAAAAGCTTACAGCATGCTGGAGAACAAAGGGGACATTCACAGCATATTACAATCATGGTAATTAGGGAAGGATGAAAGAAATACAATACATTAGCATACATGAATTACATAGAATGTGATGTTAAAAGGATAAAACTTACCTTAATATAGTCCTTCTGCATAACTTGTATGATGGCAGAACAGGTTTCTGGGATAATGACCCCCAGAGCCTGAACTTGAGGTCCTGCAGGCTTCTCCCAGTCGCCAGGTATCGCAACGTGGCGATGAGCCTCTGCTCTGCAGTGATGGCCTGGCGCATCACAGTGTCCTGCCTCGTGATATAGGTGGACACAAAATCCAACAGACGGTGAAAAACGGGGTCCGTCATCCGGAGATAATTCCTGTAGTCATCAGGATTATTCTCCTGGATTTCCCACAGCAGAGGCATATGAGAGAATTGGTCCCGCTGGAGCAACCAATTCTTGGTCCATGAACTCCTCCTCACCCTGTTCATGGACTGAGCTTGGGTCAAAGTATTAACCGCAACACCAAGCGCATACGCAGCACGAGCTCTACGATGAAAATGTACTTCACACATGGCTAGAAACCGGCCAGCTGGTCAGAACGAACTTAAACAGAACGCACTGAGGAACAGCAAGGCCTATGAAGAACGACCTGAAAAACAGTAAACGAGCAGACAAGAACGCACTGAAAAACAGATATGACCTGACTAAACGCACTGAAAGACAGATACGAACTCACAAGCACAAACTGAACACCAGAAAATGATCTGAAAAGCACGGAGACTGAAAAGCGCGAATTGGCTAACACCAAACTTTTGCTAACACGCGGTAACACAAAATCAGCAAAAGCAGCCCAAAGGGTGGCGCCATTGGATTTGAACTTCCCATTTATAGTGCCGTTGTACGTGTTACAGGTCACGGCGTTTTGGACGGTCGGAATTTTGTCTGATGGGGTGTATGCAAGACTGATGGAAGTCAGCTTCATCGGAATTCCGACGGAAAATTCCATCGGATTTTATTCCATCGGAAATCCGATCGTGTGTACAAGGCATAACTCTTAGTAGGTAAGGAACAAAAGGGGCTTAGACAGTAAACCTCCTTGAAGAGGGAAATTGAGAAAGGTCGAAGTGGTGGAGATAGCAGCCAGGGGAAGTGTGGGATTTGACTCCTGTCTACTCGGAGGGTAGGCGGGGGAGGAATTCGTAAGTCAGGATATGAGATAGTTATCAGGGTGAAATAAATGTATAATGAATGATTCTTTAAATGTATTTATTGATATGTTTAAAAAAATTTATGAATTGAAAATGATGAAATGTAACAATGTTAATGATGGTAAATGCAGAAATTCAAAATAAAGAGTATTTAAAAAAAAAGAATAGGCAAAATAACAAAATATGGTATTAAGGTGGATTCAGGGTTAAGGGGGTGGCAACTGTGGTGTCAGATCCCACCATACTGCCACCAATATGTGACAAACAGACAATATAACAAATGAACAACCATGCAAACTTACCTATAAAGCCCTGTACACACGAGCGGATAACCTATGGATTTTCGTCCGATGGATTTGTCCATCGGAAATCCGTTGAAACTGTTTTTCATCAGTCTTGCCCACACACCATCAGTCAAAAAACCGACCGTTCCAAACGCGGTGACGTAAGACACTCCGATGAGCCGAGAAAAATGAAGTTTAATGCTTCTGAGCATGCGTCGACTTGATTCTGAGCATGCGTGGGTTTTTGATCCGATGGACTTGCCCATAGACGATCGGAGTTTTCGATCGGTTTTTTATCCATCGGAAAAATTTAAAATATGTTCTATTTTTTAAAACCGATGGAAAAAAGACCGATGGGTCCCATACACGATCGGTTGGTCTGATGAAAACCATCCATCGGACGGTTTTCATCAGTCAAACCGATCGTGTGTACAGGGCTTAACTCTTAATAGACCAATTTATAAGTAGCTGCCAGCATTGGAATGTGTCCCCACACCCAGTGAAATAATGAACCAAAAGAAAAAATGCAGCGCTACTACAGTATAATATAAATAATAGTAGCTGTAAAGTGCTAATAATATACCCCACTCAAATAAATATCTATACTAAACTCCTCGTTCCCCTCCGCCGCCGCTGCCATGTCCCCTTGGAGCTTCTTCCTGGTATCGCCGCTCCGGCGCTGTGATTGGCCGGAGCGGCGATGACGTCACTCCCGCGCATGCGCGCGGGACCGGCACGATCATCCTCGCATGTCCCATTCATTATGCCGGGACGCTCAGTGCGCCTGCGCTGTTGTCTATGGCGTGCATGCGCCGTAGACATCGGTGCAGTGTTTTCTGCAAATATCTCCTTAACCGTGTAGGTTAAGGAGATATTTCTTGCACCTACAGGTAAGCCTTAATTTAGGCTTACCTGTAGGTGCAAGTTGTCAAAGTGGGTTTACAACCACTTTAATGGACATATCAGCCTTTTTATTAACCAAATATATAACATAACATAATAGCATATTAACACATAATACATCAGACAGTATTCCAGAGGCCCCCGAGATCCTTGTGGGCATATACTCCCAGTACCTGCAAAACCAGTTTTTAGGCCTCCAGCCGCAGAAAGCACCAGCTCGGAGACAAACCCAACATTGCAGGTACCACCAGCCAGAATAATGGGAGCCGTACCTGAGACGGGTCCCTACAAATGTACCCTTTGCCCCTAATTCTCACCATCCAAGGACCTCACAAACATTACACCTTATGTTTGTGCGCCCCTCCACACCCGCAGGGCCCTCTGAAGGCCATCCTGCAGACCCAGGCACCACATGTCAAGCCAAACCGCATTGAGATGCACCCCATCACCACTCAAATACTGCCAAGGTTCCCGTTCCATGTCCACATGCCGAACAACTAATCCCTGGTTTCTCGCGACAAAGCGAGACACCTCCCTATTGGTCTTAATCCTTGCCTTATCTAAACTAACCACCGAACGTGCCATGCGCCACTGAGTGCGAGCCACCATATCAGACCAAACAAAAATTAAATCCGTAAAAAAAGAACATAAAACGTAAACAATCAAACTTATTGTCCCGGATCAATTCCTTCATAAAACGTAAACCCAGGTCATTCCCACCAGCATGTACTAATAATATGTCAGGGGCCCAGTCCAGCCGAGCAAATCGAGGAACTTCGGACTCGACTCGGCTCCAAGACATGCCAGGCACACTGATCCAGCGAACTGTAGCCACCTCCCTGGGGAACCCCAACTGATGACCATTTGGCCTTACATCGGCCCTTTTTGTTCCCCAGGAGACATATGAATGCCCCAAAATCCAGATCAGACAAGGTGTCGCCCTTGTAAGAAAACACAACATAGCAGCAACATAACATAGACCCCTAGGAAACCACATATACAAATTACAAATACAACAAGCAATACTGATGTTTTTTTCTCAGATAATCACACCCCCACCGGCAATTATAACAGGTGAGGACGAACATACAGCCGGTAGTGTACAGATTCCCAACGGCCAATGCGTCTGACAATGCTATCACTGAGACCCCACCTGGTTGCCTCTGTCGCGGCCCCAATCCTAAAAAGAATGAGATGCATAATTAGTGGGTCTGAGGCCCAGCTGCTCTAAGCACCTGCAGAACACCGCTACAAACTGAAAATGGGACAACGCAGAGCCATCTGCGTGCCGCAATAGAGGGCCATCCCGGCCCTCCCGTGACAATAAAAACCGAGGCAACTGCAATCCAGGAATAAAAACTATTGGGGTGAACTGGCAACAAACAGAATGCAGCTTCCCCATCCGTCTTGGCCAAAAGAGAACCCTGGGCGTACTTACGAACAAAGCTAACTGCTGCGTCCAATGAAGTATAAGAAACCAAACACAGATTCGGATCAATAGCTTCATTGACAGAACCCCCTTGGGGGTAGGATAAGTGAGTTATGAGGTGGAACTTGTTAGGTTCCTTCTTAGGGACCACACTCAAAGGAGAAACCACCAAACCATCCAAAGAAGGGGCCCTAAAAGGACCGGCCATATGCCCCAACTCAACCTCCTTCAATAGATTAGCCCAAACCACCTCAGGGTGCAACAAAGCTGAACGCAAATTGTCAGCCGGTGGAGGAACAGATCGAAGGCGGCATGGAATAGAAAACACCTCTGAAAACCCCCGTTCAAGTAGGAGAGCTGCCCGTCTATCTGAATACCTACCGAGAAAGGGCAGCATCCTTGCCACTTTCACCGGAGTCTTCTCTTTTTCCAGCAGACTCGCCCAGCCTTCCCTTACCCTTGTAGAAGCAACGAGCGACTGAATGTGAGCCCCCGCAGCCGGAGCACTCATGCTTAAAACGACAGGAGGATCCAAATTTACAGGTGCACTGTGAACTGTCAGCAATACCCCTTCCTTTTATTAGCCGAAAGTCCAGATGCGGCAGACCCCATACTGAAACGGCGTGCTGACATGCGCTGAAGTCAGCAGCTTCATCCAAAGACCTATGTCATTGTGATCCCAGTGCAAGGAAGACCGAACTGCCTTGCTCTGGTGAAACTGCTCAACGTACCTCAACCAGGCTGTACCACTGTACACGCGGTACGCCTCACCGATGGCATCCAAGTAACAAAACAAAGCAGAGCAATGCTCCAGAGACTTTTCCCCCACGACACTGGCCAGAATAGCAAAGGCTTGCAGCCAGTTTGAAAACGTCTGCGGAACCAATCGCTAGCTTTCAGATCAGATTTTTCACACACGACCGACATAGTCAGCGATGTGGAATTCCCTGTCCCAGCATCCCCGGCACTGTAACAGGAATGACGGGACCCCCAGACACCCACACCCCAGTAGGTGCGCCGTGCACCGCAGACACCTCCAAGCACTGGATAAGCTGCTGCAAACCCCCTAACAAAGTCACATCCCCCCAGGCATTGCAGCACTCGCAATCCCCAAATCGCTGTCCACAGCCAGCCCCCCACTCAGACCCGCAGGCATACTGTGTGATCCGGACACCGCAGACAAGCAGGACTTACTAGGCTGCCTAGGATGCACCGATTCCCCAGCTGAATCTACCGCAGACCAGACCGCGCCATCTTCCTCTTGAGAAGCGCTCAGCTCCACCTCCGACCTCACTAGCAGGTGCTGCCATGTTGTCGCAGCCCGCTCTGGAATCCACAGCCGAAAAAATGAGGCAAGCCCTCCGCTGACGTCACCCTCTGTGTCATCTTGCCGGAGCCCGGGGCCGTCCACTGCATGTCCCCGCATGGCTCTCCCACGCCGAAGCTGGGAAGCTGCATCTCTACGACCGCTGGATGCACCCCATGCTTCCACCTGGATGTCCCAATTACCCGAGGGAGGGAACCCGGCTGCAGCCAGCAGCAGGCCGGGTCCTGCCGGAATCACTGTCCCGCGCCGAGCACCCACCCGCGGACTCGGCGGCGGTGATGCCCCTGGTCCTGGTGCATGGAAGGTGTCAGGAGCAGGGAGCTCACCACGCTGCTCCCCTGCGGATTCCTCCGATGATTGGGATTCCTCCCAGGGCTCCCCTGAGCTGCAGCAGGCCAGCGTTTAGGGATGGCCCTAGAGGGTTCGATGACAGGTTCTGGAAGTGGCGCCGAACCCTGGGAGAAATATTAAGACTCAAGCGCACCAGAGGCCTTGACCTCCAAGCACGTGTGGAGGCGGTGGGGGTGAAACTGGTCCCCTCTGCCTGACTCCCTCTAGCAGCATTGTTTGCTGCTGCAGCAGCCCTGAGCTGAGATATCAAGCTCTCCAAGTCTCTCATAGCAAATGTATTTTCCTCTCTCTCTCTCTCTAATGGAAGACAGCATGGTTGAAGATGTCCCGTCTGATCTCTCTTCCATCTGAGCCCCTCCCAGACCCTTACCACATACCAACTCTCGGAGCCACTCCTGCTCCCCTCTTACACCAATCAGGTAAGTGCCAACATTTACATGCCCCACCTATTAATTACTCCACCTCTTCTCAAACCCCTTCTGACCCAGTCATGTTGGCCCTCCATCTAGTCTTTGCCTCTACTCCAGGCCTCTCAAAACGTTCCAAATATGGCACCGGAGGGTGGTCAGCTGACTCTCTGGATCCAATCCTTATTTGATAGATATAAAGTGCTCAAAGGAACAAAATATGAACCCTCATCGTACAGATATATGTAAACTTGCAAAAATGTAAACCTCTATAAAATACATTCATGTTTAGGTGTGAACATATTGGTGCACACAAATAAAAGCATACAAATATAGACTCTGGCCCCTTAAGGAGCATAAAACATCTGCTACACTCTCCTACTCGTGGATGACATAATTTGACATAATTTCTGGTGATATGATGATGTCATTGGCTCCACACTGACGCATTTCATTGTGTGACTTTTCTCATGTGACTTTCAAGTTCTGCACTCCTGTACCCATATTCAGCCAACAGCGGGCCAAAAAACACTGTAGCTGATGTCACAGAGCAAGTCTTGGCTTTGCAGGGTTCCCAATAATATAGGGATACATCCAGATTCCTGACCGGCAGCTGGCTCAGACACTCAATGCACCACTCTACAGTCAGAGCAGAGAGCAGTGACTGATAGTCACTGCTCTGTGCTCAGAGCGGACCCAAGAACTGATCGATCAGTGGTCTTTGACCACTCAGTTCTCAGTGTTAGAAAACTGCATCTACATAGATGAATATGAATGTTTGCTGGCTGGCTTTGTAGGACTTTAATCTCTCTGGGCTATTGGTCTATGTAATAGGAGCTGGCAAGCACAGACTGCACACAGCATGAGGATTTGCAACAACCCCCCCTTCTGTGAGACATGAGGTGGTGAGCATACTAATGTACAGTGGCAATATGCTGCCCAGGGAATTCTATATGAGACTTATGTGTTGAATCCTCACCAGTCTATATATATCTAGCGACATCTGGCCGTGAATCTCCTGTTGTGGGGTTGACTTACACCAACTTATTTGACTGGCTATGCTGTTTATCCATAGACCCTATTCAAGATACAGCCAGCTACTCCCATTTCCATCCCACACTTATCTCCCCATCCAGCCTGTATTACCCCCATTGCGGTTTAATTGAACATTCAGTCTCAGCGGCATTCTATGTGGATTGCTACACCCTTTTGATTGGAAGATTACCAGGGTTTTGGTCTCTGTCGATTGAGTGGCTTTATGGAACTATGGGACTATGGAATCCATCCCATGCTGTTAGATTTAAATTTAACCTACAGTAGGTGCCACCGACATTGTATATCTATCGCGATCCCATCGCGGAGATTCTCGGCGACAGGGTGCCGACATCTCGGCGACAGGGTGCCGACATCTCGCGCTCACTGCAATAGTGAGAAGGAGACGCGACACTGTATTGAACGGGATCCGACGTGGATTCCCGCCAATACCAGGCACTGTGTTTGGTATGAATCCTGAGCGGGAACTCCACGCCAAATTTTAAATAAAAAACCGGCATGGGTTCCCCCTCCAGGAGCATACCAGGCCCTTCGGTCTGGTATGGATTTGAAGGGGAATCCCCTAAGCCGAAAAAACGGTGTGGGGGTCCCCCTCAAAATCCAAACCAGACCCTTATCTGAGCATGCAACCTGGCAGGCCGCAGGAAAAGAGGGGGGATGAGAGAGCGGCCCCCTCCCTCCTGAACCGTACCAGGCCACATGCCCTCAACATGGGGGGTTTGGTGCTTTGGGGCAGGGGGGCGACCTGCGGGCCCCCACCCCAAAGCACCCTGTCCCCATGTTGATGGGGACAAGGGCCTCGTCCCGACAACCCTGGGCCCGGGGCCCCCACCCTATGTGAATGAGTATGGGGTACATCGTTCCCCTACCCATTCACCTGGTGAAAAAAAAAGTCAATAAAAAACACACACAGGTTTTTAAAGTAATTTATTACACAGCTCCGGGGGTCTTCTTCCGACTCCGGGGGTCTCTTCCGACTTCGGGGGCCTCTTCTTTCGACTTCGGGGGTCTTCTTCTGCTCTCCGGTGCCTTTTTCCTTCTGCCGGGCTTTTCCGCTATCTTCTTCCAGCTATTTTGCTAGCGGAGAGGCCCGGTCTTCCCCGTCGTCTCGTCCCACTCTCCGTTGTCCTTCTGCCGGGCTGCTCTACTATCTTCTTCCAGCTCTTTTGCTAGTGGAGGGGCCCGGTCTTCCCGTTGCCGTCGGCGTGTTCTCTCCTCGATGTTTACTCGGCGCTTCCTCCCGCTGTAATGCTGGGTGTTCGGTCCGCAAAAATTTATATAGGCTTCTCATGACGTCACAGTCACATGCTCCGGGTGGCCCCCAGAGCATGTGACTGTGACGTCATGGGAGCATGTGACGGGACGAGACGATGGGGAAGACCGGGCCCATCCGCTAGCAAAAGAGCTGGAAGAAGATAGCGGAGGGGCCGGCAGAAGGACAACGGAGAGCCGGACGAGATGACGGGGAAGACCGGGCCTCTCTGCTAGCAAAAGAGCTGGAAGAAGATAGGGGAAAAGCCCGGCAGATGGAACAAGGCACCGGAGAGCAGAAGAAGACCCCCGAAGTCGGAAGAAGAGACCCCCGGAGTCGGAAGAAGACCCCCGGAGCTGTGTAATAAATTTCTTTAAAAACCTGTGTGTGTTTTTTTATTGACATTTTTTTTTTCCACCAGGTGAATGGGTAGGGGTACGATGTACCCCATACTCATTCACATAGGGTGGGGGCCCCCTTATTAAAGGGGGCTCCCAGATTCCGATAAGCCCCCGCCCGCAGACCCCGACAACCAACGGCCAGGGTTGTCGGGATGAGGCCCTTGTCCCCATCAACATGGGGACAGGGTGCTTTGGGGTGGGGGGGGCGCAGGTCGCCCCCCTGTCCCAAAGCACCAAACCCCCCATGTTGAGGGCATGTGGCCTGGTACAGTTCAGGAGGGAGGGGGGGTGCTCTCTCGTCCCCCCCTCTTTTCCTGCGGCCTGCCAGGTTGCGTGCTCGGATAAGGGTCTGGTTTGGATTTTGAGGGGGACCCCCACGCCGTTTTTTCGGTTTAGGGGATTCCCCTTCAAATCCATACCAGACCGAAGGGCCTGGTATGCTCCTGGAGGGGGAACCCATGCCGGTTTTTTATTTAAAATTTGGCATGGAGTTCCCGCTCAGGATTCATACCAAACACAGTGCCTGGTATTGGTGGGAATCCACGTTGGATCTCCGTCCACCGGCCTCAATGTCAGCAATGCGTGTCGCTCATTGCGAAACGAAAAACATTTTTCCTTTCCCGATGACGAGACAGCTCAGCGCTGGCTCTCGCGACGGGGCTCGTAGGGTGTCAATCTCGCCGCTAGAAGAGGCGAGATTGACACAAAATCGGCGGCACCTACTTTATGTTGCAACCTGGCAATTTTAACAGACTGAGGCCCCATTCACACCTGAGCGTTTTGTAGCTTGAAGCCTGAAGATACAAAACGCTGGAGGGGAAAAAATCTATTATTTTCTATGGAGATGGTTAACATCTCCACTCCAAAACGCCAGAAGCCAAACGCCTGAAGCTCAAAAAAGTTCTGGAGCTTTCTTTGTAGCTCTATTCAGGCAGATTTGGGCATTTTTCTTCTTTTTTCATTGGTGACCTTTTGACCTATACAAAAACGCAGCAAAAATCGTGGTAAAATTGGATGACCTTCTGCCTGAAAATGCTATGTTCAGTTGTGAATGCAGCTTAAGGGTGTCTTGTGTTACTGACTCTTTTTTGAGGTTGCCTAGACCTCATTATCAGGGAGTAATTGGCTAATGCCGCGTACACACGACCGTTTTTAATGTCATTGAAAAAAACAACGTTTTTCTCTACGTGATTCTTCTCAAGCCTGCCTTGCCTACATATGATCATGAAAAAAAATGCTAGAGCAAAGCGTGGTGACGTAAGAAATGTACGACGGCACTATAAAGGGTAAGTTCCATTCGGATGGCGCCACCCTTTGGGCTGCTTTTGCTGATCCTTGTGTTAGTAAAGTTTGGTGAGAGACGATTCGCGCTTTTCAGCCTCGTGCTCTTCAGTCCGTTACAGCGTGATGAATGTGCTATCTCCATTACAAATGCTAGTTTTGCTAGAATGCTAGTTTTATCAGAACTAGCGCTCCTGTCTCATCACTTGCTTCTGAGCATGTGCGTTTTTTTTCACGTCGTTAAAGCCTACTCACGGCCGTTGTTCATGACGAGAAAAACGACGACGTGGAAAACGACGAGAAAAATTAGAGCATGTTCCAAATTTTTAATGCCCATTCTTCACGTCGTGAAAAATGCTCTGGAGCCCACACACAATCGTTTTTAATGACCAAATAAAAAAATTGCATTTTGCTCGTCATGAAAAACGGTCGTGTGTACGCGGCATAAGGCTTTCTTCCAATTTCCCAACATGATATTCTTCCTTGCCAATTCAATATCTTGGGTGACTTTAAAGCATGAGCAATTAGAGAAGCAAACACAGAGGAGGTTGTAATATTTGTGGGGAAAACATGCATTTCCTAATGTGGTATTTAACTGAGTTTTTATGTTTGGTCACTTTAGCTAATTTTCTGTTGGGAGAAAGTTAAAATTGTAATGAATTATCACTCGTTATGGCTGTTGATGCAGTATTAAGCACCAAATGCAAACATTTATTATATTGCAGATTTCCAATTCTTATGCCGCGTACACACGGCCGTTTTTCTCGTCGGAAAAAACGACATTTTTCCCATTCGACGAGAAAAACTATAGTCTGTGGGCTTTCTGTCGTTTTTTTCAACGAGAAAAACGGCATTAAAAACGATGAGAAAAATTAGAACATGTTCTAATTTTTCTCGTCGTTTTTTTCGACATGTTTTCCGCGGCAGTGTTTCCCATAGGGAAACACTGCCGCGGGGCCCACAGACGGTCGTTTTTCTCGTCAAGAGAAAAAATTACGTGAAAAACGACCGTGTGTGGGGAGCAAGCTGTTCCCCGGTTTTAAATGACATTATTCACGGCGGTTTTTTAACCGCCGTGAATAATGATCGTGTGTACGCGGCATTAGATGTGATGGTTGCATTTATTTCCTTTATTAGGCTTTATTTCTTCTACATTCATCTGGTAATCCAGTCAGCAAGTCTGTTGTTTTTCACAGCACAAATTCTCTAGCAGAATGTATCAGTTTACATGGATGAGACAAATTATTTAACTGTCAGGGCACTGTCTGCATCAGAGGCTCACAAAGACCTGGCATACCGGTCAGTACTTTACAGGGCCACAGGAATTCATGCGGCCGCACACTAGATGCGCGAAGATGCACACATATGTGCACTGGTGCACGCCGGCGCACTCTTATGCTCCCAACCCGGACTGGTACCAAACTGCCTTTATAAGGGAGCCAGTCACCTTCTTTGATTACTGGTTGATCTTCAGCTCTACAATGCGTTTGTTCCTGTGAATACCCTTGCATCTGTGGATATCTGTTACCGACTCGGCTTGCCCCTTGACCTTTCTTCTGCCTGCCTCCTGATCTGACCTCATCTTGTTTTACAGACTGTCTTATTCTGCTTTCCTGTGTATGATCCTGGCTATCCTCCTGACTATGCTTACTCTTATCCACATCCAGTACCTGACCTCCGCTTTGAACTGTCTCCTATCCTAACTTCTGTTCTGCCTGAGTCCTGTTACTTCCCACGGGTGTTACCTGTCTGCATACACTATCTTGGTGTCTAATCTGAATATCTGGCCATCTTGTCTGACAACACTCCAATCAGAACATTTATGCAGGTATGAAAAATAGGGGAAAACTAATGCGCAAACCAAAGAGGGGTGTGAGGAAGGGACTAAACTAAAAAAAAGTAGCAGCCACCTAGTAAGAAAAGCCCGGAGCAGAAAGACAGAATGCCATAGGCGGAGGGCTGGCATGACTGAGTGAACAGGGTATGAGATGTGAAGAGATTAATGATTGGCTAAAATGAAGTGAGAAGGGGAGGGGAAAAGGCCAGATAAAAGGGAGTCCCCGCCCCCCTAAGACAACACAGCATTTGGGAAAGTTCCTGATAGCAGCAGCATGTCATCTGTGGATAAACTTCTGGCCCAACTGCGGGCAGAGGCTCAGGAGTGAGGGAGCCAGAGAGAGATGACGGCGGTGCTGGGGAACAGCGTGGTGGCAAGTCGGCTAAACGATCGGTGTGTGGGTCTGATGCGTGGAGGATGGATCGATCGGGTGCAGGACCCTCGGCTTCCAGGGACAAGTCGCCTGGTGATCTTTCTTCTGGTGGTGAGGAGCAGTCTGGTGTGCTGTCGGAGGGGGAAGTGTGCAGCTCGGAGGAGAATCGGAGACCCGGACGGTCGGTGGCAGCGGTGGAGTCGAGTCGATCGGCAGCCCGGTAAATCATTTTCACTTACTCATTCTGGGGGCCATACTGGGGGTAGTGGCCAGGTGGTTAGGCCTGCTGTGGGTGAGGGTTTAGCGGTGCAGGTGCTGGATCCAGGTAGTGGGCAGGCTGGGGGGGTTACGGTCCCTGATGGGGGAGGTGCACGGCTGGATGGGCTGCAGGGGTTTCTTGCGGGTATCAAGTCCTTGGTCAGCCAATTTGAGAGGGGGGATAGTGGGCAGGTCAGCCCGGCAGTGACGTGGGTTCCGCCGGCAGGGCCGGTGGGGCCCATGGCTGCGGTGGTAGCGCCGGTTCCACCTGCGTCGACTATTGCGGTGGGGGAATCGGCAGAGGTGGCTACTGTGGCTTTGGGGGCCACACAGATGGGTAGCACGGTGGAACAGGCGGCACGGCAGGATATCATTAGGTTGGCTGATGCTGCAAAATGTGAGGTGTATGTGTGTTATGAGGCACCGCTGGGAGCACACTTGAAACCTGAAGTGAGGGAGAAGATATGTAAGGGTGAGTATGTGGAGATGTTCTCACTGTTACCATTGGAAAAGTTTCACCTGGACAGGGTTAAGCCAGATGATTCTAAAAAGGAGGATGAGGAGAAGAGGAGATACAGGCTTATCCCACGGACGTTTGCGAATTGGCTGCAGGCGTTCGCCATCATGGCCAGTGTTATAGGGCAGAAGAATCCGGAGCACTGTTCAGCACTATTTGGCTATCAGGACTCCATTGGAGAGGCCTACAGGGTGTACGGGGGGCACGGGGTGGCTCCGATATGACGAACAGTTCAGACAGAGGAGAGCAGTGCGGCCAGATCTGCGGTGGGATAATAAGGACATCAGCTTATGGATGCGGTTGATGACCTCGCCGAGGGCTCCTAGTCAGTTTTTTCAGGGGGGGGGCGGTGGAACCTCTTCCCCAGGACAATCGGCCGGTAAGAAAAAGGGGGTGTGCTGGCAATTTAATGAGGGCACATGCAAGTTTGGGGGTTCCTGCAGGTACAAGCATGAGTGCTCCGGTTGCGGAGGCTCCCATACGCAGGCTAGATGCTTTAAGCAAGGTAAGGGTCATGCCGGAGACCCTGGGCACAAAAGGGAGGACTCCAGTGATGGTGTAAAGGTAGGTAGGTATCCGGACAGGGGGGCGGCCGGATTGTTGGATCGGGGGGTTTTCAGAGGGGTTTCACATTCCATGTTCCTTGCAGGTTATCCCCCGATTGCGCACAATTTGCGGTCGGCCATGCAGCAGCCTGCTGTGGTCGCAGAGAAACTGCTCAAGGAGGTTACTTTAGGCCGCATGAGCGGTCCTTTCCCTTCGCCCCCTTGGAGAATTTGGTGGTTTACCTGCTCGGGGTTGTCCCCAAGAAGGAGCCCAACAAGTTCCGCCTCATTCACCACCTGTCTTTTCCGAAGGGTGGGTCGGTCAATGACGCGACAGCTACACTTCCTTTGATGCTGCTGTGGGCTGGGTTCGCCGGTACGGGCAGGGGGCGTTAATGGCAAAAGCCGACATAGAGGCGGCGTCTAGATTGTTGCCGGTTCACCCTGATAGCTTTCACCTCCTGGGATGTCATTGGGACAATGCGTTCTATGTGGACAAGTGTTTACCTATGGGATGCTCCATATCGTGCGCATTGTTCGAACAGTTCAGCTCATTTGTGGAATGGGTTGTCAGGGATGTGTCGGGGGTGAGTTCAATTATTCACTAATTGGACGATTTTCTGTGTGTGGGTCCGGCCTCATCCAGGATCTGCGCGGTGCTCCTGGCCACCTTGGAGCAGATTGCAGAGCGGTTTGGGATCCCTTTGGCGCCTGAGAAAACTGAGGGACCTCGCACGGTTATCACGTTTTTTGGGCATTGTCCTGGATTCCGAGGCCATGGAGTGCCGCATACCATTGGACAAGTTGGAGGCTCTCAAGGGGGAGCTGAGAGTTATGGTGGGGCTGAAGAAGGTGCAGCTTAGGGTGTTGCAGCCGCTGCTGGGAAAACTCAATTTTGCGTGCCGCATCCTGCCAATGGGCAGGGTGTTGGCTAGCACGGCTGGGGTACAGTCTCCCACACATTTTGTGAGTTTGGGCAGGGAGCACAAGGCTGACTTGCAAGTTTGGCATTCATTTCTGGAGTCCTTCAATGGGAGGGCGTTATGGATGTCTGGCACAATTAGCAATTTTGATTTAGAACTGTACACGGATGCAGCTGGGGGGGTCAGGTTTTGGGGCTTTCTTTCAGGGAAAGTGGAGTGTGGGCCCCTGGCCTCAGGCATGGATTGATGCTGGTTTCACCAAGAACTTGGTCCTGTTGGAACTGTTCCCGGTGGTACTGGCGGTGGAACTGTGGGGGGTTTGTTTCAGAGACTTAAAGGTGCGGTTCAACGGGGACAACCTGGGGGTGGTGCAGGTCATTAACAAGGTGTCGGCATCCTCCCCCCCTGTGGTGTGGCTGCTGCGCAATCTGGTGTTGAGATGCTTACAGCTCAATGTGTTTGTGTATGCGGTACACCTTCTGGGGGTGGACAATGTCATAGCTGATGCGCTGTCTCGCTTTCAGTGGGACAGGTTCCGGGAGTTGGCACCGGAGGCGGAGCAACGTGGGGTCCCTTGTCCAGGCTGGCTGTGGAGGATTCCGTTGAAATAATGTCAGGTTGGATCAGAAAATCGGTGAGTACGGGCACATGGGTGGCGTATGAGAAGGGTGGCTGGAGTGGCGAGAGATGGTTCGGGAAGCGGGAGTTGATCCGGTAGGTCCCGATGTAAGGTTGCCAGTCTTGTTGGTTGGAGGGTAGACAGTGGAGACCTTGCATGGAGAGTGAAGAAGTTTCTGCTTTTGACTGCTGGGTTGCATTTTTGGTTATTTTTGGCTCTTTTTCCTTGCAGCTTTTTAACACCTTTTTCTGGCACATTTTAAACAGCCTTTTTTTTTTCCTCTTTTTTTCCTTCAGCCTACTAATTAAGGGGAGTGGTTAATTGGTCACAGGTGCTTGAGGCCTATATACATTTCTGTAGAGCTCATTTAGAGCCTGCTCATTTTGAGTTTGCTGGAACTCTTTCAAAGTGGAACTGGACTAAGTGGTGAGTTAAAATCAAGAGTTGAAAACAGGAGGTTAAAACAGGGGTCATAGTAGATGTGTAGTGTGAGTACCTGGGTGTTGTCTGAGTAGTGTGTGTGGATCGTTAGTACTTGTGTATTGTAGGTGCACGCTGGTCTGCGAGTGCACGCGGGTCCATTGGTCTGCGAGTGCACGCTGGTCTGCGAGTGCATGCGGGTCCGTTGGTCTGCAAGTGCACGCTGGTCTGCGAGTGCACGCGGGTCTGTTGGTCTGCGAGTGCACGCTGGTCTGTGAGTGCACGCGGGTCCGCTGGTCTGCGAGTGCACACTGGTCTGCGAGTGCACGCGGGTCCGCTGGTCTGCGAGTGCACGCTGGTCTACGAGTGCACGCGGGTCCGTTGGTCTGCGAGTGCACGCTGGTCTGCGAGTGCACGCGGGTCCGTTGGTCTGCGAGTGCACACTGGTCTGCGAGTGCACGCGGGTCCGTTGGTCTGTGAGTGCACGCTGGTCTGCGAGTGCACGTGGGTCCGTTGGTCTGCGAGTGCACGCTGGTCTGCGAGTGCACGCAGGTCCGTTGGTCTGCGAGTGCATGCTGGTCTGCGGGTGCACGTAGGTCTGTTGGTTTGCGGGTGCACGTAGGTCTGCGTGGTACCTGTGTATTGTCTTGTTGAGTACCTGTGTATTGTCTTGTTGAGTACCTGTGTATTGTCTTGTTGAATAGTTCGGTCAGGAAGCTAGTGTTAGGTAATTTGGACAAGGTATAATCTCGAATCCTCATTAAATTAATTGGTACGATGCCCGGTGGGTGTGGCGAGGCGACACGGTGTACATCTTGCAGCATGTATGCGTTCCTTCATCATCTGATCGAGGGTGATTACTGCTGTGCAAAATGTAAGCACATTGTTTCCCTGGAAGCCCAGGTTCTGAATCTAGGGAAGCAACTGTCAGCACTGGGAAGACCCTCCACACTAAAGGAGAGCTGGATACGTACCCGGCAGGTGATGGCAGGGGCCAGCACAGAGGTGGGTGGAGACAAAGAGGTGCAGGCACTAGAAAATAGTAGATGGGTGACAGTCAGGAAGGGTAGAGGGCAAAGTGCCAGGGAGGCCGATCCAGGGCTGGAGCATCCCAATATGTATGCTCCATTGAGTGACATTGGTGAAACCAGTCAGGGACCAGCACTGCTGGAGCTGAGGGACTCTTCTAGCTGCCGGGGGAAAAACTCCTCCAGTGAGAGTGGGGGGGAAGCGAAGGGAAAGGAAAGACAGATTATGGTGGTAGGGGACTCAATTCTTAGAAGGACAGAGAGGGCAATCTGTAACAAAGACCTGAAGCGCCGAACTGTATGTTGTCTACCGGGCGCTCGGGTTCGGCACATCACGGATCTGGTGGACAGATTACTGGGAGGGGCTGTGGAAGACCCAGCTGTCATGGTGCACGTTGGCACCAATGACAAAGTCAGAGGCAGATGGAGTGTCCTAAAGAACGATTTTAGGGACTTGGGAGCTAAATTGAGGAAAAGAACCTCCAAGGTAGTATTCTCAGGAATACTACCGGTACATCGAGCCACACCAGAAAGGCAGAGGGAGATTAGGGAAGTGAACAAGTGGCTGAAGAGCTGGTGTAGTAAGGAGGGGTTTGGGTTCCTGGAGGACTGGGCCGACTTCTCAGTCGATAACCAGTACTATAGAAGGGATGGACTGCACCTAAATGAGGAGGGTGCAGATCAGCTGGGAATAAGGATGGCCAAAAAGTTAGATAGGTTTTTAAACTAGGCGACGGGGGGGAGGGTCCAGAGATAGTGAGAGTCAGCGGGGAACATATTCTAGAGGGTAGTATTAGGGGCATTAGTGGTAGGGTAACCAAAGCACATAAACCCAAGGTAAGTATAGTAGCAAGTCCTAGTTGCAATCTGGGAACACCCAAGAGGATAGAATGTGACCGGTCAAAATATATTAATCCATGAAAGTGTCTGTTCACCAATGCCAGAAGACTGCCAAGCAAAATAGGTGAGTTGGAAGCTCTGGTGCATGAGGAGAGCTATGATGTAATTGGTATTGCTGAAACTTGGCTTCATTCCTCACATGACTGGGCTATTAGTATTCCTGGCTATGCACTCTTTCGGAAAGACAGGGTAAAAAGGAAAGGTGGTGGGGTCTGTCTCTATGTGAGAAGTGATCTCAAAGCGAGTGTGAAAGAGGACCTGGTGGATGGAGAGTGGGATGAGTCTGAAGCATTATGGGTGGAACTGCATACAGATGTGCGTAGTTCATAGCTAATCATTGGAGTTTGTTATAGACCACCCAATGTTAATGAGGAGGTGGAGACTCAGCTCCTTGCACAGATGGAAAGGGCTGCAAGGGCTGGGACGGTGATAATAATGGGGGATTTTAACTACCCAGAAATTGACTGGAGTAATGGAACTGCTGGGACAGTTAAAGGGCAAAAATTTATAAACCTATTGCAGGACAATTTTATGGTCCAGTTTATTGAGACCCCAACTAGGAATGATGCTCTGTTGGACCTGGTAATCTGAAACCATGCAGAGCGTATTACTAATGTTCAGATAATGGAACACCTGGGTAGCAGTGACCATAACATGATTTGATTTGATGTTAGTTGTAAGCAAAAATCACATACGGGAAAGATAAAAACACTTAAATTCACGAGAGCAAATTTTCCAAAGATGAGCGCTGCTCTCCAGGACTTAGACTGGGAGGGAATATTGGCATCAATGGGCACAGAACAGAAATGGGAATTCTTCAAAAAGACTGTTTGTGAACTCACTGCAAAGTATATTCCCATGGGCAATAAGTTTAAAAGGCTAAAAATAAAACCTATGTGGCTCACTGCCAAAGTTAAAAAAGCTATAAACTATAAGAAAATAACTTTTAAAAAATATAAAAATGAGGGAACACTAGTGTCATTTAAATGTTACAAAGAATATAACAGGATATGTAAAATGGAAATCAAGGATGCAAAAATTCAAAAATGAACGACAGATTGCAAAAGATAGTAGGACAAACCCCAAAAAAATCTTCAAATATATTAATAGTAAAAAGGTCAAGTCTGAGCATGTAGGCCCTTTACAAAATAATCTAGAGTGGGTGACTGGGGACAAAGAGAAGGCTAATTTATTAAATGCTTTCTTCAGTTCTGTGTTTACAAAGGAGCATGGGGGAGCTCATGTCCAAAATGAGGGTGGTAGTGACACAGCCCCAAATCCGCAATGGCTCAAAAGTGATATAGTCCAGAAATATTTAGATGGAATAAAGGTGGATAAAGCACCTGGACCAGATGGCATACACCCACGGATGCTAAAAGAATTGAGCTCTGTAATTTCAAAGCCATTGTATTTAATTTTTAGGGACTCATTAATGACAGGAATAGTACCACTGGATTGGCGCAGGGCCAATGTGGTGCCTATATTTAAAAAGGAAATGAAGTCTTTTCCAAGTAACTATAGACCTGTTAGTTTAACTTCTATAGTTGGGAAAATACTGGAGAGATTTATAAAAGACCACATAGATGAGTTCTTGCTGGAAAAAAACGATTTAAGCAACAGACAGAATGGATTCATGAAAGACAGAAGTTGTCAAACAAACCTGATTTCTTTTTATGAAGAGGTAAGTAAGACCTTGGACAGAGGGGTGGCGGTGGACGTGGTATACTTGGATTTTGCAAAAGCGTTCGATACAGTTCCCCACTCACGGCTCATGTGCAAGGTAAAGTCTACAGGATTGGAAATATCAGTTTGTAAATGGATAGAAAACTGGCTAAAATACAGAATTCAGAGAGTAGTGGTTAATGATTCTTAATCTGAATGGTCCAAGGTTATCAGTGTAGTACCCCAAGGTTCAGTGCTGGGACCCTTACTTTTTAATATGTTTATAAATTATATTGGGTCTGAGATCAAAAGTAACATTTCTGTCTTTGCAGATGACACCAAGCTATGCAGTGGAATAACGTCCTTACAGGATGTCGCCAATTTACAAGCCGACCTCAATGCTCTGTCTAATTGGGCGACTATGTGGCAGATGAGGTTTAATGTTGATAAATGTAAAGTTATGCACTTGGGGGCTAAGAATATGAATGCATCATACATACTAGGGGGAGTACAACTGGGGGGATCCGTAGTGGAGAAGGATCTGGGGGTTTTGGTAGATCATAAGCTCAATAATGGCATGCAATGTCAAGCTGCAGTTTCCAAAGCGAGCAAAGTCCTTTCTTGTATTAAGAGAGGTATGGTCTCCAGAGAGAGAGATATAATTTTGCCCCTGTTCAAATCATTAGTAAGACCTCATCTGGAATATGCAGTTCAGTTTTGGGCCCCAGTTCTCAAAAAGGATATTGGGGAACTGGAGAAAGTGCAGAGAAGGGCAACCAAACTGATAAGAGGCATGGAGGAGCTCAGCTATGAGGAAAGATTAGAGGAACTGAATTTATTCACTCTTGAGAAGAGGAGATTAAGGGGGGATATGATCAACATGTACAAATATATAAGGGGTCCATATAGTGAACTTGGTGTTAAGTTATTCACTTTACGGTCAACACAAAGGACAAGGGGGCACTCTTTGCGTCTAGAGGAAAAGAGATTTCACCTCCAAATATGGAAAGGTTTCTTCACAGTAAGGGCTGTGAAAATGTGGAATAGACTCCCTGCAGAGGTGGTTCTGGCCAGCTCAGTAGATTGCTTTAAGAAGGGCCTGGATTCTTTCTTAAATGTACATAATATAACTGGGTACTGACATTTATAGGTAAAGTTGATCCGGGGAATATCCGATTGCCTCTCGGGGGATCAGGAAGGAATTTTTTCCCCTGCTATAGCAAATTGGATCATGCTCTGCTGGGGTTTTTTGCCTTCCTCTGGATCAACTGTGGGTATAGAATTGGGTATATGGGATTGTACGATTTTTTTTTTTTTTTTTTTATGGTTGAACTGGATGGACTTGTGTCTTTTTTCAACCTGTGGTGCTGTATTTCCTGGCCAGGAACATGGAGGCTCACGTGTCCAGGTCCTGTTTGGGTAAGAAGCTGGCAGGGTTGGCCTTTCTGTTTAAATGGCAGGGCTGCCCTGACTTTACAAAAGATTTTTGGGTGCGGCAGGCATTCAAGGGATATGGTCGGGGGGGCCCAAACACGGACGGCGGGCGGCCGGTATCGTTTGATCTGCTGGCCGGGATCATGGGGCGGTTACAGGGCTTATGCTCGTCCGGGTACAAGGTTTTGCTGTTCACGGTGGCTTTCTCCTTGGCATTCTTTGGGTCCTAGCCTGGAATTGGAGGACTGCCTGTACCCCCCCTCATTGACAGCCCTGGCTGCACATATATTGTTTAACTCAATCACTCTGCTGGATATCACTAAACATTAAATGGTGAAATGCATGCATATCTTAGGATTGCCATTACTGATAACTAGATATATTCACCTCTACTGAGTAACTGTTTGTTTATGTACTGTTGTAAATTAAATTATATTAGAAGTTTCTGTTTTATTATAGCAGCTGTCTTTAAAATGAACTAACTAGCACAAAATAAAATATCACACAACTAAAATATGCAATACTGTATTTGACAATACATTTCTCTCCCTGGTGAAGTTCTTGTCAAGTGTCTACAAATTTACTGAAAATTGACATGAAAATAAAATTTACTTGATTACCTCATTATACATTTTATGGATTGTATTTTTCATCTCTGACAATAAAAGAAACACTAGGAACTGCTAAAAACAGATGTTACAGAGAATCTCTCAATTTATACTTAAGATTGTTAAATCCTGGAAAGCTGAAGGACACTTGTAGGCGATACTGAGAAGCTCTCCACATAAAAGGAGGCTGGATCTTTTCCAACAGTGTCCTTTTTAGGTTTATTGGTTCCACACTACTGACAGGTTATAATTTTTTTTTTTCACGTTTTATATATAAATAATGCTTCACACGTTAATTCTTATAGGTGTGCTGGTACCAAATGTTTCGGTTGATCACAGCAATAAATTAGCAATTGCCCCAATTATTATGAGTATTCTGATATATACAGGTGCATCTCATGAAATTAGAATATCATCAAAAAGGTAATTTATTTCAGTAATTGAATTCAAAAAGTGAAACTCATATATTTTACATAGATGTGTTACACATAGGGGATGATTTACTAACAACAGTCCGCTGTGCCGGTTCATACCTTAATTGGTGCACTGGATAAATCCTTAATTGGGCACATGAACCGGCGGCGCACTGTTATAGTAAATAAAAATGTCAGCGGTGCTTGTATCTCTATTCAAAATGAATGGTTCCCTATGGGAGCCCATTGATTTGAATAGAGGTCGCACGGGAAGTCGGATCAAGACGATCCGACTTGCGGGGCGACTCATGTGCCGGTTGACACAGGGGCAGCGCGACTTTGCGAGGCAACTTGGACACGACTTGAGCGTGAAGCAGACGCTCAAGTCATGTCCTGGAGGCGACTTGAAGTACCTGCCCGAGAATGTTCTCTGCGACAAGCCTGCAAGCCTGGCGCTCACTGTCCCTTGTGTTTGGTATGAATCATGAAGGGAAACTCCACGCCAAATTTTAAATTAAAAACCGGCATGGGTTCCCCTCCAGGAGCATACCAGGCCCTTAGGTCTGGTATGGATTTTATGGGAAACCCCCCTACGCCGAAAAAAACGGCGTGGGGGTCCCCCCAAAATCCATACCAGACCCTTATCCGAGCACGCAGCCTGGCAGGTTAGGAAAGGAGGGGCGAGCGAGCGCCCCCCTCCTGAACCGTACCAGGCCGCATGCCCTCAACATGGGGGGGTGGGTGCTTTGGAGCAGGGGGCGCCCTGTGCCCCCCCACCCCAAAGCACCCTGCCCCATATTGATGGGGACAAGGGCCTCTCCCCGACAACCCTGGCCGTTGGTTGTCGGGGTCTGCGGGCGGGGGGGTTATCAGAATCCGGGAGCCCCCTTTAATAAGGGGGCCCCCAGATCCCAGCCCCCCCACCCTATGTGAATGAGTATGGGGTACATCCTACCCATACCCATTCACCTGGTGGCAAAAAAATGTCAATAAATAAACACAACGCAGGTTTTTAAAGTAATTTATTAGGCAGCTCCGGGGGTCTTCTTCCGACTTCGGGGGTCTCTTCTTCTGCTCTCCGGTGTCATCTCCACACTCTCTGGTTCTTCTCCTGCTCTCCGGTGCCTTCTCCATGATCTCTGGTTCTTTCTGCCTTCTGCCGGGCGCCCCGCTATCTTCTTCCAGCTCTTTTGCTAGCGGGGTCCCGTTCTCCATCGTCGTCTTCTTCCCTCTTCTCTCTGCCTGATGTTGCCTCGTCGCTGTCTGCCGCTACAATGCTGTGTGCGCAGAGCGCAACAACTTATATTGGCATGGGGCGTGGTCACCGCCGGGTGATGCCACCCGGTGACCCCGCCCCCATATGACGTCACAGTCCCGGGGAATGATGGGCCATTGACATGCATCACAATTCAACTTAGGAATGTGTCTTTGCAAAGTTAAACTAAATGAAATCCTTTCTTATTTTTGCTTGGGGATAGAGTGCAGAGGGATTAGAAGTCTAGACAGTTTTTGGGGATGTCTGCACCCCTGATAGGGTGAAGACAACTCCCAAATTTGGCCACTTTATCCTTCCAAATAATTCACTTTCTGTCACATAGCCACACAGGAAGTGAGGGTAAATCCCTACCAATGTCTTTCCTTGGGGACACACAGGTCAAAAAATACTTTCCCCATTATGTACATTGCACTCCAGCATTTTGCTGGGTACACCCCAAATTATTAGGTATTTTGAACTTTGGGGTTTATTAACTAAAGGCAAATCCACTTTGCACTACAAGTGCACTTGCTGGATATCCGAGCGGGTCATGCAAGGAAACAAAAAAAAAACACCATCTTTGCTTCTACATGATTTGATGTTAAAATCACCAGTGCTTCCCCTCAGATTTTCAGCAACTATACTTGTACTGCAAAGTGGATTTGCCATTACTAAACCCCAAACTACCTAATGATTTGGGGTGTACACAACAAAGTGCTAGAGTGCAATTTGCTTAATGGGGACACTAGTTAGATTGATCTGTGTGTCCCTAAGAAAAGACATTGGTAGGGTTTTCCCTTCACTTCCTGTTTAGCTGTGTGACAGGAAGTGAAGCCAATTTTACTAAAAGGGACACAAAGCCCAACCTAAAAAAAAAAAACAAGCAGGGGTTCTAACACTTACTTGGTTTCCCTCAAAATGCCCACAATTAGGATAGTATTGCCTTGAGCTATTTTCAAGTGCAGTGCTCCAAATCAGTGCTTCTCAAGTACCCCCAACAGGCCATGTTTGCAGGTTTTCCTTCATCTTGCACATGTGCTTTAAATCACAGTCAATGGTTTGGTATTTTGGACAGCAATTCTCGATAAGATAAATTCACAAAACGTGTCCTGTTGGGGGTACTTGAGGACTGAGGCTGAGAACCACTGCAGTAAAAAGGAAAATTGAATACTTACCGCTCTGTATTTTTTATTTCCTGGTGACTATCCATGGCAGCACACAATACATGCATATGCTACCATGAAGGCACCAGGTTACACAAATCACACCTGTTTTTTTATGCCAAGAAGCATAGTTAAGCTGCAGCTGTCACATTTGTTGCATAGAAAATAAAACACAAACATCAAACGTTGCATCAAATTTTATTGGTCAACAAAACAGGACTTGGAAAACACAAAGGGAAGCAAAAAAAAAAAAAAACACATGAAGGTAAATTTGAAACATTAGTCACATTTTGAGAAAGATTTAGCAAAATAATGCAGCACAGACAATTAAATCAAAGAGAACAAACAACACACATTTACAACATCAAAAATATTTCAGGGGAACATATCCCCACACAAAAAAAAACAATCAACAAAAGTAAAACAAACATCTGTTTTGCAAAGACATAACAAATAAAATGCATGTGTTACAAACTCAATAAGGACACTAAAATGTACTTTTGGCCGGACACACACAATCTTGCCTCTTTTCAGGGCAAGGGAGAGAGTACTATCTGCAAGCTTTATATAACATAAGTTTGTGTGCTAATGAGGCAATTGAAAACACATGCACAGTCTTTGAAACACCCAAAATGCAAGTTCACCCAATGTAGAGACTGAACTTCAAAGTGGGTACACCTGTTAAGGATGTCCTTCAATCACTAACCCAAAAAAACACACTCTCTCTGAGCATGCCCACAAATATCCAGGTGCTGTTCACACACAAAAAGCACCAAAAAAAAACCTAAGTTCCTGAGCATGCTCAGACCAACACAAATGCAGCTAGCAGAAAATCACCCCCCCCCCCCCCCATCCAAAATTAAACACATCATCCAGCATACTACAAAATTAAAGATGGGACAAACACCCCCCAGTCCCAGGGGCAAACAAAGAGCCTAACATGGGCAAAAGTTATACAACAAATTCCATTGCAGTCTATGGGAACTGACATGTTAATTTTGCTAGTCCCCACTTGGCTGGCTTATCTTCTAGTTATTGGCCTTAAAATGGGGGCCCAGGTCCCACCCTAAGAGACATATATCAATGTCACCAATTTGGACAACACCAAAAAAAAAAACAAGGAGAAGTGCCTTTAAATATGCCAAATTGCTTAAGGGCCATTTCACACCACATGCAGTCCATTGCATTTTTTATGCATCAAAAATGCATGGAAAGTTGGTTATATGGTTTTAAATGGCAGTGTTTGTTCCAGTGCGTTCCAGTTCCACCCCATGACACCGCCCCCCTCTGACACCATGGGGAAAGTCCCCATGAAATCCATGTGCGTCAGAGGGAGCGGGGTCACTGGCACCCAGAGGAGAACTGATGAACTGAAGCGTCACACAGCGGGAACCTCGAATTCAAGCGGATCGGCCAGAGAAAGAAGAGGGGAACAAGAAGCCGGAGCAAGATGCGGACGAGAACACCGATGGAAGAAGGAAGATGAAGATGAAGAACAAGATGGAGGAAGAAACCCAAATGGAGAAAAGAAGAAGATGGAAGAAGAAGGTGGAAGAAGAAGAAGGAAGAAAATGGAAGCAAGGAGAAGACATTAATAAAGGAATTGTCAAAAACCGGCTATTGTCATTTTTAACATTTTTGACACTTTCTTTGTGAAATGGTAGGGGTACATTTGTACCCCATTACCATTTCACACAGGGGGGGCGGGATCTGGGGGTCCCCTTTGTTAAAGGGGACTTCCAGATTCCGATAAGCCCCCTGCCCGCAGACCCCCACAACCACCGGCAAGGGTTGTGGGGATGAGGCCCTTGTCCCCATCAACATGGGGACATGGTGCTTTGGGGTCACAGACCCCAAAGCATCCTCCCAATGTTGAGGGCATGTGTCCTGGGATGGTTCAGGAGGGGGGGGCTCTCTCGTCCACCCTCTTTTCCTGCGGCCTGCCAGGTTGCGTGCTCGAATAAAGGGTCTAGTGTGGATTTTTAGGGGGACTTCGCGCCGTTTTTTTTTTAAGTTTGGCGCGGAGTTCCCCTTAAAATCCATACCAGACCTGAAGGGCCTGGTACGGATTTTGAGGGGAACCCCCACGTAATAAAAAAAAAAAATTGGGGCAGAGTTACTCTTAATATCCATACCAGGCCTGGTAATGGAATTTGGGGGGCCCCCACGCATTTTTTTTTTTCAAAGACTTTCAATGACTTTTCTCTGTATTGCCGGGAGCCAGCAATTCATTATAGCCGCGAGTGCTTTTAAATGCCTTTTTTTTCCTTTAGAAATTTAGTTTTGTGCAGAGACTGTTATATAATGGCAAGTTTAGGAGGTGCGTCTGTTCAACTTATGCAAATGCATTTACGCGACTTGACATTTACTAAGATTTTGCCGGCGCAGTGAACCGGCGCATTTGAATGAGTGAAATTGCCCCGCAGGGCACAAAAAAAACGCTTGCAGTTCTAAATGTAATTGCCGGCGCAGCAGGCTGGTTCAAAAAAAGTAACTTTCTCATTCTATTTTGGGCATATTTGTTACTTGGGCAGTTGTCACTATACTTCCTCACATCACCCTACATCACCCCATTATATTGGCACTTCCAGCTTCTTTATATTTTTATTTGAAGATGCCATGCGCCAGGTCCATGGTGGCGCACTGAGCGCCTCCTCCTGTGCGCCGAGAACATTATAGTAAATAGGGTATAGCGCTGTCTTATCAGCGCAAATGTTTCGTAAATACCAAAACTGCCGTTGCGCCGATACTCATGGCGCAAATGTTTCGTAAATCAGCCCCATAGTGTGATATATTTCAAGCATTTCTTTCTTTTATTTTGATAATTATGGCTTACAGCTAGTGAAAACCCAACATTCAGTATCTCAGAAAATTTGAATTATACATAACACCAACAAACAAAAAGGATTTTTAATACAGAAATGTTTGCTTACTGAAAAGTATGACCATGAACAGTATAGTATACACTCAGTACTTGGTCTGGGCTCCTTTTGCATGAATTACTGCATCAATGCGGCGTGGCATGGAGGCGATCAGCCTGTGACACTGCTGAGGTGTTACGGAAGCCCAGGTTGCTTTGATAGCGGCCTTCAGCTCATCTGCATTGTTGGGTCTGGTGCCTCTCATCTTCCTCTTGACAATACCCCACAGATTCTCTATGGGGTTTAGGTCAGGCAAGTTTGCTGGCCAATCAAGCACAGTGATACCATGATTAGAGATGGCCTTGCGGTTCGCCCCGCGGTTGGTTCGCGGCAAATTTTGCGCATTCGCGGTTCGTGAAACCGGCAGACATATGGCGCTATTCGCGGCCGGTTTGCGGCCACCATATTCTGAATCTTTTACATTGTGGAACTTTGACCTATGACACATCCATCATGTGGTACAGGACAGCCAATGAGACATTTCAGCAGATGGACATACCCCCTACCTTATAAATAGACCTGATCTGGCTGCCATTTTACATTCTGTTATATGTCAGCGTAGGGACAGGTTGCTGTGTGGAGCAGGGACAGACTGTAATCCTAGCTATTAGGTCCACAAAAGTCCTTTTAAGGACTGATATAGGTGTACAATTCTTTTGTGTGCAGTGTATAGGGGTGTAATACAGTTTTAGTTAATTTAAATTGTGCAGCATTGGGACTGCAGTGCTGAGCGGTTCTGCAGCTGTCTTTAGTCAGTGTAGGAAGGTTGCTGTGTGTGTACTAGCAGGGACAGACTCTACTAAAACAAAAGTCCTTCTAAGGACTGGTATAGGTGTACAGTCCACAAAAGTCCTTTTACGGACTGGTATAGGTGTACTATTTTGTGTGCAGTAAATAGGGGTGTACTACACGCATAAAATACTCTAGGAAGAATAGTATAGTGCGGTTCTGCAGCTGTCTTTAGTCAGTGTAGGAAGGTTGCTGTGTGTGTACTAGCAGGGACAGACTCTACTAAAACAAAAGTCCTTCTAAAGACTGGTATAGGTGTACAGTCCACAAAAGTCCTTTTACGGACTGGTATAGGTGTACTATTTTGTGTGCAGTAAATAGGGGTGTACTACACGCATACAATTCTCTAGGAAGAATAGTATAGTGCGGTTCTGCAGCTGTATTTAGTCAGTGTAGGAAGGTTGATCAAAGTAAATATATAAATAAATTATATACTTGTGGAGGCGCTAAATATAATTACTCGTGATAAGTTAACAAAGTACCAAGTGTAAATTTAAACAATAAAAAAATTTTGGTGACCCAAACACCAGCCTACCTAAACACACTAAATTAAACAGTGTTTAACCTGAGTGAAAATTATACAAAATTTTCCCAAATCTTGCATATATGTATATAAAGTGAAATCCTGTAGATCAATACAGAACAATTGAATACCTTAATACAAATTTACATTTGTGAAAAAATTGAGATGTACATAAATAATGAGTTTATATATTAAGTGCCAATCAAATCCGTGAGATCAATAGATGACAAGAAAGTCAAATGTAAAATCTGAAGTACTGCAAACAGAAAATCCAAAGATTGTGACAACTGTCAGAAATCCACCTTCACCAACTGAAAACGAATCACCCAAATGTGCTCAAATAGGGATGGCAGCTTACCAAAGGAAGTTGACCCTTTTACTTAAAAAAGAAGTCAAATGCGCTTGCAGCAAAACTTTGCTTAGGTTAAATGGAGGAGATGATGTCGGACCAGAACGACTGCCTCATGGAGGCTCAAATAAGGATATGAAATGAAAATAAAGCAGCAATAGCGTAATTCCGTTTATTATGCCAAACTAGTGCAAAAGTTAAAAAGCCAAATGCCTGCTTACTTGTATAAGTGCCACAAACCCGGCACTGAGGCTGGATGGCGTAACAGGGAGAAAGAATTGGTGTCCCGTCTGTAGGTAACTGCCGCGTGTTCCACCTGCGATGATGGAGGAGCCAGGGGGACCGGAAGTAGTGTCTGTACGTGACCTAGTACCGCCTCGACGTACGTTTCGTATGACACGTCATCAGGAAGCGTACTAGGTCACTGGTAAGGGAAGACTTTTAAATGACTGCCAATCAGCCGCCCCAGGGAGGAGTATAAATTTGCATCCAGCGTCCATCCCGGGTCTCTAGGCTACATGATGCTAACGTGACCAGCATGTCACGTGTAATAACAAATACAGACCATGGCATTGATCGGCATGTGACTTACATAGCATACATAAAATAAATGATCTACCACAATAGTATGCGCATTATATATTGTGAATCTGGCTTATTAAACCATATTAAAATTATAAAAAACTTTGTAAAAGACATTAAAACTTAATAAAAAACCATACATATAATCTCCTCAATCAAATGAGAACTACACCACTGAAATCAATATTAGACCCTAATAAAGATAATTTGGGGTAAAATAAAATTATTCATTAGTTAAAAAACTATTTAGGTCCAAATCAATGTTTAACCCTTGTGGCTGCATCGTGCCCAATCGATACAGCCAATGGGTCTCATTTTGGGAAATGGCCTTTTTAAGGTCTGTTCCTCGCCAGTTATAAATAGCTCTATCTATCCCATAAAACTTGAGTTGAAGGGGATCTTTATCATGGAAATGTAAGAAATGTCTTGACACGCTGTGATTAGGGAAACCCTTAGCAATGTTTGCCACATGCTCATTTATTCTTACTCTAAGTTCACGTGTAGTGCGCCCCACGTATTGAAGAGAGCATGGGCACTCCAAGACATATGTAACATTTTTTGAATAGCATGTTATCAGAGGTTTGATTTTAAACTCTTGCTTAGTTACAAAAGATTGGAATTTGGTGATCTTCTTTGTGTGTCTAATAGTGGTACGACAGGATTTACACCTAGTACAATAATGAAATCCTGACCCATCAAGAAAAGTAGGTGGTTTTGCAGGGGGGTCCGGGACATTTGGTGCGATCATGTTCCTCAGTCCCGGTGCCCTCCTATAAATGAATTTGGGTCTATTTGTCAACACACTCTCCAAATCCTTGTCTTTTAGTAATATAGGCCAAAATTTCTTAAAGACCTGTTCTACATTTTTGTATTGCCTATGGAACCCTGAAATAAACGCCAATTCCCCTGTAACCATTTTTTTCTTTTTGGAGGTTAGCAGGGAATCCCTATTCATGGCAGAAACTTCATTTTGGGCTTTAAGGAGCATATGCTGAGAATACCCCTTAGCATTAAACTTTTCGGTAAGGAATGCGGCCTGCATGTCAAACTCGGTTATGCTATCGCAATTCCTCCGAATACGCATATACTGGCCTTTTGGTATGGCCCCTAACCAGCTGGGGTGATGGCAACTATTGGTTGGCACAAAAGCGTTCCGATCAGTTGGTTTGAAGAAGGTCCTTGTGCCAACTCAATTGTCCTTTTTAACCAGAGTGAGATCCAAATAGTTGATTGTGATCAAATCAGATTCAGCTGTGAATCTCAAGCCATAATGATTGTGATTCAGTCGCTGGAGAAATGACTCCAACGAATGCTGCGAGCCCTCCCACAACACAATCACGTCATCAATATATCTTTTATAATATATTAAGGCTTTATGATTATCTCGGTAAATGGTTTCCCCTTCCCATTTGTTCAATACCAGATTGGCTACACTTGGGGCATATCGTGCCCCCATGGCAACCCCCTTGGTTTGATTATAGAACCTATCTTGGGCCCAAAAATAATTATTTCCCATTGCTTGCTGCAGTCCATCAATCAGGAAATTTATCTGGGCTTTCCTTAACTCAGATTGTTCCATTAGTGCCATTCTAACTGCTACTATGGCATCTTTCTGGTTAATGTTGGTATACAATGATTCGATATCAATGGTAACCAAAAGAGTGTCATCTGTCACTACAATAGTGGATAGGGATTTTATGAGTTCTCGACTGTCCTTTAAATATGATTTCCCCTGAGTGACCAGGGGTTGTAAATAAATGTTGAGATATTCCCCCACTCTTGAGTATAATGATCCTATTCCACTGATGATTGGTCTGCCTGGGGGCTGATCTTTATTTTTATGGATTTTGGGTACTATATATAGCACCGGGGTGCGTGGCACCTGTGGTATGAGGTATTGAGCCTCCTTACTATCCAAAATATTTTGGCTAACTCCATGATTTACCCAAGTAGTTAATTTGGTTTTTAATCTAACCAAAGGATCTGATGTAAGTTGTTTATAAGTACTGGTATCCCCTAGTAGACGTTGGATCTCGTTATAGTAACTTTCTTTGGTGAGTATCACTACACCTCCACCCTTATCTGCCGGGCGGATTACTATATTTTTGTTTTCTTCAAGTTTCTTAATTCCATTTACCAAGGATCGATTTGTTCTGGTTTGTTTAACATTTAATGATTTGATTTCGTCCTGTACCATATGTTTAAATACCTCTATGTGATGGTGTGTTCCTTTTTGTGGGTTAAATACAGAGTTGTTTCTCAAACCACTGTGTTGATACCCCAGTTCCACCTCTTGGGAAGAGTGGGCAAAATTATGAGAAGCAAAGAATTTCTTAATATTGAGTTTCCTGACATACTTTTCCACATCTATGAATAATTCAAATTTATTGATATTTTTATCTGGCGCAAATTTAAGACCTTGGCCTAAAACCTCAAGCTCTTCTTCTGTAAAAGAAGTGCCAGCTAGGTTAAAAATGCCTGAATTTAATGATCCCTTGGCCTTTTTCTTTCTGGCTCCCCCTCTTCTACCTCTTTTTCTATGTATTCTTTGGGGTGTTGGGGGGTAGTAGGTGTGATCTTGTATGGTTCTTTCCATCCCCTCCATTCCCCCCCCCTGTTGATAGTTGTTGTTCTGATGTGACGTAGATCTGCCCCTAAAATTACCCCTATAATTACCTCTAGGAGGTCTGGGAGGATAATAGTTAGGTCCCTGATTATAATAAGGGTAACCATACTCCCCAGATCTATTGTCTAGGGGTGCATACCTATTTTGAGTAGGCACTGCATAGGGGTTGGGATAATACTCATTGGGCGGGGGATAATCACCTCCCTAATAGGATGGTGGGGGGGGTCCCCTACCACCCTGTGACCCATGTCCTTTTGGGTGAGTGGGGGGTGGGGGTTTATTGGTTTTTTTTGGGGTGTTTTTATTTTTAAAATTCTTGGCTGGTTGGGCAACTACATTATAAACCTCCATTTCTCTCTCCACTGATGATTCTTTTGAATTCACTATATTGAATTCTTCTTGCCATTTATAAACCTTGTTTTCCTCAAAGTCTTTAATATCCCATTGATATGTTTTAAGCTTTTTTTGTTTTATCTCACTATCATATTTAGACAGATGAGTCTGAAGACTCTGAGCTCTGTCCAAATAATCTTTTGTGCTCATAAATGGCTCCATTTTTTCTTTGAGATCTGCAATATTGGCTTCAACTAAAACATTCTTGGCTCTCCGCCTCCTTATCATTAGCTGCATGAGCTTTTGCTCACAAGCATTAAAAAAACTGAAACCATTCATCAATGAGAGTCAGGTCTTCAACGCCATCATTAGGATTCACATCCCATCTCAACCTCCTGGGGGTGAGGTTCCTCCCGACATACATCTCAAAAGAGGCTATATCCCACCAAAGCCTAATTTGCTTCTCCATATCAGATTGAAGTTGTTTAAATCCTCTTTCTAGATCTATATTGGGGCTTGGTGTTTGTTGGAAGATTTCTTCAATATTGGTCTGCCGACCCTTCATGAAATTAAAAACATCCATGGCTGCGTAGATAACAACAAGGGTTTATGTATAAACCCTCAAAGTGCAAAGTGAGTAAAGAAAAAAATCTCGCGCCTAATATAACAACATAAATAAATTAAAGCTGCTCTCCAAAAATTCCAAGGTGTGGAACAAAATATTGATCAAAGTAAATATATAAATAAATTATATACTTGTGGAGGCGCTAAATATAATTACTCGTGATAAGTTAACAAAGTACCAAGTGTAAATTTAAACAATAAAAAATTTTGGTGACCCAAACACCAGCCTACCTAAACACACTAAATTAAACAGTGTTTAACCTGAGTGAAAATTATACAAAATTTTCCCAAATCTTGCATATATGTATATAAAGTGAAATCCTGTAGATCAATACAGAACAATTGAATACCTTAATACAAATTTACATTTGTGAAAAAATTGAGATGTACATAAATAATGAGTTTATATATTAAGTGCCAATCAAATCCGTGAGATCAATAGATGACAAGAAAGTCAAATGTAAAATCTGAAGTACTGCAAACAGAAAATCCAAAGATTGTGACAACTGTCAGAAATCCACCTTCACCAACTGAAAACGAATCACCCAAATGTGCTCAAATAGGGATGGCAGCTTACCAAATGAAGTTGACCCTTTTACTTAAAAAAGAAGTCAAATGCATTTGCAGCAAAACTTTGCTTAGGTTAAATGGAGGAGATGATGTCGGACCAGAACGACTGCCTCATGGAGGCTCAAATAAGGATATGAAATGAAAATAAAGCAGCAATAGCGTAATTCCGTTTATTATGCCAAACTAGTGCAAAAGTTAAAAAGCCAAATGCCTGCTTACTTGTATAAGTGCCACAAACCCGGCATTGAGGCTGGATGGCGTAACAGGGAGAAAGAATTGGTGTCCCGTCTGTAGGTAACTGCCGTGCGTTCCACCTGCGATGATGGAGGAGCCAGGGGGACCGGAAGTAGTGTCTGTACGTGACCTAGTACCGCCTCGACGTACGTTTCGTATGACACGTCATCAGGAAGCGTACTAGGTCACTGGTAAGGGAAGACTTTTAAATGACTGCCAATCAGCCGCCCCAGGGAGGAGTATAAATTTGCATCCAGCGTCCATCCCGGGTCTCTAGGCTACATGATGCTAACGTGACCAGCATGTCACGTGTAATAACAAATACAGACCATGGCATTGATCGGCATGTGACTTACATAGCATACATAAAATAAATGATCTACCACAATAGTATGCGCATTATATATTGTGAATCTGGCTTATTAAACCATATTAAAATTATAAAAAACTTTGTAAAAGACATTAAAACTTAATAAAAAAACATACATATAATCTCCTCAATCAAATGAGAACTACACCACTGAAATCAATATTAGACCCTAATAAAGATAATTTGGGGTAAAATAAAATTATTCATTAGTTAAAAAACTATTTAGGTCCAAATCAATGTTTAACCCTTGTGGCTGCATCGTGCCCAATCGATACAGCCAATGGGTCTCATTTTGGGAAATGGCCTTTTTAAGGTCTGTTCCTCGCCAGTTATAAATAGCTCTATCTATCCCATAAAACTTGAGTTGAAGGGGATCTTTATCATGGAAATGTAAGAAATGTCTTGACACGCTGTGATTAGGGAAACCCTTAGCAATGTTTGCCACATGCTCATTTATTCTTACTCTAAGTTCACGTGTAGTGCGCCCCACGTATTGAAGAGAGCATGGGCACTCCAAGACATATGTAACATTTTTTGAATAGCATGTTATCAGAGGTTTGATTTTAAACTCTTGCTTAGTTACAAAAGATTGGAATTTGGTGATCTTCTTTGTGTGTCTAATAGTGGTACGACAGGATTTACACCTAGTACAATAATGAAATCCTGACCCATCAAGAAAAGTAGGTGGTTTTGCAGGGGGGTCCGGGACATTTGGTGCGATCATGTTCCTCAATCCCGGTGCCCTCCTATAAATGAATTTGGGTCTATTTGTCAACACACTCTCCAAATCCTTGTCTTTTAGTAATATAGGCCAAAATTTCTTAAAGACCTGTTCTACATTTTTGTATTGCCTATGGAACCCTGAAATAAACGCCAATTCCCCTGTAACCATTTTTTTCTTTTTGGAGGTTAGCAGGGAATCCCTATTCATGGCAGAAACTTCATTTTTGGCTTTAAGGAGCATATGCTGAGAATACCCCTTAGCATTAAACTTTTCGGTAAGGAATGCGGCCTGCATGTCAAACTCGGTTATGCTATCGCAATTCCTCCGAATACGCATATACTGGCCTTTTGGTATGGCCCCTAACCAGCTGGGGTGATGGCAACTATTGGTTGGCACAAAAGCGTTCCGATCAGTTGGTTTGAAGAAGGTCCTTGTGCCAACTCAATTGTCCTTTTTAACCAGAGTGAGATCCAAATAGTTGATTGTGATCAAATCAGATTCAGCTGTGAATCTCAAGCCATAATGATTGTGATTCAGTCGCTGGAGAAATGACTCCAACGAATGCTGCGAGCCCTCCCACAACACAATCACGTCATCAATATATCTTTTATAATATATTAAGGCTTTATGATTATCTCGGTAAATGGTTTCCCCTTCCCATTTGTTCAATACCAGATTGGCTACACTTGGGGCATATTGTGCCCCCATGGCAACCCCCTTGGTTTGATTATAGAACCTATCTTGGGCCCAAAAATAATTATTTCCCATTGCTTGCTGCAGTCCATCAATCAGGAAATTTATCTGGGCTTTCCTTAACTCAGATTGTTCCATTAGTGCCATTCTAACTGCTACTATGGCATCTTTCTGGTTAATGTTGGTATACAATGATTCGATATCAATGGTAACCAAAAGAGTGTCATCTGTCACTACAATAGTGGATAGGGATTTTATGAGTTCTCGACTGTCCTTTAAATATGATTTCCCCTGAGTGACCAGGGGTTGTAAATAAATGTTGAGATATTCCCCCACTCTTGAGTATAATGATCCTATTCCACTGATGATTGGTCTGCCTGGGGGCTGATCTTTATTTTTATGGATTTTGGGTACTATATATAGCACCGGGGTGCGTGGCACCTGTGGTATGAGGTATTGAGCCTCCTTACTATCCAAAATATTTTGGCTAACTCCATGATTTACCCAAGTAGTTAATTTGGTTTTTAATCTAACCAAAGGATCTGATGTAAGTTGTTTATAAGTACTGGTATCCCCTAGTAGACGTTGGATCTCGTTATAGTAACTTTCTTTGGTGAGTATCACTACACCTCCACCCTTATCCGCCGGGCGGATTACTATATTTTTGTTTTCTTCAAGTTTCTTAATTCCATTTACCAAGGATCGATTTGTTCTGGTTTGTTTAACATTTAATGATTTGATTTCGTCCTGTACCATATGTTTAAATACCTCTATGTGATGGTGTGTTCCTTTTTGTGGGTTAAATACAGAGTTGTTTCTCAAACCACTGTGTTGATACCCCAGTTCCACCTCTTGGGAAGAGTGGGCAAAATTATGAGAAGCAAAGAATTTCTTAATATTGAGTTTCCTGACATACTTTTCTACATCTAGGAATAATTCAAATTTATTGATATTTTTATCTGGCGCAAATTTAAGACCTTGGCCTAAAACCTCAAGCTCTTCTTCTGTAAAAGAAGTGCCAGCTAGGTTAAAAATGCCTGAATTTAATGATCCCTTGGCCTTTTTCTTTCTGGCTCCCCCTCTTCTACCTCTTTTTCTATGTATTCTTTGGGGTGTTGGGGGGTAGTAGGTGTGATCTTGTATGGTTCTTTCCATCCCCTCCATTCCCCCCCCCCTGTTGATAGTTGTTGTTCTGATGTGACGTAGATCTGCCCCTAAAATTACCCCTATAATTACCTCTAGGAGGTCTGGGAGGATAATAGTTAGGTCCCTGATTATAATAAGGGTAACCATACTCCCCAGATCTATTGTCTAGGGGTGCATACCTATTTTGAGTAGGCACTGCATAGGGGTTGGGATAATACTCATTGGGCGGGGGATAATCACCTCCGTAATAGGATGGTGGGGGGGGGGGTCCCCTACCACCCTGTGACCCATGTCCTTTTGGGTGAGTGGGGGGTGGGGGTTTATTGGGTTTTTTTGGGGTGTTTTTATTTTTAAAATTCTTGGCTGATTGGGCAACTACATTATAAACCTCCATTTCTCTCTCCACTGATGATTCTTTTGAATTCACTATATTGAATTCTTCTTGCCATTTATAAACCTTGTTTTCCTCAAAGTCTTTAATATCCCTTTGATATTTTTTAAGCTTTTTTTGTTTGATCTCACTATCATATTTAGACAGATGAGTCTGAAGACTCTGAGCTCTGTCCAAATAATCTTTTGTGCTCATAAATGGCTCCATTTTTTCTTTGAGATCTGCAATATTGGCTTCAACTAAAACATTCTTGGCTCTCCGCCTCCTTATCATTAGCTGCATGAGCTTTTGCTCACAAGCATTAAAAAAACTGAAACCATTCATCAATGAGAGTCAGGTCTTCAACGCCATCATTAGGATTCACATCCCATCTCAACCTCCTGGGGGTGAGGTTCCTCCCGACATACATCTCAAAAGAGGCTATATCCCACCAAAGCCTAATTTGCTTCTCCATATCAGATTGAAGTTGTTTAAATCCTCTTTCTAGATCTATATTGGGGCTTGGTGTTTGTTGGAAGATTTCTTCAATATTGGTCTGCCGACCCTTCATGAAATTAAAAACATCCATGGCTGCGTAGATAACAACAAGGGTTTATGTATAAACCCTCAAAGTGCAAAGTGAGTAAAGAAAAAAATCTCGCGCCTAATATAACAACATAAATAAATTAAAGCTGCTCTCCAAAAATTCCAAGGTGTGGAACAAAATATTGATCAAAGTAAATATATAAATAAATTATATACTTGTGGAGGCGCTAAATATAATTACTCGTGATAAGTTAACAAAGTACCAAGTGTAAATTTAAACAATAAAAAATTTTGGTGACCCAAACACCAGCCTACCTAAACACACTAAATTAAACAGTGTTTAACCTGAGTGAAAATTATACAAAATTTTCCCAAATCTTGCATATATGTATATAAAGTGAAATCCTGTAGATCAATACAGAACAATTGAATACCTTAATACAAATTTACATTTGTGAAAAAATTGAGATGTACATAAATAATGAGTTTATATATTAAGTGCCAATCAAATCCGTGAGATCAATAGATGACAAGAAAGTCAAATGTAAAATCTGAAGTACTGCAAACAGAAAATCCAAAGATTGTGACAACTGTCAGAAATCCACCTTCACCAACTGAAAACGAATCACCCAAATGTGCTCAAATAGGGATGGCAGCTTACCAAATGAAGTTGACCCTTTTACTTAAAAAAGAAGTCAAATGCGCTTGCAGCAAAACTTTGCTTAGGTTAAATGGAGGAGATGATGTCGGACCAGAACGACTGCCTCATGGAGGCTCAAATAAGGATATGAAATGAAAATAAAGCAGCAATAGCGTAATTCCGTTTATTATGCCAAACTAGTGCAAAAGTTAAAAAGCCAAATGCCTGCTTACTTGTATAAGTGCCACAAACCCGGCACTGAGGCTGGATGGCGTAACAGGGAGAAAGAATTGGTGTCCCGTCTGTAGGTAACTGCCGTGCGTTCCACCTGCAATGATGGAGGAGCCAGGGGGACCGGAAGTAGTGTCTGTATGTGACCTAGTACCGCCTCGACGTACGTTTCGTATGACACGTCATCAGGAAGCGTACTAGGTCACTGGTAAGGGAAGACTTTTAAATGACTGCCAATCAGCCGCCCCAGGGAGGAGTTTAAATTTGCATCCAGCGTCCATCCCGGGTCTCTAGGCTACATGATGCTAACGTGACCAGCATGTCACGTGTAATAGCAAATACAGACCATGGCATTGATCGGCATGTGACTTACATAGCATACATAAAATAAATGATCTACCACAATAGTATGCGCATTATATATTGTGAATCTGGCTTATTAAACCATATTAAAATTATAAAAAACTTTGTAAAAGACATTAAAACTTAATAAAAAACCATACATATAATCTCCTCAATCAAATGAGAACTACACCACTGAAATCAATATTAGACCCTAATAAAGATAATTTGGGGTAAAATAAAATTATTAAATGTTAAACAAACCAGAACAAATCGATCCTTGGTAAATGGAATTAAGAAACTTGAAGAAAACAAAAATATAGTAATCCGCCCGGCGGATAAGGGTGGAGGTGTAGTGATACTCACCAAAGAAAGTTACTATAACGAGATCCAACGTCTACTAGGGGATACCAGTACCTATAAACAACTTACATCAGATCCTTTGGTTAGATTAAAAACCGAATTAACTACTTGGGTAAATCATGGAGTTAGCCAAAATATTTTGGATAGTAAGGAGGCTCAATACCTCATACCACGGGTGCCACGCACCCCAGTGCTATATATAGTACCCAAAATCCATAAAAATAAAGATCAGCCCCCAGGCAGACCAATCATCAGTGGAATAGGATCATTATACTCAAGAGTGGGGGAATATCTCGACATTTATTTACAACCCCTGGTCACTCAGGGGAAATCATATTTAAAGGACAGTCGAGAACTTATAAAATCCCTATCCACTATTGTAGTGACAGATGACACTCTTTTGGTTACCATTGATATCGAATCATTGTATACCAACATTAATCAGAAAGATGCCATAGTAGCAGTTAGAATGGCACTAATGGAACAATCTGAGTTAAGGAAAGCCCAGATAAATTTCCTGATTGATGGACTGCAGCAAGCAATGGGAAATAATTATTTTTGGGCCCAAGATAGGTTCTATAATCAAACCAAGGGGGTTGCCATGGGGGCACGATATGCCCCAAGTGTAGCCAATCTGGTATTGAACAAATGGGAAGGGGAAACCATTTACCGAGATAATCATAAAGCCTTAATATATTATAAAAGATATATTGATGACGTGATTGTGTTGTGGGAGGGCTCGCAGCATTCGTTGGAGTCATTTCTCCAGCGACTGAATCACAATCATTATGGCTTGAGATTCACAGCTGAATCTGATTTGATCACAATCAACTATTTGGATCTCACTCTGGTTAAAAAGGACAATTGAGTTGGCACAAGGACCTTCTTCAAACCAACTGATCGGAACGCTTTTGTGCCAACCAATAGTTGCCATCACCCCAGCTGGTTAGGGGCCATACCAAAAGGCCAGTATATGCGTATTCGGAGGAATTGCGATAGCATAACCGAGTTTGACATGCAGGCCGCAATCCTTACCGAAAAGTTTAATGCTAAGGGGTATTCTCAGCATATGCTCCTTAAAGCCAAAAATGAAGTTTCTGCCATGAATAGGGATTCCCTGCTAACCTCCAAAAATAAAAAAATGGTTACAGGGGAATTGGCGTTTATTTCAGGGTTCCATAGGCAATACAAAAATGTAGAACAGGTCTTTAAGAAATTTTGGCCTATATTACTAGAAGACAAGGATTTGGAGAGTGTGTTGCCAAATAGACCCAAATTCATTTATAGGAGGGCACCGGGATTGAGGAAAATTATCGCACCAAATGTCCCGGACCCCCCTGCAAAACCACCTACTTTTCTTGATGGGTCAGGATTTCATTATTGTACTAGGTGTAAATCCTGTCGTACCACTATTAGACACACAAAGAAGATCACCAAATTCCAATCTTTTGTAACTAAGCAAGAGTTTAAAATCAAACCTCTGATAACATGCTATTCAAAAAATGTTACATATGTCTTGGAGTGCCCATGCTCTCTTCAATACGTGGGGCGCACTACACGTGAACTTAGAGTAAGAATAAATGAGCATGTGGCAAACATTGCTAAGGGTTTCCCTAATCACAGCGTGTCAAGACATTTCTTACATTTCCATGATAAAGATCCCCGTCAACTCAAGTTTTATGGGATAGATAGAGCTATTTATAACTGGCGAGGAACAGACCTTAAAAAGGCCATTTCCCAAAATGAGACCCATTGGCTGTATCGATTGGGCACGATGCAGCCACAAGGGTTAAACATTGATTTGGACCTAAATAGTTTTTTAACTAATGAATAATTTTATTTTACCCCAAATTATCTTTATTAGGGTCTAATATTGATTTCAGTGGTGTAGTTTTCATTTGATTGAGGAGATTATATGTATGGTTTTTTATTAAGTTTTAATGTCTTTTACAAAGTTTTTTATAATTTTAATATGGTTTAATAAGCCAGATTCACAATATATAATGCGCATACTATTGTGGTAGATCATTTATTTTATGTATGCTATGTAAGTCACATGCCAATCAATGCCATGGTCTGTATTTGTTATTACACGTGACATGCTGGTCACGTTAGCATCATGTAGCCTAGAGACCCGGGATGGACGCTGGATGCAAATTTAAACTCCTCCCTGGGGCGGCTGATTGGCAGTCATTTAAAAGTCTTCCCTTACCAGTGACCTAGTACGCTTCCTGATGACGTGTCATACGAAACGTACGTCGAGGCGGTACTAGGTCACGTACAGACACTACTTCCGGTCCCCCTGGCTCCTCCATCATCGCAGGTGGAACGCACGGCAGTTACCTACAGACGGGACACCAATTCTTTCTCCCTGTTACGCCATCCAGCCTCAGTGCCGGGTTTGTGGCACTTATACAAGTAAGCAGGCATTTGGCTTTTTAACTTTTGCACTAGTTTGGCATAATAAACGGAATTACGCTATTGCTGCTTTATTTTCATTTCATATCCTTATTTGAGCCTCCATGAGGCTGTCGTTCTGGTCCGACATCATCTCCTCCATTTAACCTAAGCAAAGTTTTGCTGCAAGCGCATTTGACTTCTTTTTTAAGTAAGGTGGATTTCTGACAGTTGTCACAATCTTTGGATTTTCTGTTTGCAGTACTTCAGATTTTACATTTGACTTTCTTGTCATCTATTGATCTCACGGATTTGATTGGCACTTAATATATAAACTCATTATTTATGTACATCTCAATTTTTTCACAAATGTAAATTTGTATTAAGGTATTCAATTGTTCTGTATTGATCTACAGGATTTCACTTTATATACATATATGCAAGATTTGGGAAAAAAAATTTTTATTGTTTAAATTTACACTTGGTACTTTGTTAACTTATCACGAGTAATTATATTTAGCGCCTCCACAAGTATATAATTTATTTATATATTTACTTTGATCAATATTTTGTTCCACACCTTGGAATTTTTGGAGAGCAGCTTTAATTTATTTATGTTGTTATATTAGGCGCGAGATTTTTTTCTTTACTCAGTGTAGGAAGGTTGCTGTGTGTGTACTAGCAGGGACAGACTCTACTAAAACAAAAGTCCTTCTAAGGACTGGTATAGGTGTACAGTCCACAAAAGTCCTTTTACGGACTGGTATAGGTGTACTATTTTGTGTGCAGTAAATAGGGGTGTACTACACGCATACAATTCTCTAGGAAGAATAGTATAGTGCGGTTCTGCAGCTGTCTTTAGTCAGTGTAGGAAGGTTGATCAAAGTAAATATATAAATAAATTATATACTTGTGGAGGCGCTAAATATAATTACTCGTGATAAGTTAACAAAGTACCAAGTGTAAATTTAAACAATAAAAAAATTACACGCATAAAATACTCTAGGAAGAATAGTATAGTGCATTTCTACTGTGCAGCTTCTGAGCGGTTCTGCTGCAGCTCTTTTCTCGGTTTAGGTAGAAATTGCAGCTGTGTGTCGCAGGCACAGACTAGCGACTAAAATCGCTAACCAATAAAGCTCCCCAAAAGTTCATTTTAAGGACTGGTATAGGTGTATTATTTGGTGTGAAGTATATAGGGGTCTAATACATGCATAAAAAACTTTCAAACATACTATATAATATATACTATATACTATACTATATAATATATAGTGCATTTCAACTGTGCAGCATTTCTACTGTGCAGCTTCTGAGCGGTTCTGCTGCAGCTCTTTTCTCGGTTTAGGTAGAAATTGCCGCTGTGTGTCGCAGGCACAGACTAGCGACTAAAATCGCTAACCAATAAAGCTCCACAAAAGTTCATTTTAAGGACTGGTATAGGTGTACTATTTGGTGTGCAGTATATAGGGGTCTAATACACACATAAAAAACTTTCAAACATACTATATAATATATACTATATACTATACTATATAATATATAGTGCATTTCAACTGTGCAGCATTTCTACTGTGCAGCTTCTGAGCGGTTCTGCTGCAGCTCTTTTCTCGGTTTAGGTAGAAATTGCCGCTGTGTGTCGCAGGCATAGACTAGCGACTAAAATCGCTAACCAATAAAGCTCCACAAAAGTTCATTTTAAGGACTGGTATAGGTGTACTATTTGGTGTGCAGTATATAGGGGTCTAATACACGCATAAAAAACTTTCAAATACACTATATAATATATACTATATACTATACTATATAATATATAGTGCATTTCAACTGTGCAGCATTTCTACTGTGCAGCTTTTGAGCGGTTCTGCTGCAGCTCTTTTCTCGGTTTAGGTAGAAATTGCGGCTGTGTGTCGCAGGCACAGACTAGCGACTAAAATCGCTAACCAATAAAGCTCCACAAAAGTTCATTTTAAGGACTGGTATAGGTGTACTATTTGGTGTGCAGTATATAGGGGTCTAATACACGCATAAAAACTTTCAAACATACTATATAATATATACTATATACTATACTATATAATATATAGTGCATTTCAACTGTGCAGCATTTCTACTGTGCAGCTTTTGAGCGGTTCTGCTGCAGCTCTTTTCTCGGTTTAGGTAGAAATTGCCGCTGTGTGTCGCAGGCACAGACTAGCGACTAAAATCGCTAACCAATAAAGCTCCACAAAAGTTCATTTTAAGGACTGGTATAGGTGTACTATTTGGTGTGCAGTATATAGGGGTCTAATACACGCATAAAAAACTTTCACATATAGGAAGAATAGTATAGTGCATTTCTACTGTGCAGCATTGTGACTGCTGAGAGGTTCTGCAGCAATACTACAAAGAGTGACAAACGCAATTAGAAAAAAGTATTATAACTGCTGTGATAGACCAGTGGCCCCCGAAAACGACAGTTTGAAGCGGGGTGTTATATACCTTCTTCCACATATACTGCCCTTCTCTACAGCCTTTTGTCACAGGGTCATTTAAAAAGATGACAGGCAGAGGAAGAGGCAGGCCCTTCCGCAGGGGTGGTAGGGGTAGGGCAGGAGCACCAGGCCGGAGCCAAAGTGGGAAGTTGCAGAAGGTGCGTTCGATCACGTCAAAGGACGCACCAGACTTGGTTGAGTGGCTCACTCAGCCTTACTCTTCTGCACCCTCCTCATCCTCTCTATCTGCACCCTCTTCACTCTCTGCTGTGTGCACCCCCAAAGACACTACCACCAACACCACCGCCACCATATACCCTCCGCTTGAGTCACAGGAATTATTTTCTGATCCATCACAAGACTTCTCTGATGCGCAGGCATTCTTGACATTGGATCAGGAAGAGGAGGTAGCAACAACCGCCACTCAGCAGTCTGACGACAGTACCCAGATCAGCCCAAGGATGTTGGTCCTCGCTGTTGCTGCCTACTCCGAGATCTCTAATGTTAGTGGTGGGGAAGGTGACGTAGATGATGATGTGTCTATGGACGTCACGTGGGTGCCCACAAGAGAGGACCAGGAGGGGAGTTCAGAGGGAGAGATGGACCAGCAGATAGGGAGGAGAGGCAGGCGGAACTTACATTGCACAGGAGTGACAAACAAGACTGCTAATGTATCAGGACTCAGAGCGAGCCATCAACCATGTACGGTCACATCTGGCGCTCCCAGGACGCCGGCACATGGCTCCGCAGTGTGGGCTTTTTTTAACGTGTCCGCTGCTGACAATAGTGTTGCCATCTGCAGCCTTTGCAGTCAACGCATAAGTCGCGGTAAGCCCAACACTCACCTAGGGACGACCGCCTTAAGAAGGCACATGAACTCCCATCACCGAGCCCAGTGGGAGCAACGCCGTCAGAACCCACAAAGCCAAACTCCAGGCTCTCACCGTCCAGCCACTTCTACTACTTCTCCTCTCTCTTCACAGTTGTCCTCCACTCCACCTTCCATCATCCCGTCCCCAAGTTTATCTGGAAAAAGGCAGGCTTCCGTGGGCCAAATGTTCGAGCGTAAAAGAATGATGATGCTGGATAACCCTCTTGCCCAACGGTTGACCGCTGGCTTGTCAGAACTCCTAGCCCGCCAACTACTGCCATATAAACTGGTGGACTCGGAGGCCTTTCGAAAATTTGTGGCCATTGGGACACCACAATGGAAGGTCCCAGGAAGGACATATTTCTCCCAGAAGGGCATCCCAGAGCTATATGGCCATGTTCAGCTGCAAGTGAATGTATCTCTGGCACACAGTGTCGGTGCCAAGATACATCTGACCACAGACACGTGGTCTAGCAAACACGGGCAGGGAAGGTATATTACTTTTACTGCCCACTGGGTGAACCTTCTGACGGCCGTCAAGCATGTAACCCGTGGCACCTGTGTAGATTTGGTTTTACCGCCACGGATTGCATGCAGGCCTGCCTCTTCTTCTCCTCCTCCTCCATCCTCCCTCTCCTCCTCGGCTGACTCCTCCTCTTCGGCTGCTACCATCTCTTCTGCTGCGCCGCCCAAGATCCCCAGAACCTATTCGACATGCCAGGTGAGACGTTGCCATGCTGTGCTGCGTCTGTTGTGCCTGGAAGCCAAGAGCCACACTGGCCCTGCACTCCTTTCAGCTTTGCGTTCACAGGCAGATCAGTGGCTAACACCGCTCAATTTGACAGTTGGTAAAGTGGTGTGCGACAACGGTGCCAATCTGCTGAGCGCGTTGAAACAGGGCAAAATTACACACGTGCCGTGCCATGCATGGCACACGTCTTGAACTTGGTCGTACAGCGATTCGTTGTCAAATACCCTGGGGTCCAGGACGTCTTGCGGCAGGCAAGGAAAATCTCGGCCCATTTCAGAAGATCTTACACGGCCATGGCTCGCTTTGCTGACATTCAGCGGCGACACAATCTGCCGGTCAGACGTCTTATTTGTGACTGCCCGACGCGATGGAACTCAACATTGTATATGCTTGATAGGCTGCTCCAGCAGAAACGTGCAGTTAACGACTACCTGTACGAACTCTGCGCCAGAACAGGTTCTGGGGATCTTGGTTTTTTTCACTGCGTCAGTGGCTGCTCATGCGCGACGCATGCAGACTTTTGCGGCCATTTGATGAGATCACCAAACTGGTCAGTCGCAGCCATGGTGCCATCAGTGACATCGTACCTTATGCCTTCTTTATGGAGCGTGCATTGCATCGTGTCATTGATCAAGCCGTCGAGGAGCAGGAGCAGGAAGATGAGGAAGTCGCAATGCTGGATGAATTCCCAGGGGGGGCTACTCTATCTGAGACAAGTCAACAACAGGAGTCTGAAGAGGAGTCAGAGGAGGATGGTGCCGGGGCGGATGAGGAGGAGCAAGAAGAGCATGCTTTAAACCTTTCTGGGATCCCTGCTGTTGTTGTTCGTGGATGGGGGGAGGAGATCGAGGACGACATTATCCTGGATGATGACGAGCAGGAGCCAGGCCACCACACTGCTTCCAGTTTAGTGCAAATGGGGGCCTTCATGTTCCAGTGTTTTAAGAGGGACCCCCGTATAAAAAGCATAAAGGGCAAGGACCATTACTGGGTGGCAACGTACTTGCACCCCCGGTACAAACAAAAAATGGCAGAAATGTTACCACCATCACAGAGGGCTGTCAGAATGGAGCACTTCCAGGCCTTGCTTCGAGAAATGCTGCATTCTGCTTTTGCGTGCACTGGCAGAGGAATTTCCACTCCCAGAGGAACAGTTGTGGATACCAATCGAACAGTGCCTGCAAGAAGAGGGCGGTTTGAAGATGTCTTGGTCACTTCTGATATGAGATCATTCTTTCAGCCGACCCATCGAAAGGTCTCATCCGGATCCAGCATCAGGGAACGCCTAGACCGACAGGTGTCCGACTACATCGGATTAACGGCCGATGTGGACGCTCTGAGAAGTGATGAACCCCTGGACTACTGGGTGGGCAGGCTTGACCTCTGGCCAGAGCTTGCACAATTTGCAATGGAACTGTTGGCTTGCCCCTCGTCCAGTGTCCTGTCCGAAAGGACGTTTAGCGCAGCAGGGGGGATCGTGATCGATAAGCGCACTCACCTAGCTCACAACAGTGTTGACTACCTCACATTTATAAAAATGAATGAGGCATGGATCTCTGAGGAATTCAACACATGTGACCAGTAGACCATGTTTCATTCAAATTTCTCATGACAGGCCACAAATATCCACCACCACCTATAACAATTATTCATGGTCCTTGTCTTCTTGGGTAAATACAGCGGCATAAAAGGCCTTTTATGTTCGTTGAATGCCTAATTTTTGGGGCCTGTAGTGCCCGAAATGTATTTATCCTGTGAATGCCTAATGTACCTCCAGCCACAGAATTTAAAGTTCTTTGCTGTCAGATGAATGCCTGTTGGCTAATTTTTGGGGCCTGTACTGGCCGACACTTACTTCTTTATCCAGGCTGTGAATGGCTAATTTTTCAGACTGGAATTGAAAATCAATTCCGCTAAATTGTGGAATGGATGCGGACCCATTTTACAGACGTGTGAATGGACCCTATATGTATTTGACATGTATTTACCCGGCTGCTGTCAGTTCTGGCTGATTTAGGCCGAGCTATTACAATAAAACCGAGCAATATTACAAAAAACGAAATAAACGTTATAACTGTATAAACGATTTATACAACTTATAAAAAAAAAACATTTATGGCAACTTTTCCAATAGCAGGATCATCTCATGCACCCCCTTCATAGCCTGGCCTTGCGTCTCTTCCATGGCCTTCATGCGCTCCTGAATTGACAAAAAATTTCAGATAAAAAAAGAATGCTTGTCGTTGTCGATCTCAAATTTGCTTAATACTTCTGTTATGTCATTGTCCATGTTGTGGGACTATGTGTGCACAGCTAGTAATTATTTTGTGGCTGCAAATATGACCTGGAGGTTTTTAATGTTCGCCTCCCATTGAAATGAATGGGGCCCGCCGCGAACCCGCGGTTCGCGAACATTTACCTGCGTTCGCGCAATCGCGTTCGCGAACTGTCCCGGGAGATGTTCGTCCATCCCTAACCATGATCATTTAACCAGGTAATGGTACTTTTGGCAGTGTGGGCAGGTGCCAAGTCCTTCTGGAAAATGAAATCAGCATCTCCATAAAGCTGGTCAGCAGAGGGAAGCATGAAGTGTTCTATAATTTACTGCTAGAGGGCTGCGCTGATTTTGTACTTGATAAAAAAACAGCGGACCAACACCAGCAGATGACATGGCTCCCCAAATCATCAAGGGCTGTGAAACATTTTGCATTTCATTTGGAAATCTAGGTCCCAGAGTCTGGAGGAAGAGTGCAGATTCACAGAATTCAAATTGCATGGGGTACAGTGTGAGGACAATGATGCATACTAGCACATTATAACATTAACTTGCAGGGAGTTAAGGTTTTTATTTTTTACGGTTTACTACCGCTTTAATGAGGTTCTGGTATGGATGTAAAGGGGGACCCCCCAAAAAAACATGGGGCCATCCCAATTACCATACCAGGAAATTTTTACCTAATGGCTCTAGTATGGAATTTGAGGGACCCTACGCTGTTTTTTTTGCATGGGCTCCTCCCTTAAATTTCATACCAGACCTGAATGTTCTGGTATGGATTTATGGGAGGGGTGGGAACACAGATTTTGTTTGTTTTTCTACATGTCAGCCACCATCTCATCCCTTTGTTTATATTCATCCCTTATCCAGAATCCCTGAATGACAGCAGAATGGGCCAGGTGGCGATATGTCACTGGTTGCTATAAAGCCAGGGTCTACTAGCTCTCTAACAGCCAGTATGTGTAGAAAGCTGTCATATTTAGCAGCAGTAGTAATACAACTGCTAAATGATTCAGCTCAGCCAAACCTGGAGCCCACCCCTAATTGCAATGGTAACTGTAATCCATATTACATTACATTGCGGCGATCGTTGTTGCAGGGTGTCAGTCTGACACCCCGCAACACCGATCTAGGTAAAGAGTCTCCGACGGAGACTCTTTACCACGTGATCAGCTGTGTCCAATCACGGCTGATCATGATGTAAACAGGAAAAGCCGGTCATCGGCTTTTCCTCACTCGCGTCTGTCAGACGCGAGTAGAGGAGAGCCGATCGGCTACTCCTCTGACAGGGGGGGTTTGTGCTGATCGATTACTAGCGCAGCCCCCCCGAGGATGCCCACACTGGACCACCAGGGATGCCACTGGACCACCAGGGATACCACCAGGGATGCCCACCACCAGGTATGCCTCCCTAGACCACCAGGGATGCCATTCAGTGCCCCTAATGGATGCCAATCAGTGCCCACAATGGATGCCAATCAGTGCCCACAATGGTCATCACTGATTGGCAGGCATTATTGTTTGGCACTGATTGGCATCCATTAGTAACACATTACAGTACAGTGCCACCTATCAGTGCCCATCCATGCCACCTATCAGTGCCCATCCATGCCCATCCGTGCCACCTATCAGTGCCCATCCATGCCGCCTATCAGTGCCCATCCAGGCCACCTAATGGTGCCCATCCGTGCCGCCTATCTGTGCCCATCCGTGCCGCCTATCTGTGCCCATCTGTGCCCATCTGTGCCGCCTATCTGTGCCGCCTACTGGTGCCCATCCGTGCCGCCTATCGGTGCCCATCCGTGCTGCCTATCGGTGCCCATCCATGCTGCCTATCGCTGCCCATCCGTGCCGCCTATCGGTGCCCATCCGTGCCGCCTCATTGGTGCCCATCAGTGCCGCCTTATCAGTGCCCGTCAGTGCAGCCCCATCAGTGCCCATCAGTGAAGGAGAAAACATACTTATTTACAAAGTTTTGTAACTGAAACAAAAAAATAGTTTTTTTTAAAAAAAAAATCGGTCTTTTTCTTATTTTTTTAGCAGAAAAAAAAAATTGCAGAGGTGATCAAATACCACCAAAAGAAAGCTCTATTTGTGGGAACAAAATGATAAAAATTTTGTTTGGGTACAGTGTAGCACAACCGCGCAATTGTCATTCAAAGTGCAACAGCGCAGAAAGCTGAAAATTGGTCTGGGCAGGAAGCTGTATAAGTGGCCAGTATGGAAGTGGTTAAAATACTACAACCATTAACAGGGTCTTAACAGACAAATAATTATCTCTGATGTGTACTAGCATTCCTTCATATGGAAGGTTTCCCTTCTGTTTTTCTCCTTGGCTTTTTGTGGGTTTCACTAAAGCCCCGTACACACGGTCGGACTTTTGCCCAACAAACTTTGTTTTAAGCAAGTTGGACCAACAATCCGACCGTGTGTGCGCTCCATCGGACAAACTTTTTTCGTTTGGTTTTGGATTTCATCGGACAAAAGTTGGGTCTGCAAACGGACAAACTTTTGCCCAACAAAAGTCCGATGGAGCAAAGTCCGACCGTGTGTACAGAAAACCATCGGACTTTAGTCCGATGGACAAAACAACTAATGTTAAAATCAACCAACAATAGCAGAAGTTGACCAAAGGGTGGCAGTAAAGATCAGAAAAGAGCAGAAAAAACACGTGATGTTGTAAGAAGTTTTAAGAAAGTTTGCAGAAAAGTCCGAGCGTGTGTATGCTATGGGTGTTCCCAACCAACTCCGTTTGGACAAAAAACCACGGAAAAGTCCGATGGAAGTCCGACCGTGTGTACAAGGCTTTAGTAAGACACCATTGAGAGAGTAAAGGGGCAACCACATAAGGAACCATAAGGGTTGGGATAAAGCACACGCTCTTCTATTGCTGTTTATTTATGCTGTCCAACAGAGATAACCAAGTCTTGAATTTAAACTACTATATTGTCATTTATATTAGGAAATATTATTTTCTGTCAGAGGATTAAATCATAGTTGTCCTGTTAGAGTTTTCATGAAAGGCAGATAGCTTGTAAATTGTGCTATTGCACAGGACCTCAAAGATCAAGAGTGACCAATAGAAGCAATATCAAGAAAGTGGAAACAAAAATATCTCCAGTATGATGCCTAATGGTCAATTGACAAGGTCACTAATTTTGCTGAGATTTTAAATTAGATGAAGGAAAGAATGAAGTTATTAGTAAGCACTTAGCTGGCATAAATGTGAATAGAAAGGAAATGTCATGTCAAACATCTGAAGCAGTGAGCTGTGTATAGTATTAGGTAGCGCTTCCAGAGTTAATCAAGTTAGCTCTTAGCTTATTAGGCCACACACACATGTGGGTGAACAGGAACAGGTATTAAAGGGGATCACAAGATGATTTTGTGTCCCTGCTACATCCTGTCCCTGACTCATTTCTCTGGATAAGCAATCCACACAATTTAGTTCCCATTCCTCTTCTTCCCAAGAACAGAATCCCATTCTCTTCCGCCCTTTGGAATGCCCGCTCTGTCTGTAACAAACTCTTCTCTCTCCTCAACCTTTTTATTGCTAAATCATTTAATCTACTCACCATTACCGAAACCTGGTTTCATGATTCCGACACTGAGTCTTCTACTGCCCTCTGCCATTGTGGCTTCTCTGGGCTCACTCCCCCAGACCCAGTGGATTCAAAGGAGGGGGAGTGGGAATCCTTCTATCACCACATAGCACCTTTCAGGTACTTCACACACCTCCCTCTCTGTCACTCTCCTCATTTGAGGCACACTGCATTCGTCTTTTCTCTCCAGTTTCTCTAAGGATAGCTGTGATCTACCAGTATCAACCTTTCTTGATGACTTCTCTACCTTGCTACATTACGTTCTCTCTTCTAAAATTCCCACAATCATTCTCGGTGACTTCAAAATCCCTGTTAATACTAACACTCCTGCTAATTCCAAACTTCTCAGTCTAACCTCCTCCTTTGACCTGAAGCAATGGATGCATGCTTCTGCTCACTCTGATTGCAATAACATTGACCTTGTTTTTTTCCCACCTATGCACTCCATGCAACCTCTAAAACTATCCTTTCCCCCCTCTCTGATCACTTCCTTATTAGTTGCACTCTCTCCCTCTCCTCCACCTCCTCTCCCTCCATGCGCCTAACAGTTATCCGTAGAAATCTTAGCCATCTCAACCCTTATCTTCTCTATTCTGCTAAGTCTCTGAAATATTTCAACCAAGATAAATCTGCCCTCCAAAAATAAAATGTCTGCCTCCTCACTGCCAAGCAGACCTATTTAATCACTCTCATTAACAACTTATCATTCTGTCCCTGTCAACCCTTCTCTACCTTAACCTCTCTACTAGTGATGAGCCGAACACCCCCGGGTTCGGTTCGCACCAGAACCCGCGAACGGACCGAAAGTTCGTACGAACATTAGAACCCTATTAAATACAATGGATGCGAACGTTCGAATTCTAAAGTGCTAATTATAACAACTATTATGCATGTTATTGTCCTAAAAAGGGTTTGGGAACCCGGGTTCTGCACCAGGGGACATGTATCAATGCAAAAAGAAGTTTTAAAAACGGTCGTTTTTCGGGAGCAGTCATTTTAATGATGCATAAAGTGAAATAAAAAAGTCAAATATTCCTTTAAATATCGTACCTGGGGGGTGTCTAAAGTATGCCTGTGAAGTGCCACGTGTTTCCCGTGTTTAGAACTGTCCCTGCACAAAATGACACTTCTAAAGGAAAAAAAAGCCATTTAAAACTGCTTGCGGCTTTAATGTAATGTCTGGTCCCGGTAATATGGATGAAAATCTTTAAGAAAAATGGCATAGCTACCCCATGACCCCCCCCCCCTACCCCAGCCCATTACCAGCCCCTTTGGGTCTTGTATGGATATTAAGGGGAACCCCGCACATAAAATAAAAAAGGCCCTATATACTCTGAACAGCCGTATACAGGCGGTGCATACAAGACAGGGACTGTAGGTTTGTTCTTATGTAGAATCTGTTTGTAATTTTGAACAGGTACATTGTTGAAGTGTAGCTCCAGCCCAAAAATCTATTTTTAAACTTTTTGGAAAACATAGGTAAGGGTTATCACCCCTGTAACATTTGTTTTGCTGTCTGTGCCCCTGTTCAGAACATTTCACCTCACTTTCCGTCCCAATGTCAACTGTTTTTGAAATGTGGTGTTTTTCTTGAAACAAGGATTGCTGATAAAGCATCAGTACAGAGGAGACACCTTTCTCCCATATTTATTCTTACAGGAGAGAATTTTCCTTCCTAGGGGTAGATTTCCTCTCACTTCCTGTTGTCTTCTTGCGTTTGCAAGTAGGAGTCGTTTGTAAGTTGGATGTTTGAAAGTAGGGACCTGCCGTATATACTCTGCAGAAATAGGCCCCTTAGTTGTTGGTGTTGGCACAACACTGTAAGCACTCACAGTTACTCTTGGTTGGTGCTGGAACGCCCTGCTGTCAACTATTATATCAGGAATTTTAATTACATATAATTGTTGAACAGTGGTAGTAAAAATTGGGCCTTTGATGGTGGTGCTGGTGCCACAACACTGTAAGCCCTGACAGTTACTCTTGGTGGGTGCAGCAATGGGCCCTGCTGTGAATTATTAGATCAAGAATTGTAATTGCATGCCCCTGTTGAACAGGGGCTAAAAAATTGGGCCTTTCGTGGTGGTGGTGGTGGTGGTGGTGTTGCCACAACACTGTAAGCCCTCAGAGTTACTCTTGGTGGGTGCAGGAATGGGCCCTGCTGTGAATTATTAGATCAAGAATTGTAATTACATGCCCCTTTTGAACAGGGGCTGAAAAATTGGGCCTTTCGTGGTGGTGGTGGTGGTGGTGTTGCCACAACACTGTAAGCCCTCAGAGTTACTCTTGGTGGGTGCAGGAATGGGCCCTGCTGTGAATTATTAGATCAAGAATTGTAATTACATGCCCCTTTTGAACAGGGGCTGAAAAATTGGGCCTTTCGTGGTGGTGGTGGTGGTGGTGGCGTTGCCACAACACTGTAAGCCCTCAGAGTTACTCTTGGTGGGTGCAGCAATGGGCCCTGCTGTGAATTATTAGATCAAGAATTGTAATTGCATGCCCCTGTTGAACAGGGGCTGAAAAATTGGGCCTTAGGCACTGGTGGCACAACACTACAACCCCTCACAGATACGTTACTTGGAGCACAGCAATGAGCCCTGTTGCAAAGTATTGCTTCAAAAATTGTAATGACACGCCCCTGTTAAACAGGGGCTGAAAAATTGGGCCTTAGGCACTGGTGCCACAACACTCCAACCCCTCACAGATACTGTACTTGGAGCACAGCAATGAGCCCTATGGCAAATTATTGCTAAAAAAATTGTAATTACACGCCCCTGTAAAACAGGGGCTGAAAAATTGGGCCTTAGCCACTGGTGGCGGCACCCATAAACAAAAATGATCTTCCAAGCTATCATCATCAATCGTATCATTGAGGACTCGGAGGAGGAGGATAGCCAGTCAACATAACAGCACAGGCACTCAGCATCAGCATCAGTCTTGAAGGGATGTGACATGTTAAAATCAATTAGTCTGTTATATCAGCATCAGGTGTGTGGTAGCTGGTGGTGATCCAAGACTGGTTCATCTTGATGAAAGTCAGTCGATCAACCGAGTCGGTGGACAGGCGCACCCTGTGATCCGTGACAAATCCTCCAGCAGCACTGAATGTGCGTTCCGAAAGAACGCTGGATGCAGGACAGGCCAGTAGCTCAATTGCATACTGTGCAAGCTCTGGCCAGTGATCCATCCTCAAGACCCAGTAAGCCAGAGGATTTTCGGTGGGGAAGGTGTCCAAGTCTGACCTTGCCCCTAGATATTCCTGCACCATGTTTATCAGACGCTGGCGATGGTTGCTGGAACCGATCATACTTTGGGGCTGCGGACTAAAGAATTGTCTGAACGCATCGGTCAGACGGCCACCTTCCCCACCGCTCCTTCTTTGACTGGCCGAAGCCTCAGCAACTCGTTGTCCAGGACCAGGAGTTTGTAACCTCCCAGTCTCTGGGAACGCGTTGCACAGACCTTTCTGCAAGGCCTCCCGGAGTTGTCTCATCCTCTGCTCCCTCTGCGAAGGTAACATAAGGTCCGCAACCTTACCCTTGTACCGTGGATCAAGGAGAGTGGCCAGCCAGTAATGGTCCCTCTCCTTGATCCGAAGAATACGAGGATCCTTCCGCAGACTTTGCAGGATCAGGGAGGCCATGCAGCGTAGGTTTGCTGAGGCATTCGCTCCGGAGTCCTCTGGGTCACTAAGGACGACATGATCCGCAGCCACCTCCTCCCAGCCACGTACAAGTCCACTGGTTTCTTGGGACTGTAAATCATCCCTAAAAGACTGCTGCTGATGATGCTGAGTGCCAGCCTCCACCTCCATGCTGACACAATCCTCCTCCTCCTCCTCCTCCTCTTCCTCTTCCTGTGCGATGGGTGGGACAGAAGGAACACTGTCTGGGTAAAGGGGGCCTTGAGAGGCAAGGAAGTCCTCCTCTTCCTGCCTCTGTTCTGCCTCAAGTGCCCTGTCCATTATTCCACGCAGCGTGTGCTCCAACAGGTGGACAAGAGGTACAGTGTCACTGATGCATGCACTGTCACTGCTCACCATCCTCGTGGCCTCCTCAAATGGTGCCAGGACAGTGCATGCATCCCTGATCATGCCCCACTGGCGTGGAGAAAAAAAACCAAGCTCCCCTGACCCTGTCCTGGTGCCGTAGTCGCACAGGTACTCATTGATGGCCCTCTGCTGCGTGTGCAGCCGCTGCAGCATGGCCAACGTTGAGTTCCACCTGGTGGGCATGTCACATATAAGGCGGTTCTTGGGCAGGTTCAACTCCTTTTGCAGCTCAGCCAGGCGAGCACTGGCATTATAAGATCTGCGGAAATGCACACAGACTTTCCTGGCCTGCCTCAGGACATCCTGTAAGCCCGGGTACCTGCCCAAGAACCGCTGCACCACCAGGTTAAGGACGTGAGCCACACAGGGCACATGGGTCAGTTGTCCCTGTCGGAGGGCGGAGAGGAGGTTGGTGCCATTGTCGCAAACCACCATTCCTGGCTTAAGCTGGCGTGGCGTCAACCACCTCTCGGCCTGGCCCTGCAGAGCAGACAGGACCTCTGCCCCAGTGTGGCTTCTGTCCCCCAAACACACCAGCGCAAGCACGGCATGGCATCTTTTTGCCTGCGTACTTGCGTAGCCCCGTGAACGGCTACGGAGCACCGCTGGTTCATAGGACAAACCACAGGAAGAGGCCACGGAGGAAGAAGAAGAGGAGGGGGTGGAGGAGAGAGGTGTGTCACAACCAGTAGTAGCATTTTGGAGGCGTGGCGGTGGAACAACCTCCAACACTACTGCACCTTGTCCTGCATCCTTCCCAGCTGCCAAAAGAGTGACCCAATGGGCCGTGAAAGAAAGGTAACGTCCCTGTCCATGCCTGCTGGACCATGAGTCAGCGGTAATATGCACCTTACCGCTGACCGCCCTGTCCAGCGAGGCCAAGACATTGCCTTCCACATGCCGGTAGAGAGCCGGAATAGCCTTCCGTGAGAAAAAGTGGCGTTTGGGAACCTGCCACTGAGGAACCGCACATTGCACAAACTCACGGAAGGGGGCCGAGTCTACCAACTGAAAAGGCAGCAGTTGAAGCGCTAGCAATTTAGCCAAGCTAGCATTCAACCGCTGGGCATGTGGATGGCTGGGAGTGAACTTCTTTCGACGGTCCAGCAGCTGGGGCAGGGAAATTTGCCTGCTAGAATCGGACGTCGGTGTACTGCTAGCAGAGTGGCCGCAAGTACTTGGCTGTGACACACCTAATTCTACACCTTCATTCCTCTCAGTGCATGTTTCAGAGAGGACTGAAGTTATAGTGGGGTTGGAGATCCCAGCTGATGCGGTGCAAGGAGAGGTCCGCTTTGTTCTTTGGTGTGGGTCTTTGAGGTAGGCTTGCCAACGAGCTGCATGGCAGGTCAACATATGTCTGGTCAGGCATGTGGTACCCAAGCGGCTGATGTTTTGGCCACGCGATATACGCTTGAGACATATGTTGCAAACAGCAGCTGTGCGATCTGATGCACTAGCCTCAAAAAAGGCCCACACCAAGGAACTTTTTGAATGACGGGCAGAGGCAGCGCCCTGCACAGGCGGAGCTCTGCGGTGTGATTCCGTCGGTGTACTGCCCTTACGCTGGCCACCAAAGGGCATCCTGCCTCGTTGGAGATGTGCCTCCTCCTCATCCTCCTCCTCCTCCTCTCTCCTATTAGGCACCCACGTGGAGTCAGTGACCTCATCATCCCCTCCCTCCTCATCACTGGAGCCAATCTGGCAGTATGCTGCAGCTGCTGGAACATGACTGCCAGATTGGTGTCCTTCTTGAGCATCCCCTCTGTCTGCTCTCACGCTACTGCCTTCCTGTAGCTGGGTTTCATCATCAGACCCTTCGAAACGCTGGGCATCCTCCTGGAGCATGTACCCAACACTGTGCTCAAACAGTTCGGGGGACTCCTCAGGAGGAGGACATGGTGGGTCTAGGGAAGGAGTGACTGATGATGAGTCTGACATTGATACCAGGAAGAGGACGCTTTGGCAGCTGCTTTGCCAGTACCCTGAGCCTGGGTGAGAGAGGATGAGGAGGAGGAGGAGGGCTTGGTCATCCACTCTACCAAGTCTTCGGCATGATGTGGCTCAACATGTCCAGCTGCCGAAAAGAAGGACAAGCGTGTCCCATGGCCATGTGCTGATGACAATGCACCGCGTCCACGACCAGCACTGTTGCCCCCAGACACAGAGCCTGCTTGCCCTCTTTTATTGCCTCCTGACTGTCTGCCTCTCCTTGTTTGCCTTCCAGACATTCTAATAGATGGCCTGCAGGGAGATGGGAAAAAAGCAATAAGGGCTACCTTCAGGTGTCCTTCTCTGTCCCTTTACTTAAGGATTTCTAAATATGGTTGAGGATTATTGCTTTTGCACAGAATAGCACAACGACAATTTCCCTGACTGTCCAAAAAACAAGGATTTCAAAGATGGTTGATGAGGAATGCTTTGGCACACTATAGCACAAGGAGAATTCCCCTCACTTTCCTTCTTTGTCCCTAGAAACAAGGACTGGCACAGTGAAAGAAACTGACACTCTCCCTACCTACAGTTTTCTGTCCCTAGAAAAAATGTTTTTTTAAAGCACACTATAGCACAAGGAGAAATCCCCTCACTTTCCTTCTTTGTCCCTAGAAACAAGGACTGGCACAGTGAAAGAAACTGACACTCTCCCTACCTACAGTTTTCTGTCCCTAGAAAAAATGTTTTTTTAAAGCACACTATAGCACAAGGAGAAATCCCCTCACTTTCCTTCTTTGTCCCTAGAAACAAGGACTGGCACAGTGAAAGAAACTGACACTCTCCCTACCTACAGTTTTCTGTCCCTAGAAAAAATGTTTTTTTAAAGCACACTATAGCACAAGGAGAAATCCCCTCACTTTCCTTTTTTTTCCATAGAAACAAGGACTGGCACAGTGAAAGAAACTGACACTCTCCCTACCTACAGTTTTCTGTCCCTAGAAAAAATGTTTTTTTAAAGCACACTATAGCACAAGGAGAAATCCCCTCACTTTCCTTCTTTGTCCCTAGAAACAAGGACTGGCACAGTGAAAGAAACTGACACTCTCCCTACCTACAGTTTTCTGTCCCTAGAAAAAATGTTTTTTTAAAGCACACTATAGCACAAGGAGAATTCCCCTCACTTTCCTTCTTTGTCCCTAGAAACAAGGACTGGCACAGTGAAAGAAACTGACACTCTCCCTACCTACAGTTTTCTGTCCCTAGAAAAAATGTTTTTTTAAAGCACACTATAGCACAAGGAGAAATCCCCTCACTTTCCTTCTTTGTCCCTAGAAACAAGGACTGGCACAGTGAAAGAAACTGACACTCTCCCTACCTACAGTTTTCTGTCCCTAGAAAAAATGTTTTTTTAAAGCACACTATAGCACAAGGAGAATTCCCCTCACTTTCCTTCTTTGTCCCTAGAAACAAGGACTGGCACAGTGAAAGAAACTGACACTCTCCCTACCTACAGTTTTCTGTCCCTAGAAAAAAATTTTTTTTAAAGCACACTATAGCAAAAGGAGAAATCCCCTCACTTTCCTTCTTTGTCCCTAGAAACAAGGACTGGCACAGTGAAAGAAACTGACACTCTCCCTACCTACAGTTTTCTGTCCCTAGAAAAAATGTTTTTTTAAAGCACACTATAGCACAAGGAGAATTCCCCTCACTTTCCTTCTTTGTCCCTAGAAACAAGGACTGGCACAGTGAAAGAAACTGACACTCTCCCTACCTACAGTTTTCTGTCCCTAGAAAAAATGTTTTTTTAAAGCACACTATAGCACAAGGAGAAATCCCCTCACTTTCCTTCTTTGTCCCTAGAAACAAGGACTGGCACAGTGAAAGAAACTGACACTCTCCCTACCTACAGTTTTCTGTCCCTAGAAAAAATGTTTTTTTAAAGCACACTATAGCACAAGGAGAAATCCCCTCAGTTTCCTTCTTTGTCCCTAGAAACAAGGACTGGCACAGTGAAAGAAACTGACACTCTCCCTACCTACAGTTTTCTGTCCCTAGAAAAAATGTTTTTTTAAAGCACACTATAGCACAAGGAGAAATCCCCTCAGTTTCCTTCTTTGTCCCTAGAAACAAGGACTGGCACAGTGAAAGAAACTGACACTCTCCCTACCTACAGTTTTCTGTCCCTAGAAAAAATGTTTTTTTAAAGCACACTATAGCACAAGGAGAAATCCCCTCACTTTCCTTCTTTGTCCCTAGAAACAAGGACTGGCACAGTGAAAGAAACTGACACTCTCCCTACCTACAGTTTTCTGTCCCTAGAAAAAATGTTTTTTTAAAGCACACTATAGCACAAGGAGAAATCCCCTCACTTTCCTTCTTTGTCCCTAGAAACAAGGACTGGCACAGTGAAAGAAACTGACACTCTCCCTACCTACAGTTTTCTGTCCCTAGAAAAAATGTTTTTTTAAAGCACACTATAGCACAAGGAGAAATCCCCTCAGTTTCCTTCTTTGTCCCTAGAAACAAGGACTGGCACAGTGAAAGAAACTGACACTCTCCCTACCTACAGTTTTCTGTCCCTAGAAAAAATGTTTTTTTAAAGCACACTATAGCACAAGGAGAAATCCCCTCACTTTCCTTCTTTGTCCCTAGAAACAAGGACTGGCACAGTGAAAGAAACTGACACTCTCCCTACCTACAGTTTTCTGTCCCTAGAAAAAATGTTTTTTTAAAGCACACTATAGCACAAGGAGAAATCCCCTCACTTTCCTTCTTTGTCCCTAGAAACAAGGACTGGCACAGTGAAAGAAACTGACACTCTCCCTACCTACAGTTTTCTGTCCCTAGAAAAAATGTTTTTTTTAAAGCACACTATAGCACAAGGAGAAATCCCCTCACTTTCCTTCTTTGTCCCTAGAAACAAGGACTGGCACAGTGAAAGAAACTGACACTCTCCCTACCTACAGTTTTCTGTCCCTAGAAAAAATGTTTTTTTAAAGCACACTATAGCACAAGGAGAAATCCCCTCACTTTCCTTCTTTGTCCCTAGAAACAAGGACTGGCACAGTGAAAGAAACTGACACTCTCCCTACCTACAGTTTTCTGTCCCTAGAAAAAATGTTTTTTTAAAGCACACTATAGCACAAGGAGAAATCCCCTCACTTTCCTTCTTTGTCCCTAGAAACAAGGACTGGCACAGTGAAAGAAACTGACACTCTCCCTACCTACAGTTTTCTGTCCCTAGAAAAAATGTTTTTTTAAAGCACACTATAGCACAAGGAGAAATCCCCTCACTTTCCTTCTTTGTCCCTAGAAACAAGGACTGGCACAGTGAAAGAAACTGACACTCTCCCTACCTACAGTTTTCTGTCCCTAGAAAAAATGTTTTTTTAAAGCACACTATAGCACAAGGAGAAATCCCCTCACTTTCCTTCTTTGTCCCTAGAAACAAGGACTCGCACAGTAAAACACACTGACACTCTCCCTACCTATCCTTCTCTTTCCCTAAACTAAAGGAATCCAGGTTAAGCAAGAAATAAATAAATGTCATTGTCCCTGCCTATGCTTGTCTTTCCCTGCTCCGGAACACACTACACTAGGCCGCCGTGCTGGCGGCCTTTTATAGTGTGGGGCGTGTACTAAACACCCTCAGCAATAATTGGCCACAGGCATCCTGCCTATGGCCAATCATTGCTCTCCTCGCTGCCGGCGCTGTGATTGGCCAAGCATGCGGGGTCACAGTGCATGCTTGGCCAATCACAGCGCCTGGATGACACTGCGATGGCGTAGTGCATTGTGGGCCGTTCGCGTCACTCAAATTTGGCGCGAACGGCCCAAATCGTTCGATCTTCGTCGAACGATCGAACAGCCGATGTTCGAGTCGAACGTATGTTCGACTCGAAGACGAAGCTCATCCCTACTCTCTACTTTGTCCTCCACTGTCTCCACCCTCTTACTCACTCACTGCCCAGGAGATAGCCAATCACTTCAAACAAAAGTTTGATACAATTTGTGAGGAGATCTCCGCTGTACTGATACCTTCTCCACTTAACACTCCATGCCCACAGGTACAATCATTACTTCCCTCATTCAACCCCACCACTATAGACAAGGTTACTAAACTTCTTTCTAACATCCAGCTAACCACCTGCCCTCTGGACCCTGTTCCCTTTGCAAATGCTATGTTCACCTTCTGGCTCTATTTTACACTCTCTAACTCACATCATCAATCTCTCTTTCCCTTCTGGCATCTTCCCCAACTCTCTAAAACATGCAATAGTTACCCCATACTTAAAAAACCTTCACTGGACCCCACCAATCTTAATAATCTATGCGCCATCTCCGTGCTCCCCTTTTTATCCAAACTTCTTGAACGTCTGGTCTGCAACTGACTGAAAGACTACCTTGCCAAGAATAACCTCCTTGATCCCCTTCAGTTTGGATTTTGCCCTCAACACTCCACGGAAACTGCCCTCCTAAACCTAACAAACAATCTACTAACGGCCAAAGCGAATAGACACTATTCTGTACTCCTTCTCCTGGACCTTTCTGCTGCCTTTGATACGGTTGACCACCCCCTCCTCCTATAAAAACTCTACGCCTTTGGTCTCTGTGACTGTACTCTTCACTGGTTCTCTTCCTACTTATCCAACTGCACCTTTAGCGTTACTTACAATTCTAACTCCTCTCCTCTTCCTTTTTCTGTTGGGGTCCCCCAAGGTTCTGTTCTTGGACCTCTACTATTCTCGATATACACCTCCTCCCTGGGTCAGCTGATAGCCTCCCATGGCTTCCAATATCATCTCTACACTGACAACACCCAAATTTATCTTTCTACCCCTCAGCTCACTCCTTCAGTCTCCTCACGTATCACTAATTTACTAACAGACATTTCGGACCGGATGTCACACCATTTCCGCAAACTCTATCTAAAACCGAGCTCATAATTTTTCCTCCCCCAAGTGCCCCTTCCCCTGATCTCTTTGTCAAGATCGATAACACAACTATCAGCCCATCCCTGCATGCCCAGGTTCTAGGTGTAATCCTGGACTCTGATCTATCCTTTAGGACCCACATCCAATTACTGTCCAAATCTTGATGCCTCAACCTCCGCTACATCTCCAAAATACGCCCCTTTCCAACCAATGACACCACAAAGCTCATAGTTTACTCCATGGTCATCTCTCGCCTCAACTACTGCAACTCCCTTCTCATTGGCTTACCTTTACATAGGCTATCCCCCTACAGTCCATCATGAATGCTGCTGCCAGGCTCTTCCACCTTACCAATTATCCCCTACTCTGTTTGCTTTTAGATGATCCCTGAAAACCCTCCTCTTCAGAGAAGCCTATCCTGCCCACTATCCTGGAGCCCCGAATGGGTCCCCGAAAAGCCCAGAGTCTCAGGCATGCGGTATTTAATTGTTAGCCCTGAGCGCCGCCGAGCAGGGACCATTTTGATCCCGAGAGCCGCCGAGCACCGCAGAGTGTGGCCGAGTGTGGCCGAGAGACATAGCAGGTCCCGCCTTCTGGAGCCTGCAGCGCCTATGATGGATGTCCCACTGGTCCAATGCCGGGAACGCGGGACGTGTGACGTCCATCATAGGTGCTGCAAGCTCCAGAATTACAATGCAGCCGCCACACCACGCCACATCTCCGCTCCCCGCTCCCCGCTTCGGCGCCTCTCCTCTCCTCCTCGGCTCCTCCTCTGGCTGCATCTCTATGTTGATCATGATGGGCATTGGGCGCGCCGGCGCCGCACACCATGGCTGAGCTGAGGTAGGTTAGTGAGTGTGTATGTAGGTCAGGTCAGTGTATGTAGGTCATGTCAGTGTATGTAGGTCATGTCAGTGTATGTAGGTCATGTCAGTGTATGTAGGTCAGTGAGTGTATGTAGATCAGTGAGTGTATGTGGGTCATGTCAATGTATGTTAGTCAGTGAGTGTATGTAGGTCATGTCAGTGTATGTAGGTCATGTCAGTGTATGTAGGTCAGTGAGTGTATGTAGGTCATGTCAGTGTATGTAGGTCAGGTCAGTGTATGTAGGTCAGGCAGGTCAGTGTATGTATGTAGGTCAGGCAGGTCAGTGTATGTATGTAGGTCAGGCAGGTCAGTGTAATGGTCAGTGTGTCAGGCAGGTGAGTTTAGTGGTCAGCATTGATGGGCACTGGTAAGCCACACAACCCCACCCCCCACCCCACATACACCACCCCCCCCCCCGCCCCACCCGCCTTGGACTTTGGGCTAAAGCCCCTGGTCTTTTTGCCACCTAGCAACGCCCCTGCCCTACAGCTATTACCTTTTGTATCACTTGACCCTCCCTCCTACATTGTAAGCTCTAATGAGCAGGGCTCTCTGATTCCTCCTGTGTTGAATTGTATTGTAACTGTACTGTCTGCCATCATGCTGTAAAGCTAATAATTTACAACTCAATGCTCATCTCTCCTGAGCCCTAGTGCTCCCCATGCCCCTAGGAGCACCTGCAGTCTTTGATGTCCTACACTCACAGTATGACATTAAGTTTTGTGGGTTGAATACCATTCAACCTTGAAGCCTGAGACATCTGAGCAGGGCCACTGAGAAGGTTATTTTTTATTTTTTGCAGAGTCACTGCTGGGGGGCAATACCTTTGACCTTGTAGATATACAGATTCAAGGCAGCTCTCCTGTGCAGGATCACGTACCTAGTACCTAGTATGTGATCCTGCTCTTCCGGGTTTGGGGCACGCATGTGCGCCACTGACTGCCCACTCCCACTGTGATTAGATGCAGCGGGAGCTGATTGGAGGGTGATTAAATACCACCAAAAGAAAGCTCTTTTTGTTGGAAAAAAAGGACATAAATAATGTTCAGGTACATCATTGCATGACCACGCAATTGTCAGTTAAAGTAACCCAGTGCCGTATTGCAAAAAATGGCCTGGTCATGAAGGGGGGTAAACCTTCTGGAGCTGAATTGGTTAAGTTGTTTTCACACCTTAGGTGGAGTGGGGTTTGAGGGCAAGGTGGACTTCAATATAATTGTAACTGCACAAAAGGTATTTTTTTTTTCACATATTTATGAACTGTATTATGTTCACAAAAGTGGAATAGCGGGCTTGAAAACACAATGAAAGGCTACAAATAATTTTTAATCCACATTTACTCTTATGCACTAGACATCAAGTGCACATGAAAAAACGTTGACACTTTAGGAAGAAATTCTGTCAAACCTGGAAGCACTGAGAGAGTATTACTGGTCAGAGACACAGAGAGAGCATACTCTATTGGCCCAGATAATAGATATGTTATGGTTATGGGCTTGTCCCAGAGAAGCATTAAAGCTAGCTATTACCAGTAAACAAACTGCTGAGGGAGTTATCCAGTCTCATCCTGAGGGATGGTTTACTGTACTGCAGAATAATGATCCCCCATGACTCATCAGTGACTTGCAAGGTTACAATGTCAAGGGCGTTAGCCCCCTTAGCCCGCTTTGTGGCAGACAAAATTCACATGGAAGCAGGACATTTGGGCATCTACAAAATATTCACCTGGTTCAAGAAAAAAGCCATGTGTAAATCTGTTCCGATCAGTTGAACAAGTCTGCTGATTATATGTGATCTTTTCTGAGTCCAAGCGGGCTGTGGCCCGGATTCCACCTTTGTCTTGGAATACGTCTGTCCCACAAAAATTAAGATTATCAACTTTCTTACACTCAGCTTTGATACCATTATGTTCAAGTTATGGTGGACCACTTTACCAGGTTTGTTGTGGGATTGCCAAACTGCCATATCAAATTTTTCCAAGAATGCAGCCACTCACTTGCCATCAAGAAATTATATTCGACCCTGTACCACCCACAATCAATTGGGCATGTGAGAAGTTCAACTGCACTCTGAAACAACTGTACAGAAGCTTAGCTCCTGATAAACAAAGAAAAAAGACCCATTATTTGCTGAAGTCCTCTGGAAATACTTTCTCTTGCTCTTTCACCACTATCTCCAAGACAATATTACACATCCCAATGGTCACCTAGATCAGATCCATGCTCCCAAGGTGGAACCCTCTTAACTACCATCCACTGATATGCCTCAAGACCGAGATTTATCACCTCTTGTCCCAGAAGATGGAACTGAGACTCAACCCCAGAGGTGCTCCCAGAGATCTATCTTTGGGAGACCCACTGTGCATACACTTGCACAGGATGGATCAGAAATTTCTGCAAACTTGCCAAGGACAGTAAGTTAAAGTGGTGTGGAGTTTAGTTGAATATCTATTTACTCACCCTGCTCAGATGCATATGCAGGTCCTTTTATCCACAATTCTCTAGTTTCCTGGACTTTCCCAGAGAAGATAATTTTCTTTGCCTCCCCCCTAAGTGGGGCCATACCCGTTGAGGCAAAAGTAGACGGGCAATTGAAATGAAACCAGGAGAGTGGCCTTTCACTTTTAGAACTGGCATGTGGGCAGATATGCAGGAGCCTAATAGCACACACCTTCTCCAGAACACCCAGCTACTGGATCCCCTCCATTGCTACCAGAGTGCTACAGTTTCAGTGGTAGTGGTCATTTTGTCCTTGGATCCCTCCAGCTTTTCACCTGTTTTACCAGAGCTATCCTGAACTTCACTGAGAAGGATGATTATGAGGAAAATTGCAAGCAGCTGTATTATGAACTTTTTTAAGGAAGTAATGATTCTCAGCTAGACTAATTGACAGAGTCTTAGCCCTGGTTCACACTGGTGCGATTTGACATGTCAAATCGCATGTCAAATCGTCAAAATTTGCCGCAAATTGCGGGCAATGGCACCGTCCTAATCGGTGCGACGCCGCATCTGCGGCGCTGCACTGATTACAAAAAGTAGTTTATGTACTACTTTTTGCGATTTCAGCCGCGATTTACATTGACATCTGTTTCAGATGTCTTTGAAATCGTGGCTGAAATCAGGACTGCCAGCGGGAGTGAAATCGTGCGAGTTCAGCTGAACTCGCAGGCTTCACTCCCGCAGCCCCAGTGTGAATGTGGGCTTATAGAGACTACACTAGACCGCTACATGTTACCCTCATATTTGTGCAAATTTCATACTCTGTTTTGTATTATCCTGCAGTGTATGCATGTTCTTTGTAATTTTGAACCTGTTTTGCAATATTGATTTTAAATTTGCACCTGTTCAGTAAACTGCAAGTTACAGTTCCATCTGTCTGCTCATTCAGCTGGATACGCATCCTGTTATAAGTATCAAAAAATTATCAAAATACAGTTTTTCCTGTAAAAATCAAGCCTGAATGTTCCTGTTTCTGCTGCTTTATTAACCCTTACTATGATGAGAAGCCTCACTGACTGTCTATATACATGCACCCCCTTCCATTTCAGCATGCAGTTTAAAGTGAAGCTAACCTCTGCTCATACATTCATCATAGACTAATTTAAAATGTAATTCCCTGGTTTACCCACCCCTCCAATTTTCTCATCCATTCACATTACATCTTGTATGCAGTGAAATGAATACAAGATGCTTTGTGAATCTAAAAGGTGGAGAATGAGCTATTAGAAATGGGCCGAACACCCCCCCCCCCCCCCCCCCGGTTCGTTTTGCACCAGAACACCTCGAACAGGCAAAAAGTTCTAGCGAACATGCGAACGCTATTAAAGTCTATGGGACATGAACATGAAAAATCAAAGGTCCTAATTTTAAAAGCTTTATATGCAAGTTAGTGTATTGTTACCCGGGTACTGCCCTAGGGGACATGTATCAATGCAAAAAAAAAGTTTTTAAAACAATTGTTTTTTCAGGAGCAGTGATTTTAATGATGTTTAAAGTGAAACAATAAAAATGAAATATTCCATTAAATATCGTGCCCCAGGGTCCCCTTAGTCTGCCTGTAAAATGGCACATCTGTTTATAGGGACAAGGACCTATTCCCGACAACCCTGACCGGTGGTTGTCAGGGTCTGCGTGCGGGGGGCTTATGGAATCTGTAAGTGGCCCTGCCTTTGATTATATAACAGCTGTCAAAGAGAAGAGACAGCAGTATGGGAGGCCTTCCATGGCTTTTTTATTTATTTTTCTATTTTTTGGGTCCGTCGGACGATGTGATTGAAGATGGATGTACATTGCAGGACACTTTTTTCTCTTTTTTAATAATGGAAAAACTGTCTCTGTGGTTTTTACTTGTTGACACTTTTTTTGGTGAATGGGTAGGGGTACAATGTACTGTAATGGGTATCAGATTCACATAGGGGGGGCAGAATCTGGGGACCCCTTGTTAAAGGGGGCTTCCCGATTCTGATAAGCCCCCCACCCGCAAAACCTGACAACAACCGGCCAGGGTTGTCGGGAAGAGGCCCTTGGCCCTTGTCCCCATCAACATAGCATCCCAAAGCACCCTCCCATGTTGAGGGAAAGTGGCCTGGTATGGTTCAGGAGGGGGGTACAGCTTGCTCGTCCCCTCCCTTTCCTGGCCTGCCAGGCTGCATGCTCAGAAAGGGTATGGATTTTGGCGGGGACCCACGCCATTTAAAAAAAATTATAAATTGGCATGTGTTCCACTTAAAATCGATGCAAGTCCCAAAGGGCCTGGTATGGATTTTGGGGGGGGGGGGGCCCACTGAAGTTTATTTTTAATTTTGGCGTGGAGTTCCCCTTAATATCTATACCAGACCCAAAGGGCCTGGTATGGATTTTGGGGGGACCCCACACCATTTTTTCTTTATTCTGTCATAGGGTTCCCCTTGACTACTTCAATACCCTGTATTATATACTCTGCACTGTATTATATATACTACACTGACTGCACTATATACTCTGCAGTGTATTATATATACTACACTGATGGCACTATATACTCTTCACTGTATTATATATACTACACTAACTGCACTATATACTCTCCATTGTATTATATATACTACACTGACTGCACTATATACTCTGCACTGTTTTATATATACTACACTGACTGCACTATATACTCTCCACTTTATTATATATACTACACTGACTGCACTATATACTCTCCACTCTATTATATATGCTACACTGACTGCACTATATACTCTGTACTGCATTATATATACTACACTGACTGCACTATATACTCTCCACTCTATTATATATACTACATGGACTGTACTATATACTCTTAACCTTATTATATATACTACCCTGACTGCACTATATACTATGAACTGTATTATATATACTACACTGACTGCACTATATACTGTGAACTCTATTTTATATATACAGGAATACCCCACTTTTAACCTCCCTGGCGGTATGATTCTTTCTGGAATTATGTACCAAAAGCGGTACAATTATTTTGCATGAAAATTTGGTGTTATGTATGTATTATAGGCCTGCGATTCTTAGTAATTACTTACTTAAACCTAAGCAAACCAGAGTCTAGTAAACATCCCGGGTATGATAAATATGAAACACAAAATTATAAATTATAATATAATAAATAACTATAAATAATTATAAAAAAATAGTAATCTAATTATAATTAAAATTATTCAATAATGTAATCAAATCAAAAACACTGAAATTTGCTCAGTTGCAGAATTGTCGCTGTCATTAGATTTAGTGTTTGATGACGAATTTCCCCACAAATCGCTATCGCTCAATTCTGCGAGTGATTCTAATTTATTATCGCTGCTTTCTAGTTGGTCTAAAACCACTTTTGACATAAAGGGACACTTTTTAGTTGCTATGGACAATCCCCAGTTTACAGGCAGAAAGAATGATTTTTATTATATAAAAGTGCATGCAGGACACTGGGCAGACCACTAGGGAGCAAGGGGGTGTGTAATTATTACATACAGTACTGTAATCTGTAAGATTACAGTATACTGTATGTATACTATGTGTTTACCTTTTTGAATTTGCCGCCCAGTTCCGCTCCCATGCGCCGCTGCGGCTCGCAGGGAACGGAACTAGGAAGTCAGATGGGGTCGAAAGTGCCGACACTCCCCGGAGATCTCGCTGGCGATCACAGCAGAGGACATCATCGCTGGATCGCCAGGAGAAGGTAAGGAAACTCCGCTGCGAGCTCTGCAATGTCTACCCCGAGCGTGACTCGGGGTTACCGATCCTAGCATAAAAAAACAACTCCGAGTCACGCTCGGGATTACCGCTAGGGAGGTTAAGTACACAATGGGATTTATTTACTAAAGCTGGAAAGCGCAAAATGAGGCTCACTTTTGCATAGAAACCAATGAGCTTCAAGGTTGTATTACCATAGCTTAATTGAACAAGCTGGGGTTAGAAGTTTATTGGTTTCTATGCAGAAGTGAGCTTGATTTCGCACTTTCTAGCTTTAGTAAATAAACCCCATTGTGTACTTAAAAGTGGGGTATGCCTGTATATATATATATATATATATATATATATATATATATATATATATATATATATATTTACAGTATATACTACACCGACTGACTGCACACTACACTAACTACCTGCCTAATCTCCATTCATTCACTATATATGGCTGCCGTGTAAGTAGCAGCCTTATATAGTGTGGGGCATGGTCTTAGCCCCTGAGCCATGATTGGCCAAAGGCACCCTGTCTTTGGCCAATCATGGCTCTCACAGCACATCGCACTGTGATTGGCCAAAGCATACAGATCAGGTGCATGCTTTGGCCAATCAGCAGCTTTCAATGCACTGTGATCTCGCAGTGCATTATGGGGCTTATCGTGGTGGGCAAATTTACCATGAGCGCCCCATATGTTTGTTTGTTCTACGAACAAATGAACATCCGATGTTCAAATCAAACTTACGTTTGACTCGAACATTGGGACCATCCCTATGAGCAACCTACTATTATCACTGTTCTAGATCAGGAATTGCAATTATGTGCATTCCCAGCCGCAATCTGGACGTAGTTGGAAAAGCATTACACTTAACTTTTCTGAACCAATCACAAAGTAAAAAAGTACTCTTTCCCCATAGCTCCACTTTGCACAGACTTGTGACATATTTACTTTAAAGTGTTACTAAACCCAGGACCCTGCATTTACTATATCTGGTCTCCCACAGTACACAGAACATGGAAATGCAAATACTTTTGTAAATATAAACTGCTAAATACCTTTTCTCATCAGCAGTATACAGCAGTCTTTTGAATTCTATCAGTGTCTGCTCTTAGCACTGGTTACAGCATGTAGAAGGAGTTTTAATTCTCCTTTGACTGTCCTATGAGGCTGTATTTGCCCTGTACACCCTCCCCACCCTCCCCACATAAACAAAAACAAACTCTCTTACAATACACATCAAACTAAACTAAGCATGTGCAGGGTACCTCCAAGGCTTCGTACTATCAGCAGATGGATTTGGGGACAGTAAAAGAAGGGGATGATCAGAGAAGACAGGATCAAACAACCTTTTTAAACAATGCGGAGGACTAACCCCTAAGGTTCCACAGTGAGTATAACAAGCATGCTTTCCTGCATATACATACTGATTTTACTTTTGTGGGTTTAGTAACATTTTATTGCCACTGTACACAGATGAAACAACTGAGACCCACTATTAAAATTGAGTAAGCACATGTTAGCATTATTATATTTTATTATTTTTAGTAAAAGAGTACTTCTTGCCATTAAAACATACAGTAATGCCCTGTATACACAATCATTTTTTCTGATGAAAAAAGTCAGATGGACTTTTTTCATCTGAAAAAACAATCATGTGTGGACCCCATCAGACTTTTTTCCATCGGTGTAAAAAAATAGAACATGTTTTAAATTTTTCCGATGGAAAAAGAAACTATAGGAAATTCCGATTGTCTGTGTGGAACTCCAACGGAGAAAAAACCCACGCATGCTCAGAATCAAGTCGACGCATGCTCAGCAGCATTGAACTTAATTTTTCTCGGCTCGTTGGAGTGTTTTACGTCACCGCGTTTTGGACGGTCGGAATTTTGTCTGATGGTGTGTATGCAAGACTGATAGAAGTCAGTTCATCGGAAAATTCCATCTGATTTTATTCCATCGGAAATCCGATCGTGTGTACAGGGCATTAGGCTTACCTTGGGCATGGAAAAACCACCTCTCCCATCACTCCCTAATTGGACCCACTCTGTTCGAATCGGAAAGGTTCTATAAACTTTCTTCGCTCAACAGTTTCCCGTCCCCAATGACACCAATAATAGGACATCCCAAGTTCGAGCCTGGATTGTCAGACCCAGCATTCTCCGCACATTTGCCACAGAAGATCCTATGTGCGTCTTATTTCCTCTACACAAACGGCCGGATTCCAGGCAGAACTTTGTTCACTGGCACGGGATCACAGTTTCTGAACCACTGGTGGGCACTCCAATTATCACATTTCCTGAACTCACTGCCCAAGCCACACCTCTTTCAGAGGCCTCCCAGCCCATTTGAGGAGCTCTGTCTGGGGGATGGTCCAATACAGAAATCCTTGTCCCTTTCCTACGAAGCTCCACTAGATCTCCATGCGCAATCAGAACCTCCCTTCCTTTCCAAATGGGAAAAAGACCTGCAGGTCACTTTTACGACCCAACAAAAAGATATGTAGCGCCCTACTCCAGTTGGGAAAGCGCTATGCGTTAAATTTAGTTATCTGAGCTGTCGTTTAGCTCAGAAGGATTATGCTAAATTGTTGGCTTTGTTTCAGTCTAGCTGGGTTGCGTGTTTTCCACCTGACAGTAGGTGTCACTTTCACCACAGGTCAGGGTTGAAAATGCAGCCGGCTAGGTGTATTGGGTATTCCTTTCCCAGAAGTGGCTCAGGGGGCGTGGTCAACCCGCTGTGCATTCTGGGAAGGGGTACTTAAGAGACAGAGACCGCTCTATCGGGGTTCATTGCCGGATCCTGACCTGAGGGCCCTCCTGGCCTCAGGCATGTATGAGACATTTTCGGCCTCTGGGCCTGCTGGCCTGAGGCTCTGCAACTGAGAAGTAGGCCCAGGAGTTGCTGGGGCCTACTAGTTCAGGGATGGTCCTACGCGGCCTTGCCTGCGGGAAGAAGCGGAACAATTAGGGACTCAATTGAAGGACGCATCCTGGCCAGTTTGCCTCACGGTGCTGCCGGCTGGCTGAAAGATTCTGGCACCGTGAGCTGTGTACTTTTGAAGGAATTTTTGCAAAGTGTCAGTGTGGTTACACGATCTTGTGGCGGATGATTGTGGAACGACGCAACGGCACACATCAAGTCTGTGGCAGAGACTTTGAACGAGATTCGCACCGGTTGCTAGGTCAGTGAGAGTAGGCCTATCTGGTGGTTGCTGAATCCAGCTTGGAACTGATTTGTCCTCTGGATCTAAGATTGTGCCCGTGATCCGTAAAGCAAAGTACCAGAACCTCCCCTATCCCTCTACCCCTCTGTTGGAACTGGTATAATAAAGCTCTTGAAGAAAAAGTAACCAAGCATTGGTGTGAAAATTCATGAAAGCTCTTCAAGAGGGATCCCTGACACGAGTGTGATGAACAGAAAGGTAATGGTAGGCCCAAAACTTTAAAAAACAATCTCCTCCTACTCTCGCCCAATGGTTCGCCAGAGTGAAAGATATAGAAAGCATGGAGAGTCTGACCTCTGCTCTTCGGGACAAATTGTAAGAACACAAAACCAGATGGTTCTACTGGAATAAGTTCAGTTTTTCTGATGAATATTCTCAATATTTGTGAACCAATTTTTTTTGCCTATAAAGGCCTGAATGGTGTGTGGCTGACGAGACACTGTTTGCATCCCCCCCCCCTTTTTATTTTCCTCTTCTTTCTTCCTCTTTCTCACCCGCTTCTCCCTATCTCTCTTATCTACCCCCCTCCCCATTCTACCCTTTCCTTCCCTTTTTCTATTTTCGTACTTTTAAGCTAAAAAATTGATACACTCTGTCATAGCCAAATACCGTTTAAGATATAGGCCATCATCACTAGTTGCTATTTTCTCAACGGTAACAAAATCTGTATTGATGGCACAAAACTGCTTTGTTTCAGGCACATATACAGATAATGTTAGATTGTGTTATTTACGCTGAATGTTCTTACCCTATCTGTGATATAGCATGGCCGTTTAACTATCTATATGTACCGTATATACTTGAGTATAAGCCGACTCGAGTATAAGCCGAGGTACCTAATGTTGCCTCAAAAAACTGGGAAAACTTACTGACTCGAGTATAAGCCGAGGGTCATCCTTACTGTTCCTATCCTCACTGTTTCCTATCCTCACTGTTCTCCTATCCTCACTGTTCTCCTATCCTCTCTGTTCTCCTATCCTCACTGTTCCCTAGCTCGCTATTTTACATTGTAAATAGTACCTGTAAAGAAGTTGCGGCTGCGGCGTCCATCGTTCGAATTCCGCGGTCTCTTCCTGTTCCTTCCGTGATAGGCGATTCTCATCAGACACTCTCCGCCTATCACGATCATTCTCTCATCCTCAGTTTCCCAGCAGACACTGTGTTGGGTGTTCCGCCAATCACAGACGTCTGCTGGGAAACTGAGGATGAGAGAATGATCGTGATAGGCGGAGAGTGTCTGATGAGAATCGCCTATCACGGAAGGAGCAGGAAGAGACCGCGGAATTCGAACGATGGACGCCGCAGCCGCAACGTCTTTACAGGTACTATTTTCAATGTAAAAAATTTTGCTGACTCGAGTATAAGCCGAGGGGGGGACTTTCAGCCCAAAAAAAAAGGGCTGAAAATCTCGGCTTATACTCGAGTATATACGGTAATTGTCATCTCGTGTGCATCTGTTAATAAAAAGATAATTTAAAAAAAAATGTAGCGGGGTCCCCAAATTTAACCCCGCTATACCCAAATTTAGGGGAAGGTTTGAGCTGTAGTTGGGCTCAGAAAACCTTAATTGTTGGGGCATTCTATTTTACACCGCAGGTAGTATACTGGTGTGTAGTTCCCTGTGGCCTGTAGGTGGCGCTGCCACAATGGGCCAGGGTTGAACCGCTGGTATAGTGCTGTGCCTTGGGTGTCCCCTCTCGGCAGCGGTACGGTGGGTGTGGTCGACCTGCTGTGCATGCTGGGAGGGGATACATAAGGGGTAGACGCCGCCTGGCAGGGGTCTTCGTTCCGGAGTTGGAGTCCTGGTACGTGGTACCTGGCCCTTCTGGCCAGGGGCCCATGTACGTATCAGTCCCAGGCACCTTTAGCCCCGGGGCTGCAGCAACAGCCTTGGGCCCAGCACCTTTAGCTGGGGCCCATGTCCTGGAAGGAGAAATCCCAGGGTGCCTCTGGCATGGGGACCCGTTCTGAGGTGAGGAGGCCGGGGGAGGACCTTTCTGAAGGACCGGTGAAAAGTTCACGGAGACAGAAGGGCCCGGTAACTCTCTGGAGGAATTAGATCCATCCAACACCAGAGGATTGAGATTAACGGTTCTGTGGCAGAGAATCTCCTAGTCGCATCTAGAAAGGGAAAACAAAAGAATCACTTCGGCTGCTAGGATCCGCTTTCATAGGTTACTATCCGGGTGAGCTAAGCCTACTTGAGGAACAAGTAGTGAATTCATAATTTGTCTTGTGCCTGGACTCATATCCAAACTCTTACTGTCCTGTCTTCTATCCACCCTTTTCTATCCATTGACTTTGCATATAAAGAAATAAACGCTACGTTGGTGTTTACTACTGGTGTGGACCTTGGAGTTACTTGGGGATATAAAGACTTGTCCTTACATTAAGAGACGGGAACCAACTAAAGGGAGAACCTTGCTGCAGGACCCTAGTTTGTGACCCCGCTCAACCTCTTCACACAAGAGGGTACAGGCACGTAGCATGGTGTGCCTTTCCTGCAAGTAAGCCAAAGGTAGGTAAAGAGAGGACACGTGTTGCTACAAAAACATACAGTAAATATAGAGTTTATTGATTTAAATCAGACCAGCAATGTCTAGAAATGTGATCAAATATACAAAGAGAATTGCTAAAAATTATAAATATTGCTTAAATTAAATTAATCTATTTCAAATGTATGATTACAAACAGTGAAAAGTCTGGTTTTTCCTTATTGGACTTGGCAATGGCAACACACCGTTATTTTTTTTTTCTATTTAAATCAACAATGTTGTCCCTGAAAATGAATTTTCTGTGCTTTTGGCATTGTTTTTTTTTATTTACCTAAAGTTATTTTCCTGATACAAAGCATCCGTGTTGATGAAAAACAGAACTTGAATTTTAAGTTCTATGCTCCATGCAGCTGTTAGGACAAATTTATTATTAAACATCTAGGAGGCCATTGTGTTTGGAAGGTCAGTGCACAGTAGATGTCTCTTTGGAGCCTGTTGCAAGTTCCAGTAACCATGGTAATGTCATAATCCAAAGTTTAAGAAATTGAATTCCTTACAGAGAGAGTAAAGTATTTTTGTAAATAAAAATAGAAAAAGTGCCTTAACCACATTTTGTAGGTAAAGGACCAGGCCCCTTTTTGCGATTCGGCACTGCGTCGCTTTAACTGACAATTGCGCGGTCGTGCGACTTGGCTCCCAAACAAAATTGGCGTCCTTTTTTTCCTACAAACAGAGTTTTCTTTTGGTGGTATTAGATCACTTCAGCGGTTTTTATTTTTTGTGCTATAAACAAAAATAGAGCGACAATTTTGAAAAAAAAACAATATTTTTTACTTTTTGCTATAATAAATATCCCCAAAAAATATATAAAAAAACGTTTTTTTTCCCTCAGTTTAGGCCGATACGTATTCTTCTACATATTTTTGGTAAAAAAAATTGCAATAAGCGTTTATTGATTGGTTTGCGCAAAAGTTATAGCGTCTACAAAATAGGGGATAGTTTTATGGCATTTTTGTTAATAATTTTTTTTTTTACTAGTAATGGCGGCGATCAGCGATTTTTATCATGACTGCGACATTATGGCGGACACATCGGACACTTTTGACACCATTTTGGGACCATTGTCATTTTTACAGCGATCAGCGCTATAAATATGCACTGATTACTGTAAAAATGACACTGACAGTGAAGGGGTTAACCTGTAGGTGGCGCTGTAGGGGTTAAGTGTGACCTAATGTGTGATTCTAACTGAAGGGGGCGTGGCTTGGTGTGTGACGTAACTGATCGTCGTTCCCTATGACAGGGAACAGACGATCACTGACACTGCCACTAGGAAGAACGGTGAAAGGTTTGTTTACACTCACCTCTCCCTGTTCTTCAGCTCTGTGGGCGCGGTCACAGAGCTCAGGACCGGGTCCCGAGCGCGACCCATGGCTGGGATCTTAAAAGGGACGTACCTGTACGCCCTTGTGCCCAGCCGTGCCATTCTGTCGACGTACATCGTCGTGCGGCGGTCCTTAAGTGGTTAAAGGTGACGCTTTCAATACATAGATATGTAGCGACCTCACCCCATCTCTTTCTTCTAGTGGTATCACACACGATAGGGTGAGATGCGCTACGGCCCATGTCCTCCCCATAGCTGTGGGTGAGGTGAAGGCCAGTACCAGATATTTCCTCGGGCCTATGTGCTTCTGTAAAGGATTAAGTCCTGCTGTGCCAACACTTCCCTTTGCTCCCATTAACCAGAGTTCCACACACCCACCGATCACAGTCCAACTCTTGTTTTATTGCATTTCTCACAATAAACAGTGCTTCGGTAGCCAACTGGTTGCAACTTGATAACATTTTGATACAGGGGGTGAGCAGGTCGAGGCACTATCTTAATTACCAGCTAAACCACTGCGATCTCGCCAGCGGTTACTATAGCCATAGCTTGAAAGGACTTAGAACTTGAGAGTCTCTACCAGCGACTCAAGAGAACGTAGATAGGAGTACCTTCGCTGCGTTGTGGCCCCTATCAGGGGAAGATGTCCCTCCAAGGGAGTTACCAGAGGCCCATCCGTCACTGGGTTGATGCTGCTCCAGAATCTCCCAATGGGTAACCTCCCCGGCCTCCTCACCTCAGACATGGGCCCCATCCACTTCAGGGACCCTCGGACTTCTCCACCCTCGCGGGACCCAGTCAAAGTCACTGGGCCCCAGGCCTCCTGGTTTAGTACCTCACCCCAGGCTGAAGGTGCCTGGGATGGACTCCAACTCCATTCCGGTCAGGCCTGGGGCACCTGAGCCGGAATCCGGAACCGCCCACACCCAGGCCTAAGGTGCCTGGGCGCGTGATGAAGAACCTCCAGAAGAGCAAGACCTCATGACCAGGGCGTCTCCCCCTTTTATCCCCTCCAATGACGCCATGGCAGGTTCTCCATCCTCACCGTACCATCTCCGAGAAGGGACAAAAAGGACAGCACTATAGCAGTGAATCTACCTTGAGCCTGTGGGCACTCACCACCCACCGGCCAAGGAGATTATTACATCGCCCAATCCTCCACGAAGACAAATGGTCATTACTCCCATACCTACACACCTGAACTTCCACCCAGGTGTACCCCACCTAAATTTAAAGACCCCGCTACAGATATATTAAGAAGTGTTTCCACTTTTATGTCATTAGGTCCTTTCTGTCCAGCTGAAAATAGATATGAATTAGGCATTCATAGCATCTTAAAAAAATTACAGTATATTCCACTTCCAGAATGAAGGCCCCTTGAACCGCCTTTAGGGAAAGGGAGCCTTGACTGCTGGAAGCATGACGTCACTGTTGGTGTAAACCTAAAAGGGATGTTAAGTAGCTCCCTTAGGATTGGCTACAAAGACCTGAGGTGACTGGGTGGAGCCTGAACTCTAGGAAAAGGCTACGCTGGGGCACATCCAACTGCTCTGAGGAGATTCAGCTGTCACAAGAGTTGCCCACCCTCTCGCCCGTTGTGATGTTTTGTCACAGCTTTATTGGCGGTTTTGACCCTTTGCCAAGCAAATGATGTTGCTTTATGCGCTATGCCCTCAAGTTAAATTCTGGGGTCAGTCTAATGCCTGTCTGGCACTGATGGTAAGGACAGGCCTCTTAGACTATGTGAGTTTATGTTTTTGGGTGCCCACGATATACTATGACTGACATTGTTGTTTGGTAAATTCTGGGGTCAGTCTAATGCCTGTCTGGCACTAATGGTAAGGACAGGCCTTTTAGACTATGCGAGTTTATGTTTTATGGATGCTCATCAGTGGTGGCTGGTGCTCCAAATTTTTTGGGGGGTGTAAACAAACTGAAAATTCTGAAAAAAAAAACATCAATTGCAGCCTCACTGTGCCATTAAATACATCCACTATACCATCAAACGCAGCCACTGTGCCATCAAATGCAGCCACTGTGCCATCAAACGCAGCCATTGTGCCCATCAATTGCCGCCACTGTGCCATCAAACACAGTCATTGTGCCCATCAATTGCCACCACTGTGCCATCAAACGCAGCCATGTGCCCATCAAACACAGCCACTGTGCCTATCAATTGCCGCCACTGTGCCCATCAAACGCAGCCACTGTGCCCATCAAACGCCACTGTGCCATCAAATGCTTCAACTGTGCCCATCAAATTCTGCCACTGTGCCATATAAAAATGCTCCCACTGTGCCCCATCAAATGCTCCCACTGTGCCATTAAAATGCTCCCATTGTGCCCGTCAAATGCTCCCACTGTGTCCATCAAATGCTGCCACTGTGCCATATCAAATTCTCCCACTGTGCCATCAAATTCTTCCAATGTGCCATCAAATGCTCCCACTGTGCCCATCAAATACTGCCAGTGTGCCCCCCTCACCCGAGCGGTGTCCTCCATGCTCCTCCATGCTCCTTGATGTCTTCTCCCATCCTCTCTTCCCGCCCTCTGCTATGATTGGACGCCTGATAGGCATCCAATCACAGCGCCTGTCGTTTCATCCAATCAGGTGACGGGTAACAGACACAAGCACCTGATTGGCGGAGAAGCGGTTCAGTGTCAGGAAAGTGAATATTCATTTGCTTTTCTAACACAGCTAGGTGAACTGCAAGCGCACCTGTGCATCCCCATGCATGTACACACGGCCCTCACTGTAAACATTAGTATGTCCCATGTGAATGAGGCCTTAGTAGAAATTTACCGGGCCAAATCTCACACTTCTCACATGTATAAATTAGCATTTGTTTTTTATTAGAAAACTACAAAGAACCCCCAAACATGATCTATATTTTTAAGCAGATACCTTAGAGAATAAAATGGTGGGTGTTTCAATTTTTTATGTTACCCGATATTTGCGCAGCAGTTTATCAAACGCATTTTTTTTTTTAAATACACTTTGATGAGTTTTATTGAGCGCTTACATAATATAATACCAATTTTTTTTTGTAAAATATAAAAGATGGTATTACGCAGAGTAAATAGATACCAAACATATAAAGCGTCTGGTGCTGCACTGCTACTAGTAAAAAAAACGTAAACAACAAAATATTGCTGCAACAAATAATCAGTGAAATAATTAAACTTAAAAACTTCAGTGATAATAGTGATATCTTATAGAGGTGAAAAAATCTCTTGTGCAAAATATAAATATCAAAGTGCCATGACACCTAGGTGCAGGGTGGCCTCTCACCTTACAGCTGTATGGTAACAGCGTGTAGCAAACAATAGATATCATGGATGATGTAAACGATCTTGTTACAAGCCTTTAAGGGAAGATACCAACGGTTTCCTCTAGGTAGCGTCTAATCCAAAATCCCTGCAAAGATTTGTGGTAGTGTGGTACCCCACCAGTGTATGAATACAGGATTCTCAACCAGGCAGGTTGAGGGGCTCCAGGGTATTTGCTTGTTTTGGAGGAAACTGGCTTTTCAGTTTCCTCATGATTTACTAAAGTCCACTTTGGGACCTGGAGCCTGGGGATTTCTTAGAGATCCGGGTGGGATGAAATCCCCAGTCCTGGATCCGGGTTTTGAGACTTACCAGCACACTGATTGTTCAGGTGTGTGCATGGGCGTCCGCTCCATAGGGCAAGGGGGGTCGTTTGCCCCCCCCTGGAATCGAGAAGGTGTTGGCCAAATTGGCAGTGTTCTACACCCTCCGCCGCCCTTACACCCACTTCCAGCCCCGCTGGACCTGCTGAAGGTGAGAAGGAAGGAGAGCCGGGCTGTGTGTGCGGTATGGAGGGAGGAGGAGATGTCCTACAACACGTGTGTGTGTGTGACTGCAGAGACATGACGTCATAGGACACGTCATACATATGGTCAGTGTGCAGTGTAGTGATCAGTGTGTAGTGTCCAGAGGTGCAGGGTGCTGCTGTGTAATGTAAAGGGGTCCAGTGATGCAGGATGCTGTGTAATGTAAAGGGGTCCAGTGATGCAGGGCGCTGTGTAATGTAAAGGGGTCCAGTGATGCAGGGTGCTGTGTAATGTAAAGGGGTCCAGTGATGCAGGATGCTGTGTAATGTAAAGGGGTCCAGTGATGCAGGGTACTGTGTAATGTAAAGGGGTCCAGTGATGCAGGGTTCTGTGTAATGTAAAGGGGTCCAGTGATGCAGGGTGCTGTGTAATGTAAAGGGGTCCAGTGATGCAGGGTGCTGTGTAATGTAAAGGGGTCCAGTGATGCAGGATGCTGTGTAATGTAAAGGGGTCCAGTGATGCAGGGTGCTGTGTAATGTAAAGGGGTCCAGTGATGCAGGGTGCTGTGTAATGTAAAGGGGTCCAGTGATGCAGGGTGCTGTGTAATGTAAAGGGGTCCAGTGATGCAGGGTGCTGTGTAATGTAAAGGGGTCCAGTGATGCAGGGTGCTGTGTAATGTAAAGGGGTCCAGTGATGCAGGGTGCTGTGTAATGTAAAGGGGTCCAGTGATGCAGGGTGCTGTGTAATGTAAAGGGGTCCAGTGATGCAGGGTGCTGTGTAATGTAAAGGGGTCCAGTGATGCAGGGTGCTTTGTAATGTAAAGGGGTCCAGTGATGCAGGGTGCTGTGTAATGTAAAGGGGTCCAGTGATGCAGGGTGCTGTGTAATGTAAAGGGGTCCAGTGATGCAGGGTGCTGTGTAATGTAAAGGGGTCCAGTGATGCAGGGTGCTGTGTAATGTAAAGGGGTCCAGTGATGCAGGGTGCTGTGTAATGTAAAGGGGTCAAGTGATACAGGGTGCTATGTAATGTAAAGGGGTCCAGTGATGCAGGGTGCTGTGTAATGTAAAGGGGTCCAGTGATGCAGGGTGCTGTGTAATGTAAAGGGGTCCAGTGATGCAGGGTGCTGTGTAATGTAAAGGGAGTCAGTGATGCAGGGTGCTGTGTAATGTAAAGGGGTCCAGTGATGCAGGGTGCTGTGTAATGTAAAGGGGTCTAGAGCTGTGGGGTGCTGTGTAATGTAAAGGGGAGCAGAGGTGCAGTTGTGGAGAGGGGGTACACAGTAGTGACAAAGAGATATTTAAAGATGCAGGGGGCACAGTGGGGTGTTGTTAAATTTTGACGTGGGGGGGGGCGCTTTTAAACCCCGCTAGTGGTCGAAGAAAGGGTAAAATGCGACTGTGTATCGCCGCTGCTGAAGCGCCCCCTCCCCCTGAAAACATTTCAGCGGACGCCCATGGGTGTGTGTGGGCCTGATAGTAGAGTCAGGACCAGCATTCTGGGCTCCATCCCCCTGACGAGTGCAGGTGTGCACTGGGGAAGCCATAGAGTGCAAGTGTGCACTGGAGAAGCCAGAGAGTGGTTGTCTGCACACTGGAAGCCAGAGACCCAGGTCTGAGGGTCAGAGCAGTGGACCCAAGTCTAATGCCCCGTACACACGATCGTTTTTAATGTCATTTTTTAAACCAACGTTTTTCTCCTCGTTTTTTTTCATGTTTCCTCTCAAGCCTGCCTTGCGTACACACTATCATTAAAAAAAACGATCAAGCAAAGCGCAGTGACGTTCAACACGTACGACGGCACTATAAAGGGGAAGTTCCGTTCGAATGGCGCCACCCTTCATGTTAGTAAAGTTTGTTGAGCGACGATTCGCGCTTTTCAGTCCGTTACTGTGTAATGAATGTGCTATCTCCATTACGAACGCTAGTTTTACCAGAACGAGCGCTCCCGTCTCAGACTTGATTCTGAGCATGCGCTTTTTTTTTCACGTCGTGAAAGCATACACACTATCGTTTTTCACGTCGTTAAAAAAAATGACATGAAAAACGACGTGAAAAAAGAGAGCATGTCCGGAATTTTTAATGGCCGTTTTTCACGTCGTTAAAAATGCTCTGGAGCCTACACACGATCATTTTTAATGGCCATTTTTTAAAATGGCATTTTTAACGGCATGAAAAACGATCGTGTGTATGGGGCATAAGGCTCAGAGCAGTGAGGGTCTGCTATCTAAATGGACGGTGTTGCCAATGGAATAGTCTGTAGGAGACAGACAAGAGCCTGCAGTGGAAGTCCTGAGCAGCACTGCAGTATGTATAAGCCAGGAGGCTGAATGTCATGTTTTTGATGAAAAAGAGTGTTGAAACCCCTGTGAGGGAAACCTTTGAATTTGTTTGAACGTCTTTTAATAAAAATGGGCAAATAAAGCCCTAAAAAAGAAGACCCAGCGAGTGGCGGTGTCCTTCAAGCTCTACCTTTGATGCTAGTCCTTCACAGATTGTACTTCTTAAATCGAATGTGTATTTTGGGTACCCCTCCTGGGTTTACCCATAAAGATATGTGGAAGAAAAAGGGAGTTACAGATAGTGTGATAACATAAAAACCAAATGTACTTTATTCAGCTTACAGCTGTGATACTCACATGAACAAAGCAAGTTAAAAGCATGTAACCTACGAGTGGCGAGCTTGTGCACAGAAACGTCACTTCCGGTGTGCCTGTTTGTCACAAGCAGGGATATTTTTATGGCATTTTTATTGTATTTATTTTTTACTAGTAATGGCGACGATCAGCAATTTTTTGCAGGACTGCAACATTGCGGTGGACAAATTGGACACCTAACTGGCAGTTTTGACACTTTTTTTTGGAGACCAGTGACATTATTACAGTGATCAGTGCTAAAAATATACACTGTTACTGTACTAATGACACTGGCAGGGATAGGGTTAACACCAGGGGCGATCAAAAGGTTAAGTGTGTCCCTAGGGGCTAGGGGGTGCTTGCTAACTGTGTGGGGGTTGCTCTGACTGCATAGTTGCCAACAGTCCCGAATTTCCCGGGACAAGCACGATTTTTGGACCCTTGTCCCGAATTGGGCTTGTCCCGATTCGGGACAAGCCCAATTCTTTTTGTCCCGTGTTGTCCCGGTAAATTCGGGAATGTTTTAGGCTAAAAACGGCAGCGGCTACACAAAAATGGCCGCTGCCACCGCCACAAATGTTTCTTATTTCACCTTGTGTTCAGTGCAGAGACTGGGGCAGCCAATCGGCTTCTCTCTTCTCTGTACAAATATAAATATTCTATTGTACACCGAAGGCTATTGGCTGCAGGGATTGGCGACTCCTCCCCGCTCTCCACTGTGCACAAGGAAGCCTGTTGCACCCGCCGCCGCCGCTAACGACCCTCCGCCCGGCCCCCGTGTGTCCGGCGAGGAGCGGGGACACTGATGGAAGGACCGGGGCTCCGCTGGCTGGGGACACTGTGATGGTCCTGGCTCACTCCATTTGGCAGACCCCTCGGACCACTAGCACATCCTCACGCACCGCAGGTACCATGTACTATTGCAGTGTAGTGTAGAAATCAGTGTGGCGGGGTAATCAGTGTAGTGGGTGGCGGGGTAATCGGTGTAGTGTAGTGGGTGGCGGGGTAATCGGTGTAGTGTAGTGGGTGGCGGGGTAATCAGTGTAGTGTAGTGGGTGGAGGGGTAATCAGTGTAGTGCATAGTTGCCAAACAGTCCCGAATTTCCCGGGACAATCATGATTTTTGGACCCTTGTCCACAAGTGTGCAGGGGGCTCTGCTGGGGAGGCACCTGATGCAAGGACAGACTGCTGGGGAGGCGCCTGATGCAAGGACAGACTGCTGGGGAGGCGCCTGATGCAAGGACAGACTGCGCTGGGGAGGCGCCTGATGCAAGGACAGACTGCGCTGGGGAGGCGCCTGATGCAAGGACAGACTGCGCTGGGGAGGCGCCTGATGCAAGGACAGACTGTGCTGGGGAGGCGCCTGATACAAGGACAGACTGCGCTGGGGAGGCACCTGATGCAAGGACGGACTCTGCTGGGGAAGCACCTGATGCAAGGACAGACTCTGCTGGGGAAGCACCTGATGCAAGGACGGACTCTGCTGGGGAAGCACCTGATGCAAGAACGGACTGCTGGGGAGGCACCTGATGCAAGGACGGACTGCTGGGGAGGCCATCTGGTGGCAGGCGACGTGGCAGGTGACCCGCTCAGGGCTTACACTGATTCGGCATTATAGTGAGTTGAATGATTTAATTTTATATTACAATATAATAATAGAAATAATGCCCTTCTATCACCCTGACACCATAACAACCATGGTGCTGGGATGATTGAAGCGCCAACCACAGGTGTTTTGGAGTATCTTTATCTGCAAATGTTGTTTAACTTGTTGGAGCCCGGGCCATGTACAAATGACAGCCACAAGGTGGCTCTAGAAATCCGGGAGGCCGTCAATAGACGGCCTCGGCTCCTCCGGCTACTGGGGGGCGCTCGCACGTGCCCGGTGCATCACTGAGATGCCGATGCGCGTGCCTGGCGGCCGCGATGTCCACCAGGTACCCGCGATCGGCCGGTACACAGACAAGGACGTGGATCTCTGTGTGTAAACGCAGAGATCCACGTCCTGTCAGGGAGAGGAGATCGATGCTGTGTCCCTTGTACATAGGGACACATATCGGTCACCTCCCCCAGTCAGTCCCCTCCCCCCCACAGTAACAATCACTCCTAGGGAACACACTTAACCCCTTCCTCGCCCCCTAGTGTTAACCCCTTCCCTGCCAGTCACATTTATACAGTAATCAGTGCATATTTATAGCACTAATCGCTGTATAAATGTGAATGGTCCCAAAAATGTGTCAAAAGTGTCCGATGTGTCCGCCATAATGTCGCAGTCCCAATAAAAATCGCAGATCGCCGACATTACTAGTAAAAAGAAAATAATTTAAAAAAATGTCATCATTCTATCCCCTATTTTGTAGGCGCTATAACTTCTGCGCAAACCAATCGATATACGCTTATTGCGTTATTTTTGGTAAAAAAAAAAAAAATGTAGAAGAATACGTATCGGCCTAAACTGAGAAAAAAATAAAAATAAAATTTGGGATATTTATTATAGCAAAAAGTAAAAAATATTGTGTTTTTTCAAAATCATCGCTCTTTTTTTGTTTTATAGCGCAAAAAATAAAAACCGCAGAAGAGGGTTAACTCTTATCTACTACAACAGAAAGACTCTAGACTTCACATTGAAAAGCACTTAAATGATTTTTTTTATGATAAACGTACCATCTGTCAAAGACCCATTTATATTGTGGAATGCCCATAAAGCATTCATTAGAGGGATACTCATACATTTAGGGGCGAGAGGGAAGAGGCAGCGGCAGAAACGGATTACTGATTTGACCACTGAAATTTGACTCAACTGCGGTGCGATCTCAGGACCCTCCTGCTGGAGGATTTTGAGAGAGTATCTAGGAGACTAAAAATGTCCTATTATGCTATGGGTAACAGAGCGGGGAGGTTATTGGCCCACAAACTGAAGGGGCACAGATACAAAACCAAAATTCCATACTTGTATCATCCAACTTCTAAACACAAACTTCACCACCCTCAAGATATTGCTGATGCATTTAGCCATTATTACAGAACCTTTATATAATTTGAAAGATGATGCTAATACACATCAGCCCAATCCTGATCTAATCAATCAATTTCTACAAAAAATTCAATTACCCAAGCTTTCCCAAGAACAGTTGGAGTCACTTAATGTACCCTTTCATACATCTGAGATACAGAGGGTGATTGAATCCCTCCCACCTAACAAATCCCCTGGCCCGGACGGCTTTACTGGGGAATACTATCAAACATTCAAGATTCTCCTCGCTCCCCACTTAGAACACATATTCAACACTGCCGCTGCCTCCTCGTCTTTACCCCCAGAAATGCTGAAAGCCATTATTGTTACACTACCGAAGCCAGGTAAGGACCCCACTTCTCCACCAAACTTTAGGCGCATCTCTCTTCTTAATAATGATGTGAAAATTTATGCTAAACTAATAGTCACACGCCTCATTGATATTCTCCCAACCCTGATCCACCCAGACCAGACTGGCTTCACTGAAGGTAGGCAAACTACTGAGCAATCTTCAGGGATAACTTTCTATGTACATCTATATACAGTCTCTTCTCCTCTTTCCTCCGGCACACAAACTTGCTGGCTCCAGCTGAATCACCTTTAGATGATCTTACCTGCTCCGGGTCAAATTTTAGCATCAGCCCGTTACAGGCAGGAACTCGCAGCCCCTTTAAGTGTAGCTCACATATAGTGAAGCAGCATGTGACTTCTTCTCTGTGGCTACTGATCCCAGCACCACACCTTCAGACACTACCAACCCACCTGGCTGACTCTTCACCAGCCCTCACGGCTGACTCTTCCCCAGCCCTCCGGGCTGACTCTCAGGAGATCTCTTAGGGAACGGCCTGAAGACTTAAGCACACCGCTGTTTTCAAGGGAGACTGGCTGCATGTGGCAGACTCCCCTTTGTTAGTCCCCACAGTATTGCTCTACTCACTCTGTCCTCTCTTCTCCCATGCTTCCAGGAAAGACTTCCTCCTGTGTGTTTTATGAGGCTCCTTCCAGCACCCGTGCCCCGGACCAAGGCAGTACACCCCCCCTATTAGGGGGTACACTTTAGGGTCACCAACAGCCTCCTTAACACTGCATCTCTATTTTCCACCTGACGACTGCCACTGCTGGCATGTCCCATGTCTATTTATGGAGTTATCTCAGCCTGTTGCTGGAAATTGGGCAAGGCTCCATAAATATTCAAGGCGGATCCTCCTAACCTCCACGCTCTAGTTCTAGAATATTCTCCAACCTTCTAGACCAGGGGGAGGCACCAGAGAGCTGCTACTGTAGGATGAGTCACCCAGCCCTGAACTCTAATAAACCCTGGCCCAATTAAGCCTAACCGTGAGTCAGAGTATGGTTTGGCTACACTTGTATTATCTCTATACTGGTGTACATCTATATACTTATGATTATTGTTATCTGCTGAGTGCAGTAGTTCTTCCTCTTCCAATTACTTTGATTAGATTACTGATTAATTTCATAGGGATGGAGGGAGTCCCCTTTGTTCCACTTAGAGTGAAGATTCTGGTTCTCTTATGCATCTACAGGTTTAATATAATATCCTATTGGGGGTGGGGGGGGGGGATTTTCATAACCCTCCCCCCCCCCAAAAAAGGCAAAATTTTGGGAACAGAAGTGTGAGTGTGATTGGTGTCTCTGGGGTAACACAGACAGCTCATATTATGTGATGATGTATATCTCAGTGTAAATAAACATGGAACACACCCTTTGTTCTTTCTTATCACTCAGGATTATTCCATAAGGAGAAACAAATTGTTACCCCAGCCCCACTGCCAATATAAAAGTCCACAAACTGTGATCCGGTGCTCTAGCCAGAACGTTCAGGCCCCACAGATATGATACTTAAATCAGGAAGGCTTGCAACTCGGATGCTCTTGAATAAAAGTACATTATTAGTTACATGGGTACACGGGTATAGGCTATACGCTGGCGCGTTTTGGCTAAAAAGCCTTCATCAAAGCAACCTTGCTTTGATGAAGGCTTCTTAGCCGAAACGCATCAGCGTATAGCCTGTACCCATGTAACTAATAAAGTACTTTTATTCAAGAGCATCAGTTGCTAGCCTTCCTAATTTAAGTATTCCATAAGGAGGTTCAAAGAGCAATGATGATTTACAACATGCAGTAAACCCATCAACTTATCACAGTGCAGTAAGTCAGAATATAATGACATGACTGTTAAAAATTATTGAAAGTTGTACATTGTTTTTTATCCTAATAAGTCTGATAGCGTTCAAGCTTCTTACTTTACTCTTCTGCCCTCAGCGATGGCGTCTTCTCATCTGAAAGAGGATCTGGAATGTTCCATCTGTCTGAACATTTATTTGGATCCTGTAACCCTGAAATGTGGGCACAACTTCTCCCAGGACTGTATTGGTCGTGTGCTGGATACACAGGAGGAGGATGGAGGATATTCCTGTCCTGAATGTAGAGAAAAACTCAAATGTTCCCTTCTTAAGAAGAACATTACTCTGTGTAAGATATTGGAGACCCTCCAGACTGCACAGGGTGATCAGGACAAAACCGGGATCTCCTGTTGCTATCTTCACATCCCAGCACCTGCTCTGATATCCTGTCGGCATTGTGAAGCTTCTCTGTGTGACAATCGCCTGAGAGTCCACAGCAAGTCACCTGAACATGTCTTATTTGACCCCTCCACTTACCTGAACTACAGGAAATGCTTTGTCCATAAGAAAATCCTGGAGTATTACTGCACTGAGGACTCCAAACTGTATCTGTGTATCTTGTTGTCTGTTTGGAGATCACCTCGACCATAAGAAGGAATCACTGGATGAGGCCTCTGAGAGGAGGAAGAAGAAGAAGAAACTGAGGAATGTTCTGCAGAAACTGATGATGGATTGATGGAGAGAGAGAAGATGGAGAAAAGGGTCTAGAGTCTGCAGGAACACAGAAGGAAAGTACAAGGAAAAGCAGGTGATGAAGCAGAGAGAGTCACTGACCTGTTCAGAGACCTCAGGAGACATCTGGAAGACCTGGAGAAAGAGAGTCCTGAGTAGTGATGAGCCGAACACCCCCGGGTTCGGTTCGCACCAGAACCCGCGAACGGACCGAAAGTTCGCACAAACTTTAGAACCCTATTAAATACAATGGATGCGAACGTTCGAAATCTAAAGTGCTAATTATAACGACTATTATGCATGTTATTGTCCTAAAAAGGGTTTGGGAACCCGGGTTCTGCACCAGGGGACATGTATCAATGCAAAAAGAAGTTTTAAAAACGGTCGTTTTTCGGGAGCAGTCATTTTAATGATGCATAAAGTGAAAAAAAAAAGTCAAATATTCCTTTAAATATCGTACCTGGGGGGTGTCTAAAGTATGCCTGTGAAGTGCCACGTGTTTCCCGTGTTTAGAACTGTCCCTGCACAAAATGACACTTCTAAAGGGAAAAAAAGCCATTTAAAACTGCTTGCGGCTTTAATGTAATGTCTGGTCCCGGTAATATGGATGAAAATCTTTAAGAAAAATGGCATAGCTACCCCATGACCCCCCCCCCCCCTACCCCAGCCCATTACCAGCCCCTTTGGGTCTTGTATGGATATTAAGGGGAACCCCGCACATAAAATAAAAAAGGCCCTATATACTCTGAACAGCCGTATACAGGCGGTGCATACAAGACAGGGACTGTAGGTTTGTTCTTATGTAGAATCTGTTTGTAATTTTGAACAGGTACATTGTTGAAGTGTAGCTCCAGCCCAAAAATCTATTTTTAAACTTTTTGGAAAACATAGGTAAGGGTTATCACCCCTGTAACATTTGTTTTGCTGTCTGTGCCCCTGTTCAGAACATTTCACCTCACTTTCCGTCCCAATGACAACTGTTTTTGAAATGTGGTGTTTTTCTTGAAACAAGGATTGCTGATAAAGCATCAGTACAGAGGAGACACCTTTCTCCCATATTTATTCTTACAGGAGAGAATTTTCCTTCCTAGTGGTAGATTTCCTCCCACTTCCTGTTGTCTTCTTGCGTTTGCAAGTAGGAGTCGTTTGTAAGTTGGATGTTTGAAAGTAGGGACCTGCCGTATATACTCTGCAGAAATAGGCCCCTTAGTTGTTGGTGTTGGCACAACACTGTAAGCACTCACAGTTACTCTTGGTTGGTGCTGGAACGCCCTGCTGTCAACTATTATATCAGGAATTTTAATTACATATAATTGTTGAACAGTGGTAGTAAAAATTGGGCCTTTGATGGTGGTGCTGGTGCCACAACACTGTAAGCCCTGACAGTTACTCTTGGTGGGTGCAGCAATGGGCCCTGCTGTGAATTATTAGATCAAGAATTGTAATTGCATGCCCCTGTTGAACAGGGGCTGAAAAATTGGGCCTTTCGTGGTGGTGGTGGTGGTGGTGGTGTTGCCACAACACTGTAAGCCCTCAGAGTTACTCTTGGTGGGTGCAGGAATGGGCCCTGCTGTGAATTATTAGATCAAGAATTGTAATTGCATGCCCCTGTTGAACAGGGGCTGAAAAATTGGGCCTTTTGTGGTGGTGGTGGTGGTGGTGGTGTTGCCACAACACTGTAAGCCCTCAGAGTTACTCTTGGTGGGTGCAGGAATGGGCCCTGCTGTGAATTATTAGATCAAGAATTGTAATTACATGCCCCTTTTGAACAGGGGCTGAAAAATTGGGCCTTTCGTGGTGGTGGTGGTGGTGGTGGCATTGCCACAACACTGTAAGCCCTCAGAGTTACTCTTGGTGGGTGCAGCAATGGGCCCTGCTGTGAATTATTAGATCAAGAATTGTAATTGCATGCCCCTGTTGAACAGGGGCTGAAAAATTGGGCCTTTCGTGGTGGTGGTGGTGGTGGTGGTGGTGGTGTTGCCACAACACTGTAAGCCCTCAGAGTTACTCTTGGTGGGTGCAGCAATGGGCCCTGCTGTGAATTATTAGATCAAGAATTGTAATTACATGCCCCTTTTGAACAGGGGCTGAAAAATTGGGCCTTTCGTGGTGGTGGTGGTGGTGGCGTTGCCACAACACTGTAAGCCCTCAGAGTTACTCTTGGTGGGTGCAGCAATGGGCCCTGCTGTGAATTATTAGATCAAGAATTGTAATTGCATGCCCCTGTTGAACAGGGGCTGAAAAATTGGGCCTTAGGCACTGGTGGCACAACACTACAACCCCTCACAGATACTGTACTTGGAGCACAGCAATGAGCCCTGTTGCAAAGTATTGCTTCAAAAATTGTAATGACACGCCCCTGTTAAACAGGGGCTGAAAAATTGGGCCTTAGGCACTGGTGCCACAACACTCCAACCCCCCACAGATACTGTACTTGGAGCACAGCAATGAGCCCTATGGCAAATTATTGCTAAAAAAATTGTAATTACACGCCCCTGTAAAACAGGGGCTGAAAAATTGGGCCTTAGCCACTGGTGGCGGCACCCATAAACAAAAATGATCTTCCAAGCTATCATCATCAATCGTATCATTGAGGACTCGGAGGAGGAGGATAGCCAGTCAACATAACAGCACAGGCACTCAGCATCAGCATCAGTCTTGAAGGGATGTGACATGTTGAAATCAATTAGTCTGTTATATCAGCATCAGGTGTGTGGTAGCTGGTGGTGATCCAAGACTGGTTCATCTTGATAAAAGTCAGTCGATCAACCAAGTCGGTGGACAGGCGCACCCTGTGATCCGTGACAAATCCTCCAGCAGCACTGAATGTGCGTTCCGAAAGAACGCTGGATGCAGGACAGGCCAGTAGCTCAATTGCATACTGTGCAAGCTCTGGCCAGTGATCCATCCTCAAGACCCAGTAAGCCAGAGGATTTTCGGTGGGGAAGGTGTCCAAGTCTGACCTTGCCCCTAGATATTCCTGCACCATGTTTATCAGACGCTGGCGATGGTTGCTGGAACCGATCATACTTTGGGGCTGCGGACTAAAGAATTGTCTGAACGCATCGGTCAGACGGCCACCTTCCCCACCGCTCCTTCTTTGACTGCCCGAAGCCTCAGCAACTCGTTGTCCAGGACCAGGAGTTTGTAACCTCCCAGTCTCTGGGAACGCGTTGCACAGACCTTTCTGCAAGGCCTCCCGGAGTTGTCTCATCCTCTGCTCCCTCTGCGACGGTAACATAAGGTCCGCAACCTTACCCTTGTACCGTGGATCAAGGAGAGTGGCCAGCCAGTAATGGTCCCTCTCCTTGATCCGAAGAATACGAGGATCCTTCCGCAGACTTTGCAGGATCAGGGAGGCCATGCAGCGTAGGTTTGCTGAGGCATTCGCTCCGGAGTCCTCTGGGTCACTAAGGACGACATGATCCGCAGCCACCTCCTCCCAGCCACGTACAAGTCCACTGGTTTCTTGGGACTGTAAATCATCCCTAAAAGACTGCTGCTGATGATGCTGAGTGCCAGCCTCCACCTCCATGCTGACACAATCCTCCTCCTCCTCCTCCTCCTCCTCTTCCTGTGCGATGGGTGGGACAGAAGGAACACTGTCTGGGTAAAGGGGGCCTTGAGAGGCAAGGAAGTCCTCCTCTTCCTGCCTCTGTTCTGCCTCAAGTGCCCTGTCCATTATTCCACGCAGCGTGTGCTCCAACAGGTGGACAAGAGGTACAGTGTCACTGATGCATGCACTGTCACTGCTCACCATCCTCGTGGCCTCCTCAAATGGTGCCAGGACAGTGCATGCATCCCTGATCATGCCCCACTGGCGTGGAGAAAAAAAACCAAGCTCCCCTGACCCTGTCCTGGTGCCGTAGTCGCACAGGTACTCATTGATGGCCCTCTGCTGCGTGTGCAGCCGCTGCAGCATGGCCAACGTTGAGTTCCACCTGGTGGGCATGTCACATATAAGGCGGTTCTTGGGCAGGTTCAACTCCTTTTGCAGCTCAGCCAGGCGAGCACTGGCATTATAAGATCTGCGGAAATGCACACAGACTTTCCTGGCCTGCCTCAGGACATCCTGTAAGCCCGGGTACCTGCCCAAGAACCGCTGCACCACCAGGTTAAGGACGTGAGCCACACAGGGCACATGGGTCAGTTGTCCCTGTCGGAGGGCGGAGAGGAGGTTGGTGCCATTGTCGCAAACCACCATTCCTGGCTTAAGCTGGCGTGGCGTCAACCACCTCTCGGCCTGGCCCTGCAGAGCAGACAGGACCTCTGCCCCAGTGTGGCTTCTGTCCCCCAAACACACCAGCGCAAGCACGGCATGGCATCTTTTTGCCTGCGTACTTGCGTAGCCCCTTGAACGCCTACGGAGCACCGCTGGTTCCGAGGACAAACCACAGGAAGAGGCCATGGAGGAAGAAGAAGAGGAGGGGGTGGAGGAGAGAGGTGTGTCACAACCAGTAGTAGCATTTTGGAGGCGTGGCGGTGGAACAACCTCCAACACTACTGCACCTTGTCCTGCATCCTTCCCAGCTGCCAAAAGAGTGACCCAATGGGCCGTGAAAGAAAGTTAACGTCCCTGTCCATGCCTGCTGGACCATGAGTCAGCGGTAATATGCACCATACCGCTGACCGCCCTGTCCAGCGAGGCCAAGACATTGCCTTCCACATGCCGGTAGAGAGCCGGAATAGCCTTCCGTGAGAAAAAGTGGCGTTTGGGAACCTGCCACTGAGGAACCGCACATTGCACAAACTCACGGAAGGGGGCCGAGTCTACCAACTGAAAAGGCAGCAGTTGAAGCGCTAGCAATTTAGCCAAGCTAGCATTCAACCGCTGGGCATGTGGATGGCTGGGAGTGAACTTCTTTCGACGGTCCAGCAGCTGGGGCAGGGAAATTTGCCTGCTAGAATCGGACGTCGGTGTACTGCTAGCAGAGTGGCCGCAAGTACTTGGCTGTGACACACCTAATTCTACACCTTCATTCCTCTCAGTGCATGTTTCAGAGAGGACTGAAGTTATAGTGGGGTTGGAGATCCCAGCTGATGCGGTGCAAGGAGAGGTCCGCTTTGTTCTTTGGTGTGGGTCTTTGAGGTAGGCTTGCCAACGAGCTGCATGGCAGGTCAACATATGTCTGGTCAGGCATGTGGTACCCAAGCGGCTGATGTTTTGGCCACGCGATATATACGCTTGAGACATATGTTGCAAACAGCAGCTGTGCGATCTGATGCACTAGCCTCAAAAAAGGCCCACACCAAAGAACTTTTTGAATGACGGGCAGAGGCAGCGCCCTGCACAGGCGGAGCTCTGCGATGTGATTCCGTCGGTGTACTGCCCTTACGCTGGCCACCAAAGGGCATCCTGCCTCGTTGGAGATGTGCCTCCTCCTCATCCTCCTCCTCCTCCTCTCTCCTATTAGGCACCCACGTGGAGTCAGTGACCTCATCATCACCTCCCTCCTCATCACTGGAGCCAATCTGGCAGTATGCTGCAGCTGCTGGAACATGACTGCCAGATTGGTGTCCTTCTTGAGCATCCCCTCTGTCTGCTCTCACGCTACTGCCTTCCTCTAGCTGGGTTTCATCATCAGACCCTTCGAAACGCTGGGCATCCTCCTGGAGCATGTACCCAACACTGTGCTCAAACAGTTCAGGGGACTCCTCAGGAGGAGGACATGGTGGGTCTAGGGAAGGAGTGACTGATGATGAGTCTGACATTGATACCAGGGAAGAGGACGCTTTGGCAGCTGCTTTGCCAGTACCCTGAGCCTGGGTGAGAGAGGATGAGGAGGAGGAGGAGGGCTTGGTCATCCACTCTACCAAGTCTTCGGCATGATGTGGCTCAACATGTCCAGCTGCCGAAAAGAAGGACAAGCGTGTCCCATGGCCATGTGCTGATGACAATGCACCGCGTCCACGACCAGCACTGTTGACCCCAGACACAGAGCCTGCTTGCCCTCTTTTATTGCCTCCTGACTGTCTGCCTCTCCTTGTTTGCCTTCCAGACATTCTAATAGATGGCCTGCAGGGAGATGGGAAAAAAGCAATAAGGGCTACCTTCAGGTGTCCTTCTCTGTCCCTTTACTTAAGGATTTCTAAATATGGTTGAGGATGATTGCTTTTGCACAGAATAGCACAACGACAATTTCCCTGACTGTCCAAAAAAACAAGGATTTCAAAGATGGTTGATGAGGAATGCTTTAGCACACTATAGCACAAGGAGAATTCCCTCACTGTCCTTCCCTGTCCCTAGAAACAAGGATTCGCACAGTAAAAGACACTGACACTCTCCCTACCTATAGTTTTCTGTCCCTAGAAAAAATGTTTTTTTAAAGCACACTATAGCACAAGGAGAATTTCACTCACTTTCCTTCTTTGTCCCTAGAAACAAGGATTATCACAGTGAAAGAAACTGACACTCTTCCTTCCTATAGTTTTCTGTCCCTAGAAAAAATGTTTTTTTAAAGCACACTATAGCACAAGGAGAATTCCCTCACTGTCCATCCCTGTCCCTAGAAACAAGGATTCGCACAGTAAAACACACTGACACTCTCCCTACCTATAGTTTTCTGTCCCTAGAAAAAATGTTTTTTTAAAGCACACTATAGCACAAGGAGAATTCCCTCACTGTCCTTCCCTGTCCCTAGAAACAAGGATTCGCACAGTAAAACACACTGACACTCTCCCTACCTATAGTTTTCTGTCCCTAGAAAAAATGTTTTTTTTTAAAGCACACTATAGCACAAGGAGAATTTCACTCACTTTCCTTCTTTGTCCCTAGAAACAAGGATTATCACAGTGAAAGAAACTGACACTCTTCCTTCCTATAGTTTTCTGTCCCTAGAAAAAATGTTTTTTTAAAGCACACTATAGCACAAGGAGAATTCCCTCACTGTCCTTCCCTGTCCCTAGAAACAAGGATTCGCACAGTAAAACACACTGACACTCTCCCAACCTATAGTTTTCTGTCCCTAGAAAAAATGTTTTTTTAAAGCACACTATAGCACAAGGAGAATTCCCTCACTGTCCTTCCCTGTCCCTAGAAACAAGGATTCGCACAGTAAAAGACACTGACACTCTCCCTACCTATAGTTTTCTGTCCCTAGAAAAAATGTTTTTTTTAAAGCACACTATAGCACAAGGAGAATTTCCCTGAGTTTCCTTCTTTGTCCCTAGAAACAAGGATTATCACAGTGAAAGAAACTGACACTCTTCCTACCTATAGTTTTCTGTCCCTAGAAAAAATGTTTTTTTAAAGCACACTATAGCACAAGGAGAATTCCCTCACTGTCCTTCCCTGTCCCTAGAAACAAGGATTCGCACAGTAAAAGACACTGACACTCTCCCTACCTATAGTTTTCTGTCCCTAGAAAAAATGTTTTTTTAAAGCACACTATAGCACAAGGAGAATTTCCCTGAGTTTCCTTCTTTGTCCCTAGAAACAAGGATTATCACAGTGAAAGAAACTGACACTCTTCCTACCTATAGTTTTCTGTCCCTAGAAAAAATGTTTTTTTAAAGCACACTATAGCACAAGGAGAATTCCCTCACTGTCCTTCCCTGTCCCTAGAAACAAGGATTCGCACAGTAAAAGACACTGACACTCTCCCTACCTATAGTTTTCTGTCCCTAGAAAAAATGTTTTTTTAAAGCACACTATAGCACAAGGAGAATTCCCTCACTGTCCTTCCCTGTCCCTAGAAACAAGGATTCGCACAGTAAAACACACTGACACTCTCCCTACCTATAGTTTTCTGTCCCTAGAAAAAATGTTTTTTTAAAGCACACTATAGCACAAGGAGAATTCCCTCACTGTCCTTCCCTGTCCCTAGAAACAAGGATTCGCACAGTAAAACACACTGACACTCTCCCTACCTATAGTTTTCTGTCCCTAGAAAAAATGTTTTTTTAAAGCACACTATAGCACAAGGAGAATTCCCTCACTGTCCTTCCCTGTCCCTAGAAACAAGGATTCGCACAGTAAAACACACTGACACTCTCCCTACCTATAGTTTTCTGTCCCTAGAAAAAATGTTTTTTTAAAGCACACTATAGCACAAGGAGAATTCCCTCACTGTCCTTCCCTGTCCCTAGAAACAAGGATTCGCACAGTAAAAGACACTGACACTCTCCCTACCTATAGTTTTCTGTCCCTAGAAAAAATGTTTTTTTAAAGCACACTATAGCACAAGGAGAATTTCACTCACTTTCCTTCTTTGTCCCTAGAAACAAGGATTATCACAGTGAAAGAAACTGACACTCTTCCTACCTATAGTTTTCTGTCCCTAGAAAAAATGTTTTTTTAAAGCACACTATAGCACAAGGAGAATTCCCTCACTGTCCTTCCCTGTCCCTAGAAACAAGGATTCGCACAGTAAAAGACACTGACACTCTCCCTACCTATAGTTTTCTGTCCCTAGAAAAAATGTTTTTTTTAAAGCACACTATAGCACAAGGAGAATTTCCCTCAGTTTCCTTCTTTGTCCCTAGAAACAAGGATTATCACAGTGAAAGAAACTGACACTCTTCCTACCTATAGTTTTCTGTCCCTAGAAAAAATGTTTTTTTAAAGCACACTATAGCACAAGGAGAATTCCCTCACTGTCCTTCCCTGTCCCTAGAAACAAGGATTCGCACAGTAAAAGACACTGACACTCTCCCTACCTATAGTTTTCTGTCCCTAGAAAAAATGTTTTTTTAAAGCACACTATAGCACAAGGAGAATTTCACTCACTTTCCTTCTTTGTCCCTAGAAACAAGGATTATCACAGTGAAAGAAACTGACACTCTTCCTTCCTATAGTTTTCTGTCCCTAGAAATTTTTTTTTTTTAAAGCACACTATAGCACAAGGAGAATTCCCTCACTGTCCTTCCCTGTCCCTAGAAACAAGGATTCGCACAGTAAAACACATTGACACTCTCCCTACCTATAGTTTTCTGTCCCTAGAAAAAATGTTTTTTTAAAGCACACTATAGCACAAGGAGAATTCCCTCACTGTCCTTCCCTGTCCCTAGAAACAAGGATTTGCACAGTAAAATACACTGACACTCTCCCTACCTATAGTTTTCTGTCCCTAGAAAAAATGTTTTTTTAAAGCACACTATAGCACAAGGAGAATTTCACTCACTTTCCTTCTTTGTCCCTAGAAACAAGGATTATCACAGTGAAAGAAACTGACACTCTTCCTACCTATAGTTTTCTGTCCCTAGAAAAAATGTTTTTTTAAAGCACACTATAGCACAAGGAGAATTCCCTCACTGTCCTTCCCTGTCCCTAGAAACAAGGATTCGCACAGTAAAAGACACTGACACTCTCCCTACCTATAATTTTCTGTCCCTAGAAAAAATGTTTTTTTAAAGCACACTATAGCACAAGGAGAATTTCACTCACTTTCCTTCTTTGTCCCTAGAAACAAGGATTATCACAGTGAAAGAAACTGACACTCTTCCTACCTATAGTTTTCTGTCCCTAGAAAAAATGTTTTTTTAAAGCACACTATAGCACAAGGAGAATTCCCTCACTGTCCTTCCCTGTCCCTAGAAACAATGATTCGTACAGTAAAAGACACTGACACTCTCCCTACCTATAGTTTTCTGTCCCTAGAAAAAATGTTTTTTTAAAGCACACTATAGCACGAGGAGAATTTCCCTGAGTTTCCTTCTTTGTCCCTAGAAACAAGGATTATCACAGTGAAAGAAACTGACACTCTTCCTACCTATAGTTTTCTGTCCCTAGAAAAAATGTTTTTTTAAAGCACACTATAGCACAAGGAGAATTCCCTCACTGTCCTTCCCTGTCCCTAGAAACAAGGATTCGCACAGTAAAAGACACTGACACTCTCCCTACCTATAGTTTTCTGTCCCTAGAAAAAATGTTTTTTAAAGCACACTATAGCACAAGGAGAATTCCCTCACTGTCCTTCCCTGTCCCTAGAAACAAGGATTCGCACAGTAAAACACACTGACACTCTCCCTACCTATAGTTTTCTGTCCCTAGAAAAAATGTTTTTTTAAAGCACACTATAGCACAAGGAGAATTCCCTCACTGTCCTTCCCTGTCCCTAGAAACAAGGATTCGCACAGTAAAACACACTGACACTCTCCCTACCTATAGTTTTCTGTCCCTAGAAAAAATGTTTTTTTAAAGCACACTATAGCACAAGGAGAATTTCACTCACTTTCCTTCTTTGTCCCTAGAAACAAGGATTATCACAGTGAAAGAAACTGACACTCTTCCTACCTATAGTTTTCTGTCCCTAGAAAAAATGTTTTTTTAAAGCACACTATAGCACAAGGAGAATTCCCTCACTGTCCTTCCCTGTCCCTAGAAACAAGGATTCACACAGTAAAAGACACTGACACTCTCCCTACCTATAGTTTTCTGTCCCTAGAAAAAATGTTTTTTTTAAAGCACACTATAGCACAAGGAGAATTTCCCTCAGTTTCCTTCTTTGTCCCTAGAAACAAGGATTATCACAGTGAAAGAAACTGACACTCTTCCTACCTATAGTTTTCTGTCCCTAGAAAAAATGTTTTTTTAAAGCACACTATAGCACAAGGAGAATTCCCTCACTGTCCTTCCCTGTCCCTAGAAACAAGGATTCGCACAGTAAAAGACACTGACACTCTCCCTACCTATAGTTTTCTGTCCCTAGAAAAAATGTTTTTTTAAAGCACACTATAGCACAAGGAGAATTTCACTCACTTTCCTTCTTTGTCCCTAGAAACAAGGATTATCACAGTGAAAGAAACTGACACTCTTCCTTCCTATAGTTTTCTGTCCCTAGAAAAAATGTTTTTTTAAAGCACACTATAGCACAAGGAGAATTCCCTCACTGTCCTTCCCTGTCCCTAGAAACAAGGATTCGCACAGTAAAACACACTGACACTCTCCCTACCTATAGTTTTCTGTCCCTAGAAAAAATGTTTTTTTAAAGCACACTATAGCACAAGGAGAATTCCCTCACTGTCCTTCCCTGTCCCTAGAAACAAGGATTCGCACAGTAAAACACACTGACACTCTCCCTACCTATAGTTTTCTGTCCCTAGAAAAAATGTTTTTTTAAAGCACACTATAGCACAAGGAGAATTCCCTCACTGTCCTTCCCTGTCCCTAGAAACAAGGATTCGCACAGTAAAAGACACTGACACTCTCCCTACCTATAGTTTTCTGTCCCTAGAAAAAATGTTTTTTTAAAGCACACTATAGCACAAGGAGAATTTCACTCACTTTCCTTCTTTGTCCCTAGAAACAAGGATTATCACAGTGAAAGAAACTGACACTCTCCCTACCTATAGTTTTCTGTCCCTAGAAAAAATGTTTTTTTAAAGCACACTATAGCACAAGGAGAATTCCCTCACTGTCCTTCCCTGTCCCTAGAAACAAGGATTCACACAGTAAAACACACTGACACTCTCCCTACCTATAGTTTTCTGTCCCTAGAAAAAATGTTTTTTTAAAGCACACTATAGCACAAGGAGAATTCCCTCACTGTCCTTCCCTGTCCCTAGAAACAAGGATTCGCACAGTAAAACACACTGACACTCTCCCTACCTATCCTTCTCTTTCCCTAAACTAAAGGAATCCAGGTTAAGCAAGAAAAAAATAAATGTCACTGTCCCTGCCTATGTTTCTCTTTCCCTGCTCCGGAACACACTACACTACGCCGCCGTGCTGGCGGCCTTTTATAGTGTGGGGCGTGTACTAAACACCCTCAGCAATAATTGGCCACAGGCATCCTGCCTGTGGCCAATCATTGCTCTCCTCGCTGCCGGCGCTGTGATTGGCCAAGCATGCGGGGTCACAGTGCATGCTTGGCCAATCACAGCGCCTGGATGACACTGCGATGGCGTAGTGCATTGTGGGCCGTTCGCGTCACTCGAATTTGGCGCGAACGGCCCAAATCGTTCGATCTTCGTCGAACGATCGAACAGCCGATGTTTCAACAGAACAGTTGAAAGACCCCGCCCTAATAAAGGCACGGGAAAACGTAGTGAAAATAGATGGCGAGTTAGTGAACCCAGATAATACCTGCACTTACCCATACTTCCGCGTAGAGAAGGACCTACTGTATCGGGTGGCAAAAAGGGCAGAAGAAACCGTTGAGCAGCTTGTGGTGCCCAAACCTTACAGGAAGTTGGTGTTGGAGTTGGCCCATGGGCACATTCTTGGAGGTCATCTGGGGACAGAGAAAACCCGAGAGAGGGTATTACAGAGATTCTATTGGCCGGGGGTGATGAAGGACATAGAAAATTGTTCCTCCTGCCCTGTGTGTCAGAGGTCGGCCCCGAAGCCACATTTCCGTAGCCCGCTGGTCCCTCTACCCATCATTGAGGTCCCGTTTGAGAGGATCGCCATGGATTTGGTAGGTCCTATAATCAAGTCCGCTAGGGGGCACCAGTACATATTAGTTATAATGGACTATGCCACCCGTTATCCAGAAGCGATCCCTCTCCGAAATACCTCGGCCAAAACCATAGCCAAAGAGCTATCTCTTGTGTTTAGCCGGGTGGGTATTTGTAAAGAACTGCTTACGGACCAAGGTACACCCTTTATGTCCCGGGTTATGAAGGAGCTGTGTAAATTGTTCAAAGTGACGCAATTACGTACATCTGTGTATCACCCCCAAACCGATGGGCTGGTTGAAAGATTCAACAAAACCCTAAAACAAATGTTGAAGAAAGTGGTGGATAGAGATGGAAAGGATTGGGACTGTCTACTTCCTTATCTGATGTTTGCTATTAGGGAGGTGCCCCAATCCTCTACGGGATTCTCCCCCTTTGAGTTACTGTATGGGAGACACCCAAGAGGGCTGTTGGATATTGCCAAGGAAACTTGGGAAAGTGAGAGTTCTCCCCACAGGAGTGTGATTGAGCATGTCGCCCTGATGCAAGACCGAATTGCACAGGTAATGCCCATCGTGAAGGAACATTTGGCCCAAGCGCAGTTAGCACAGCAGAGAGTGTACAACCGTGGAGCCAAGACCCGTACCTTTTCCCCGGGGGATAGGATACTGGTACTTGTCCCTACGGTTGAAAGTAAATTCCTTGCCAAATGGCAAGGCCCCTACGAGATAATGGAAAAAGTGAGCGAAGTGAATTACAAGGTCAGACAACCAGGAAGGCGAAAGCCCGAACAGATCTATCACGTTAATCTGTTGAAAGCCTGGAGGGATAGAGAGTCCCTAGTCGCAGACACTTGGTCACCAGCTCAAACTGGTTGCGTGATTCCTGAGGTTGGAATAGCAGCCACCTTGTCACAACCCCAACAACAGGAGGTTAAGGAGTTTGTGCTTCGCAACAAGGAGGTATTCTCTGAGCTGCCGGGACAAACATCTGGGGTAGAGCATGACATCATTACCCCGCCCGGTGAAAGGGTGAAGTTAAAACCCTATCGGATCCCAGAGGCCCGACGGGAGGCAATACGGGAGGAAGTACAGAAAATGCTGAACTTAGGGGTGATAGAGGAGTCCCAAAGTGATTGGTCTAGTCCCATTGTGTTGGTGCCTAAACCGGATGGGAGCTGGCGATTTTGTAACGATTTTCGTCAGTTGAACAAAGTTACAAAATTTGACACCTACCCCATGCCACGTATAGATGAGTTGATCGACCGGCTGGGAACAGCCCGATACATGACGACTCTTGACCTCACAAAAGGGTATTGGCAAATCCCCCTGGCCAAGTCGGCCAAAGAGAAAACCGCATTTGTAACCCCAGACGGGGCGTTCCAATATAAAAGAATGCCGTTCGGGTTACAGAATGCGCCGGCCACATTCCAGCGGAAAATGGACCAGATGCTGAGGCCCCATCGGAAGTATGCTGCGGCTTACCTGGATGACGTAATTGTCCATAGCACAGATTGGGCCTCACATCTGCCAAAAGTGCAAGCAGTCCTGGACTCTGTTCGGGAAGCGGGGTTTACGGCTAACCCCAAGAAGTGTACCATTGGGCAGGAGGAGGCCAAATATCTTGTGTACACCATTGGGAGGGGAGTAATAAAACCCCAACTCAACAAAGTCGAGGCCATCCAGAGTTGGCCACGTCCCAACAGCAAGAAGCAGGTACGAGCCTTTCTGGGAATCGCTGGGTATTATCGGCGATTCATTCCCCACTTTGCTTCTAAGGCTGTGCCCCTAACCAACCTGACGAAGGGGAAAGGGTCGGTCATGATTAAATGGACCCCCGAGGCTGAGGCAGCATTCCAATTCTTAAAACAAGCCTTATGTAGCCAGCCAGTGTTGTACTCACCCGACTTCTCTAAAGACTTTGTCGTACAAAGTGATGCGTCAGATGTGGGGTTAGGAGCAGTATTGTCCCAGGTCTGGAACGGGGAAGAGCACCCAGTCATTTACCTCAGCAGGAAGTTGAAGTCCCATGAGGTAAATTACGCCACCGTTGAAAAGGAGTGTTTAGCGGTGAAGTGGGCTCTAGATTTCCTTCGGTACTACCTGCTAGGTAGGCACTTTGACATGGTTACGGATCACGCTCCGTTAAAGTGGATGGCTCAAAACAAGGAAACAAATAGAAGAGTGAATAGGTGGTTCCTGGCCCTCCAGGAATTCAACTTCACAGTAAAGCATCGCCCTGGCGTTCAAATGGGGAATGTGGATGCTTTGTCTCGAGTACATGAATGCCTGATTGCTGGTGTTCCAACCCCGAGGTTAAAACAAGAGGGGGGGGTATGTGACAGCAGGAAGGTAAAGTCACCTGGTTGCATCCAGGGGGGTAGATATATTTCGCCCAGATTCAGGCTTTACGCCGACTTATACAACTAGGTGGAGAGTTGTATAAGCCCAGCTGAGGCTAGTGGGCTCATGGATGACTCATACCTCTAGGGAAAGTGTGGGGCGTCGTGCAGACAGGGAGTTGATGAGACCAGCTGAAGCTTGTCAGCTCATTTAGGCCTCTATAAGAACTCCCAGCTTCATTAGATGTTAGCTCATGCCTGGACCCAGACCTGTGTGGACTGTCTAGGGAGAGTGAACCCCTGTGCGGTGAGACAAAGCCTGTGTGGCTATTTGTTTGGACATTTACTAAACCAGGGACTTAGGGACTAGGACAGCACCAGGCTGATCCCAGTTGTTAGTTAGGGAAACCTGCATGTTTAGTCAGAGGTCAAGCTGACCAGGATTTATTTTGTTTATGTTTCTTTTTGCTTTGCTGTGTTTTTGTCACTGTAAATAGAGAAATAAACCGCACCTTTTGATCTTGAAAACCACAACCTCCGTCTGCTGGGCCTGTTTTTGTGTGGGGAGCCCATCCAGGGGGTTACACACACCCGCTACCGAGCTAACCCCCTCACAGTAGGGAGAGTGTCAGTTTCTTTCACTGTGCGATTCCTTGTTTCTAGGGACAGGGAAGGACAGTGAGTGAATTCTCCTTGTGCTATAGTGTGCTTTAAAAAAACATTTTTTCTAGGGACAGAAAACTCTAGGTAGGGAGAGTGTCAGTTTCTTTCACTGTGCGAATATTTTGTTTCTAGGGACAAAGAAGGAAAGTGAGGGGAATTCTCCTTGTGCTATAGTGTGCTTTAAAAAAACATTTTTTCTAGGGACAGAAAACTCTAGGTAGGGAGAGTGTCAGTTTCTTTCACTGTGCGAATCCTTGTTTCTAGGGACAGGGAAGGACAGTGAGTGAATTCTCCTTGTGCTATAGTGTGCTTTAAAAAAACATTTTTTCTAGGGACAGAAAACTCTAGGTAGGGAGAGTGTCAGTTTCTTTCACTGTGCGAATCCTTGTTTCTAGGGACAAAGAAGGAAAGTGAGGGGAATTCTCCTTGTGCTATAGTGTGCTTTAAAAAAACATTTTTTCTAGGGACAGAAAACTCTAGGTAGGGAGAGTGTCAGTTTCTTTCACTGTGCGAATCCTTGTTTCTAGGGACAGGGAAGGACAGTGAGTGAATTCTCCTTGTCCTATAGTGTGCTTTAAAAAAACATTTTTTCTAGGGACAGAAAACTCTAGGTAGGGAGAGTGTCAGTTTCTTTCACTGTGCGAATCCTTGTTTCTAGGGACAAAAGAAGGAAAGTGAGGGGAATTCTCCTTGTGCTATAGTGTGCTTTAAAAAAACATTTTTTCTAGGGACAGAAAACTCTAGGTAGGGAGAGTGTCAGTTTCTTTCACTGTGCGATTCCTTATTTCTAGGGACAGGGAAGGACAGTGAGTGAATTCTCCTTGTGCTATAGTGTGCTTTAAAAAAACATTTTTTCTAGGGACAGAAAACTCTAGATAGGGAGAGTGTCAGTTTCTTTCACTGTGCGAATCCTTGTTTCTAGGGACAAAGAAGGAAAGTGAGGGGAATTCTCCTTGTGCTATAGTGTGCTTTAAAAAAACATTTTTTCTAGGGACAGAAAACTCTAGGTAGGGAGAGTGTCAGTTTCTTTCACTGTGCGAATCCTTGTTTCTAGGGACAGGGAAGGACAGTGAGTGAATTCTCCTTGTGCTATAGTGTGCTTTAAAAAAACATTTTTTCTAGGGACAGAAAACTCTAGGTAGGGAGAGTGTCAGTTTCTTTCACTGTGTGAATCCTTGTTTCTAGGGACAAAGAAGGAAAGTGAGGGGAATTCTCCTTGTGCTATAGTGTGCTTTAAAAAAACATTTTTTCTAGGGACAGAAAACTCTAGGTAGGGAGAGTGTCAGTTTCTTTCACTGTGCGAATCCTTGTTTCTAGGGACAAAGAAGGAAAGTGAGGGGAATTCTCCTTGTGCTATATTGTGCTTTAAAAAAACATTTTTTCTAGGGACAGAAAACTCTAGGTAGGGAGAGTGTCAGTTTCTTTCACTGTGCAAATCCTTGTTTCTAGGGACAAAGAAGGAAAGTGAGGGGAATTCTCCTTGTGCTATAGTGTGCTTTAAAAAAACATTTTTTCTAGGGACAGAAAACTCTAGGTAGGGAGAGTGTCAGTTTCTTTCACTGTGCGAATCCTTGTTTCTAGGGACAAAGAAGGAATGTGAGGGGAATTCTCCTTGTGCTATAGTGTGCTTTAAAAAAACATTTTTTCTAGGGACAGAAAACTCTAGGTAGGGAGAGTGTCAGTTTCTTTCACTGTGCGAATCCTTGTTTCTAGGGACAAAGAATGAAAGTGAGGGGAATTCTCCTTGTGCTATAGTGTGCTTTAAAAAAAAAAAATTTCTAGGGACAGAAAACTCTAGGTAGGGAGAGTGTCAGTTTCTTTCACTGTGCGAATCCTTGTTTCTAGGGACAGGGAAGGACAGTGAGTGAATTCTCCTTGTGCTATAGTGTGCTTTAAAAAAACATTTTTTCTAGGGACAGAAAACTCTAGGTAGGGAGAGTGTCAGTTTCTTTCACTGTGCGAATCCTTGTTTCTAGGGACAAAGAAGGAAAGTGAGGGGAATTCTCCTTGTGCTATAGTGTGCTTTAAAAAAACATTTTTTCTAGGGACAGAAAACTCTAGGTAGGGAGAGTGTCAGTTTCTTTCACTGTGTGAATCCTTGTTTCTAGGGACAGGGAAGGACAGTGAGTGAATTCTCCTTGTGCTATAGTGTGCTTTAAAAAAACATTTTTTCTAGGGACAGAAAACTCTAGGTAGGGAGAGTGTCAGTTTCTTTCACTGTGCGAATCCTTGTTTCTAGGGACAAAGAAGGAAAGTGAGGGGAATTCTCCTTGTGCTATAGTGTGCTTTAAAAAAACATTTTTTCTAGGGACAGAAAACTCTAGGTAGGGAGAGTGTCAGTTTCTTTCACTGTGCGAATCCTTGTTTCTAGGGACAGGGAAGGACAGTGAGTGAATTCTCCTTGTGCTATAGTGTGCTTTAAAAAAACATTTTTTCTAGGGACAGAAAACTCTAGGTAGGGAGAGTGTCAGTTTCTTTCACTGTGCGAATCCTTGTTTCTAGGGACAAAGAAGGAAAGTGAGGGGAATTCTCCTTGTGCTATAGTGTGCTTTAAAAAAAAAATTTTTCTAGGGACAGAAAACTCTAGGTAGGGAGAGTGTCAGTTTCTTTCACTGTGCGAATCCTTGTTTCTAGGGACAGGGAAGGACAGTGAGTGAATTCTCCTTGTGCTATAGTGTGCTTTAAAAAAACATTTTTTCTAGGGACAGAAAACTCTAGGTAGGGAGAGTGTCAGTTTCTTTCACTGTGCGAATCCTTGTTTCTAGGGACAAAGAAGGAAAGTGAGGGGAATTCTCCTTGTGCTATAGTGTGCTTTAAAAAAACATTTTTTCTAGGGACAGAAAACTCTAGGTAGGGAGAGTGTCAGTTTCTTTCACTGTGCGAATCCTTGTTTCTAGGGACAGGGAAGGATAGTGAGTGAATTCTCCTTGTGCTATATTGTGCTTTAAAAAAACATTTTTTCTAGGGACAGAAAACTCTAGGTAGGGAGAGTGTCAGTGTCTTTTACTGTGCGAATCCTTGTTTCTAGGGACAAAGAAGGAAAGTGAGGGGAATTCTCCTTGTGCTATAGTGTGCTTTAAAAAAACATTTTTTCTAGGGACAGAAAACTCTAGGTAGGGAGAGTGTCAGTTTCTTTCACTGTGCGAATCCTTGTTTCTAGGGACAGGGAAGGACAGTGAGGGAAATTCTCCTTGTGCTATAGTGTGCTAAAGCATTCCTCATCAACCATCTTTGAAATCCTTGTTTTTTTGACAGTCAGGGAAATTGTCGTTGTGCTATTCTGTGCAAAAGCAATCATCCTCAACCATATTTAGAAATCCTTAAGTAAAGGGACAGAGAAGGACACCTGAAGGTAGCCCTTATTGCTTTTTTCCCATCTCCCTGCAGGCCATCTATTAGAATGTCTGGAAGGCAAACAAGGAGAGGCAGACAGTCAGGAGGCAATAAAAGAGGGCAAGCAGGCTCTGTGTCTGGGGGCAACAGTGCTGGTCGTGGACGCGGTGCATTGTCATCAGCACATGGCCATGGGACACGCTTGTCCTTCTTTTCGGCAGCTGGACATGTTGAGCCACATCATGCCGAAGACTTGGTAGAGTGGATGACCAAGCCCTCCTCCTCCTCCTCATCCTCTCTCACCCAGGCTCAGGGTACTGGCAAAGCAGCTGCCAAAGCGTCCTCTTCCCTGGTATCAATGTCAGACTCATCATCAGTCACTCCTTCCCTAGACCCACCATGTCCTCCTCCTGAGGAGTCCCCCGAACTGTTTGAGCACAGTGTTGGGTACATGCTCCAGGAGGATGCCCAGCGTTTCGAAGGGTCTGATGATGAAACCCAGCTACAGGAAGGCAGTAGCGTGAGAGCAGACAGAGGGGATGCTCAAGAAGGACACCAATCTGGCAGTCATGTTCCAGCAGCTGCAGCATACTGCCAGATTGGCTCCAGTGATGAGGAGGGAGGGGATGATGAGGTCACTGACTCCACGTGGGTGCCTAATAGTAGAGAGGAGGAGGAGGAGGATGAGGAGGAGGCACATCTCCAACGAGGCAGGATGCCCTTTGGTGGCCAGCGTAAGGGCAGTACACCGACGGAATCACACCGCAGAGCTCCGCCTGTGCAGGGCGCTGCCTCTGCCCGTCATTCAAAAAGTTCCTTGGTGTGGGCCTTTTTTGAGTCTAGTGCATCAGATCGCACAGCTGCTGTTTGCAACATATGTCTCAAGCGTATATCGCGTGGCCAAAACATCAGCCGCTTGGGTACCACATGCCTGACCAGACATATGTTGACCTGCCATGCAGCTCGTTGGCAAGCCTACCTCAAAGACCCACACCAAAGAACAAAGCGGACCTCTCCTTGCACCGCATCAGCTGGGATCTCCAACCCCACTATAACTTCAGTCCTCTCTGAAACATGCACTGAGAGGAATGAAGGTGTAGAATTAGGTGTGTCACAGCCAAGTACTTGCGGCCACTCTGCTAGCAGTACACCGACGTCCGATTCTAGCAGGCAAATTTCCCTGCCCCAGCTGCTGGACCGTCGAAAGAAGTTCACTCCCAGCCATCCACATGCCCAGCGGTTGAATGCTAGCTTGGCTAAATTGCTAGCGCTTCAACTGCTGCCTTTTCAGTTGGTAGACTCGGCCCCCTTCCGTGAGTTTGTGCAATGTGCGGTTCCTCAGTGGCAGGTTCCCAAACGCCACTTTTTCTCACGGAAGGCTATTCCGGCTCTCTACCGGCATGTGGAAGGCAATGTCTTGGCCTCGCTGGACAGGGCGGTCAGCGGTAAGGTGCATATTACCGCTGACTCATGGTCCAGCAGGCATGGACAGGGACGTTACCTTTCTTTCACGGCCCATTGGGTCACTCTTTTGGCAGCTGGGAAGGATGCAGGACAAGGTGCAGTAGTGTTGGAGGTTGTTCCACCGCCACGCCTCCAAAATGCTACTACTGGTTGTGACACACCTCTCTCCTCCACCCCCTCCTCTTCTTCCTCCATGGCCTCTTCCTGTGGTTTGTCCTATGAACCAGCGGTGCTCCGTAGCCGTTCACGGGGCTACGCAAGTACGCAGGCAAAAAGATGCCATGCCGTGCTTGCGCTGGTGTGTTTGGGGGACAGACTGGGGCAGAGGTCCTGTCTGCTCTGCAGGGCCAGGCCGAGAGGTGGTTGACGCCACGCCAGCTTAAGCCAGGAATGGTGGTTTGCGACAATGGCACCAACCTCCTCTCCGCCCTCCGACAGGGACAACTGACCCATGTGCCCTGTGTGGCTCACGTCCTTAACCTGGTGGTGCAGCGGTTCTTGGGCAGGTACCCGGGCTTACAGGATGTCCTGAGGCAGGCCAGGAAAGTCTGTGTGCATTTCCGCAGATCTTATAATGCCAGTGCTCGCCTGGCTGAGCTGCAAAAGGAGTTGAACCTGCCCAAGAACCGCCTTATATGTGACATGCCCACCAGGTGGAACTCAACGTTGGCCATGCTGCAGCGGCTGCACACGCAGCAGAGGGCCATCAATGAGTACCTGTGCGACTACGGCACCAGGACAGGGTCAGGGGACCTTGTTTTTTTTTTCTCCACGCCAGTGGGGCATGATCAGGGATGCATGCACTGTCCTGGCACCATTTGAGGAGGCCACGAGGATGGTGAGCAGTGACAGTGCATGCATCAGTGACACTGTACCTCTTGTCCACCTGTTGGAGCACACGCTGCGTGGAATAATGGACAGGGCACTTGAGGCAGAACAGAGGCAGGAAGAGGAGGACTTCCTTGCCTCTCAAGGCCCCCTTTACCCAGACAGTGTTCCTTCTGTCCCACCCATCGCACAGGAAGAGGAGGAGGAGGAGGATTGTGTCAGCATGGAGGTGGAGGCTGGCACTCAGCATCATCAGCAGCAGTCTTTTAGGGATGATTTACAGTCCCAAGAAACCAGTGGACTTGTACGTGGCTGGAAGGAGGTGGCTGCGGATCATGTCGTCCTTAGTGACCCAGAGGACTCCGGAGCGAATGCCTCAGCAAACCTACGCTGCATGGCCTCCCTGATCCTGCAAAGTCTGCGGAAGGATCCTCGTATTCTTCAGATCAAGGAGAGGGACCATTACTGGCTGGCCACTCTCCTTGATCCACGGTACAAGGGTAAGGTTGCGGACCTTATGTTACCGTCGCAGAGGGAGCAGAGGATGAGACAACTCCGGGAGGCCTTGCAGAAAGGTCTGTGCAACGCGTTCCCAGAGACTGGGAGGTTACAAACTCCTGGTCCTGGACAACGAGTTGCTGAGGCTTCGGCCAGTCAAAGAAGGAGCGGTGGGGAAGGTGGCCGTCTGACCGATGCGTTCAGACAATTCTTTAGTCCGCAGCCCCAAAGTATGATCGGTTCCAGCAACCATCGCCAGCGTCTGATAAACATGGTGCAGGAATATCTAGGGGCAAGGTCAGACTTGGACACCTTCCCCACCGAAAATCCTCTGGCTTACTGGGTCTTGAGGATGGATCACTGGCCAGAGCTTGCACAGTATGCAATTGAGCTACTGGCCTGTCCTGCATCCAGCGTTCTTTCGGAACGCACATTCAGTGCTGCTGGAGGATTTGTCACGGATCATAGGGTGCGCCTGTCCACCGACTCGGTTGATCGACTGACTTTCATCAAGATGAACCAGTCTTGGATCACCACCAGCTACCACACACCTGATGCTGATATAACAGACTAATTGATTTTAACATGTCACATCCCTTCAAGACTGATGCTGATGCTGAGTGCCTGTGCTGTTATGTTGACTGGCTATCCTCCTCCTCCGAGTCCTCAATGATACGATTGATGATGATAGCTTGGAAGATCATTTTTGTTTATGGGTGCCGCCACCAGTGGCTAAGGCCCAATTTTTCAGCCCCTGTTTTACAGGGGCGTGTAATTACAATTTTTTTAGCAACAATTTGCCATAGGGCTCATTGCTGTGCTCCAAGTACAGTATCTGTGAGGGGTTGGAGTGTTGTGGCACCAGTGCCTAAGGCCCAATTTTTCAGCCCCTGTTTAACAGGGGCGTGTCATTACAATTTTTGAAGCAATACTTTGCAACAGGGCTCATTGCTGTGCTCCAAGTACAGTATCTGTGAGGGGTTGTAGTGTTGTGCCACCAGTGCCTAAGGCCCAATTTTTCAGCCCCTGTTCAAAAGGGGCATGTAATTACAATTCTTGATCTAATAATTCACAGCAGGGCCCATTCCTGCACCCACCAAGAGTAACTCTGAGGGCTTACAGTGTTGTGGCAACGCCACCACCACCACCACCACGAAAGGCCCAATTTTTCAGCCCCTGTTCAAAAGGGGCATGTAATTACAATTCTTGATCTAATAATTCACAGCAGGGCCCATTCCTGCACCCACCAAGAGTAACTCTGAGGGCTTACAGTGTTGTGGCAACACCACCACCACCACCACGAAAGGCCCAATTTTTCAGCCCCTGTTCAACAGGGGCATGCAATTACAATTCTTGATCTAATAATTCACAGCAGGGCCCATTGCTGCACCCACCACGAGTAACTGTCAGGGCTTACAGTGTTGTGGCACCAGCACCACCATCAAAGGCCCAATTTTTACTACCACTGTTCAACAATTATATGTAATTAAAATTCCTGATATAATAGTTGACAGCAGGGCGTTCCAGCACCAACCAAGAGTAACTGTGAGTGCTTACAGTGTTGTGCCAACACCAACAACTAAGGGGCCTATTTCTGCAGAGTATATACGGCAGGTCCCTACTTTCAAACATCCAACTTACAAACGACTCCTACTTGCAAACGCAAGAAGACAACAGGAAGTGAGAGGAAATCTACCACTAGGAAGGAAAATTCTCTCCTGTAAGAATAAATATGGGAGAAAGGTGTCTCCTCTGTACTGATGCTTTATCAGCAATCCTTGTTTCAAGAAAAACACCACATTTCAAAAACAGTTGTCATTGGGACGGAAAGTGAGGTGAAATGTTCTGAACAGGGGCACAGACAGCAAAACAAATGTTACAGGGGTGATAACCCTTACCTATGTTTTCCAAAAAGTTTAAAAATAGATTTTTGGGCTGGAGCTACACTTCAACAATGTACCTGTCCAAAATTACAAACAGATTCTACATAAGAACAAACCTACAGTCCCTGTCTTGTATGCACCGCCTGTATACGGCTGTTCAGAGTATATAGGGCCTTTTTTATTTTATGTGCGGGGTTCCCCTTAATATCCATACAAGACCCAAAGGGGCTGGTAATGGGCTGGGGTAGGGGGGGGGGGGGGGTCATGGGGTAGCTATGCCATTTTTCTTAAAGAATTTCATCCATATTACCGGGACCAGACATTACATTAAAGCTGCAAGCAGTTTTAAATGGCTTTTTTTTCCTTTAGAAGTGTCATTTTGTGCAGGGACAGTTCTAAACACGGGAAACACGTGGCACTTCACAGGCATACTTTAGACACCCCCCAGGTACGATATTTAAAGGAATATTTGACTTTTTTTTTCACTTTATGCATCATTAAAATGACTGCTCCCGAAAAACGACCGTTTTTAAAACTTCTTTTTGCATTGATACATGTCCCCTGGTGCACAACCCGGGTTCCCAAACCCTTTTTAGGACAATAACATGCATAATAGTTGTTATAATTAGCACTTTAGAATTCGAACGTTCGCATCCATTGTATTTAATAGGGTTCTATTGTTCGTACGAACTTTCGGTCCGTTCGCGGGTTCTGGTGCGAACCGAACCCGGGGGTGTTCGGCTCATCACTACTGCTGAACCATCAATACTTAAAGGGCAGCATTAGAAATACACAATTCCTTAAAACAACATACTTGGGGGGAGCCCTGATCCTGCCGGTGAAGGGAAACATCTGTACAATGTTTACAACCTACTACAGGAACACCGACATTTACACAGAAAAAAATGTGTGTAAATTTCTGTAAAATGACAGTTCTCGCCTCTTAATTCTGTTTGTAAACAAAGGAGCCATGGATTCACTTAACCCCTTGCTTACTGGGCACATAAACCCCCTTCCTGCCCAGGCGAAATTTCAGCTTTCGGCACTGTCACGCTTTGAATTACAATTGCGCGGTCGTGCGACGTGGCTCCCAAACAAAATTTACGTCTTTTTTTCCCCACAAATAGAGCTTTCTTTTGGTGGTATTTGATCATTTCTGCGGTTTTTATTTTTTGCGCTATAAACAAAGAAAAGCGTAAATTTTGAAAAAAACACAATATTTTTAGATTTTTGCTATAATAAATATCCCAATTTTTTTGTATTGTTTTTTTTTTTATATTTTTTTCCTCAGTTTAGGCTGATACGTATTCTTGTACATATTTTTGGTAAAAAAAAATCACAATCGCCATTTATTGATTGGTTTGCGCAAAAGTTATAGCGCTTACAAAATAGGGGGTAGTTTTATGGCATTTTTATTATTTTTTTTGCTAGTAATGGCGGCGATCAGCGTTTTTTTTTTTTTTTCGTGACTGCGACATTATGGCGGACACAGCGGACACTTTTCACACCATTTTGGGACCATTCACATTTATACAGCGAACAGTGCTATAAATATGCACTGATTACTGTATAAATGTGACTGGCAGGGAAGGGGTTAACACTAGGGGGCGAGGAAGGGGTTAAATGTATGCCCTGGGAGTGATTACTACTGTGGGGGAAGGGGACTGACTGGGGGAGGTGACCGAGCTGTGTCCTTATGTACAAGGGACAGAGCATCGGTCTCCTCTCTCCCTGACAGGACATGGATCTCTGTGTTTACACACAGAGATCCACGTCCTGCCTCTGTAACAGCCGATCGCAGGTGTCTGGCGGACATCGCGGCCGCCAGGCACGCGCATCGGCATTGCAGTGACGCGCCGGGCACGTGCGCGCGCCCCCAGTGGCCAAAGTAGCGGAGGCCGTATAAAGACGGCCTCCCGCCATTTAACAACCACCTTGCGGCCGTATATAGTCGTACGGCGGGCGCGAGGTGGTTAATCTATACCAGATTCTTATCATAGATGAAGATCTGCTATAAATTTATGGGGGTTCCCCATAATTCTTTCCAGGACCTTCAGGTCTGGTATGAATTTTAAGAGAACACCAGACCAAAAAAATAAAATGGCATAGGCCCCATCCAAATTTAAGGTGATCATCATGTAAATGCTTTTTCTTGTTTGGAGAGCAGACCTGAATCCTAATATTACGTATTTTTTTTTTCTTGCGTTTTTAATTTTTTGGGGGTGAATAAGTATCCAGGAATATGTACCCTTAAGCATACATGTAAGGGGGCGCTATAAAGGTGGCCCCTTATTTTTAAGGGGGCTTGCAGATTCCAATAATCCCCCACCTACAGACCTCCACGTTCACTGCTCAGGGTTGTGGGGAAGAGGCCCTTGTCCTCATCAATATGGATTCAAGCTCCCCATGTGGAAGGCATGTGCCCTGGTGTAGTTCCTGTCGGGTGCATACCCATTCCCCTTTCCCTGGGCTTACTGGCTGTATGCTTAGATAAGGGCCTGGTGTGCATTTTGGGGGGACTGCACACTTTTCTCCTTGTTTTTTTAGTGGGGCTCCATCTTAAACCCATTAATTGTTTGTTATGGTGAACCATAATAACCATCACCATGTAAAAAAACAGGAGCTGAAAAAAAAGAGGGTTTATACTCACCTGCCCCACCCCCATTCCTCTAATTTTCAGTCCTTGCAGAGCTTCGGCCACTTCAGTTTCCTCACCCTTCTGTGTGTCAGACCCATGGATGGATGGATGGTTTGCTGCATGTGGTTGTTCCTCCTGCTGGCCCCTACATCCTTACAGGACACAGTACTGACATAGGTCACGGTGTCAGTGAAAGGAACCACTATGTGCAGCGGAGGGGGGGGGGGGGGGTTTGCAGGCATCGGACACTCCTGGAAGTGTCATGGCAAAAAAAATCCCACTACAGTATCTGTGATCAGTGGGGGAATGCCGCTATTGTTATCAGTGAAAAAATAAACAGAATTGGTGATCACTGGAGTAAATGTGAGACAATGGTGGTTAGTAGGAAAAAGAGGGAACATTGGTGTTCAGTGAGGGGCAGAGCTGCTTAGTGGAAGGATAGAAGGGTGCTTAGTGGTGGAACAGGGGGGGCAGTATGGGTAGAAGTGGGTAGTGGGGTGGGCAGTGGTGGGAAAGCGGGGTAGTGAGGTGAACAGGGGGGCAGTGAGAGGATAGATTATTTAAGATATCAATCCAAACTTTAGCTGCTAAATGGCTGATTTTTTACCTGTTCATCTGCCTGATCTCCTTGGTACAGATGCAGCCAGAAGTGATTGATTTAGTGGTGTTATAACTATCGGAAATAAAGAATGACTTCTTAGCTCAGCCACTGGCTTATTTCACATACTAAGCAAACTGGTTGGAAAATCCCAGGTGAAGACAGCGTCCAAATATAGTCATGATAGTAACAGACCTCAGCGCAATCACTATGGTGTGAGTGTAGTGACACCAAAAGGATTAAACAAATACAGTATATATGAGTATGAATGTGCAATTGCCTCAAACAAGATGTGTATCTGATTAAACACCCAGATCCTGCTGCATACACGCATGTTCCCACATGTGACAAGCAAATAATATATTAAATAGTGCTGTGCAGTATTAGATAAAATAAGCAGTTATTGAACTTATATAATTCCACAAATTACATATCCAAAAAAATTAAATAATCAGCTGTGCAAGTTCACAATAATTTATGAAATAAAAGTTCTTCAATTATCAATGGGTATGCCCATTATTAATTTCTTCCTCTTGTACCAAAAAAAGTGTACTCTTTCCGCAATTTTTTTGTGAATCACTCCAACCTGTATTGTCAAAACACAATAATCCATCGCTCAATGGGCAAGAAGAGCAGGCAGTCTTATGGCAGATGCAAAAACTGACAAATTTATTCAAACATAAGTGAGGATAAAAACCAATCCTAGATAGAAACAAGGAATGTGAAGGGATAAGCTAGCGAAATCACCTGGAGTCCACTGAGCAACAAGGAGCCGACAGTATACAGTTCTGGTCAGATCTCTCCCAGCGGGGGGGTGAGATGGAGAGGGGAGGCGGCCACCAAAAACCCTGCTGTGTGGTGGTCAGAGATGAAACATGCAGGCCAGCGTGTGGATGATCTTCCGACGTGTGGTGAGTGCAGTTTCGCGCATGTGCGCTTTGTCACGAACTTTGACAAAGCGTATGCGCGTGAAACGCGTCGTCAAGGCAACCCAGTACCGATTGCGATTCACCATGTCCCATCTGTCACCACAATTTACATCTTCAGCAACTTTGGCAGCGTGACAGTCACTCCAGCCGGTCTGCCCAGCTCGAATTTCCAGCAGTGGGTGAACACTCTACACATTCCCACTATAGTGATTAGCTGGGGACGTGTCCTTATGTGGAGGAGTGATCCACGGCTCATCCATCGCAGCTTCGCGGCTTTCTACCTCTCCCGCGTCAGTGTCTCAGCTGGACTGATGTCACTGACACACGCGGGACGGAGATTCCTGTCCATCTCCCCGCTGAACGCTGCTCCGGTCTCCCGCTCCCCACACGTCGGAAGATCATCCACACGCTGGCCTGCATGTTTCATCTCTGACCACCACACAGCAGGGTTTTTGGCGGCCGCCTCCCCTCTCCATTCCACCCCCCGCTAGGAGAGATCTTACCAGAACTGGATACTGTCGGCTCCTCATTGCTCAGTGGACTCCAGGTGATTTTGCTAGCTTATCCCTTCACATTCCTTGTTTCTATCTAGGACTGGTTTTTATCCTCACTTATGTTTGAAGAAATTTGTCAGTTTTTGCATCTGCCATGAGACTGCCTGCTCTTCTTGCCCATTGAGCGCTGATTTTTGTGTTTTGACTGTCTGTATCCGTATCTTCCAGCTATGGTTTTTATCCAGCTGCACTGGGCTCAGACTCCTCTCCATTGACTATTGCTCCCCCCTCACCGTTCTTACTTTCACACTTGTCCACATTTTAGCTCTGGTGATATTTTTGTTTTTACCAACCTGTATTGGGCAAAACCCAACACCAACATTTCAATACTCTCACCTTTTGGTTAAAACCAATAAAATCAGGCCTCGTGTGTCTTCCCTTTTAGACATGGTATGATATGCCAGAAGTGTTGTTCCCCACTGCTGTATATGGATGTCATTCAATCCACCTCCATCCACAGAAATCCTTCAGTGGTTGTATGTGTGTGTGTGTGTGTGTGTGTATATATGTGTGTGTATATATATGTATATATATATATATACATATATATATATATATATATATTGATCTGTGTATATTTAAGATTATTTTTATTAAAAATAAAACCCAAGTATAAAAACGGAACTTAAAAAGTGCACAATTGCTGATGCACATCAGATTACAGGCTCACGCAAGATGGCGGTCTGCACACTTCCTATTTGCAACGTTAGGTTATAGGAGCCTATGCAGATGGTCCAGATGGGAATCCTGGGCCTGTACATATTGTACCAGGTAGTCTTGTGTGGTTTGTTTGGCTTCCAATTTGCCATACAGAATCTATAAGCATCTACAGAAAGCAAAGGTAAATGTCATGTCTGGTATGAGCATATGGCATGGCTTCATGTCTGGCTTGGGTGGGTTCTTGCCCCACAGTCACATGAGTAGCTATGACCCTTGCTAAAAGTGATTGCTTTCCCCGAGGGTGGAGTCTAAAGAATAGCTGGCAATTCCTCTTAGGAGTTGGGCTTATTTGCAAGCTACCTCTAGGTCACTCAACAAGTACAGTGTACTTATGGATGTAGTGGTTGTGCCCATAAAGCAGAAGAAGTGGCTGAATTAACAAAACTGACTGATAGCAAACTGAATCTGTACTGTTTTCACTGTCTGTATCCGTATCTTCCAGCTATGGTTTTTATCCAGCTGCACTGGACTCAGACTCCTCTCCATTGATTATTGCTCCCCCCTCACCGTTTCTACTTTCACACTTGTCCACATTTTAACGCTGGTGATATTTTTGTTTTTACCAACCCGTATTGGGCAAAACCCAACACCAACATTCCAATACTCTCAGCCTTTGGTTAAAACCAATAAAATCAGGCCTCGTACGTCTTCCCTTTTAGACAGGGTATGATATGCCAGAAGTGTTGTTCCCCACTGCTGTATATGGATGTCATTCAATCCACCTCCATCCACAGGAATCCTTCAGTGGTTGTATGTAGAAAGCTAAAAAAAAATATGTGTGTGTGTATATATATATATTGATCTCTGTATATTTAAGATTATTTTTATTAAAAATAAAACCCAAGTATAAAAACGGAATTTAAAAAGTGCACAATTGCTGATGCACATCAGATTACAGGCTCACGCAAGATGGTGGTCTGCACACTTCCTGTTTGCAACGCTAGGTTATAGGAGCCTATGCAGATGGTCCAGATGGGAATCCTGGGCCTGTACATATTGTACCAGGTAGTCTTGTGTGGTTTGTTTGGCTTCCAATTTGCCATACAGAATCTATAAGCATCTACAGAAAGCAGAGGCAAATGGCATGTCTGGTATGAGCATATGACATGGCTTCATGTCTGGCTTGAGTGGGTTGTTGCCCCACAGTCACATGAGTAGCTATGCCCCTTCCTAAAAGTGATTGCTTTCCCAGAGAGTGGAGTCTAATGAATAGCTGGCAATTCCTCTTAGGAGTTGGGCTTATTTGCAAGCTACCTCTAGGTCACTCAACAAGTACAGTGTACTTATGGATGCAGTGGTTGTGCCCATGAAGCAGAAGAAGTGGCTGAATAAACAGAACTGACTGGTAGCAAACTGAAGAAGGATGATTGAAAGCACATAAGGCAGACTAGTAGAGAGTGTAGAAGACTGCAACAGACTGGTAGAGACCAGTGGCGGCTGGTGCTCCAATTTTTTGGGGGGGCGCAAACAAACTGAAAAAAAAACAAAACATCAATTGCCGCCACTGTGCCCATTAAACGCAGCCGCTGTGCCCAAACGCCACTAGTTTGTCCCCAAATGCAGCCAGTTTCCTCCCATATACAGCCAGTTTCCCCCCATATACAGCCAGTTTCCCCCCATATACAGCCAGTTTGTCCCCATTATACAGCCAGTTTGTCCCCATTATACAGCCAGTTTGTCCCCCATATGCAGAAACTTTGTCCCCCATATGCAGACAGTTTGTCCCCCATATACAGCCAGTTTCCCCCCAAAATACAGCCAGTTTCCCCCCAAAATACAGCCAGTTTCCCTGCAAAATACAGCCAGTTTGGTCCCCAATATACAGCCAGTTTGTCCCCCATAATACAGCCAGTTTGTCCCCCATAATACAGCCAGTTTGTCCCCCATAATACAGCCAGTTTGTCCCCAATATACAGCCAGTTTGTCCCCCATAATACAGGCAGTTTGTCCCCCATAATACAGGCAGTTTGTCCCCCATAATACAGGCAGTTTGTCCCCCAAATGCAGCCAGTTTGTCCCCCCCCCCCAGCCCTGCACTTGCCTTCCTCGAGTCAGCGCCGTCCTTCTTCCGTTCTCGATGTCTTCTCCCGCCCTCGATGTCTCTTCAGCCAATCAGGTTACCGGTAACCAGACCCGGTGAACCTGATTGGCCAGGGAACGCACCCCCCGTGTGTCCTCTCATTAGGTATTTAGAAGACGATTACAGCCCTCAGGCTGTAGTCGGGAAGCCTATCAGAGCCGCAGGCTCTGATAGGCACTTCTATAGGCCAACCAGACGCTGTTATTCAGATGGCCGGTGCTCAAGGGGCTGGCCATCTGAATAGTGGGCGGCAGCAATACATAGGTTCATGCAATGCATGAACCTATGTATTGTTGTGAGTGACGGCCGGGCGCAGAAGCGAGCGGGGGCGGCGCTTCTGCGCCCACTATGGACGCACCGCCATGTGTTTAAAAAAAGGACATAAAAAGAAAAACTCTTAAAGGGCCCGTTTTTTTTTTGGTGACCACAGGAGGGGGGGCGGTGCCCGGGCGCCCCCTATGGACGGGCCGCCACTAGGACTGTACTAGATTGATAGCACCTACAGCAGGCTGAAAGCAACTATAGCAGTAGTACTAGTGACTATCGTAGATTGATAGGGATTGTAGCAGACTGGTAGGATCTGGTTCAGACTGGTATAGACTGTAGTAGACTTGTAGAGACTGTAACAGACTGGGAGCTCAGGTGCACTGACAAGCATCTGATTAAGGGCTGATCAACACCAGAATGTAGTGCGGAAAAGGCACGTTCCGTGCAGGTTTACCTCACGCTATCAAAATGCACTGCCATTGTTAATGAACCCCCAAATGCAGAGTGTTTGCAGGTACTAGCTTGTATGGTACTGTAGTACCATGCAATTTGGTGTGGTGTATTCTTCAAAATAGTGCAGCAATTACACAGGAACATGGACCACGATTCTTGTGTGAACCAGCTCTTGATGTTCAAGTGGGGATAGAATATTTCTGGTCAAATAGAGGTTCCTGGTGTCAGGGCCGTTTGAAGGAATTTGGGGGCCCCAAGCAGATTGAGAATTTGGGGCCCCCAAGGGGGGGTGCTACTGATTTTTTTTGGAGAAGTGGGGGGGGGGTGCTACACTATTTTTTAACTTTTTTTTTAAATTCAGAAGGGGGGGCATTGGGGGGTCCGCCAATCGCGGGTGGGGGGGGCGCCAAATCGCGGGTGGGGGGGCCGCCAATCGCAGGTGGGGGGGGGCCACCAATCGCAGGTGGGGGGGCGCCAAATCGCGGGAGGAGGGGGCCGCCAATCGCGAGTGGGGGCGGGCGCTGCCAATCGCGGGAGGGGAGGCAGCTCTGCTGGGGCCCCAGGCCAGCTGGGGGCCCCAAGCAGTTGCTTGGTTTGCCTGTCCTGTTCCGACGGCCCTGCCTGGTGTCATGTGACGTGTCACTTGACACAGCTGAGATACTCCAGGCAATACCTGGAAGTGCGATGGACAAGGCACCAGCGCTGAAGTGTGGAAGATAAGTGACTGTGGCAGTATCTTAACAAATGTGCCTTTTTAAATAGAAAATAATGACGTTTTACAGTTATTCCATGAATGCAGAGTAATTTTTCTACTTTAGTAAATGTAATGGGATAGACGTTTTAAACTGTATAAACGGTATTGTTCAAGTTAAAAGCCATCCACAACAAGTACAAAGGAGGCCAAATTACCACAGCTGGAAAACAAATCAGTTTTTTACTTCAAGAGCCCTTCAACAGAGATGAGCAGCTGCAAGGTTCTTAAGCCTATATGCCACGTCAGTTAATTTACATATTTAATTATCAACATATGAATCACATACACACGAAGAAGAATTTTCTTTAGAGAAAAAAACTTCTGTTGATAATCTTTTTGACTTTGCTAAACGTTTAACTAGTAACATTCCATTTTGTAACTGGTTTATATGTTGCAAATTAGGTGTCATTTAAAAAAAATTCTCTTTACTGTAAACCCAAAGTCTTTTATAAATACTTAAACTACACTGAGGTAGCTGATACTATTTTTTTAATTTTTTTTATTTGTCTTGCTCTTTTATTATCCTTTCATCTAAAACTGAAGAAGGCTTTGGGTGGCCTAACATGGGCAGATTCCTCCCTTGAGACCGACAAACAGATGTGTTGGTATGTGTGTTATAAGTAAGCCTAAGGAGAGAAGGGGCTAGCATATGTGGTAATTGTATCCTGCCCTCATATGGATAATAAAGAATTGGGATAGAGATTTTTCAGCAAGTTGATTAATAAGTGCTTCTGAAGGTTGAACCCATGCCTTAAGGAAGGAAAAAGATCCTAATCCTCTTCCCAGTGCCACTTACAACCATAGCATTAGGTTGGATTTGAGTTACTTTTATCAAATATTTAAAAGTCAAAACCTTTCGTTATCAGTCCCTAGGAAAGCCCAAAACAGTTGGATTCCTATTCAAGTGTCACATTGGGTTTGTAAAATCAGTGCCATAATTATTCTGTTTATAATCTAAAAATGATCACGATACATCCAATAATAATGAAAGCTCTTTTGTTTAAGCCAACCACCACTAAATGGCAGATTGTGGTCCAGACCCAGACTGAGTGACAGTCTGTGTGTCTCTGTCATTATTTTTGGCTTCTTGCCATTTGCCTGGACACTGAATAATCTCCAGTACAGCCAGATTCCTCTGCCAAGTCTCCCCTGTTGCCACTGCTGCTTCATCCCCTGGTTGCTAGGAATGCCCTGCATCACATAAATGTCCACATACAAGGCTGGGCAGCTCCTGTCCTCTGTCCAGACCTTAAATACCTCCACCCTCTTCCATGCTGCCATGAATCTATGCAAAGTAGTGTAAGGACCATGAAGGCGGGTCTGTAGACACTGATATGAAGAGGGTCTGTGGTTTGAAGAAGGCTGTGAGGTAAAGGAAGGGATCTGATGCAAAGGGGGAAAGAGGGAGCTGTGATGTGAAGGTGGAATGTGATGTGAAGAGAGGATGTGATGCAAGGGGGGGTGGGGGGCAAGGACACAGATGTTGAGAGTGGACAGTGATGTGAGAGGGGATTGTGATGTAAAGAGGGCACAGAGGTAAAGGTGGGGGGGACTGTTATGCGAGAGGGGGCAGTTATGTGAAAAGGGGAGTTGTAAAATACAGGCGGTCCCCAAGTCACGAACACAATAAGGACTGTAGGTTGGTTCGTAAGTGGAATTTGTTCGTAAGTCGGAACACTGCATTTGTAAGTGTAACTTCCAGTCTGAACACTGCAAGTGTAAGTGTAACTCCCACCTGTGCATGGATGTGGGATTTTCCGGGCGCTTGTTATGTTATCTGGGGCTCTTCTGGCCATGCAGTACATGTAGTACTGCAGTGTGGGATGTGTCCGGAGGTGCTCGGAGGTATCCAGGACCAATGTAGAGCACAAGTGGCCGGCATTTAAGGCCGTTCGTAAGTATGAGTCATTCGTAACTCGGGTGTTCGTAACTCAGGGACTGCCTGCATAAGGAGGCTGTGATATACAGGGGGGATTGAGGACACTATTTAAACTGGACTGTGATATGGGGGGGCTGTGATGTGAAGAGGGCCTGTAATGTGAAAGGGGGACTGGGGACACTGATATAAAGGGGGGACTGTTGTAAGAAGTGGGGTGTTATGTAAAGGTAGGTATGTGATATGAAGGGGAACTGTAATGTGAAGGGGGACTGAAAACACTGATGTAAAGTGAGAACTTTGATGTGAGGGGGGACTGTGATATTAAGGGGAGTTGTGATATGAAGGGAGGACTGTGATGTAAAGGGGGACTATGATGTAGAAGGGAGACTTTGATGTGAAGAAGGGGCTGTGATTTAAAGGGACAGCTTTGATGTAAAGCAAAACACAAACAAAAGTGCTGCAGCGGGAATGTGGGCGTGGTATAAATTGCACTAAATATTGGGGTGTGGCTTAAAGGGGTTGCAGTTTAATAGAGTCTGAGATGACTTACATAGTGCAGAATGTGGTAATGTTAAATAGGAAATGTATAGTGTATAGAGTGCATGGAGGTAGTATGTGCAGGAGAGGAGTGTGGAGTATATGGCAGTGGGTAGTATGTGCATGTGAGGAGTGTGAATGTATGGCAATGGGTAGTATGTGCTGGAGAGGAGTGCGGAGTGTATGGCGGCGGGTAGTATGTGCAGGAGAGGAGTGCAGTCACCAGTGCTGGCCCCCATTACATAAGAGTTCATAGAGCTCCCCTTAACATCAGAGTCCCCAAGGTTCTCCCTTAAAACAGAGTCAACAGAGTTCATTTTTAAATCAGGGTCCACAAAGTTCCCCCATGCACTGTAAGGGAAATCCTGCAGACTCTGATTTAAGGGGGAATGGCGGGAACAGACCACCTTTCGCAGAGTGAATACACTAAGGTAAGGAAGAGTTACTGATATAAGGAGCAATCTTTATATTAGTGTCTCCACCTACCTTAGTGTATTCACTCTCCCTTACATCAGTGACCTCCCACAGACTTTGTGTGGCCACCGGGGGTTGGAGCTGCCTGTCACTGACCTCCTTCATTGTTGGCTTGTGTGCAGAGCAATCAGACCCAGTTCTCCTCTCACACCATCTCTGTCCTCTTCTCTAAGTTCTGCTCTAGAGTCCATGTCCAGTCCTCCAGTGAGTGACACAGTCCCGGCCAGGGTGGGTGGTGAGCCTTACCCCCCATTCCATCACTCACCTCTGTACCTATTCCTCCCCTATTCCAACACTCACTAGTCTGGAGGCATCTTCCTGTCAGTGGGGGGTCTCTCTCTCCCCCTCCATGGACTTTCACTGCCCTTCCTTCCTTTTCTTTGTCTGTTCCCCCACCATCAAGGAATACAGACAAATGATTAAAATACTTCCCAACATCCAACTTGTACTCACAGTACAGTAGATTCCATCATCACCATCCTCAGTATGCTACCATCATCCTCTACCATCATCTCCATCATCTATATTCTTTACCATCATCTCCATCCTCCTTTCCATCCTCTACCATCATATTCATCCTCGACCATCATCTTCATCCTCGACCATCATCTCCATCATCTCTATCATCTCCATCCTCCTTTCCATCCTCTACTATCATCTTCCTCCTCTTCCCCATCCTCTACCATCATCTTCATCCTCTTCTCCATTATCTACCATCATCTCCATCCTTCTTTCCATCCTCTCCCATCATCTCCATTCTTTACCATCATCTCCCCTCATCAGAGATTCTTGGCAGCAGTGTCCCACAGTCATTAGAGGTCCCTTCATCAGTTTTCGCTCAACACTGACAGCTGGGAGCAGACACACTTGGTGCCCCCCCCCATGTTGGATCTCTTAAGTCTGCCCTGACTGATGGCTGGAAGGGAGCCTTAAATCAATGGACGGAGCTTAGCAGGACTCGGTGGGCGTAGAAACGTTAGTGCACTCCAAGTCTGAAAGAAGCAGGGAGAGGAGGCGGGGCACAGACAGCTGCCAGGTCCAGAGGAGAAAGACTTTCTCCTCCAACTCAATGCTGGGGGCGGACAAATTACTTGGTTGGTTGCTAGAAGCCAGGTGCCTTACCAACCAACCACTAATGCTGCGGGAGGGGGGGAATGCAGCACACTAATATGACAGGGGAGCTGCATGGCTTGCTAGCTTAATCCAGGGTGTGTCACACAGCCGCCCAGCCTTTCCTGAAACCTGACATCCACACTCCAGCAGCTTCCAGTCCTGACAAGCAGCACTTTGCTTGCACTTTGCACTGCCCCACCCTCCGCTCTTAGAATTTATAGAGTGTGGCACAGCACAGCAAGCTTGTCAGGCATATTACTCCCCCCAAGCACTAGTTTCAGTGGCTGTGGGAGGCAGTGTCCGGATCTATAGACTAGGCATCGAAAAAATGCGGCCACTGCCTCCGCCCATATTTGTCAAAATATTTAAAAAAGTCCCAAAGCTACCAGCCTGTTATGCCACTTGGGACCCAAAAATTTGCATTTTATCTTTGGATGATTTCTTACTCCATGTGGGCAGAGTGTGACAAAGCACAGTGCCCCCCCTCCCCTGCCCCTGGGGCCCATGTGCACCGCACACCCTGCACACATGGATGATACGCCACTGATGTAAAGGATAATAGCACAACCATGCAATTCAAACTTCTGCTGGAAGCAAATTTTACTGACTAGACCTCCTTGATTTTTTTAGGTCAATAGCCCTAATATAAACTAAATGGCAATTTATAGCTTGCACCCCTAAATATCTGTAGCTGGGTGTTATATTTAGGGGGAGCATCTGAGTGGTAACTAGGCTCAGATGCACTAATTGTTAGGTTTCATGGACCATTTCTGTCCCTGGGAGATAGTACTGATGTGCAGTTCCATGGGGCCTATAGGTGGCGCTGTTGCCATAGGCCCGGGTTGAACCGTGGTACAGGGTTGTGCCTTTTCTTGTCCCCTCTCGGCAGCAGTACGGCAGGGCGGGGAACCTGCTGTGCCTGTCGGGAGAGGATATAAAAAGGTGCGGCCATCTTCCAGCAGGGGTCCACGCCCAGGCACCTTAGGCCTGGGTGTGCGTGTGTGTCGCCTCCGGGTGCCCTAGGCCCAGAGGCCTGGGTCATCGTCGTTGGGTCCCCGCCCAGGCACCTTAGGCCTGGGCATGTGTGTTGTCTCCGGGTGCCCTAGGCCCGGAGACGGAGCTGCTGTTTCCATCCCAAACACCTTCAGTCTGGGGTGAGGTACTTTGGCGAGGGCCTGGAACCCAGCAACTTTCGGCTGGGGTCCGCTAAGGATCGAGGCTCCCAGGGATCTGCCTTGCAAGGGGACCCGTATCCAGGATCGAGGAGGCCAGGGAGGTGACCCTTTCTGAAGACCCAGCGCAGAGTCGTGGTGACAGAGGGGGCCTCTGGTAACTCTCCAGAGGGATGTTCTTATCCTAAAAAGGGGCCAAGTTACTCAAAGAAGGAAGTGCGGGTTCTTTATGTCATAGTGGCAGTGACTCTATGCACACCAGGTCAGTGGCAGTGACTTGCAACTATTCACCAGGTCAGTGGCAGTGGCCAACCTCATGGTCCGTGACAGGGACCATGCGCCAAGCCTGTTCGTGCAAACCAGAACAGGAGAAACCTTAAATTCAGTTTGTGCCTGGACCTCCTCCCACCTTATCTGACCCGTGTTTGTCTCAACCTGTCTGCTCTCAAAGAGACTATTTATTGCCCTTATGAATAAATAAGAAGTTGGACTTTTCAGTTGGTGTGGACAGTTGCTTACTGGGGAGAACTAAGGACTTGTTTCTGGCTACCCCAGAAACGAGATCAGCTCTGGAGGTTTTCAAATACTGGCTGCAGGCAGGCCCGAGAAACTAACACCGCTCAACCTCCCCATCCAGGAGGGTACGGGCTTGTGGTGCGGTGTGCCTCAGTCTGGGTTCATAATTTTAAGCTGAAGCAAAATATGGAGAAGATCATACATTTTAGGGATGAAGTGCACTAAGAGCACATCTGCAAATTGCAGATACTGTATACTAGCTAAAATTCCAGAGGCTGAATCACCAGAGCATGGACATTTACAGATAAGTGACATGCATTGTGGACATCATCAGGGGCTGATAAACCAGTACAACTGGCCCTGATTTTCCCGGGCCTGGCCACCAGGGGGGGACAATCTGAACAGAGTGCTAAAAAAAAACTCTGTCTTTCGCCTACTCCTCAGCCCCTCCCCGCTCCACCCCCCTCCTCTCTCAGCAGCTATTCAGCTGATCTCAATGAGCATTCACTCGGGCTAAACATCTCAGAGGCAGAGCCTGACTGAGATCCTGTAATTTGAGTGGGCGGGAGCGGGTGTGGCCAGCTTCGAGGATGATCGTTCCTGGCTTCTTCTGGTGTGCACACATGAGCTGCGTTGTGGTGGCAATGGACCAGGATTCTCAGGGGATTGCAGGTTAGCTCAGTCACGTTAACTGCAATGTAAAGTCTAATGTCTGTTTTGTCATGTAGCACAGCTGTCCTGTGAGAAATTACATTTTAAACTGGACTGCCCAATTTCTCACAGAAGTGCTACATGAAAAGGAGATGCCATCAATGTCAGCAAACCACACTTTTTATTACTTCTATCTAAATTTTTAGATCAGTCTGGATCACACCATGCCTGGAGCTGAATCACACAGGAACACACTGTGTGCGTTCCTGTGCAATTCACATGCGGGTCTGTGCAGTGCAATTTCAAGCTCCTTCATTTTTGAATGGGCTAAAATTGCAATGCACCAAAAGTAGTGTATGTACTACTTTTTAACATGCACTGAAACTAGATCAGATGGTGATCCAGGGCTGGCAGGTGCAGGGCAAACACACTACGACCTGCGTTTGAGGTGTCATTAACTTTTTATTGACACCTGCTGCAAATCGCGAAAGCAGTACGTTTTGCATGCAGGTTGAATTGTACAGGAATCCACAGCACATTCCTTCACAATTCAAATGCAGGTATGGTGTGAACCGGCCCTTAAGCCCTGTACACACGATCGGATTTCCGATGGAATCAAATCCGATGGATTTTTCCATCCGAATTCCAATGAAGCTGACTTCCATCAGTCTTGCCTACACACCATCAGACAAAATTCCGACCGTCCCAAACGCTGTGACGTACAACACGTACGACGGCACTATAAATGGGAAGTTCAATTCCAATGGCGCCAGCCTTTTGGCTGCTTTTTGCTGATTTCGTGTTACCGCGTGTTAGTAAAAGTTTTTTAGAGCCGATTCGCGCTTTTCAGTCTCCGTGCTTTTCAGTCCGTTACAGCATGAGGAATGTGCTATCTACATTACGAACGCTAGTTTTACCAGAACGAGCGCTCCCATCTCCTAATTCAGTCTGAGCATGCGTGGGTTTTTTCTCCGATGGAGTTCCACACAGACGATTGGAATTTCCTATCCTTTTTTTTTCCATCGGAAAAATTTAAAATAAAATGTTTGAAATTTTTTTTTTTTTTCACCGATGGAAATAAGTCCGATAGGGCCCACACACGATTGTTTTTTCCGATGAAAACAGTCAGTCAATCGGACTGTTTTCATCGGTAAAACCGATCATGTGTACAGGGTTTAAGACATAATATTACTTCTCATTAAAAGTTTACAAAAAAGCTCTTTTTTTTTTTTTTGTTTAAAATGGCCTTTTTCATGTAGCACTGTTTGACTGTGAGAAATTGGACAGTGCAGTTTTGAACGCAGCACAGTGTCATCTAGACTCTAGCCACACCCTTTAAAGCCCTGCCCAATAACTAAGCGTCATTTAAACCACGTCTGTTTTTCAGCTCTGTGTGGTTCATATTTTTTAATTATCCACGCTCACAAATTAGCCGTCATGAGTATATCCTAGTCTCTGTGTATTGGGGCCAGGGGTGGGGCTGAAGGGGGCCCCGTCAGGTAGGCCGTATGGGGCACCATGATTTCTGATTTCTATCAGCTGCCCTGGACATCATACAAGTTTAGCAGTCAGTTACTATGCTACTGTTATCCCTACACTGATGACATAACTTTGAATATATAAAAAAAAAGACTCCCAGTATGTGCAATGCTGCTCTTCTATAGCAGAGTATATAAGCCTATGCATGTGGTTGAGATGAACAGATTGCATGCATGCATGCATGCATGCATGCATGCATACATACATACATACATTTAAAAGTAAAATTCAAGCCTGGCTGGATCACATATGATACAGCGTTGCACTACCCATATTAAAAGACTAATGCCTCGTACACACGGCCGAGAATCTCGTCGTTAAAAACATGTCTTTTTTCGACGAGATCCTTGGACAAGAAACTTGTCCCGGCCGAGTGTACACACGCTCATTTCAAAGAACCCGCGGTTCTTTGAATGGAGCGTACGCGGTGACGTCATCGAATACGACGAGCATGCGCTCGACACGTTCGATGCCGTCGCCGCCATCTTGGTTCACCCTACCTATGCCTAGGAAGCTACCGCGCATGCGTCAAAGTCATTTCGAGCATGCGCGGGCTTCCCGGCGAACAGGTAAGTGTACACGCACACAATTTTCTCGTCGAGAAACAGGCTGACGAGAAAATAGAGAGCAGGTTCTCTATTTTCTCGTCGAGATTCTTGTCGCTTTTCTTGACGAGAAACCATACACACGAACAAATTTCTCGGCAAGAAATCTCTGCCAGCAAGTTTCTTGCTGGTTTTTGCCGAGAAACTCGGTCGTGTGTACGAGGCTTTAGCTTAAAAACCTGACCTGAATGCATTCTTTTAGGGATGGGTCGAACATAGGGTGACCACGTGTCCCGGATTGCCTGGGACAGTCCCGCATTTTGCGGGTCTGTCCCGGGTACCTTTATGCCAGGACAATACAGTGTCCCGGAATGAAACTGAAACAGCCATTCCCTGACCAAACTGATGGCCCCAAAAAAGGCTGCCACATCACCGCTTTACTCACTGACAGTACTTGTCCTGGCTGGGAATGCCTGGAGGAGCACAATCCCAGCCCCCTGCTTGTGATTGGAGAAATCATAAATCCTGCCTCTTGTGTCCAATCACTGTGCTGTGATTCACTACAGCACAAGCTGATTTTTGGGAAGGGGGGGTGTCCCTGAATGGTAGTTTGGAAATGTGGTCACCCTAGTCGAACACCTCCTGTTCAGTTTGCACTAGAACTCCCAAACAGAGAAAAATTTCTGACCTGAACGGCGAAACACTATTAAAGCCTATGGGACCCGAACTTGAAAAATCAAAATCAAAAGTCCCCATTTTGAAGGCTTAAATGCAAGTAATTGACCATACCAAGGGTATGGGGTCTTGGGTACTGCCCTGGGGGACATGTATCAATGCAAATATTTTTTTTTTTTAAATCTAGTTTTTACAGGAGCAGTGATTTTATTGATGTCCGTGACGTTACAAGGTGGGGCAGTGCCACCAGGTGACGTCGCCAGGTGGCTCCTCCCTTACCTATATGAGAACTGTCAAATGGCAAGCCAGGCATTTTACGGTTTACCTTAGTTGATGGTGGAGCAATTTTTCTTTTCTTTTTCAACACCCACCCCCTCCCTTTCCTGGCCTGCCAGGCTGCATGCTCAGATAAGGGTCTGGTATGGATTTTGTTTACACAAAATATATATATATATATATATTTGGCATGGGGGTTCCCCTTAAAATCCATACCAGACTCCCACAGGCAGAGGTTGTTCCACAACAGCTGGAGAGCTGAAAGTTTTACCCCTGAAACTCTAGTATATAAAGCAGTCAATATTGCGGTATATGTGTGTGTATGTGTGGTTGCCTGGGGCAATGTTGCTCAGTTTTTTGGTGGTTTAATCAGTTAATGACTGACCTATGGCAGTTTTACTGTTACAGGGCAGCCGTTCTGTGTAGGATTGTGTGTGTGATCCACGCTCCCTGTGTGTTCCTGAGACGGGTGTGTGCGCGCACCCATCCAGCACTGGTTATTTATCAGGTCCAGGCCAATGATTTTTGACCTGGACCTGCTGATCGGTTCTGCTGAATCACAGAACAGCATGTGCCTGTGGTTGCAAAGCACAGGAAATGGCGAGGTATTCTCTCCTGGAGACCTTTTTGGTTCCAGATAGTGAAGAGATCAGAAGTAAAAGCACTACAGTGTGTCAGCTGCAGCCAAAATTCATCCTCACCACTAGAGGCTCTGGTGAATACCTGATGGCTCTTAGACTACGCTCCCTGGGGAATCTTACGCTCTAGCTTCCTGCTTGGTCTGTCAGTGTTCAGGTAGAGCTGCTTACCTGAACCAGCCAGAGCCCCATCCGCAGCAACCAGCCGAAGGGTCTACAACCTTAGCGGTGCACTCCTAATTCCAGCGGTGTGGATCCATCACCTGGCCTCAGGTGACCTGACACGTTGTAGTGCTTTTACTCACAGTACTGATGATCTCTTCACTGATTTCTTCACTACTTGGAAGATAGTTAATAGAGATGTCCCGAACTATTCGCCGGCGAATAGTTCCCGGCCAACATAGCTTGTTCGCCGCGGTGGGCGAACATATGCGATGTTCGGTCCGCCCCCTATTCATCATCATTGAGCAAACTTTGACCCTGTACCTCACAGTCAGCAGACACATTCCAGCCAATCAGCAGCATACCCACCCTCCCACCTCCTGGACAGCATCCATTTTAGATTCATTCGGAAGCTGCAGTCTTAGTGAGAGGAGGGACAGTGTAGCTGCTGCTGATTTAATAGGGAAATCTATAGCTGGGCCAGTGTATTCAGTGTCCACTCCAGTCCTGAAAGACTCATCTGATCTCTGCTGTAAGGACAGCATCCTGACAGCACCCCAAAAAGCCCTTTTTAGGGCTAGTACATAAGTCTGCTTTTTTTTTTTTCCTCTGTAATCTAATTGCAGTTGCCTGCCAGCGTGTGTGTCAGGCTCACAGTTTATACTGTGCCCACTTGCCCAGTGCCACCACCACTCATATATCTGGTGGCACAGTAGATTACATTTAAAAAAAAAACAGTTTTGACTGCAATAGAATAGCAGTCAGTTCCCTGCCAGCGTGTGTGTCAGGCCTACAGCGTCTACCCTGCCAACTGCTGCCAGTGCACAGTGCCACTCATATCTGGTGTCACAGTAGCTTGCACGCTTAGTACAACTAAACTAATCTAAAAAAAAAATGACAGGCAGAGGCAAGCCACCCCGCAGGGGCCGTCGTGGTGCTGTGATTCTCTTTGGCCCTAGAATAATGCCCAGTGTTCAGAGGCCACGTACCCTGAACTCGAAAAGTTCTGAGGACATAGTTGATTGGCTAACACAGGACACCCAATCTTCTACAGCTTCCGCTCGGAACCTTGACGCACTATCCTCCTCCAGCTCAGCTTCAGACACCTCTCAAGTTACCACTCGCCCCCCCTGCCGCCACCACCAACACTATCACTTTATCTGTCAGAGGAGTTATTTACACATGAGTTGGAAGAAATGAGTGATGCGCAACCATTATTGCCAGAGGATGTAGATAAAAGGGATATGTCTCAGTCAGGCAGCATTACACACATGGACGTACGGTGTGATGATGATGTTGTACCCGCTGCTGCTTCCTTTTCTGAGTTGTCAGATACAAGTGAAGCGGTTGATAATGATGATGTGTCTGTGGATGTCACGTGGGTGCCCGCTTGAAGAGAAGAAGAACAAGGGGAAAGTTCAGATGGGGAGACAGAGAGGAGGAGGAGACGAGTTGGAAGCAGGGGAAGGTCGTCGCAAGGAGCTAGTGGCACAGTCAGACAGCATGTATCGGCACCTGGGGTCAGCCAGACAGCACGCCAATCAACGTATGCTGTTTCCACCACCAGAATGCCGTCATTGCAAAGCTCAGCAGTGTGGTATTTTTGTGTCTGCCTCTGATAACAGCGATGCCATTTGCAACCTGTGCCAAAAGAAACGGAGTCGTGGGAAATCCAACACCCACCTAGGTACAACTGCTTTGCGAAGGCACGTGATCGCACATCACAAACGCCTATGGGATCAACACATGATGACAAGTACAAGCAGCACACAAGCTCAAAGCCACCATCCTCCTCCTGGTCCAGCATCTTCAGCCATGTCAACCACTGCTGTCCTCCTTGCCCCCTCTCAACCATCCGCCACTCCGTCTCTCGCCTTGAGCAGTTCCTGCTCATCTGCCACAGTCAGGTGTCTGTCAAGGACATGTTTGAGCGTAAGAAGCCAATGTCACAGAGTCACCCCTTTGCCCGGCGTCTGACAGCTGGCTTGTCGGAACTTTTAGCCCGCCAGCTTTTACCATACAAGCTGGTGGAGTCTGAGGCCTTCAAAAAATTTGTAGCTATTGGGACACCGCAGTGGAAGGTACCCGGACGAAATTTATTTTCACAAAAGGCAATCCCCAACCTGTACTCTATTGTGCAAAAGGAAGTCATGGCATGTCTGGCACACAGTGTTGGGGCAAGGGTCCATCTGACCACTGATACCTGGTCTGCAAAGCACGGTCAGGGCAGGTATATCACCTACACTGCGCATTGGGTAAACCTGCTGACGGCTGCCAAGCATGTAATGCGTGGCTCTGCAGAGGAGTTGGTGGGGACACCGCCACGACTTGCAGGCAGGCCTGCTGCCACCTCCTCTACTCCTCCTACTCCATCCTCTTCGATAACCTCCTCGGCTGAGTCCTCTTCTGCTGCTGCGTCTTGCTCCACATCAACTGCATCCCCCCAGCTCCCCAGGGGCTATTCCACATCCCGGATACGACAGTGTCACGCCGTCTTGGGGTTGACTTGCCTGAAAGCAGAGAGTCACACCGGACCAGCACTCCTGTCAGCCCTGAACGCACAGGTGGATCAGTGGCTGACTCCGCACCAACTGGAGATCGGCAAAGTGGTGTGTGACAACGGAAGCAATTTGTTGGCGGCATTGAATTTGGGCAAGTTGACACATGTGCCGTGCATGGCACATGTGTTGAATCTGATTGTACAACGCTTTGTGCATAAGTACCCAGACTTACAGGACATCCTCAAGCAGGCCAGGAAGGTGTGTGGCCATTTCAGGCGTTCCTACACAGCCATGGTGCACTTTTCAGATATCCAGCGGCGAAACATGCCAGTGAGGCGCTTGATTTGCGACAGCCCGACACGTTGGAATTCAACACTCCTAATGTGCGACCGCCTGCTCCAACAAAAAAAAGCCGTCAACGAGTATTTGTATGACCGGGGTGCTAGGACAGCCTCTGCGCAGCTGGGAATTTTTTTGCCACGTTACTGGATGCTTAGGCGCAATGCCTGTAGGCTCATGCGTCCTTTTGAGGAGGTGACAAACCTAGTCAGTCGCACTGAAGGCACCATCAGCGACATCATCCCATTTGTTTTCTTCCTGGAGCGTGCCCTGCGAAGAGTGCTGGATCAGGCCGTAGATGAGCGCGAAGAGGAAGAGGAAGAGTTGTGATCACCACCAGAAATGGCCTTATCAGCATCGCTTGCTGGACCTGCGGCAACGCTGGAAGAGGAGTCTGAGGAAGAGGAGTCCGAGGAGGAATGTGGCTTTGAGGAGGAGGAAGACCAACCACAGCAGGCATCCCAGGGTGCTCATTGTCACCTATCTGGTACCCGTGGTGTTGTACGTGGCTGGGGGGAAGAACAGACCTTCAGTGAGGACGAGGAACGGGACATGAGTAGCTCGGCATCCAACCTTGTGCAAATGGGGTCTTTCATGCTGTCATGCCTGTTGAGGGACCCTCGTATAAAAAGGCTGAAGAACGACCTGTACTGGGTGGCCACACTACTAGACCCCGGTATAAGCAGAAAGTGCCTGAAATGTTACCGAATTACCGGAAGTCGGAAAGGATGCAGCAGTTCCAAAATAAATTAAAAAGCATGCTTTACACAGCGTATAAGAGTGATGTCACAGCACAACGGGAATCTAACAGGGGAAGAGGTGAAAGTAATCCTCCTCCTACCACGACCACGCTGGCCAAGACGGGATGCTTTACAGACGTGTTGTTGATGGAGGACATGCAGAGCTTTTTAAGTCCTACGCATCGCCACAGCCCTTCGGGGTCCACCCTCAGAGAATGACAGGTAGCAGACTACCTCGCTTTAACTGCAGACATTGACACTCTGAGGAGCGATGAACCCCTTGACTACTGGGTGTGCAGGCTTGACCTGTGGCCTGAGCTATCCCAATTTGCGATAGAACTTCTGGCCCGCCCTGCTTCAAGTGTCCTTTCAGAAAGGACCTTCAGTGCAGCAGGAGGTATTGTCACTGAGAAGAGAAGTCGCATAGGTCAAAAAAGTCTAGATTACCTCACCTTTTATTAAGATGAATGAGGCATGGATCCTGAAGGGACTGACAGTGGGCGATACATTTGACTAAAAAAGGCCTGATGAGATGAGCTGCCTTGGGCTAAAAATGGTCCACACGCTGCTGTATTTTATCTCTGCATGCCCGGATAACTTGCGTGACTTAACCGCCACCAACTAGGGTTCAAGCCGCAATGTTTTAGGGCACTTTCTGCCTGGAAAACATACATTTTTCTGGCCGCTGCTACAACAATACCTCATTTTTCAGGCATGTGTACATGCCTTATTTTTCTGGCCTCTGGTGCTGCACTGTGGCTGCAAAAACAAAAAAAAAAAGCACATACATGTGTCAATTCTCCTTCGTGATCGTTACCTTGTTGTGAAGGGGCTTGCGTATCACAATGAAGCGACCACCTCTATGAGTATGTTGGCAATGGCAATGTTGGCACACCCCAGATGATAAGGTCGTTGCTTCATTGTGAACAGACCAAAAGCAATCGGCTGGATAATTTTGCATAGAAAAAACATAAATTTTCTTTGTGATCATTAAAGCCTTGCGGTTGTGCAAATGGACTGTTTGCGATGTGTTAAATAGGGAGTTTGGTCTGTCACTGAGAAGCGGGCGTAACCCTTACACTACCTGATCAATACAACATCATACCTGATGTTTTAAAGCATGTTATTCCAAACAATTTAGGAATGTTAGTTGATTTACAGTAGGTGCCGCCGATATTGTGTCAATCTCGCCTCTTCTAGCGGCGAGATTGACACCCTACGAGCCCTGTCGCGAGAGCCAGCGCCGAGCTGTCTCGTCACCGGGAAAGGAAAAATTTTGTTTTTCCTTTCGCAATGAGCGACACACATTGTCGGTAGACGGAGATCCGACATGGATTCCCGCCAATACCAGGCACTGTGTTTGGTATGAATCCTGAGCGGGAACTCCACGCAAATTTTTTTAAAAAACCGGCATGGGTTCCCCCTCCAGGAGCATACCAAGCCCTTGGGTATGGATTTGAAGGGGAATCCCCTAAGCCGGAATCCCCCCTCAAAATCCAAACCAGACCCTTATCCGAGCACGCAACCTGGCAGGCCGCAGGAAAAGAGGGGGGGCGAGAGAGTGTGCCCCCCTCCCTCCTGAACCATACCAGGCCACATGCCCTCAACATGGGGGGGTTTGGTGCTCTGGGGGCGACCTGCGGCCCCCCCACCCCAAAGCACCCTGTCCCCATGTTGATGGGGACAAGGGCCTCTTCCCGACAACCCTGGCCGTTTGGTTGTCGGGGTCTGCGGGCGGGGGGCTGATCAGAATCCGGGAGCCCCCTTTAATAAGGGGGCCCCCAGACATCGGCCCCCCACCCTATGTGAATGAGTATGGGGTACATCGTACCCCTACCCATTCACCTGTTGGAAAAAAGGCAATAAAAGAACACACACACACACACACACACACACACACACACACACACACACACACACACACACACACACACACACACACACACACACACCTTTTTTAAAGTAATTTATTACACAGCTCTGGGGGTCTTCTTCCGACTCTGGGGGGTCTCTGGTTCTTTCTTCCTTCTGCCAGGCCTCCGCTATCTTCTTCCAGCTCTTTTGCTAGCGGAGGCCCGGTCTTCCCCGTCATCTCGTCCGGCTCTCCGTTGTCCTTCTGCCGGCCCCTCCACTATCTTCTTCCAGCTCCTTTGCTAGTGGAGGGGCCGGTCTTCCCGTCGTCTTCTTCCCTCTTCTCCTCCTTGGTGTTGACTCGTCGCTTCCTCCCGCTGTAATGCTGGCTGTTCGGTCTGCAGCGATTTATATAGGCTTCTCATGACGTCACAGTCACATGTTCCCACCCGGAGCATGTGACTGTGACGTCATGAGAAGCCTATATAAATCGCTGCAGACCGAACAGCCAGCATTACAGCGGGAGAAAGCCACGTTTTTTTATTAAAAAATTGGCGTGGAGTTCCCGCTCAGGATTCATACCAAACAGTGCCTGGTATTGGCGGGAATGCACGTCGGATCCCCGTTCAATACAGTGCCGCGTCTCCTTCTCGCTATTGCAGCGAGCGCGAGATGTCGCCACCCTGTCGCCGAGATGTCGGCACCCTGTCGCCGAGAATCTCCGCGATGGGATCGCGATGAATATACAATGTCGGCGGCACCTACTGTATGCCCTTTACGGATTAAAACCCGACTCTGCATCAACTACGTAATTTTCCATGGGAGTTTTGCCATGGATCCCCCTCCGGCATGCCACAGTCCAGGTGTTGGTCCCCTTGAAACAACTTTCCCATCACTATTGTGGCCAGAAAGAGTCCCTGTAGGTTTTAAAATTCACCTGCCTTTTTGAAGTCTATGGTGGTTCGCCCGGTTCGCCCGTTCGAACATTTGCGGAAGTTCGCAAACGGAAATATTTATGTTCGCGACATCACTAATAGTTAACCCTTTCACTGCCCTGTCACAGTGGCATTAGTACAGTGTGCAGATTTTTTTACTGATCACTGTATTAATGTGAATGGCGATACCAGATAGCTATAGCATCAATCACTTGATAGCTAAATTTGCCCACCACATATTCACAATCACATTTAACCCTTTGATTGCCAGCAACACTATCACAGACATACTATAAACCTCCATTACTTGTATAGTGTCTGAATGAATGGGTATCTTTGATCAGATCAACTACATAAGCGTCCACAATAGTTTAGTGTCCTCAAAAATGCAGGATCAGCCAGGACACCTGCCAGCACCTGCATTTTGCCCTACCACCCCCCACCAACAAGTGCAGTTTCTGTATTAACATCTTGCACACAAAATCACAGCATTGGCAAGATCAGGCCTAATCACTATTTTTGTTGTAGAGGTTCAAGCCAGGTGCTCTTTTTTCCATAATTTGCAGTAGGTACCTGTAACTTTCGGTACACTAGTGAAGAGACCTACAGGATTCTGATTGGAAAATGATTAAGCGCACCTGAAGTGTGTGAAACGCATTTACCAGGCATTCTTTTCCTGTAGTGTCTTTTGGGATGTCCTAATAAAGAATCTTGGATCATCATAGTGATATGTGGCCATTTCTTAACATGGGAGGAGTGGACTTCAATGACCAGATGATGAAGCCATACTTAGTTTCTCTTAAAGCCAGATGCTGGTATAAGGAAGTGTCTGTAAAATTATTTTAAATGGCTCTGTACAACGCTTTTTTGCTTTACAAATCGTTAGGAAGAAATGGATCCTTCCCAAAATTTCAGTAAGAGATCATCATTGCCCTTTTGTATCCAGAAGGTGCTGTGGCCCAAACTCCAAATCCAGATGCAGTGATCAGGCTGCATGAGAAGCATTTTCCAATTTCCGGATGCCATTCCTGGTACCCTGACCCAAAAGTCACCCCCAAAAAAACATTGTGTCTGTAGCTGTAGCAGACACGGAATAATAAGAGACATCTGCTTTTGCTGTCCCTGTCCTGGCTAACCTGGTCTCTGCCTCAAGGACTGCTTCTGTCATTACCACACACTAGTGAAGTATTCGTATAGGGTAAAGCATGGCATAGTCTAGGGCACACATTCACACAGGGTCTCGAAAGATGTTTAGCCTGGAAAGTTTAGAGTTTATAAGTAAAAAAAAAAGTTAGTGTTACTAAACCCAGAACCTGCATTCATCATATCTGGCTTCCCACAGAACACATGACATGGAAATTCAATTATTTTAGTCTAACACACGCGCCCTTTTCCTCCCCGTCTTTGGCTCACTCACAGGAGGAAAAGACACACGATGCCACCATGCCCGTACCCTATGGTTTGCAGAGGTTAAGCACACTTATAACTTATGGGTCTTGCAGCAAGGTTCTCCTCAAAGTTGGTTCTCGTCCTCCTAGAATGTAAAGGACAAGTCTCTATACCCCCAAGTAACTCCAAGGTCCACACCAGTAGCAACTCCAACGTAGAGTTTATTTTTCTTATGCATGAATAACCACAACTTTGAGAAGAGAGAAAGGTGTTAGAAAGGACAGATCGGATTCAGACACTCCTGGCTTCTTCACCACTCGATCCCTAGTGGGTATAGCTCACCCGGATAGTCTCCCAATGGCACTAGCAGCCGGCATGTAGCTCGAACAGTCAATCAGATTCCCTTGATAGATGCGATCAGGAGATCCTCTGCCACAGAATCTATGGTGTCCCGAACCTCCTTATAGTCCTCCCCAAAGTGGGCTCCAGCTAAAGGTGCTGGGCCCAGGGCTGAAGTTGCAATCCCAGGACTAAAGGTGCCTGGGACTGAGGCGCACATGGGCCCCATGGCCTAGAGGGCCATGCACACGAACTTGGACTCCAGAACCGTAGGTCCCCCCGGGTACAGGTCCCCTGGGTAGTGAGTCCACCCTCACCGAAAAGTCCACCCTGACCAATGGCGTCTGCCCCTTTTGTACCCTCCCCCGGCATGCACAGCGGGTAGACCACTCCCACTGCATGGCTGCCGAGAGAGGACACCCAATCGCCACTCCATTACCTGTGGTTCAACCCCGAGTACAAGTGACAGCGCCACCCATAATTCTAAGGGGAACTGCACGCCAGGTGAAAACAGCAGCAAGGCAACAAATTGAAAGATCCGAGCCAACTACCACTCAAATCACCCCTAAATTTAACATAGCAGCCCCCTAAATTGGGACCCCCGCTACACACTCCCCTCTCTTAACCACTTAATGACCGCCCACTGTAAATATACGTTGGCAGAATGGCACCGACAGGCAGAATCACGTACATATACGTGATTGCCTTTGTATAGTTGGGGGGGTCCGATCGGACCCCCCTTCTTTACAGTGGGTGGTCGTTTTACCTTCGGGAGCGATCCGGCATGAGGGGACGGCCGTTCGATTCCGGCCACCCCCTCTCGATCGCTCCCGGCGAATGAGAGAGCTTCCCCTGCCTGCCAGGAAGGAGGAAGTGATGTCATCTCTCCTGCGGCGCTCACATATACCGAGCGCCGTACAGGAGAAGATGCAGGTTAGTACACAAAACACTACACTGACACCAGGACACATAGGCACATAAATCGCCCCCCCAGCCCCCCCACCCAATTACAGTGTCACTGATTGCAGTGACCATTTATTTAGTGATCACTGCAATCAGTGACATTTGTGACTGTAAAAGTGTCACTACATTTAGTTTTAGGTCCAGTGTAGCCCCCTAACCCCCCCCTAATAAAGGTTTAACCCCCTGATCACCCCCCAGATAACCCTTTCACCCCCTAGCACCGCCGTCACTAAGCAATCATTTTTCTGATCGATGTCTTAGCGTCGGTGATGCTGATCGGTAGCCAGTAATTTTTTTTAGGTTCGCCGCAGGTTTTTATAGCGTCAGGTACCCCCATATATTATCTAATAAAGGTTTAACCCCCTGATCGCCCCCCAGGTAACCCTTTCACCCCCTATCACCACTGTCGCTAAGCAATCGTTTTTATGATCGTTGTCTTAGTGTCGGTGATGCCGATAGGTAGCCAGTAATTATTTTTTTTAGGTTCGCCGTCAGGTTTTTATATAGCGTCAGGTACCCCCATATATTACCTAATAAAGGTTTTAACCCCCTAATTGCCCCTAGTTAACCCTTTCACCAGTGATCATCATATAAGTGTTACGGGTGACGCTGGTTAGTTAGTTTGCTTTTTATAGTGTCAGGGCACCCGCCGTATATAACCCAATAAAGGTTTAACCCCCTGATCGCCCGGCGGGTGATATCAGTTAGGTTTTAGCGTCAGAGAGGGTCTGCGTCACACCCCAGGCAGCGTCAGGTTAGTGCCAGTAGCGCTAACACCCACACGTGAAGCATACACCCCCCTTAGTGGTATAGTATCTGATCAGCTCAATATCAGATCTATACTAGCGTCCCCAGCAGTTTAGGGTTCCCAAAAACGCACTGTTAGTGGGATCAGCCCAGATACCTGCTAGCACCTGCGTTTTGCCCCTCCGTTCAGCCCAGGCCACCCAAGTGCAGTATCGATCGATCACTGTCACTTGTAAAACACAACACACATAACTGCAGCGTTCGCAGAGACAGGCCTGATCCCTGCGACTCCAGTGCTGTAGGAGGTGATTTCACCACCACAGTTAATAAAAAAAAAGCATATATGCCGAAGCATTGGGGCAGCAGGAGCGGAGGAGCAATTTTGCTCCTAATGCCGCGTATATACGGTCGAAATTCCGACGGAGGCTTGCCCGTGGAAAAGTCTGACCATGTGTACGCGGCATAACTTTTGCGAGAAGATGCCCCCATGCTTCGGCATATATAAATGGTGCATGTATGCCCATCATTAGAAGTGGGTGGATGAAGGGCGGTATTCTAATGGTGGGCATACCCACCGATCTTTTTTTTTCGTTCAGCCAACAGGATGCATGAAAAAAAAGATTACAATACATGTCCAACAAGGACCAGCAACGTACTGGTATGTTGCTGGACTTTGAATCATTATACCAGAATGATGCCTGCGGGTTTAGGTATCATCTTGGTATCATTCTTTTCAGCCAGCGGCCGGCTTTCATGTAAAAGCAATCCTAGTGGCTAATTAGCCTCTGGACTGCTTTTACAAGCAGTGGGAGGGAATGTCCCCCCCCCCCCCCCCGGATATAAAAAGCGCCATTGGGAAAGCATTTTATCACACCGATCTTGGTGTGGTCAGATGCTTTGAGGGCAGAGGAAAGATATAGGGTCCAATAGACCCCAGTTTTTTCAAAAAAGAGTACCTGTCATTACCTATTGCTATCATAGGGGATATTTACATTCCCTGAGATAACAATAAAAGTGATAAAAACAAATAAATATGGAAGCAACAGTTTAAAAATAAAATAAAAAAGCAAAATTAATAATAATAAAAAAAATAAAAAAAAATAAAAAAAAGCACCCCTGCCCTGCTCTTGCCCAATGGCGAACGCAAGTGTCGGTCTGGCGTCATATGTAAACAGCAATTGCACCATGCATGTGAGGTATCACCGCGAAGGTCAGATCGAGGGCAGTAATTTTAGCAGTAGACCTCCTCTGTAAATCTAACGGGGTAACCTGTAAATGCTTTTAAAAATGTATGTAGTTTGTCGCCAATGCGCGTTTGTGCGAAATTTTAAAGCATGTCGTGTTTGGTATCTATGTACTCGGCCTAAGATCATCTTTTTTATTTCATCAAACATTTGGGCAATATAGTGTGTTTTAGTGCATTAAAATTAAAAAAGTGTATTTTTTCCCCAAAAAATGTGTTTGAAAAATCGCTGCGCAAATACTGTGTTGAAATAAAAAATGCAACACCCACCATTTTATTCTGTAGGGCCTTTGCTTTAAAAATATATATAATGTTTGGGGGTTCAACATAATTTTCTTGCAAAAAAAAAAATGTTTTCATGTAAACAAAGTGTCAAAAAGGGCTTTGTCTTCAAGTGGTTAGAAGAGTGGATGTAAGCTTCCTAATGTTGTGTATAAAATGCCAGAACAGTTCAAAACCCCCCAAATGACCCCATTTTGGAAAGTAGACACCCCAAGCTATATACTGAGAGGCATGTCGAGTCCATGGAATATTTTATATGTTGACACAAGTTGCGGGAAAAAATAAATTTTTTTTTTTTGCACAAAGTTGTCACTAAATGATATATTGCTCAAACATGCCATGGGCATATGTGGAATTACACCCCAAAATACATTCTGTTGCTTCTCCTGAGTACGGGGATACCACATGTGAGACTTTTTGGGAGCCTAGCCGCGTACGGGACCCCAAAAACCAATCACCGCCTTCAGGCTTTCTAAGGGTGTAAATTTTTGATTTCACTTCTCACTGCCTATCACAGTTTCGGAGGCCATGGAATGCCCAGATGGCACAAAACCCCCCCCAAATGACCCCATTTTGGAAAGTAGACACCCCAAGCTATTTGCTGAGAGGTATTGTGAGTATTTTGCAGATCTCGCTTTTTGTCACAAAGTTTTGAAAATTGAAAAAAAAAAAATGTACTTTCTTCATTTTCAAAAACAAATGAGAGCTGTAAAATACTCACCATGCCTCTCAGCAAACAGCTTGGGGTGTCTACTTTCCAAAATGGGGTCATTTGGGGGGGTTTTGTGCTATTTTGGCATTTTATGGCCTTCAAAACTGTGATAGGTAGTGAGGAGTGAAATCAAAAATTTGCGCCCTTAGAAATCCTGGAGGCGGTGCTTGGTTTCCGGGGTCCCGTACGTGGCTAGGCTCCTAAAAAGTCCCACACATGTGGTATCCCCGTACTCAGGAAAAGCAGCAGAATGTATTTTGGGGTGCAATTCCACATATAACCATGGCATGTGTGAGCAATATATCATTTAGTGACAACTTTTTGTATTTTTTTTTTGTCATTTATTCAATCACTTGGGACAAAAAAAAAATATTCAATGGGCTCAACATGCCTCTCAGCAATTTCCTTGGGGTGTCTACTTTCTAAAATGGTCATTTGGGGGGGTTTTGTACTGCCCTGTCATTTTTAGCACCTCAAGAAATTAGATAGGCAGTCATAAATTAAAAGCTGTGTAAATTCCAGAAAATGTACCCTAGTTTGTAAACGCTATAACTTTTGCGCAAACCGATAAATATACGCTTATTGACATTTTTTTTACTAAAGACATGTGGCTGAATACATTTTGGCCTAAATGTATGACTAAAATTGAGTTTATTCGATTTTTCTTATAACAAAAAGTAGAAAATATCATTTTTTTTTTTTCAAAATTTTCGGTCTTTTTCCGTTTATATCGCAAAAAATAAAAATCGCAGAGGCAATCAAATACCATTAAAAGAAAGCTCTATTTGTGGGAAGAAAAGGACGCAAATTTCGTTTGGGTACAACATTGCATGTCCGCACAATTTACAGTTAAAGCAGCGCAGTGCAAAATTCTGAATTCACCTCTGGTCCTTTAAGCTACCAAATGGTCCGGGGCTTAAGTGGTTAAAGAGACACTGTCCCCCGTGTCTGGAGACAAATTTGCACACTCAATCCTGAGCAGGCGCAAACTTATCTTCAGAACTATGTACAAAAAAAAAACATTTACCAGAGTGCTTGAATCAAAGCAGTGAATTTCAGTAAAAGGAGAAAGACAGACAGAAACATTTTCACAATGCACAGTAAATGACATTCCCTCCCACCATCCTATCACAACTAAGTCCCACCCAATCTCCGGTGAAGTTGCTTGATGGTCTCCTGCATGGGAAAGAAACCCATATCACAAAAGAAAAATATAACAGCCTATCACTACGGTATGTACATGAATCAAACCATCTCTCCTAGAAAAGATGATTCGCTTCATCTAACGGCACACACTAAGCCTAGTGTATTTTAAATAGCAATACTTATGTAAGTTCTGCAGACCACTACCACCTAGTGGCAGCATGCACATATTTCTCTCAGCCTAAGTGTACACTGACGCACCACACTACAAAGATCCCCTTGTTGATCTTGGCGGCTTCCAGCTTGGCCCTGACTAGCTCTACCCCAAAGTTTTTTTTTTTCTTTTGAAAAAGGAAGGGAACACAAAAAAAAAATCCTTCAAAAAAGTAAAAATCCCCGGGAATAGAGTCAGCACAGCAGTTCAAGGCATTGTCCCCAAAGCGGTAATAAACAAAAAAAACAAGTGCCACTTCAGAGATAAAATCTGGGATCAGGAAGATCAAGGGGTTTCCAGTCCTTATCCAAGGTCTCTATGGAATAAATCACATCGTCTCTGTCTTTACTGCAGAGAACGACCCTGTCCGCATGTATGTGCCGACCCAGAGTCCAGTCTTTTCGGCAACCCTTGTATCTCCCAGTCATTATAGCCGAACGTGAAAAGTACCTATGGCCTTTCTTTACCTCCAGATGATCCCAGATAAAGTCACTGTACCATTGTTCCCGAGAGGCTTCCATCTCGAACAGTAAATTCTTTGGGACGTATGGGTACTCCCATTCATAGTCCACAGCAACCTTTTGGTTCAAAAGCCGTTGCAGTCGGGCTAAAAGCGGCATGGTCGCCCGATCTCTAGCTCCTGGCAGGACGATGGTGTCCGGAGATCTCCTAGGGCGTACAGGCTCCAACTGTGGCATAGGAGGCCTTAGTGATGAACGGGCCTCTGGTACAGCAGGCACGGAAGACACCGGAGCACACAAGGTGGACACAGGAACAACTTCTCCAGTAACTACAGGGGTTTCCACCCGGGGTGCAGTTTCCCCAGAGTCCATGGGCGATCCCTTCACACTACAGGGAGAAGTTAGTTAAACTTTGTCCCATCCCTTACTTGCAAACAGTTCATAAATCTCCGCATCATCTCCCAAATCAGAGGAAGAGTCTATGTCCGAAGAGTCCCACATCTCCGCTGGCAGACAAACTCTCGTGGACACAGTATCGCCAGCTTTCAAAAGTTCCTTTTGGGTCAGGCACCCAGGCATCCCCAATATAATGGACACTGACCTTTTTTTTTCCTTTCCCCGGCCTACCTCGACCTTCACCTGTCGTGGATCGTTCGGAAGCTTCTCCGGCTGGACGATCCGGGTTGGGCAGGTGCTGGGGTGGACCTCCACCGCGGCTGTGGGAAGCTTTTACGAGACCTACCTTCCTTTTAGCAGGTGGAAGGGAGGGCTCCGTTGCGACCGAGGCAGTATCCTAGTTTGTCGCCATTGCAAAGGTGTGCGCAATTTTAAAGCATGTCATCTTTTATATGTCATTAAACAATTGGACAATAAATTGTGTTTTTTGTGCATTATAATACAAAAAAAGTTTATTTTATCCCCAAAAATTGCATTTGAAAAAACACTGCACATTGCAACACCCACCATTTTATTCTCCAGGGCTTATACTTTATATACATAATGTTTGGGGATTCCAAGTAATTTTCGAGCAAAAAAGGACTTGTCAGGAAGTGTCAAAAAAGGCTTGGTCTTCAAGTGTTTAGAAGAGTGAGTGATGTGTTGTCACTTTAATAAGATATTTTTCACACATGCCATGTGTATATGTGGAATTACACCCAAAAACACAATCTGCTACTTCTCCCTAGTATGAGGATACCACATGTGAGAGACTTTTTGTCAGCATAGCCACGTACAGGACCCTGAAATGCCAGGATAGTGCAAAACAAACCCTATATGCCCCCTTTTTGGAAAGTACACACCCCGAGCTATTTGCTGAGAAGCGTGTTGAGGACATGGAAGATTCAATTTTTTTTGCCACAAGTTTCTAGAAAATGACAAAAAAATTTTTTTGGTTTTTTGCACAAAGTCGTCACTTAAATGGTATATTGCTCACAAATGCATGGGTATATGTGGAATTATACCCCAAAATCCATTCTGCTACTTATCCTGAGTATGGAGATAACACTTACACAGTCTAGCCCCATACGGGACCGTAAATCCAATAAGCACCTACAGGCTTTTAAAGGGCATTATGTCCTCATTACAATTCCTGACTACCTATTACAGTTTTGGAGGCCCTGAAATGCCAGAATAGAAGCAAACACCCCCAAATTACCCATTTTTGTAAAGTAGACACTCCTTTAAGCATCAGTAAATCACTGCTCATTTTGAAATAGTGTTTTTAAAAAAAATTGTGTTCATGATACATGTCCCCCAGGGCAGTACCCGGACCCCCATACCCTTTATATGCCCAATTACTTGCATATAAGCCTTCAAAATGGGCACCTTTCATTTTTCCAGTTCGGGTCTTATAGTCTTCAATGGGGTTTGTTATTCGGGTCTGAACTTGTGCAATGTTCGAAAGTTCTGATGCAAACTAAACTGGGGGTCATTCGGCCCATGTCTATTTGGTACCAGTATGTGCACCACACTGAACATGGACCACAGAAAGTATAGAAAAGAGTTGTCTGGGGGGATCAGAATGAAAATTTTGTTATCAGCATGTCAAATGTAAAAGCTAAAAGACCATCTCCAAGCAGCTTGATGTTCCTGTGACTGCAGTTGCAAAAAAATGAAGCTTTCAAAGAAAGAACACCAAACCTGCTGTCAGACATGGAGGATGCTTGGGTATGATTTTGGGCTTTGTTGCTTTGTCTGGCACTGGGTGCCTTGAATCTGTGCCAGGCCTATTGAAATCTCAAGACTGTCAAAGGCGTTCTGGAATAAAATATGCTGCCCAGTGTTAGAAAGCTCTGTTTAGGTCACAATTCAGCAGCTTTCTTTGAGCTCCGACCTGTATCCAATCAAACATTATATGGAAAAGTTGAAATATGCAGTCTGGAGAAGGCACCCCTTAAACCTAAGACAACTAGCTCTGGAAGAATAGGCCAAACTAACTGTTGGCAGGTACAGAAATCCTTTGTTTGCAGTGATGGCATCTAGGCTGTACAACAATTATTATGTTAATGGCCCATCATTTATGTTTATGCCATTTGATCAATTACCGTATTTATCGGCGTATAACACGCACCCTAACTTTAAGAGGGAAGTTTCCGGGAAAAAACTTTCCACAGCCCCCTGCGTATAACACGCAGGCACAGTTTACCCTCTATTTTCAGGGTAAAAAAGTGAGTGTTATACGCCAATAAATACAGTATTTAAAATATTTTGCTGAATAAAAACAATCAAAATATAATATGATTTTTATTAAATATGGAGCTAATGATGGTGAATGGAAATTATTTTGGTCAGTTATTGGACTGGCTCGTGATGTAAGAGTTATAGAATGATAAGAGTTAGGTCTTGGTCATCCTTAAGGAAATTCCATTTTTGGGGAACTAAGAAAATACCAAAATAACTTCTATGTCAGATAGATCTTTTTCATATGCTGTTAGCACATAGCATTTTTATCTGATTTTTCCCTGCCTGAAGCTGCCTAGAAATCCCTCAACTCAACTCAATCTCATAATGAAGAAAATGTCTAATCCCATCCCTATAATGTAGTTCCCACCCCTGAGAGCTATAGGTCTGGGCTTTGTCTTATGAGATGGGGACCTGTCTTTAGCTTTTACAATTTCTTTATTCGAATACTGAGAAAATACCTCCATTCATTTTATTGTATTTATAGTTGCTATACATTAAACCAATGATACATGTATTCAGTAGACATACTGTAAATGTAAGACAAATACTGGATGTGAAATAAAAAATAAAAAAATGGATGTCAAATTAAATAAAATTAGAATAGTTTTTTCTTGAGGTGTAGTGATTTTACAATGTAGTTTCTTCAATACAATTATTTTTTATCAGAAGATGGCAGCAAAACCCCATAAAAGCACAATTCAGGTACAGAACACACTGATTCCTTCCAAAATTAAAAATGGGGATGCACAGCCTTCATTTGCTTCTTGTCTTTGTATGTGATGTCAAAAACAAGTCATACTGGAATCTTTCAGATAATGCTGGAAACACACATATCATTTTAAATGACATTCCGTTTCCAGAATGATTGAATATCTTTAATTATTATGTTGCTCATAAACCACAGAGCTAGAGTTTTTACTTTTCATTAGAAGTAAGAAATGCAGATTCAAATGATAGTAAATATATCAGCCTGTCTTTGTTCTATCTAATAAGAATAAATGTGTATTATCTAGACTTGCACAGGAATTCTTTGAGAGAAATACCTGAAAATTATTGATATACTGTACATTATATTGTCCCTTTCAGATAACTAGACTGAAATCTAAAGATATGAGCGGCCATAAAGGGATCAAAATTAGTCCGGTTCAGCAGGGACCAGCCAAATTTTATTTCATGTATGGGCAGGCTGGTTGTATGCTCTATCGACTTGTGTACAACCTGTTGGGTTTTTCCTGAACTATAGCCAGTGGCACTGATCATTGTATTCTGGCAGTGAGGAAGTCTCCCCACTGTCCAGAATACAATAGCACAGCAGGAATGATTTCCCCATCCACCTCAAATGGGTGGATGTGGGAATTGGATATTTTTTTTTTTTTTTTCGTTCAATCTGCTGGTTGAAAAAAAAAATGATTATTGTATGGCCAGCTTTAGGAGTTTTATGCAAATATCCTTTATGATGTTCTGTTTCTTAACCTCCCTGGCGGTATTCCCGAGTGTGGCTCGGGGTGAGATTTTAGTACCTAAAGTGGTAACCCCGAGCCACACTCGGGATTGCCTCGCTGGATCCTGGAAGAGGTGACTTACCTTGTCCCCGTGATCCCGCAATGTATTTCCGCCTGATGCACAGTTTTTTCCACTGATTCCCTTCCCTGCGAGCGTCGCAATGCAGGAGGGGGGCGGAACCGACGGTAAATTCAAAAAGTATAAAGCACAAACACACTGATACAATGTAATCCTATTGGATTACAATAGAAAATTAAATAAAGTGACCTTAGATTGCCCCCCAGTGCTTTCTCCAGTGCCCTTGTCTGCAGTTTTACTGTACTTTGTGTCTGTAAACTGCACAGCGACAATGGCATCAAAAATGCGCGCCTCCACCACAAAATCGCTATATGACCTGTTGGAAAACAGCGACAGCAATACAGAATCGATTGCAGAGGAGTTGAGTGACAGCGACTCGTACGAAAGTTCGTCATCAGATGCAGAAAGCGATTTTAGCGACAATCCTGCGACTGTGCCCAGCGATGTGCGGACTTGGTGTTCAATTGATTGCGGTATGGAGCATGTAGCGCCCCCAAGATTTCCGTTTACAGGAGCACCTGGGATCAAAGTGGATGTTGAGGACGATAACCCCTTGGCATACCTTGAGCTCTTTCTGACTGATGAAGTTATTGCCAAAATTGTTATGCAGATGAATCGCTACCAGGAGCAACAAGCTGCTACCCATCAGCGCTTTTCAAGGACTAGAAAATGGGAACCGGTAACCAGAGAGGACATCTGGAAGTTTCTGGGCCTTATAATACTTCAGGGAGTGGTGGGGAAACCCCTGCAGAAATGGTACTGGACAACCAACAAATTGCTGGCCACTCCTTTTTTTGGCACCATTATGTCGGAATACAAATTTTCGCTCATAATGAAATATTTGCACTTTGCAAATAATGAAGACTTTGATGCGAGTTCTCATCCAGCTCCAAAACGGAAAAAAATTGGAGATTTACCAACTCATTTTGAATAATTTCCAGCAGACCTATGTGCCGGACAGAGACATAAGTTTTGATGAAAGTCTTATGGCCTGGCCTACAAAGGTAGACTTGGCTGGATACAGTTTATCGCATCAAAGCGAGCTCGTTTTGGCATTTATGCTGTGTGAATCCAGCTCTGGGTACATCTGGAATTCAGTCCTGTACACCAGGAAAGGGACCAAATTCAGCGATCGATTTCAGCAGTTTTGGAATGGCAACCGCTTTGGTTCTTTGATTGAGCCATTGCTTAACCAGGGTTACCGTGTCACCACAGACAATTTTTATACGTCCCCAGAACTCTATGAATTCCTTCTTCTGAACAAGACGGATGCCTATGGGACCATTAGGCCTAACCGGCGTGACATGCCGCCAACCTTTGCCAATAAAAAACTCGGAGCAGGAGAAATAGTGGCCTGGCAGAAAGGAAAAATTATGGCAATGAGATGGCGGGACAAAAAAAACGTGTGCCTTCTGAGTACCATTCACAACACCTCTATTGTAATGGTACATACCAAAGGTGGAAAAGATGTCATGAAGCCACAGGTCGTGTTGGATTACAACAATACCATGGGAGGTGTGGACAGGGCTGACCAGGCCATGACTTTTTTATCCAGCCATGAGGAAGCAACAAAAAAAAATTATAAAAAAAAAATTCAGGCATCTTCTGGAACAGTGCCTGTGGAATGCATTCATTCTTCTGAAAAAAAAAAAGTGACAGGCCTATGATTCATGCGGACTTTGTGTGGAAGGTTGCCAAACTCATATTTCTGAAGCACCAGATGCCAATGGCAGTAAACAGATCTGGACGTCGGGCTGTTGGCCTTGTGAACCTGGAACGCCTGACTGGTCGTCACTTTATGGACCACATTCCACCTACTGAAAAGACAGCACCCACAAGGATGTGTGTGGTTTGCTGCTCCAAACGTGACGACTCCGGAAGGAAAATCCAAAAATAAACCCGTTTTTATTGTCCCGATTGTGACGTTGGACTTTGTTTTAAGATTTACCATACCCGAGACGTTTACTGACGCAATATGACTTCTAATATTGCACCCTTGTTTGAGCAAAAAAAAATATCTGTTTTTGATTATATTATTTACTAAAATTTATTGAATAAAAAGTATTATTATTATATTATTATTATTATTATTATTGTTATTATTATTTATATTATAATTTATGATTTTGTGTTTCAAACTTTATCATACCCGAGATGTCTACTAGACTCTGGTTTGGACAGATTTAGGTGAGTTATTCCTAAGAATTGCAGGCCTACAATGTAAAACGCCAAATTTCCATGCAAAATAATGGTACCCGCTTTCAGCACCTAAAATCTGAAATAATCGCCAGGGAGGTTAATGCAAATACATGCAGGGGAGTAAAGACAGAGGTTTTAGGCAGGGGTAGTCATAAGACTTTTCACTGCAGAATAGAAAAACAACCAAGAAGCCAGCTGATTTCAACTACTGCTGAGTTAAATGGCCTGCTTTTAATTAACTATACAACTTAAAGAGTATGTGAACCCAACATTTCATGTTCCTGTTATGTGCCTGTTGTACCATGTACTTGTATGAAAGTGTCCTGTTCTGTTTGTATTGCTTCCTTTGTGTGAAATCCCTGGTGTTCCTGTCAGTCCCCCTGCTTTTCTATTAAACAATGACAACACTAAGCAAGAGAACACACTATGGTCAGATCTCTAGCTGTGCTGGGAACTCAGCCTGCTTTCCCCCAATGATCAGACTTGTCCTGATACACCCCCCCCCCCCCCCCCTTGTACTGTCTTTCACTGGGAAGTTTAGTGTGTTGCTGTTTTCTCCTTCACCAGCTCTTATGTGAATGTGATCATCTATAAAAAAAAACGTGTTTATAATGTTGTTTTTTTTTTTTTTTTTTTTTTTTTTTTTTTTTATATCTATACACAAATGTTTTGCCCTATTTAAAACTGAATAGGTTGTTTTACAAGGTGCGTGTTTACATATACTCTAAAGTGATTGTAAAGTCTCTTCTAATAAGAAATAACAAACATGTTATACTTACCTCCTCTGTGCAGTTGGTTTTGCACAGAGCAGCCCGGATCCTCCTCTTCTCGGGTCCCTCTTTGCTGCTCCTGGCCCCTTCCTCCTATCGAGTGCCCCAACAGTCAGCAGCTTCCTATGGGGGGCACTGGAGCCGAGTCAGAGCTCTGTGTGTCCATTCAGACACAGAGCCCCGACCCGGCACTGCCCTCTCTCTCTCCTGATTGGCTGGCTGACTGACTTTGACAGCTGTTGGAGCCAATAGCACCGCTGCTGTGTCTCAGCCAATCAGGAGGAGTGTCCCGGATGGCTTAGACATTTGTGGACATCGCTGTAGAGAGATGGGGCTCAGGTAAGTAATTGAGGGTTGCTGGGTGGCTGCTACACACGTTTTTTTTATTTTAATGCATTAAGAGAAAAAAACATTCTGCCTTTACAACTCCTTTAACCACTTCAATACCATGCACTTGTACAGCTTCCTGCCCAAGCCAATTTTGAGCTTTCAGCGCTGTCGCAATTTGAATGACAATTGAGCGGTCATTCTACACTGTAACCAAACAAATTTTTTTATCATTTTGTTCCCACAAATAGAGCTCTCTTTCGGTGGTATTTGATCGCCTCTGCGATTTTTTATTTTTTGCACAACAAATAAAAAAAGAGGGAAAATTTTGAAAAAAACAGTTTTTTTCTTTTGTTTCTGTAATTTTTTTTTTTTTTTTTGTAAATAAGTACCTTTTCTACTTCAATGACGGGCACTGATGAGGTGGCACTCATAGGCGGCACTGGCACTGATAGGTGGCACGGATGGGCACGAATGGGTGGCACTGGTGACACTGATGCCCAGCAATGCCAGCCACCACACATTGTGGTTGTGCCATGAGAGTGCCAGTCAGTGCCCATTTGTGGGCACCGATTGGCATATTTTTATTTTTTTTGTTTACTACATGTGGATGGCCATGGGGGCCATCCACATGCTTGGGGCTTCCTGGGGGGCTTCCCTGGTGGTCCAGTGTGGGTATCCAAGGGGGGGCTGCACTGATAAACAATCAGCGCGAACCCCCCCCCCCTGTCAGGAGAGCCGCCGATCGGCTCTTCCTCTACTCGCGTCTGTCAGACGCGAGTGAGGAAGAGCCGATCAACGGCTCTTCCTGTTTACATCCTGATCAGCCGTGATTCGACGCGGCTGATCACGTGGTAAAAAGCCTCCGCCGGAGGCTTTTTACCGAGATCAGTGTAGCGGTGTGTCAGACTGACGCACCGCTCCATCGATCGCCGCGATGCGCGCCCCCCGGCGCGCGGCGGCTGTTATCCTGCAGGACGTCATGACGTCCAGTGTGGATAACAGAACCACTTCCCGGACGTCAATTTGCTATTGACTGGGCGGGAATAGGTTGACAAACTGGCTGGAGGACTGCTGTCTAAATAAATCATTGGCCAATAAAAGAGGTGTTGGTTTGCTCAACCTCCAACAGTTCACCAGTAAAGCAGTATGAATATTGCCTCCGTGCCAGGAACCGGACATTTTGAATTTGCATAGAAGTTTTTTACCCAAATAAAACTCATTATGGAAAAAAAAAGGTTTGACTACAGCCATGGTAGCTCATTTGGCTTTGTTCCAAGGGTTAAGTCTTTAGGTTTTGAGCTTTCTGAAACATAATATTAAGGGAACAGCTTTTTTTGCTAGCACCAGACACCCAGGGGTTGGGCCCCACACAGCCTGCAGGGTTCCCAAAGTCCCCAAAGCTGGAATTGTCAGCCGCTGCAATGCACAGCTGGCATCACTCCCCACTGGCTGCCTGTCAGAACATGGGGTACCTCTAAACTCTGTGTGTTATACACCCCTGACTCCTTCGCTCTCATTTTGTACTCCTGACCATTACATACTCCTGACCTCTTTACTTTGCATATTATACCTGACCTCTTCACACTGTACATTATAAACTCCTGTCTCTATATATTTGTGCCTCCTGCATGTGGTGCATCACATATTCCTGACCTCTGCACTCTGTTTATTATGTAATCCTGACCATTTTACTCTCCTAATTTTGTACTCCTGACCCCTACACTGTGCATATTACATAATACCAACCTTTGCACCTGCACATCATACACTCCTGATCCCTGGATTTTGTGCATTATACTTTCCTGCCCCCTGCACTCTGTGTGTTACATACTCCTGTATCAGCTTGTTGCCGGTACAATGTGACTGCTGTGACCAATCACAGCAGGACTTTTTTCAGCGCACCACTCCAGTGTGAAAGCATCCATTGAAATAAATGTGAAGTCATTTTCAGGAGCTTTTCAGGCGCTATATTTAGCATAAAAGCGCCTAATAAACACCTCAGTGTGAAAGGGGTAGCAGAATACATTTTGGCCTAAATTTACGAAGAACAATTATTTGCAAAATGTTATAACAGAGCCGAAGAAAAACTTTTTTTTGGTTTATTTAGCAAAAGATAAAAAACCCAGTGGTGATGAAATACCACCAAAAAAAAAGCTTTAAGCCTGTTACAATTTCTCTTTTAAAAGTCTAGCAATACCACTAGCAGGACAAACATTACCATATTCTTTGTTTAAATGACAAAAAGTTTCATAGACTTCATAAAATCTTTCTGAAATTTAATCTAGTGAAATAGCTAGGGAAACTAAGCCTTGGCTCATTCCACAGGAGTGAAACATTTATTCATGTTCCACATTAACTTTATAGTTATAGTTTATAGTTGTGAATCAAGATAATCAAATCCCTCTATGCAATATACAGTATGTCTAAATTAACAATATGTAGTATTGGACCACATTTTTTTTTTTTTTTTTTACTGAAGCAGTCAATGAAACCCGAACTAGAACTTCTTAGCACAATGAAAAAGTTATATTTGGACAATAAATTATAGTTTTCTTTTTTTACCCATAATACTGTAAACAATTAAAACATGTGTTCAATTTGATATGCTATAATGCACATGTTGTTGTGTTTATGTCTTAAATTATTCAAATTAGTTTATTTAGATGAAAAATAAAGATCAATTTATCACTGACAATGCTCAAATGTATTGCAAATAAAAATAGACCAGAACCCCTTGTTACTCTGGACCCCTGTGTTCTGAAATTCAGATTTGCTGGACTTCTTCTCATATATATATATATATATATATATATATATATATATATATATATATATATATATATATATATATATATATATATATATCTATCTATCATTGCATGGATGAGAAACTGACAGATCGCTCCCTCTGTACAGATCTCTGTGTTGTTTACCAACACAGAGCTCTGGCCAGGGATTGCACACAGCTGATCAGCAGGTCCCGGATGTAAATCATTGGCTGGGACTTGCTGACAGACTCCCGCTGTGTACAATCACAGCGGGATCTGGGTGGGGGGGTGTGCATGCACCGGAAGTGGGCAGCAATACATGGTATGTCGCTTTCCCTACAACGACCCCTCACCTGCAGTACATTGCAGACTCGTGGTCACCAAGTGGTTAAACTTTGACAAAAACAAGATGGAATCTGATTGGTTTCTATGCAGAGCGACACCAGATTTTGCACTCTTCAGTTTTAGTAAATCAACTCCTAGGAGTTTTGTTTCTTTAAACTCTGTTTTTAGCCAACAGAATATCTTCTATGTAGTGATATCGCAAAATTTCCTCCAGGAGGTTACTGTATGTGGAAACCAGTCTATCTACTGTTATATGTCCTTTTACCATTTTTACCAAAAGTCTTGTATTCCTCCAGGATGCTGAGGGACTATGAATAAATAGTCTTTTACCCTCAGAGAAAGTTTGTAAACTGCTGATCTTCAGGGATTCTTTTAATGAGGATAAACAAAGTTGAAAGACTTATGTATGTGCCAAGCTGTTGTCATGGAATTTCCACCACATATGTCAATCAAAGAAAGCTGAAGATTCTTGAAAAATTAGCCCAGCTCAGGGTGATAACATCAGCCAGTTTGATTTATTTGTTAGCAGATTGAACTTGAGAGATGCTGCGCGTAGATAGAATTTTCTCTGAGTTGTTTATCAGACAGGCATATATTATACAAAAGTATATAAATTCATATGTCATACAGAAACTTCCAGAGACCCTTTTTATGGTTTACATACAGAAATGTAATCTAGAAACTCCTTACGTCTCATGATAGTATGGAAGCTAAGTTGGTCAAGAACTCCCCCGTCTGCTACTGTTATGAAAAGTATTAATATAGACACATATAGAGATAGGGTGATAGACCTCCTCTTTCAGAGATACATGCAACCCTCTTCCCAAAATAAATGAAACACAGACTCGATAGATAAAACAAATAAATAAAACAAAACAGTGTTGCGCTTCCTAAATACAAAATAATTCCCCATAAATCCTTAAATGAGAATAAGTGAACTTGCAATATAGCAAGATACTGAGTGCACAAATTATTCGTGTTCCCTGACTGGGAATAGTAAATCAAAAATGAAAAATAGATGTTCCCTGAGACTCCATTCACACAGGGGCAACACGACTTCCAGCGCGACTTTGGTAGACAACTTGGACACGACTTGAGTATGAATCACAGCGCAACCTGGAGCTACTTACAAGGCAACTTGAAGTTGCTTCCAGGACAGGAGACATTCCAGTGGCCAATAAAACAAGAATCAGCTCTGTGGGAGGGAGAGGGGAGGGAGGGGTTTGCCTGAGAAATGTATGTTCTCTTCCTGGAAAGTTGCTTCTGTTAAGACAGTCATCCGACTTCTGAGGCGACTTCCATTGAAATCAATGGGTACAGGTTGCCTAGAAGTCGGATTGAAGTAGTACAGGAACCTTTTTTGAAGTCGGAGCGACTGCAGTAGTGTGCATTAAGACGGCTCCATTCACTTACATTGATTTTCTCATGCTGCGCGACTTGAGGCGACTAGGGGCGACCTGGGACGACTTGAAGTCGGATCCAAAGTTGCCCCTGTGTGAATGGGCTCTGAATGGGAATAGTGAACAATAAACAATAATCAATTTTTTCACTTCTTGTTTTTTTGGTGGGATTTTGCTAAATCACCCACTACACATATCACTATTTAGTGAATGAGGACATTTTTTTTTTGCGCTGATAGAAATTTGTTTTACAGACTCCATAGATTATATCTAATCACTTGAAAATTCACTGGGAAGGCTGGCAGCTTTCTGATGGTTTTGCTTTTTCTGTTGACTGATGGTACAAAGATAATTATTATAGTCTGTAGGGAAACCGCCTTACAGGAGAAGCTGTGCAGTGATTAGCAGTGAGCTATATAGGGAATTGAGCAATGAATGTATATACCTGAATAAAAAATAATTTATTTCTGGATTTTCATCAATTCAAAATAAACTATTAGAACTTAACATATATGAGATCCTCAGCTAAATACCACAGAAATAAATGATGCTGATATAAACTAATCTACTGAAAATCTTAAATAAAGCCCACTATAGCACTGACTAAGTAAATATTTAGCATTTAAAATGAACAGACATACTGTAAAATGTATGTCAACAAAGTGTTATGCCCGATGTCATACTTGACATTTGACATCAGGTTTGCTTTGTATAATAAAAAAAAGTTACAGGGATATACAAGAATGACAGATGCAAAATGAAAAACACTGCTGAGTCTAGCTTTGTGTTTTGTTAGCACCAAGGCATTGTTTTCCTCTCAGTGGCAAAGCTATTTCTCACTAAATGCTATTATAACCTTTCTTTTTTTATTATTCCTCACAGTTATGGATCATTATATACACAATGGAAAAATGCCAAAAGTCTGCTATTATGGCTGAATATCCTGCAAAAGGAATTTCTGATTACGCATTTCAGGCTGTAGAAATGTCTGATTTCTTTTAGTACTTAGCACTCTCCCTATTCTTAGCATGACTGTTTTGCAAAATATTGCTTTAATATATTTAAAAAAAAACGTGTTTTCTGGAGAAAAAAAAATTACTCGGTTAACTACTATTAAAATTTTAAATATAAAAAAGATTAAAAAGATATCTCTTGTTGACCTGAAATCAGAGCTACTGATTCTTTATACTGCCAGGGGTACTGTGGGAAATTACATATACTCAGTAAAATCATTTTAGGAAAGTTTTTAAACTTTTTTTTTAAACATTTTGTCCATTTTAATAGCACTCCTTTTATGCAACATCACTTTGTCTATCAACGGATGTATGAGACTCAGGGTGTGTTACAAGCAGTCCTTCCCTATCAGAAGGCTGGGTAAAATTTGGTGAATAATACAGCTTGTTTTTAACTTGCCTCAAGGGCTAAATAGCTTTGCTTGTATAAAACAGTGCACAAATTCAGAATCTGTATGAAAAGAGTACAAAAAAAAAAATGCATCCTTAGAACTTTTTTAGGTAAAAGACAATACCCTTAAAAAGTAACCAAGTCGCTGTGGTGAATTTTAAGTGCAACTAAAACATTTTTTTTTTTTCATTTTGGATAGAGTAAGGGAGGGCTATTGCCCCCATAATTTTGTTTTTTTCTTTTTATGTCACCTCTGTCCCACTGGGGAGATTTCCTTTCACTTCTTGTCCCATAGCCAAAACAGGAAGTAAGGGGATCCCTGGTTGTCACTGGGGTCACCAGAACTGTCACCATTGAAAGATTTCCCCTTCAGTAGTGTTCTGATGCAAGCCCAAAATTTGGGATTTTCTTTTAATGTCACTTTTGATGATAACAGTAAATAGAAACTATCAAAAAAAAAACACTGCAATAAAAACTGACAGGTGTTTTAATCCCTCTCCACTCTGGCCAAAATATATAGAGATATATAGAGATATATAGAGATATATAGAGATATATAGAGATATATAGAGATATATAGATATATATAGATATATATAGATATATATCTCAAAATGTCAAGTCCTGAGCTACTAGTCAGGCTTTAAGAGTTATTCGCCACCAGTTGCCCCACCCAACCCCTAACATGCCCTGCCCCTAAACACATCCTCGTAAATAATCTCATGAAATTACACTGGTAAATGTTTGACGCAGAATTCAGTTGCAAAAATAAATATTAACATAAAGCATATCAGTGCAGCCTTATCAATGCAGCCTCATCAGTGCAGCCTATTAGAGCCCATCAGTGTAGCATATGATTGCTCATCAGTGCAGCCCCGTCAGCACAGCTCATCAGTGCAGCCTCGTCAGTGGCCATCAGTGCAGCCTCGTCAGTGGCCATCAGTGCAGCCTCGTCAGTGGCCATCAGTGCAGCCTCGTCAGTGGCCATCAGTGCAGCCTCGTCAGTGGCCATCAGTGCAGCCTCGTCAGTGGCCATCAGTGCAGCCTCGTCAGTGGCCATCAGTGCAGCCTCGTCAGTGGCCATCAGTGCAGCCTCGTCAGTGGCCATCAGTGCAGCCTCGTCTGTGGCCATCAGTGCAGCCTCGTCTGTGGCCATAAGATCAGCCTATCATTGCCCATCAGTGCAGCATATCATTGCCCATCAGTGCAGCATATCATTGCCCATCAGTGCAGCATATCGGTGCAGCCCCTTCAGCGCAGCTTATTGGTGCCGCCTCATCAGTGGCCATCAGTGCAGCCTATCAGTGCCCATCAATGCAGCCTAAAACAGCTTGCTTATTATAGTGATCTGTGATTGGCTACAGCTAATTACATGGTAAAGGGTGCTGTGATTGGCCCAGGTACCATGTGATATCACAATAATGGAAGCCATTCATGATTGTTTTGTTTACATTGTAAGCATGGGATCAATTTGACCAATCATAGCTATCCCATGATTCCCTGGCCACTCACAGCGGCTGAGTACTGAGCACTATGATCCCCTGTGTCTACTGGACAAAGTGGTCATGAGATTGCCTTGCTGTGCATCCCAGGGGCATGCCTGCGGGTATGTACACCGCAACGTATCAGTATGTTGTGGTGCCTGCAGCTGATGCTCGCTTACAGTAAAAGTAATCTGAGCAATTTGGCAAGTTGTTGAAAAGCTTCTTTTTTTTTTTTTTTTGTAAATTTACATTTTGTTGCAGTAGGTTGTATACAGGGTACAGATGCATATTCCCCAGGGCAGTGTCCCCCAAACCCCATTGCCATTTCTTTGACTATCATTTGCCTATTAACCATTACTGTTTTTTTAACTTTTGGCTCCCATTGATTTCAATTGCATTTGGATTTGATACCCAAACCTTATTCATGTTCTGAGAACCTGCCTTGAGAACCTGCCTTGAACTTATATAATTAACTTATACTTAATAAAGACCATGATTATTAAACGGACACCTCTTTTGCTTTGCATTATTCTCCTAGCATTATAGAATCTTTACAAATTAAAATGCAGACTTTACAGTGAGCACATTTTTTTGGAGGACGTTGAGGACATGGATGTAAAATGTCTCGTCCAGGCGTCTTGTTCATTTTTATTTTGTTTTTAACTGTTTGTGGATCTATGAATTATACCCATACTGGCAGAAAAATCTTGCACCAGAAGTTGAATATCAATAATAATAAAAAAAATTACATGAGTGCAAAGTTATTTTTGCATCCGTTTTGCAGGCTGTAAGCAATCATTCAGGTTGAAAATGTTAAATGAGTTCTGGTGGAGTTTTAAAGTGTGTAGCATATTAAAACAATTCTTTATAAAAAAAAAATATTGACCTATCAAATCAAACACAAAAGGGAATGGCAAAAGAAAATGAACAGTTCTTTCCTACGGGTGAAAATGAATTTTTAACAGTGATAATTTTAGGTTTTTGAAATTTGACCAAATTGAAAGAGAATGGAAATACGATTGAAAAAAATGGGATTAAACATTTAGGTAATATCAGAAAGCATGGATAAAATATTGATGAGGCTGGTATTGGTGTAAGAGGCGGCTTATAGCACATGTTTTCTTGTCCCTTTCCATAAAGGCCATAATGTAGGTGTCAATCTGTCATTCTTTGAGAAAGCACTGTCTTAGCTCTCAATGTGTCAGAATTTGTTCCCGCTGGCAATTGAATAAATTAAAGCTGATTTTATACATCTTGGTGTGCGATATTCTGTTGAGGTGATAAGAGTGAAAAGGTGGGTGTTGCTTGCATCTGGATTTCCATATTTGTTCAATGTATTTGTTGAAGGCTTCACTAGAAAGGAGATATGGAAAACTGTTTTTGTAATGAATATGGCAGTTGAGTGAAATAAGGTAGGGAGGTTTTGCCAGCAAAATAGTCAAGCGTATAGCAGAAGTCTATAAATACTGTGCTGAAGAAATGGAGGAGATATTGTAGCATTTGCTATGAATCCAGGTTATTCCTATGATTGGCAATTACTGAACAATAGGCAATTCTACACTTTTGCTGACTAGCACAGTGTGGTCAATATTAATTTAGAAAAAGGTGTATTTCAGAAAATATGAAGTTTTTAGTGCAGAGGTTGCCAAATTTTCCATATACTTTACTTGTATCATTGCACATTATATGCTACCTACACATTGGGGTGGATTTGATAAAGGTAAACAGAGTGTGCAGTTGCATTCATTTTCCTAAGTATATGTAAATGTGGTAATGCTTCACTTTGTAAAGAATGCCCAATCAGTTGCCAGGAAAATAACATTTACAGTATTTTTGCTTGCACATGATCGGATGATGGAAATCAGCAGAGCTTTACCACATTTACTAAGCTCTGGAGAGTATGAGTGCAACTGCACTTGTAGGGTGCACACAATGGGGTTGATTTACTAAAGGAAAATCCACTTTGCACTTGAAAGTGCACATGGAAGTGCAGTCGCTGTAGATCGCTGTAAATCGGAGGGGAAGCTCTGAAATTAGGGGAAGCTCTGCTGATTTTATCATCCAATCATGTGCAAGCTAAAATGCTGTTTTTTTTTTTATTTTCCTTGCATGTCCCCCTCATATCTACAGCATCTGCACTTCCATGTGCACTTCCATGTGCACTTTCAGTGCACTTTCAAGTGCAAAGTGGATTTTCCTTTAGTAAATCAACCCCAATGTTTTGCCTTTGGTACAGTAAATCCACCGCATTGACTTTTTTTTTTTTTTTTTTTTTTTTAATCAGACTTTCTTTAGAGTTGATCAAGATGTCTAATGTGGAATATAGCATTTTCCGCAGGCCACGCAAACAAAGAAAAATTTCCCACGCATTGATGATTCTTCTATTCAGTGTATACATAGGTGGGATTTTTAAGGTGTTACTTTTTGCTTTGTTTTTTTAAATACACAATATATTTTAGAAAATAAACAAATCTTTATTTACATTTAGGTAAAAGTGTCTTTCCATAAAATACATAAAACAAATTCATCACTTATGGAACTGCTATTGTATAAACAGCCTAATGCCGCGTACACACGATCGGACATTCCAACAACAAAACCGTGGATATTTTTCCGACGGATGTTGGCTCAAACTTGTCTTGCATACACACGGTCGCACAAATTTTGTCGGAAATTGAGAACGTCAAGAACGCGGTCACGTACAGCACGTACGACGGCACAATAAAAGGGAAGTTCAATACCAAGTGCAGCACCCTTTGGGCTCCTTCTGCTAATCTCGTGTTAGTAGAAGTTTGAGAGATGATTTGCGCTTTTCAGCCTCGTGCTTTTCAGTCTATGATGTGTTTTCAGCGTGACGAATGTGCTATCTCCATTACGAACACTAGTTTTACCAGACGGAGCGCTTCCGTCTCGTACTTGATTCAGAGCATGCGTGGAATTTTGTGCGTGGGAATTGTCTACACACGCTCGGAATTTACGAGAACGGATTTTGTTGTCGGAAAATTTGAGAACCAGCTCTCAAATTTTTGCTGTCAGAAATTCCGACAGCAAATGTTCGATGGGGCCTACACACGGTCGGAATTTTCGACAACAAGCTCCCATCGAACATTTGTTGTCTGAAATTCCGAGCGTGTGTACGCGGCATTATACTATTCCCATATCATTTCCTTTTATCAGTGTCAAATTAATGTCAACTCTCTGACATAAGGTCAGTAGACTGTGCCTTGTAGAATGTGTCAAGATTTTAGTTGTATGGTGGCTTTTTTCTTAAAGCATATTGAGGCTGTGAAACGCTTATCAGGCTATATGGGAATATTTATAACTATAGCACATATACATGCATTTTAAAATTCACATATACGTTACTTTCTATAATTTTATCATAAAGATATGGTACCATGTGAGGACAGGAACACAGATACTTGTGAAACATATCCTTCCCGGTAGATAATAAAGTTATCTACAAAGCATAATAATGGAATTAAATAATTTATGGCTGTGTGGACTTCCCCTTTCTTGCATTTTCTCTATTTAGAAAATCTCTTACCTCCTAAAAAATCACCTCAACCATGCAGGTTAGTGTAAGGTCCAGTGGAATCCCAATATTTTTTACAATGTGTGGTACCTTATTACAGGCTTGACATTCTATATATATGACATTAAAGAGAAAAGGTGAAGGTTCCATATGATTCTCATCTATATGATGCACCAAGCATTTAGTGAACAGACTCAGGGAGTGTAAGTTAAATTGGCCGCACATGATCGGTGTAACCACTATAAGATATTTTAAATATTCAACCATTATTCTGGACAACTGTCCATTTCAAATGTGGATAAAAGAATTAGTGCGCTAATGCCCTGTACACACGATCTGAATGTGCTAAAATCCAATGGAATTTTTTGTCGGAATTCCGTTCAAAGCTGTCTTGCATACACACCATCAGACCAAATTCCGACCGTCCAAAACGCCATGAGGTACAACACGTACGATGTCACTATAAAGGGGAAGTTCAAATCCAACGGTGCCACCCTTTGGGCTGCTTTTGCTGATTTCATGTTACCGCGTGTTAGTAAAAGTTTGGTGTTAGCCGATTCATGCTTTTCAGGGACAGTTCTAAGCACGGGAAACAAGTTGTTTACATAGAAAAGTCATTGATAAAAAATAAAAAAAAGCGTCGGTGTTCCCCCAAATTCAATTACCAGGCCCTTCAGGTCTGGTATTGATATTAAGGGGAACTCTGCCTCAAATAAAAAAAAATGCGTGCGGTTCCCCTCAAATATCCATACCAGGCCCTTCAGGTCTGGAAAGGATTTTAAGGGGAACTCCACCCCAAATTTAAAAAAAATGGCGTGGAGTACCCCCAAAAATCCAGACTAGACCCTTTATCCGAGCATGCAACCTAGCAGGCCACAGGAAAAGAGGGGGGACGAGAGAGCGGCCCCCTCTCCCTCCTGAACCGTACCAGGCCACGTGCCCTCAACATGGGGAGGATGTCCCCATGTTGATGGGGACAAGGGCCTCATCCCCTCAAGCCCCCTGCCCGCAGACCCCCACAACCACCGGCAAGGGTTATCGGAATCTGGAAGACCCCTTTAACAAAGGGGACCCCCAGATCCCGCCCCTATGTGAATTGGTATTGGGGTACAAATGTACCCCTACCATTTCACAAAAAGTGTCAAAAATGTTAAATTACAATAGCCGGTTATTGACAATTCCTTTTATTAATGTCTTCTCCTTGCTTCCATCTTCTTTCATCTTCTTCTTTTCTCCATTCGGGTTTCTTCCTCCATCTTGTTCATCTTCATCTTCCTTCTTCCTTCGGTGTTCTCGTCCGCATCTTGCTCCGGCTTTTTGTTCCCTTCTTCTTTCTCCGGCCGCTCTGTTGAATTGGAGGTTCCCGCTGTGTGACGCTTCAGTTCTCCTCTTGGTCCGCTCCCCCCTTGGACGCACATGGATTTCACAGGGACTTTCCCTGTGGTTTCAGAGGGGGTCGGGGCCACCGGGTGCCAGCGGACCCAGAGGAGAACTGAAGAACTGAAGCGTCACACAGCGGGAACCTCCAATTCAAGCGGAGCGGGCGAAGAAAAACGGAAAAAGAAGCCGGAGCAAGATGCGAACGAGAACACCGAAGGAAGAAGAAGGAAGAAGATGGAGGAAGAAATCCGAATGGAGAAAAGAAGGAGATGGAAGAAGAAGGTGGAAGAAGAAGATGGAAGAAAGGAGAAGACATTAATAAAGGAATTGTCAAAAACCGGCTATTGTCATTTTTAAAATTTTTGACATTTTCTTTGTGAAATGGTAGGGGTACATTTGTACTCCATTACCATTTCACATAGGGGGGGGCGGGAACTGGGGGTCTCCTTTGTTAAAGGGGTCTTCCAGATTCCGATAAGCCCCCCGCAGACCCCCACAACCACCGGCAAGGGTTGTGGGGATGAGGCCCTTGTCCCCATCAACATGGGGACATCCTCCCCATGTTGAGGGCATGTGGCCTGGTACGCTTCAGGAGGGGGGGCGCTCTCTCGTCCCCCCCCTCTTTTCCTGCGGCCTGCCAGGTAGCGTGCTCGGATATAGGGTCTGGTCTGGATTTTTGGGGGTACTCCACGCCATTTTTTTTTAAAATTTGGGGTGGAGTTCCCCTTTAAAATCCTTTCCAGACCTGAAGGGCCTGGTAATTGAATTTGTGTGGACCCCCACGCTTTTTTTTTTTTTTTATCTTTTTTTTTTTTATTATCAATGACTTTTCTATGTATTGCCGGGAGCCGCAAATGAGTTTTAAATTACTTTTTTTCCTTCAGAAATTACACTTTGTGCAGGGACAGTTCTAAGCACGGGAAACAAGCGCAAATGGTCCTCAGAAGTTCGGGTCCCCATTGACTTCAATAGGGTTCGGGTCAAGTTCGGTCCCGAACTCAAACTTTTTTCTGAAGTTCGGCCGAACCCATCGAACCCGAACATCCAGGTGTCTGCTCATCTCCAGTCGTGACTAATGTTTCAAATTGACCATGTTTTTTTGTTTTGTTGACCAATAAAATTTGATGCAAAGTTTTGATGTTTCTTTTGTTTTTTATGCAACAAATGTGACAGCTGATTGGCATGTAAAAACAAAACAGGTGTGATTTGTTCACCCTGGTGCCTTCATGCTAGCATATGCATGTATTGTGTGCTGCCATGGATAGTCACCAGGAAATGAAAAATACAGATCTGTAAGTATTCAATTTTCCTTTTTTACTGCAGTGGTTCTCAGCCTCAGTCCTCAAATTCACAAAACATGTCCTGTTGGGGGTACTTATCTTCTCGAGAATTGCTGTCCAAAATACAAAACCATTGGCTGTGATTTAAAGCACATGTGCAAGATGAAGGAAAACCTGCAAACATGGCCTGTTGGGGGTACTTGAGAAGCACTGATTTAGAGCACTGCACTTAAAACTAGCTCAAGGCATTACAATTCTAATTGTGAGCATTTTGAGGGAAACCAAGTAAGTGTTAGAACCCCTGCTTGTTTGTTTTGTTTTTTTTAGGTTGGGCTTTGTGTCCCTTTTTAGTAAAATTGGCTTCACTTCCTGTCACACAGCTAAACAGGAAGTGAAGGTAAAACCTTACCAATGTCTTTTCTTGGGGACACACAGATCAATCTAACTAGTGTCCCCATTAAGCAAATTGCACTCTAGCACTTTGTTGTGTACATCCCAAATCATTGGGTAGTTTGGGGTTTAGTAAAGACAAATCCACTCTGCAGTAAAAGTGTAGCTGCTGAAAATCTGAGGGGAAGCACTGGTGATTGTAACATCCAATCATGTAAAAGCAAAGATGGTGGGTTTTTTTTGTTTGCTTGCATGTCCCCCTCGGATATCCAGCAAGTGCACTTGTAGTGCAAAGTAGATTTGCCTTTAGTAAATAAACCCCAAAGTCCAAAATACCTAATAATTTGGGGTGTACCCCTCAAAATGCTGGAGTGCAATGTACATAATGGGGAAAGTATTTAGATTGACCTGTGTGTCCCCAAGGAAAGACATTGGTAGGGATTTACCCTCACTTCCTGTGTGGCTATGTGACAGGAAGTGAATTATTTGGAAGGATAAAGTGGCCAAATTTGGGAGTTGTCTTCACCCTATCAGGGTTGCAGACATCCCCAAAAACTGTCTAGACTTCTAATCCCTCTGCACTCTACCCCCAAGCAAAAATAAGAAAGGATTTCATTTAGTTTAACTTTGCAAAGACATATTCCCAAGTTGAATTGTGATGCATGTCAATGGTCCATTTAGACCCTCTTTAATCACTTGAGATCAGCGCTATAACTGATTGACGGCCACAGCACAGTCCTCAATTGCCGGGAGTCCGTCAATAGACGTCCTCCCCTTCGCGCGTGCGCTGTGGTCAGAGTCACTGAGACTTAGGTGATGACAGATCCGAGTAAGGGACCGATCCCTGCCCCTTACCATGTGATCAGCTGTCAGCCAATGACAGCTGATCACGTGATGTAAACAAAAGCTGGGTAATAGTTTTTGTTATCTCCTTGTGCTGACAGCGTGAGCATAAAAAAGGCAATCACCGGCTTGTGTGCAAGGGACATTGGGCCCGCAGAGGAAGAGGCAATTCTGCGTCATTTGTGACAATCAGTAGCCCCTGCCAGTGCCACCTATCAATGCCCACCACTGGTGCCAATCAGTGCCACCTAGCAGTGCTGCCCATCACTGCCAACTATCATTGCCAACTAGCAATGCCACCTCTCAGTTTCCACCTTATCAGTGCAGTCTCATCAGTGTACATCAATGAAGGAGAAAAATTACCTTTTTTCTAAATTTTCGAAATATTAACCACTTTCCTACCGCCCACCGTCAAATGACATCCTTGGCTTTGTGCGGTGACATCTGAATGATACAGGCATCATTCAGATATCATTATTTTCAGCCGGCGATTCTGTGCACGATAAAAACGATCAAAGCGGCAGTTACGCCGCTTGATCGTTCTTATAGGCGTGTCCCCCCCCCCTCCCACCGCCATCCGGTGCTTCTCCGGGCTCTCCCGTGCCATCTGGGGCTCGGCAAACGAATTGGCCAGCGCCGGATGGGAAGCATAGAGATGACTGGTGACCATATGGTCACCAGTCATCTCTATTACGGTCAGAGGCCCGGGTGCGACGTTATGACATCACGCCGGGTTCCCGTATGTAAACAAAGCCGTGATCTCGGCTGTCAGCATGAGATCGGTGAAACTTTTTTCACGATCTCATGCTTTCCAGCCTGGAGGAGAGATGTGGGGTCTTATTAACCCTGCATCTCTCCATAAAGAGGACCTGTCACAATAGATTCCTATTACAAGGGATGTTTACATTCCTTGTAATAGGAATAAAAGTGATCATAAAAACAAAAAAGTAAAAAAAAAGATTAAAAAACAAAAAAATAATAATAATAATAAAAAAAACGCCCATGTCCCCGGTAGCTCGTGCTCAGAAGTGAACACACACGCAAGTCCCGCCCACATATGTTAACGCCGTTCAAACCACACATTTGAGGTATTGCTGTGTGCGTTGGAACGAGTGCAACAATTCTAGCACTAGACCTCCTCTGTAATGCGAAAATGGTAACGTGTAAAAAAAATTAAAGCATCGCCTAGGGAGATTTTTTAGTACTGAAGTTTGGTGTCATTCCATGAGTGAGCGCAATTTTAAAGTGTGACATGTTAGGTATCTATTTACTCAGCATAACATCTTTCACATTATACAAAAATATTGGGATAACTTTACTGTTTTGTCATTTTTTTTAATTCATAAAACCATTTTTTTTCCAAAAAAAGCGCTTGAAAATTTATTGCGCAAATACAGAGATAAAAATTTGCAATGGCCGCCATTTTATTCCCTAGGGTGTCTGCTAAAAAAAAACATATATAATGTTTGGGGTTTTGAAGTAATTTTATAGCAATAAAATTTGGATTTTTACATGAAGGAGAGAAGTGCCAGAATAGGCCTGGTGCTGAAGTGATTAAAATATCCTATTTTTTTTTCCCTTAGTCGGTCTTTTGTATTTATATAAAAAAAAAAAAAAAAACGCAGAGGTGATCAAATAGCACCAAAAGAAAGTTCTATTTGTGTGCAAAAAAATAATACATTTTCATTGGGTTACAGTGTATGAGCGCGCAATTGTCATTCAAAGTGCATCAGCGCTGAAATGTGAAAATTTGGTCTGGGCAGGAAGGGGGTTTAAGTGACCAGTAAGCAAGTGGTTAATATAAGGCTACATGCACATGGACGTTTTTCTAGCCGCTTGTTTGAGCGTTTTTTGCAGCTTAAAAACGTCTCTCCATGTTAGCCTATGGCCTCATGGCCACCATGGCGTTTTTGAGCTGTAAATGACATAGGCGTTTTTAGGCCCCATGTACACAGGACGCTGGTGCAAAGTCTTCAGAACTAAGGTTGAAAGAAGCGTTTAGAAAGGCGCGCTTTGTCACGTTTGCATGCCGCGTTTTACCACATTTGCGTCTATATGCGTTTAGTTAGGAAACATGATAAGGAGCCGCCCTAAGCTCCAAAAACAGTATTATTAATGATTTCAGCTATTTTGTGAGACCAGAGTGAGTATCAGCAGCTGAGAGAGCCGCTGTGTACTTGTATTTAGTGTGTCACTTGCCCCAAGTTGTTAATTGTCCACTTGCCACAAGTTGTGGATTGTCCATAATGCAATTCCATATTTTTTTTTTTTATATATATATAATTTTTAATGGTTTTTCCTCATTTGCCATAATTTTTGAGTTTATCAATGTAAAAAAATAGGTCACCTTTAAAAACGCTTCTAAACGAAAACGCAGCTAAACGCCGGTACCGCGTCTGAAACGTGGCAATCTTTGACGTCTAAAGGCACTTTTTGGCTTTGTGAAAAACGATGTTAAACGCAACTGCAGATTTTTTTTTTCCAGGCCAAAAACAGTGTTTTGGATGTAATAGAATTCACTGGACCCGCATCCAAAACGCAAGACGGCGATGAAGACCGGGACTCCGCTAGCAAAAGAGCTGGAAGAAGATAGCGGGGTGCCTGGCAGAAAGAAGCAGAGAGCAGGACAAGAGACCCCCGAAGTCGGAAGAAGACCCCCGGAGCTGCCTAATAAATTACTTTAAAAACCTATGTTGTGTTTTTTATTGACTTTTTTGCCACCAGGTTAATGGGTAGGGGTACGATGTACCCCATACTCATTCACATAGGGTGGGGGGCCGGGATCTGGGGCCCCCGTTATTAAAGGGGCTCCCGGATTCCGATAAGCCCCCCGCCCGCAGACCCCGACAACCAATGGCCAGGGTTGTCTGGAAGAGGCCCTTGTCCCCATCAACATGGGGGCAGGTGCTTTGGGGTGGGAGAGCGCAGGGCGCCCCCTGCTCCAAAGCACCCACCCCCCATGTTGAGGGCATGCGGCATGGTACGGTTCAGGAGGGGGGCACGCTCGCTCGCCCCCCCCCTTTCCTGACCTGCCAGGCTGCGTGCTCGGATAAGGGTCTGGTATGAATTTTGGGGGGACCCGTTTTTTCGGCGTAGGGGGGTTTCCCTTAAAATCCATTTCAGACCTAAGGGCCTGGTATGCTCCTGGAGGGAAACCCATGCCAGTTTTTTAATTTAAAATTTGGCGTGGAGTTCCCCTTCATACCAAACACAGGGTACAGCGAGCGCGAGGCTTGCAGTACCCTGACGCCAAGAACCAGCGCAATGGCATCGCGCTGGAGACATTCTCGGGCAGGTAGTCGCCTCTAGGACATGACTTGAGCGGCTGCTTCACGCTCAAGTCGTGTCCAAGTTGCCTCGCAAAGTCACGCTGTCCCTCTGTCAACAGTCACACGAGTCGCCCCGCAAGTCGGATCGTCTTCATCCGACTTCCCGGGCGACCTCTAATCAAATCAATGGGCTCCCATAGGGAACCATTCATTTTGAATAGAGCGCCGCTGATATTTTTATTTACTAAAGCAGCGTGCCGCCGGTTCATGCGCTCAATTAAGGATTCATCCGGCGCACCAATTAAGGTATGAACCGGCGCAGCGCACTGTTGATAGTAAATCTCCCCCATTGTGTAATAACAAGGGACACCAACACCAACCTCCTTGAGGGAAAAAAAAATACAAGATAATAATGTTATTGGGGTAACTTGTCCAGAAAATAAAAATGGAGATCACAAGAAAATATTAAAACCCCACCAAAAAAATAAGGAGATCTTGATTCAAATCACCAACAAAAATAATAATAATATTAAGATATTTTGGAGACCTGGCTTTAAAATAAAATACAAAGATTCATGAGATCACAAGAAACAAATAAATAAGTTTGTCAGAACTCCGTGTGAATATCCGCAGCAAAAAAAAAAAATTGTTCTAGCATTAGAAAGAAGAAAAGAATGTGCTAGATTTAGGCTGGATTCACACTTATGCTTTTTTTTGTGCTTTTTGCATTTTGCAGATTTGCACTACAGTCCATTTAACATGGTTTCCTATGGAACACGTTTTGTAGTGCAAATCTGCAAAATGCAAAAAGCACTAAACATGCATAGGTGTGAATCCAGCCTTAACGATGCAATAATTTGCAGCATGACAAATGTGCTATCTCCATTACGAACGCTAGTTTTACCAGAACGAGCGCTCCCGTCTCCTAATTTAGTCTGAGCATGCGTGGATTTTAAAACATGTTCTATTTTGTTCTATTTTTTACACCGATAGAAAAAAGTCCGATGGGGCCCACACGATCGGAAATTCCGATCGTGTGTACAGGGCATTAGTCTTAAATGCAAATACCAAAATTAGCTACTATTAGGGTTGAGCGAACCCGACCCGGACCCGAACAATTTACCGTATGTTCGGGTTCGGTGTTCGGCAATGTAATGGCGCTCTGCAGGGCAGCCAATCAACATTCGTTTAACTCGTGTGCCCTTAGAAGCCATCACAGCCATCACAGCCATGCCTACTAATGGCATGGCTGTGATTGGCCAGTGCAGCATGTGACCCAGCCTCTATATAAGCTAGAGGCACATAGCACAGCACGTCACTTTGCTTTAGATAGTGTAGGGAAAGGTTGCTGCTGCTGCTGCTTTGAGGGAGAGAATTAGATAGGAGTCCTGATTCAGAAATCAAATTACTCAGCGATTTACCTTGATTTTGTTGTGTGGGTGTAGTGCGCAACTTTTTACCCTGCCCTGAGCCCAGTGCCAGAGAAAAGATAACTTTTATCCGTCTGTTAGTTAGGTTGGCGTCGGCGGGCATTTTATGCAAGCTTAGTGAACCAGCACTGCATATGTTACTGTGAGATACACCCTTTAGATACTGTTGCTCTATTCTGCTAATCAAAAAACACCCATTTAGGGCAAAAAATATATATTTTGCAGTGTTTCCTGCATATCTGTACGTGTGAGATACACACTTTAGATACTGTTCTT